>CM061049.1:22300144-23006414 GCA_030762985.1 Adelphocoris suturalis
GATCATTATGGAATCTCCGCATAACGCTCTCCGCGTGACGCTCCCCGCGTGACGCTCCCCGCGTGACGCTTTTTCATTTATGTGCCATAGTAAAGACATAAAATGTCAAAATGAAACGGAAAGGAACTTCACAAACTAAATTTTTTATATTTCGGCTATTTCGCCTTTTTCAAATATAGAACTAACAATGAAGTAGGTGTTGGGAAATTTTACGTTGTCACTAAAAACTGGAGCCAAGGAGTTGTCTTGTGGATGTACTGGATGGAATTTTTGACATTTTATGTCTTTACTATGGCACATAAATGAAAAAGCGTCACGCGGGGAGCGTCACGCGGAGATTCCCTAATGATCCCACGATTCTGAGATTTGGTATGTGGGCCCTTGAGGGACTTCTGAACACAACTGACCGATCCCAGATCAGCTGAGTGGATCTAGAATCCAGTTTTTTCCCTAATGATCCCACGATTCTGAGATTTGGTATGTGGGCCCTTGAGGGACTTCTGAACACAACTGACCGATCCCAGATCAGCTGAGTGGCTCTAGAATCCAGTTTTTTCCATAATAAACTCTAGCCTACACATCGTACTTTTCTCATCATCGGCAATTACTCAGCGTTACAAATTCTGATGATAATAATGATGTAATTATGGAATGAGTAAAACAAAATTGTATTTTGAAACAATCATTGTATTTTGAAATTTATTTGAATAAAAAAAATATTTTTTTTTTTTAAACCGTGGTTTTGCAATAAATTTCCACAAACAAAAGTACAATACGGGGTTTTATAGGAAGGGGAAAGGGGGCGCAAAGACATAAAATGTCTCTCGTGGTTGGGTACTTGTACGAAAGCTGTATCCACCGTATGAGTTTCAAGAGGTTCTAATTTAATTATAAGAATTATCATACAAAGCTTATAATAAGGCACCAAAAAGGCCAAATTATGAGGCTTTATCTTCTAATATTGAGTCCTGGTGGCTCATAAGCTCTCAATACATTACTATGAGCCTTCTCGGACTGGTGCAATTTACTCTTGTTCTCACCAGGCTTCATCCTTCGGAGGACCTTTATCCCGAAGCAGTCGTTGAAAGGAGCGTCATGTGTGATTGCTTGACGACTCACTGGGAGGTCCTGGTCTTGTACCACCACTGAATGTCTATGATTGTTCATGCGCAGATTCAATGCAGTTTCTGCTTTACCAACATAAAAAGCTGGGCAATTTTTGCACAGTAACTCATAAACGCACATTGGTGTTTGGCAATCCGCCGAGCCCTTGCACCGGTACGTGTTGGGAGTGTTAGGCGATGTGAACGTTTCCTCTTCAATCACCAGGGGACAGAGTTTACATCTTCTTTTTTGGCATGGATGTAATCCTCTAGGAGGACAGTCAGATCTTGTTGACCTCCTGTGGGATAATATATCGCCAATAGTGGAAGCTTGTCGGTATGCCAATGATGGGACTTTTGGGAAAACGCGCGCGTATGCGCGTATATATATATATATATATATATATATATATACATATACATATATATATATATAAATTAATTTCGGAAAATGGCACCACAAATTATTCTGTTTCGCGGCCATGGATACAAAAATTGAAGACGCAACCAGGACTCATGAAATTATTTCTATTCTTCTTTTTTCTGTGATCAAGACTTGCTCGAAATATTAGAAACAATTCTTTCGTTCTATATATCTGTCTAAATTAAATTTTTTTCCAACAAATAATTACATATATATATATATATATATATATATATATATATATATATATATATATATATACCTATATATTATATATGTGTGTGTGTGTGTGTGTGTGTAAAAGCGCAAACTTCAGGAAACGTTCTAGAATACTTCAAAACGGATTTCAATGAAGAAAGTTTTCAAACATTTTGATTTTAAAAATTTTCGAACCACTGCAGTAGCTTCGTTTTCTACGAAAATTTGCTAAAAATGGAGGTTCGTAATTAGATGTAGATTGATGCCACTTTGTTGCCAGGTATTGCAATTTCATCTTCAGTTGGTACTTCAAAAACTGAGGTCAAAAATGTTGTCCTAAAGTACCTACACTACTTTCCCTTACTCCGCCCACTTTCTAAGGAGGGGTAAAACGTTATAAAACGAGAGGTAAATCTCTTTGCTACGTAAGTGGATTGAAAATTGATCACTCTAAAACTTTCTGCTACGATGTTGGTAACTCACTCTCTGATAACTTTGACAGCGCGTCGCCTTTGCTCAGCTGCTTTCTGTGCTAGATATCGCCGAGCCCATTTTTCTATCCTGATTGCTGCTTCTCTCATCCTGAGGTACCTCTTCCTTTCGACATAAGCTTTGAATTTGGCTTGGATTTTGGTTACCAGCTCGTGTTTCTTGGCTTGGAAAGCATCTTCTATCTCGAATACTGTTTTGGCGTGGCGAATGAAAATCTTGGTCCTAGAACAAAAAGTGACAAAAATTATTTTCGCTTATTTTTAAATATTATCATCTGCATTATTAAATATAAGTATTATTATAATTGTGTAATATTTGCGTAATACTGCATAAACCGTACAGAATAGAAGACTCAGTTGGATTACGCAATAAGTATGGTGGAGTAGATCAATGTATCCCACGCAAGAACATTTAAAACAGCTAACTACCTATTATTTAAAACTAAAGGCAATTATATTCATAAGCAACTATACTGAATTCAGTTCAAAATTATTTTTTTCACTAGCTACGATACGTTTTCCTAAAAGGCAATGTTACAAACCATTGTTTCCTAGCTCTTGTCACACCGACCACCAGGAGCGATAAAAATTTATTATTCAGCACAGCTTTATGATTCCTTATTATAATAATTTTATTCATAAGAAAAAGAAATGGGAAGACTTGTATCTTATCTGCCTACACCACTCAGCTGAAGGGTGTCACATCCTTTTTAGCAAGTTATACTTTAATCAAAAATTTCTGAGCAACAAATAGGTACCTACTGAATCCATAAGGTACAAGGCGCCACTTTCTCCCCATCCAGAAATCCCATAAATCATAAGAGGTAGAAAACTCAGTCTCACAATCAAATTATTGATATGTGCCCATCTTACACATTGATCCAACTCCACCCCTAAACAAGCTAATTTCTACAGTCTTGATCCGATTTTGATGAAATTTTCAAAAAATATGCGAGTTAGCTATCAGTTTCATTGTTCCTAAATCAATACAACTGGTCCAACTCCACCTCTAAATAACGGGTAAACAAGCTTAATTTCCACAATCTTGATCCGATTGTGATGAAATTTTCAGAGTATGCGAGTTTAGAGTGTATATGGACCCCTATCAGTTTCATTGTTCCTAAATCAATACTGCCTTCTGCACATGCGAAAACGTAAATACCATTAAGTATAATTTTGTCACACCCTCCGATCTAGCTCAACTTTAGGGATATTTGAGAGAAGACGATTTGATCATTCCATGTAAATTTCAACATATTGTGTTATTAGCAGCTATGGCGCCTGATTTCCATAGTTTTCATTCTTTTAGGCTGAAAATGGTCGGCCCCCTTTCAGTTTCAATCAAATCAACAGGTACCTACTTCACTTAGCGCATGCGCTAACGTAAATTATGTTGCAGCTTTTTCTCGTTTTCTAATTGATCTCGCTTAAATTTGGATGATAGTTAGGAGAGGATGATTTAATAATTTTATATCAATTTTAACGTGACTGTATCATTAGTAAAAACAAGAAAAAACTTCATTTTCGCCCTTCAGAATTCTATACACACCTTTCCAAACCTTCAGGAACCACTCCACTCCCCACTGTGCGCCGTTAATGTAAATTACACGGTACATTTTCCGGCCGATTCCTATCCTGTACCTGCGAGACCTCTATACAGAAATAATAACCCTTTGTGTAATAATGGGCAGCGTTTTTATACCTGCATGAAAAGAAAATAGTAAGGAATCATAACGTACGCTCCCAGTCGGAACTCGTCCGGTTGATATCCCAAATGCTCGATGAGTATTCGAACGCCGTCTTTGGCAGGTCCGTCGTATTTAGGCCAAGTCCTCGGGCAGAGGCTCTTGTACCTTTGCAGAAACTGCTCGTAGTGACGTCGGTACGCAAAACCAGCTCTCCGCACACGCAGGTTCTCCATCAGGCCGAGGTATTTGACTTGGTGGCCGATTATGTCTTCAGAGAACACACCTAAAAACGAACATCATCATTCACATAATAATTGCATGAGAGGTAGTGAATAAAACAATTTTATCTGGACGATATTAGAAGTGTCAAGAATTTTTTTTCTTCCAAAATCGAAATTTTCACATGCTTTTTGCGTTTCCGAGCTAGCTGGTCAATTTTGGTTTCGTGTCTGTCTGACTGTCTGTGGTAAATCCTTGTCATGCCCAAAACTATACCAAGTTGTAGTCCGGTTTTTAATGAAACTTTCAGGGATTGTGCGGGTTAGGTCAGAGACGGTCCTTTATAACTTCCATTGCCACCGGATCAATAGCAGCTTCTGCACATGCGCAAACGTGAATTTCTTATAACGTCGATTTGTCATCATCTATTGGTCCGATTTTGTTCAAACTTAGCGGGTGAAAGGGGGGGGGGGTTCGGGTATATGTTCCAAAAGACGCCCTATGAATTGTATCACAATTGATTGCGTAATAACTTGCGCACATAATGCAGTGCAAATTGACTGGCAGGGGCAAAATTCAAGAGTAATGGTCCAATTTTAGCGAATTTTCGTAGGAAATGAAGATATTGCAATGGCTCCATAAATTTTAAAATAAAAGTTTTTGAAAAATTTCTTCATTGGAATCCGTTTTGTGACATTATGAAACGATTTCTAGGTGGAAGTGCCTATAAGGCACCTTATCCTATATCCTTATATAATATATAGATGTCATTCTAGACGATAATTCTTCTTAGGATTGAGATAAAAATTCCGTTCCTGCCCCAAAAAAATTAAGCTTTTCAAACGAAAGGATGAGTTTGTTGGCCAACAATTTTTGAGCATATTAAATTGGTCGAGTACAGAAAAAGTTTAAAAGTTCCAGTCATGCAGCATGATCGTATGAGCGAATTTTCATAAACTATCTATCGTAGGTACTATAGTATGTTAAATTGCATTGAAATTGGAGAAATTTTAGTTGACAGAAATGGTTAAAAACCAATTTTATGGCAAAAAACTTATTCTAAATAAAATTCCACTGATTCAAAAGGGATTTTTGATTTTCAAATTTTTTTGCAGTTTCTATAGATATTTTAGCAAATTTTAATGACATTTAAGTACGTTTTTCATCATAATTTTGAGCAAAAATTTTTAATGTCCTAGTTAATCGTTGAAAATTTAGTTTTGACTAAAATTCTGTAAAAAAAATATAAATTTAACGATTTTTGGCCGTTTTTAGCCATTTTTAGTGATTTTTTGGGTACATTTTTCGAAATTTGAGCAATTTAATGTGCTTAAAAATTGTTGTCTAACGAACTCATCCTTTCTTTTGAAATGGTTGATTTTTTGGCGAAAGAACGAAGTTTTTATCTCAATTCTATCGAGAGTTATCGTCTGGAATGACACATATATATATATCGATAAGAATTGCATAGCAAATTATCCTCGTTTTCTACGCAGTACAAAAGAGAAAAGACCCGGGTGGTCCAGGGGGTCGAAGTCCCCCGGCGAGGCGCTTCATATATATATATATATAAAAAAGCGCAAATTTAATTTTGATTTTTAAATTTTCCGAGCCACTGCAATAGCTTTATTTTCTAGATAAATTCGCTAATTATTTAAATTGGCAAAATTTCTAAAAAAAAAAAAAAAAAAAAAAAAAAAAAAAAAAAAAGTGATATAAAAATCACTCAAAATGTGTAAAAACGGATAAAAATCGTTAAATTTACGTTTTTCAGCAACATTTAGGTTATAAAAAGTTTATCAGCAATGAACTAGAACGTTTAGAAAAACTGTGCACGAAAGTGTGCCGAAAAATGTACATATTTTATAGGAATTCGTTAGTTAGGCTGTAAATTGTACCCTACCAATTTCATTTTTCTCAAATCATTATTCCATTCTGCGCATGTCCTAACGTAAATTACTTCAAGCATAATGTTCCCGTTTTTTAGCGAATTTTTGAAGAAAATTAAGCTATTGCTCTCGCCTCAAAATTTGTAGAATGTGATTTTTTGAAAACATTTTATGCAGAAATCCATTTCAGGCTATTCTGAATCATATTCTGAAGTTTAACGCATTTTTTAATGTATGTATGTATGTATGTATGTATGTATGTATATATGTATGTATATATGTATGTATGTGTCATTCCAGACGATAACTGTCCGTAGAATTGTGCTAGAAACTTCAAACAAATTTTAAAATGTTAAGGACACAAAACGAAAGTTCAAGTTCGTTGGCCAGCATGATCGGATTACATCTTCGGGTTGAAGTTTTCAAAAATGTAGTCAAAAAATTCAAAATAGCCTGTTTTTTGCGATTTGTTGTGCGAAATAATTTTTTCAGCATACTAACATGTGGTATATTCGGAATCAGCGTAAAATTTCCTATAAGAATATGTATCAAGTTTTCAAAAATTTCAAAGTTGAAAAATCAGTCAAAAATCGAAATAATCGAAGATTTCTTCAAAAATTCGCTCATGGGGTCATGCTGCATGACTGGACTTTTTTAAACATCTTTTTCGTGAAGCGTAAAATTGCGGGGTCTTGGAACTGTAAAAGTGTGAACCCTTCTCGGAGGCACGATGCGCTATGTTCTGATCATATATAACATATGGGGTTTAATAATTATAGACCAATGATCTGCGTAGAAGGGCTGTCTAATACATAAATAATAAACCTTTGTGTAATAATTTGCAGCGTTTTTCATTATAGCATAGGTGACGTTGGGTGCTTAGAAAAATCGATTTGAACAGGAAAATTAGTTACTATGTCGTAAATTTCTCTTGATATTATAGTTTGGTGGTAGGTTCAAAGATAGTATCTTCAAGTAGGTAGCTAATCAAAATTATTATTCTTGGGTTGTTTAGAATTCCCTCATTCAGAACCACGATCTGGTTATGGAAATCGGTGAAAGTGGACCATATTTCAGTCCAGTCGGACGAGCAGTTGTGGATTTGCAATTCTTTTGGAGTGAGCTACAGAAAGCTGTAAATCATCCGGGAGCGGAGGCAATAGGTTGCGTGTTCAGTAACATAAAGTTGACCAGAGAGCACAGATGTGGTATGAGTAAACGGATTTACTTTACTTGCAACATGTGCAATTTCAAAGGAAATTATAAAGACCAATGACGACAAAGGAAACATTGATGTGAATATGGCAGCAGTATCGGGAGTATTATCCGCTGGTATCGGCCATAGCCAAATGGAAGAAATAATGGGAGCTATGAACATTCCCTTCATGGATGACAAAACTTTCATCAAACAGGAAAACAATGTAAGGGAGGCTGCTCTACTCACCGCTGCCCTTGAGGAAATGAAATCTGCCGCTGAAGAAGAAAAGAAGTTGGCAGTAGAAATGGGAGATGTAGATGATGACGGTACGCCGTTGATAACAGTTGTGGCTGACGGGAGTTGGGCCAGAAGGTCATACAAAACTAAATACGACTCTCTTTCGGGAACGGTGAGGAAACAGCATCACAAACTGTTAATGTTTCAGTGTTCAATCGTTGAGGTAAATCCTAGTAATGTTGAATCTAAATGTGCCTTATATGTTTGTTGTACATGGCACACTTACACTTGTACCTTTCCACGTTGTACATTAGACGTTTCTGACAATGTCCCTCACATTTATGGTACCTACCCATAATGGAGTACCTACCGGGTTTTCGTGAGTCACATACGGAGTACCTACCTAGGTGAACACATGGGTGGGTGCCCACATGTTATTGGGTACATTACGTATGCATTTCAAGAGACGTCCCTTTAGAATGCAAATCGGATTAGATTGTAAATTTAAGCCTAGACATCAGCGCATACCAGATATCATTGAAAAATGCAATTTTTTTTTTCAGTTTTAACACCCCCAGATTAATGCAAACATCGACATTCAAAAAACTGTTGAGGCCTCTGTAGCCGAAACATAATTTTGTCCCACACACACAGTCATGCACCTATAAATAGTTTATTCGTGAATTTTCTCAAATATTTAGGATCGTCTGTAACAGATTTTTCAGCAAAAAGTTATTGCATGAGAATAGAGCAGAATGGAAACTGCATGTTTCTGTGTATGTCTGTAGCTTCGTGTGTGTTCTACTTTCAATTTTCGTGGGCTTTTACGCAAATTTTTAAAGTAAATGATTCCATTGCAATAAATTATTGAGGTTCAAAATTACAGCTATGAACAGATAAATATATATTCCTATTTACATAAATTTCAATGGTTATGAATGCATTGTGATGTGTTGTGTAAGGTACAGTACGTTTTGGTATTAGATAGGTAATGCACCGTTATAATGACGGAATCGGAATTCCATGTGTATTGCACATGGAGGGGTGTCTTGCCATTTCCAATTTGTACCTCCTACCTTCTTCAGAAAAACCGTTATATTGTACTTTTGGAAGGAACCTACTCATTTATCTCTTTATCTGTTGGCATGTGCAAACTATTTTTTTGAGTTGGGTATATGTGCGTACATGTAGATACATCGAATACTCTTAAAATTCTATACACATTTTGATTCAATTTCAAATTTTCTAGGCCGCAATTATGGGTTGTCGAACCCAAAAAGTATTGTTTTTGGCAGTGAAAAATAAATATTGCACAGTTTGTGCGCGTGCACAAAAAATGGAAGTAGATCCTAAGGAACACAAGTGCTATAAAAACTGGAGTGGGAGTTCCTCAGCAATGGAAACATCCATTATCTTGGAAGGTATAATAAACACAGTTTCCTTCTTATTTTCAAGAAGTATGATTTAGTGGAAGTGTGATTAGTAGAAGGTAGCCATAATATCATGTACTGTAAGAAGTTGTAGGTACTTATGTAGCATAATACAATTTCTCTATTCCATCTCATCGTGAGAATGGTCAGAATGATAAGTAATCCCCTTTCACAGATTGTTTATAAGATTATTACATTAGCGTTGAGCACACATAACTTAGATAACCATATTTTCGTAACCTCCCTAGGGAGGATAAAAAGTCCAGTCATGCAGCATGACCCCATGAGCGAATTTTTGAAGAAATCTTCGACATTTCAGTCGTTATTGATCGTGTAGAGAAATTTTAGTTTATGAATTTGAAAGACAAACATGGAATCAAATTATAAAAAATAATTAGGAGGTACTCATACTTTATTATTATTAAACTAATCTTGTAGATTTGAAGACAAATGTAGGTAAATATTCATAGATTTCGATGTCCAAAGTGGTCAGTATTGAAGGCCGAGTGGAGGGAGGCCTTGGGTCTGCGTGCTAGTACGTACATAAATAGAACTTCTTCATAATTTCATGGCTGATATTTTCTAAGCCACAGTCAGTATTAAAGCTACATCAAGTCCTAAAACAGTTGAGCGTAAAACATAAAAGAGAGCGACCGAGAGAATCGGAGGACGGAATATTTCACAGAGTAAACTCTTCAGTTGTGATTACATTTTTTTTTTTTTTTTTTTTTTTTTTTTTTAACAAGCACCTACTACCTACGTTTTAAACAGCATGGCTCTAGGATTGGTTATACTTCCATAAGAGTAGTTCAATCTGAATTTGGACAATGTTTCAAGCAAATACTACCGATTTTAGCGAATTTTCTTAGAAAATAAAGCTATTGCAATGGCTCCAAAAATTTTAAAATGAAAATTTTCAAAAATTTTCTTCATCGAAATTTGTTTTGAGGTATTCTGAAATGATTCCTGGATGTTAACGCTTTTTTATATGTAGGTATGTATATATGTGTATATATATAAGTATGTATATGTATGTGTCATTCCAGACGATAACTCTCGATAGAATTGAGATAAAAACTTCGTTCTTTCGCCAAAAAATCAACCATTTCAAAAGAAAGGATGAGTTCATTAGACAACAATTTTTAAGCACATTAAATTGCTCAAATTTCGAAAAATGTACCCAAAAAATCACTAAAAATGGCTAAAAACGGCCAAAAATCGTTAAATTTATATTTTTTTACAGAATTTTAGTCAAAACTAAATTTTCAACGATTAACTAGGATATTAAAAATTTTTGCTCAAAATTATGATGAAAAACGTACTTAAATGTCATTAAAATTTGCTAAAATATCTATAGAAACTGCAAAAAATTTTAAAAATCAAAAATCCCTTTTGAATCAGTGGAATTTTATTTAGAATAAGTTTTTTGCCATAAAATTGGTTTTTAACGATTTCTGTCAACTAAAATTTCTCCAATTTCAATGCAATTTAACATACTATAGTACCTACGATAGATAGTTTATGAAAATTCGCTCATACGATCATGCTGCATGACTGGAACTTTTTACAACTAAGTAGCGAACGGCATTATTTCGATTTTTGACTGATTTTTCAACTTTGGAATTTTTGAAAACTTGATACATATTCTTATAGGAAATTTTACGCTGATTCCGAATATACCACATGTTAGTATGCTGAAAAAAATATTTCGCACAACAAATCGCAAAAAACAGGCTATTTTGAAATTTTTGACTACATTTTTGAAAATTTCAACCCGAAGATGTAATCCATTCGTCATTCCAGACGATAACTGTCCGTAGAATTGTGCTAGAAACTTCAAACAAATTTTAAAATGTTAAGGACACAAAACGAAAGTTCGAATTCGTTGGCCAGCATGATCGGATTACATCTTCGGGTTGAAATTTTCAAAAATGTAGTCAAAAATTTCAAAATAGCCTGTTTTTTGCGATTTGTTGTGCGAAATAATTTCTTCAGCATACTAACATGTGGTATATTCGGAATCAGCGTAAAATTTCCTATTAGAATATGTATCAAGTTTTCAAAAATTCCAAAGTTGAAAAATCAGTCAAAAATCGAAATAATGCCGTTCGCTAGTTGTAAAAATCGGTAATATTTGCATGAAACATTTGCATGAAACATCTTCAAAAATTCGCTCATGGGGTCATGCTGCATGACTGGACTTTTTATTATGTAATGGCCCCGGGTAGTTATGCCCATCCAATTACGTAGATAAAATTTATAGAGTGAATTTAGTTCGCTATTAAACGTGATGAAATGGCCCCGAGTTTTAGCCCATCCAATTTCATCAGTTTGAAAGTTTTTGAGTTTCTAGGAAAACGAAAAGGTTGTTTTTGAAATGAGTACACAGAGGTATCAGAAATACTACCAAGAGTGATGCCCAGGACGAGTGGTCCCAAGGGTTGTGCACACAGCCCTTATATAGCGCCCCTTCTCCGTCCCTCGCCCATCGGGGAAGGTGGTGCCACTATTAACCTGGGTTTTCCCCGTCCTTTGTATCTCTCTTCCTGGTTCCTTTATTATCTTCGTATTCTACTTGTTTACAAAGTATGTAGGTTTTTGACTTCTGGGAGGTCACAACAGTCGTATTGTTAGATAACAACACATTTTTAATTCTGGGAAAATTTAGCTACATCTTTAGTCTCATTCGTGATTATTGCAAGCAGAATAGTGAAATTATCACTATCAATGATACTTAGTACAAGCGAGTTTTATCGGATGAATTAATTGTACATTTGATGGAGTATGCCTGACCTGGCACGGCTTTTTCCTCTATTGCCTTCATAATATAATCAGGTTCCCTTATCTTCATTGATCTTGGATTCCGCGGATCCACAAGTTCCGGAAGAATACATTTCAAATAAAACTGCTGCAACTTAGGCAACATGCTGTTTTCCCATAGGTCCTCGTTTTTTTTTCGATTATGTTTATGAATAACCATGGTTCCTTTTTTGTATATAACCCAAAGTAACATTTAGATCTTTGGTTATATTCAATTGTCCCTGAATCTAGAATAACATAATTTTGATGAAAAATCAATACCTACCACATCAGTACGCGAATCCAAACTACTACGAAACTGACTCATACATTGGGAAAACAACATGCAACTAAGTACTAGTGAATGACCAACAAATGGAAACCTATGATTAGTCACTTGTTCGTCAGTACGAAACGACCAGTCGTGCAGAATGACCTTATCAGCGAATGCTTGAAACATTTTATTGTTATGTAGAATTTACCTACCGCCGTTTTTAGCACAGTTTCAATAATAAGCAGAGTTTAGTGCACTGAGATATTGAATTGTCGAATGCAGGTATCGCAATGGTACTTTCGAATTATTATCGGGCGCGAAAATGCAAAACGACCCAATATTATGCGTCCTAAAAAACGTTTTGTAAGTAGACAAGAATTCTGCTGTCAAGTTGGGTTCTGCGATTTTTAGACTACTTACAGAAACCCAGAATTTGCTGTATATAGCAATATTCTAACTAAGGTACTTTTCCGTTATACCCCCCCCCCCCCCCCCCAGTCAATTTGTCCTCAACATGCCCGCCCGCCCGATGTTTATAGGCATTACTTCTTACTTAGATTACATATTTATGTTGAATTGGTGACAATTTCAAGCTGTAAGAAGAAATTATATTATTTAAAAAAAATAAAAAAAAACCGTGTTAAGAAGTTGCCGATGTCGGAACAGAAAACTACCCTAACTAGGTAATTCATAGATTCGTTAGAAAACGAAAAAGCGCTTACCTGTTTTCCACAGAGTTGGCAGAAGAGGGCTTTTCCGTCTGTTGTGAAAGCTGTATCACTTCCTATCCATTTTTTAAAGCAAGATAGAGAAATTGAGAGTGAAAACAAGAGCAGATTCGGAATTTCAGAAACTGAATGAACTATGAGTAATTTGTAATAAGTAATTTGAACTCAGAACGTTGAAGTAAGAGCGCCTGGCAATAATCCAGTAATCCAAAAAATTCACTTCACCAGTTCATTCACCTGATTTAAAATCATTTGTTTAGTGCAGTCTCTTTAGTGACCGGAGGAGCGCTGTTACCTACTGCTTAACGTCATGCGAGGTGAAGCATTGGCGCGTGACCAAACAAGTAGGTACCAATCGTATATTTCACGAAAATCATTTCCCGGCGATTTTTTTCACTTGAAACTATCCAAATATTCGAAAACCTAAAAATATGCTTTTTGGTACCAAATATGCAAAAATATGTGACATTTAATTGCGTTAAAATGGTTGCAAACCGCTTAAAACTCCCCAAAAGGGATACCTATGAACATTCAGAGACTAAAAACTGAATATGCAAAATATGTAAAATCTCGTCTCCACTTATAACATTGGATAGGTCATTCGACCCGGGGCCATTTTATAAGTTCGTTAAAACTCACGCATAAAATTCTGAGCTCCCGATTCTCCTACTAACTCGTAAAATTGGATGGGTATCAACCCGGGGCCATTTTACGAACTCAGTATCAAAATCTATATAATTCGCTTTACGCAAATTATCAATACAAGCTCCCTTCTTGTTCTACTGTCGTTTATATATTGGATGGGACACTAGGTCTCGGGGCCATATATGAAAAGCAGTAAAACCAAAAATTTTATGACTAATACAATAAGTACCTTATAGAGGGAATAATTCAATGTTAGGAAAAACTAGGTCCTAACAACGACAATACTGATTTTCAGGAGCAAAGACGAGCTAAATCGGCAAGACGATAGTGAAGCCACTGATGATGATGATGACTGCTCATTATTTGTTTACGTAAATTGAATTTTTATGTTTTATGAAAGATTATAATTTTTATATTATATTTTATTACATATATTTAATATTATCATTTAATATTATATTTATTTTGTAAATATAATATTATACATTATACTCATATTATATTTTATAATTATCATTATAAATAATTAAAGTTTATTTTCTATGTTCTAAATTAAATTTTCCTTTTGCATTATTAGCGAATTTTCTTAGAAAATAAAGCTATTGCAATGGCTCCAAAAATTTTAAAATAAAAATTTTCAAAAATTTTCTTCATCGTAATCTGTTTTGAGGCATTCTGAAATGATTCCTGGATTTTAACGCTTTTATATATATATATATATTTATATTTATGTGTCATTCCAGACGATAACTATCGATAGAATTGAGATAAAAACTTCGTTCTTTCGCCAGAAAATCAAGCATTTCAATAGAAAGGATGAGTTCGTTGGACAACACTTTTTGAGCACATTAAATTGGTCAAATTTCAAAAAAATGTGCTCAAAAAATCACTAAAAATGACTGAAAACGTCTAAAAACTGTTAAATTTATATTTTTATCAGAATCGTAGTCGAAAGAAGTTTATTGACGATGAACTAAAACATTCAAAAATGTATTCACAAAATTATGGTGAAAAATGTACTTGAATTTCATCAATATTTGCTGAAAAATCGATTGAAAAACTGAAAAATTGCTAAACATCCAAAATCTGTTTTTATTCGTAGAATATGATTTGGAACGAGTTCATTTGCCATAAAATTGGAGGTTAACAATTTCTTTGTACTCGGAATGCACAAATTTCAAAACAGTAATATAATATAATGTTACAATAATCTACGAAAATTCGCTTTTACGATCATGCTGCATGACTGGAACTTTTTTGAATTTAATTTCAACCATTATAAATTAAATTCATGTCTTCAGTTTTGGTTTATTGCTATCAACCCTTATGATCCTTGTCAATGCCCTTGTTTATTTTCTGTACCCTTGAACCTCTGAAATGCAGCCTAGAAACATATTTGTAAGTAATGCATGCATAACAGGGAAGTCCCTATGAATGGATTGTATATAATTTTGGTGAACACCAGTTCGTCCAATGGTGTCCAAGATTCCCCATTTCACCCCCTCCCCTTCCCCTAAAACACCCCTTCTGGCTCAAATTTTAAAAACTTTAAATAGCCTATAATTTAAGTTGGACTGATACAGACATTTACCCCAACTCATATCAGTTGTCCAATGACCCCTGTAACGGTGAAAAGCAGACAAACATACGGACAGACAGGCAGAGAAAAATTGAGAAAATGGTAACAATCGTCCACAAGAAGCATGAAACGGAAAAGAAACGCAAAATTTCATGATTCTAATCAATGTACAGACAGACATACCAACGATGTTATTAATATAGATAACTTAGCGAAATATATCAGCTATCCTTGACACTACAATGGATTGGGGATCATTAGATGTTGTGATAAAATGAGAGCATTCCAAAAAGTGGAGAACGATTTTCCTGCTATGAAAACTAAGGGAGTTACTCTTCGCTAGTAACGCATTGGTTGTACGTGAAAATTAATAGAAGTAGAAAAAAACCGTTGCATTTTACAGTAAGTACAAATTTTGCACGCTCGTAGGCCAGCCAGTAGACATATTCACGTCAAAACATCTGCTAGTTTGGGTAGGCTGTACAGCTTCCTCACTTATTGTAACATGTGCTTGTATAAATAACCATCCTCCAATTTTGAAAGAAATGGGGCCTCCTCAGTTTTATTCAAACTGTTCTTCAAAAATTAGCTCTATTAGCGATACAGCATGACTGAGTACTTTTAATGTATATCGCGTCGCCTTTAATTTAATGTTTCTAAAACGAAAATCGTATAATGTAAAAAAGAAAAAAGCCTACTCCAGCTATTTTTGTTAGAGTGCTCAAGGTGCTCGAATTTCAAACGAATTTGAACATGAATACAATACGATAATTTATAAAAATTCGCTCATATTATCATGCCGCATGACTGGAACTTTTTAAAAATTTGGTTGTATGTGTGTGTGTGTCATTCCAAACGGTAACTCTCCTTAGGATTAATATTAAAAATCCATTCTTTCGTCAAACACCAAATATTTCATAGGAAAGAATTAGTTTATTGGACAGCACATTTTTAGCACTTTAAATTGGCCAAATTTCAGAAAAAGGGCTTGAAAAGCACCAAATATGGCAAGAACGGTTTAAAATTGTTAAGTTTTCATCGATTAGCGAAATATTACTCAAATTTAAGTTCATCAACTATAAATTAGAACATTCAAAAATTTATGCACATAATTGTACAGAAAAAATGTCTTTGAATTTCAATGATATGTGCAAAACAATCAATAAGTCAAATGAAAAAGCGCTTACCTGTTTTCCACAGAGTTGGCAGAAGAGGGCTTTTCCGTCTGTTGTGAAAGCTGCATCACTTCCTATCCATTTTTTAAAGCAAGATAGAGAAATTGAGAGTGAAAACAAGAGCAGATTCGGAATTTCAGAAACTGAATGAACTATGAGTAATTTGTAATAAGTAATTTGAACTCAGAACGTTGAAGTAAGAGCGCCTGGCAATAATCCAGTAATCCAAAAAATTCACTTCACCAGTTCATTCACCTGATTAAATCATTTGTTTAGTGCAGTCTCTTTAGTGACCGGAGGAGCGCTGTTACCTACTGCTTAACGTCATGCGAGGTGAAGCATTGGCGCGTGACCAAACAAGTAGGTACCAATCGTATATTTCACGAAAATCATTTCCCGGCGATTTTTTTCACTTGAAACTATCCAAATATTCGAAAACCTAAAAATATGCTTTTTGGTACCAAATATGCAAAAATATGTGACATTTAATTGCGTTAAAATGGTTGCAAACCGCTTAAAACTCCCCAAAAGGGATACCTATGAACATTCAGAGACTAAAAACTGAATATGCAAAATATGTAAAATCTCGTCTCCACTTATAACATTGGATAGGTCATTCGACCCGGGGCCATTTTATAAGTTCGTTAAAACTCACGCATAAAATTCTGAGCTCCCGATTCTCCTACTAACTCGTAAAATTGGATGGGTATCAACCCGGGGCCATTTTACGAACTCAGTATCAAAATCTATATAATTCGCTTTACGCAAATTATCAATACAAGCTCCCTTCTTGTTCTACTGTCGTTTATATATTGGATGGGACACTAGGTCTCGGGGCCATATATGAAAAGCAGTAAAACCAAAAATTTTATGACTAATACAATAAGTACCTTATAGAGGGAATAATTCAATGTTAGGAAAAACTAGGTCCTAACAACGACAATACTGATTTTCAGGAGCAAAGACGAGCTAAATCGGCAAGACGATAGTGAAGCCACTGATGATGATGATGACTGCTCATTATTTGTTTACGTAAATTGAATTTTTATGTTTTATGAAAGATTATAATTTTTATATTATATTTTATTACATATATTTAATATTATCATTTAATATTATATTTATTTTGTAAATATAATATTATACATTATACTCATATTATATTTTATAATTATCATTATAAATAATTAAAGTTTATTTTCTATGTTCTAAATTAAATTTTCCTTTTGCATTATTAGCGAATTTTCTTAGAAAATAAAGCTATTGCAATGGCTCCAAAAATTTTAAAATAAAAATTTTCAAAAATTTTCTTCATCGTAATCTGTTTTGAGGCATTCTGAAATGATTCCTGGATTTTAACGCTTTTATATATATATATATATTTATATTTATGTGTCATTCCAGACGATAACTATCGATAGAATTGAGATAAAAACTTCGTTCTTTCGCCAGAAAATCAAGCATTTCAATAGAAAGGATGAGTTCGTTGGACAACACTTTTTGAGCACATTAAATTGGTCAAATTTCAAAAAAATGTGCTCAAAAAATCACTAAAAATGACTGAAAACGTCTAAAAACTGTTAAATTTATATTTTTATCAGAATCGTAGTCGAAAGAAGTTTATTGACGATGAACTAAAACATTCAAAAATGTATTCACAAAATTATGGTGAAAAATGTACTTGAATTTCATCAATATTTGCTGAAAAATCGATTGAAAAACTGAAAAATTGCTAAACATCCAAAATCTGTTTTTATTCGTAGAATATGATTTGGAACGAGTTCATTTGCCATAAAATTGGAGGTTAACAATTTCTTTGTACTCGGAATGCACAAATTTCAAAACAGTAATATAATATAATGTTACAATAATCTACGAAAATTCGCTTTTACGATCATGCTGCATGACTGGAACTTTTTTGAATTTAATTTCAACCATTATAAATTAAATTCATGTCTTCAGTTTTGGTTTATTGCTATCAACCCTTATGATCCTTGTCAATGCCCTTGTTTATTTTCTGTACCCTTGAACCTCTGAAATGCAGCCTAGAAACATATTTGTAAGTAATGCATGCATAACAGGGAAGTCCCTATGAATGGATTGTATATAATTTTGGTGAACACCAGTTCGTCCAATGGTGTCCAAGATTCCCCATTTCACCCCCTCCCCTTCCCCTAAAACACCCCTTCTGGCTCAAATTTTAAAAACTTTAAATAGCCTATAATTTAAGTTGGACTGATACAGACATTTACCCCAACTCATATCAGTTGTCCAATGACCCCTGTAACGGTGAAAAGCAGACAAACATACGGACAGACAGGCAGAGAAAAATTGAGAAAATGGTAACAATCGTCCACAAGAAGCATGAAACGGAAAAGAAACGCAAAATTTCATGATTCTAATCAATGTACAGACAGACATACCAACGATGTTATTAATATAGATAACTTAGCGAAATATATCAGCTATCCTTGACACTACAATGGATTGGGGATCATTAGATGTTGTGATAAAATGAGAGCATTCCAAAAAGTGGAGAACGATTTTCCTGCTATGAAAACTAAGGGAGTTACTCTTCGCTAGTAACGCATTGGTTGTACGTGAAAATTAATAGAAGTAGAAAAAAACCGTTGCATTTTACAGTAAGTACAAATTTTGCACGCTCGTAGGCCAGCCAGTAGACATATTCACGTCAAAACATCTGCTAGTTTGGGTAGGCTGTACAGCTTCCTCACTTATTGTAACATGTGCTTGTATAAATAACCATCCTCCAATTTTGAAAGAAATGGGGCCTCCTCAGTTTTATTCAAACTGTTCTTCAAAAATTAGCTCTATTAGCGATACAGCATGACTGAGTACTTTTAATGTATATCGCGTCGCCTTTAATTTAATGTTTCTAAAACGAAAATCGTATAATGTAAAAA
The DNA here is from genome assembly GCA_030762985.1 of Adelphocoris suturalis. Lineage (NCBI taxonomy): Eukaryota > Metazoa > Arthropoda > Insecta > Hemiptera > Miridae > Adelphocoris > Adelphocoris suturalis. The sequence continues at coordinate 22,319,146 of CM061049.1, forward strand.
AGAAAAAAGCCTACTCCAGCTATTTTTGTTAGAGTGCTCAAGGTGCTCGAATTTCAAACGAATTTGAACATGAATACAATACGATAATTTATAAAAATTCGCTCATATTATCATGCCGCATGACTGGAACTTTTTAAAAATTTGGTTGTATGTGTGTGTGTGTCATTCCAAACGGTAACTCTCCTTAGGATTAATATTAAAAATCCATTCTTTCGTCAAACACCAAATATTTCATAGGAAAGAATTAGTTTATTGGACAGCACATTTTTAGCACTTTAAATTGGCCAAATTTCAGAAAAAGGGCTTGAAAAGCACCAAATATGGCAAGAACGGTTTAAAATTGTTAAGTTTTCATCGATTAGCGAAATATTACTCAAATTTAAGTTCATCAACTATAAATTAGAACATTCAAAAATTTATGCACATAATTGTACAGAAAAAATGTCTTTGAATTTCAATGATATGTGCAAAACAATCAATAAGTCAAATGAAAAAGCGCTTACCTGTTTTCCACAGAGTTGGCAGAAGAGGGCTTTTCCGTCTGTTGTGAAAGCTGCATCACTTCCTATCCATTTTTTAAAGCAAGATAGAGAAATTGAGAGTGAAAACAAGAGCAGATTCGGAATTTCAGAAACTGAATGAACTATGAGTAATTTGTAATAAGTAATTTGAACTCAGAACGTTGAAGTAAGAGCGCCTGGCAATAATCCAGTAATCCAAAAAATTCACTTCACCAGTTCATTCACCTGATTAAATCATTTGTTTAGTGCAGTCTCTTTAGTGACCGGAGGAGCGCTGTTACCTACTGCTTAACGTCATGCGAGGTGAAGCATTGGCGCGTGACCAAACAAGTAGGTACCAATCGTATATTTCACGAAAATCATTTCCCGGCGATTTTTTTCACTTGAAACTATCCAAATATTCGAAAACCTAAAAATATGCTTTTTGGTACCAAATATGCAAAAATATGTGACATTTAATTGCGTTAAAATGGTTGCAAACCGCTTAAAACTCCCCAAAAGGGATACCTATGAACATTCAGAGACTAAAAACTGAATATGCAAAATATGTAAAATCTCGTCTCCACTTATAACATTGGATAGGTCATTCGACCCGGGGCCATTTTATAAGTTGGTTAAAACTCACGCATAAAATTCTGAGCTCCCGATTCTCCTACTAACTCGTAAAATTGGATGGGTATCAACCCGGGGCCATTTTACGAACTCAGTATCAAAATCTATATAATTCGCTTTACGCGAATTATCAATACAAGCTCCCTTCTTGTTCTACTGTCGTTTATATATTGGATGGGACACTAGGTCTCGGGGCCATATATGAAAAGCAGTAAAACCAAAAATTTTATGACTAATACAATAAGTACCTTATAGAGGGAATAATTCAATGTTAGGAAAAACTAGGTCCTAACAACGACAATACTGATTTTAAGGAGCAAAGACGAGCTAAATCGGCAAGACGATAGTGAAGCCACTGATGATGATGATGACTGCTCATTATTTGTTTACGTAAATTGAATTTTTATGTTTTATGAAAGATTATAATTTTTATATTATATTTTATTACATATATTTAATATTATCATTTAATATTATATTTATTTTGTAAATATAATATTATACATTATACTCATATTATATTTTATAATTATCATTATAAATAATTAAAGTTTATTTTCTATGTTCTAAATTAAATTTTCCTTTTGCATTATTAGCGAATTTTCTTAGAAAATAAAGCTATTGCAATGGCTCCAAAAATTTTAAAATAAAAATTTTCAAAAATTTTCTTCATCGTAATCTGTTTTGAGGCATTCTGAAATGATTCCTGGATTTTAACGCTTTTATATATATATATATATTTATATTTATGTGTCATTCCAGACGATAACTATCGATAGAATTGAGATAAAAACTTCGTTCTTTCGCCAGAAAATCAAGCATTTCAATAGAAAGGATGAGTTCGTTGGACAACACTTTTTGAGCACATTAAATTGGTCAAATTTCAAAAAAATGTGCTCAAAAAATCACTAAAAATGACTGAAAACGTCTAAAAACTGTTAAATTTATATTTTTATCAGAATCGTAGTCGAAAGAAGTTTATTGACGATGAACTAAAACATTCAAAAATGTATTCACAAAATTATGGTGAAAAATGTACTTGAATTTCATCAATATTTGCTGAAAAATCGATTGAAAAACTGAAAAATTGCTAAACATCCAAAATCTGTTTTTATTCGTAGAATATGATTTGGAACGAGTTCATTTGCCATAAAATTGGAGGTTAACAATTTCTTTGTACTCGGAATGCACAAATTTCAAAACAGTAATATAATATAATGTTACAATAATCTACGAAAATTCGCTTTTACGATCATGCTGCATGACTGGAACTTTTTTGAATTTAATTTCAACCATTATAAATTAAATTCATGTCTTCAGTTTTGGTTTATTGCTATCAACCCTTATGATCCTTGTCAATGCCCTTGTTTATTTTCTGTACCCTTGAACCTCTGAAATGCAGCCTAGAAACATATTTGTAAGTAATGCATGCATAACAGGGAAGTCCCTATGAATGGATTGTATATAATTTTGGTGAACACCAGTTCGTCCAATGGTGTCCAAGATTCCCCATTTCACCCCCTCCCCTTCCCCTAAAACACCCCTTCTGGCTCAAATTTTAAAAACTTTAAATAGCCTATAATTTAAGTTGGACTGATACAGACATTTACCCCAACTCATATCAGTTGTCCAATGACCCCTGTAACGGTGAAAAGCAGACAAACATACGGACAGACAGGCAGAGAAAAATTGAGAAAATGGTACCAATCGTCCACAAGAAGCATGAAACGGAAAAGAAACGCAAAATTTCATGATTCTAATCAATGTACAGACAGACATACCAACGATGTTATTAATATAGATAACTTAGCGAAATATATCAGCTATCCTTGACACTACAATGGATTGGGGATCATTAGATGTTGTGATAAAATGAGAGCATTCCAAAAAGTGGAGAACGATTTTCCTGCTATGAAAACTAAGGGAGTTACTCTTCGCTAGTAACGCATTGGTTGTACGTGAAAATTAATAGAAGTAGAAAAAAACCGTTGCATTTTACAGTAAGTACAAATTTTGCACGCTCGTAGGCCAGCCAGTAGACATATTCACGTCAAAACATCTGCTAGTTTGGGTAGGCTGTACAGCTTCCTCACTTATTGTAACATGTGCTTGTATAAATAACCATCCTCCAATTTTGAAAGAAATGGGGCCTCCTCAGTTTTATTCAAACTGTTCTTCAAAAATTAGCTCTATTAGCGATACAGCATGACTGAGTACTTTTAATGTATATCGCGTCGCCTTTAATTTAATGTTTCTAAAACGAAAATCGTATAATGTAAAAAAGAAAAAAGCCTACTCCAGCTATTTTTGTTAGAGTGCTCAAGGTGCTCGAATTTCAAACGAATTTGAACATGAATACAATACGATAATTTATAAAAATTCGCTCATATTATCATGCCGCATGACTGGAACTTTTTAAAAATTTGGTTGTATGTGTGTGTGTGTCATTCCAAACGGTAACTCTCCTTAGGATTAATATTAAAAATCCATTCTTTCGTCAAACACCAAATATTTCATAGGAAAGAATTAGTTTATTGGACAGCACATTTTTAGCACTTTAAATTGGCCAAATTTCAGAAAAAGGGCTTGAAAAGCACCAAATATGGCAAGAACGGTTTAAAATTGTTAAGTTTTCATCGATTAGCGAAATATTACTCAAATTTAAGTTCATCAACTATAAATTAGAACATTCAAAAATTTATGCACATAATTGTACAGAAAAAATGTCTTTGAATTTCAATGATATGTGCAAAACAATCAATAGGGGGGATTGGGGGAATGCCGTACATCGGGTAATGCCGTACATTAGAGGATTAGAGAAGCTACTCCATATATATTTTCGGCCATCGACACAATCGTTTTCTTGGAGACGGGTAAACTAATTTGTTACCTTTTCGCGATTCTAAGGTTATTTTTGTCGACGGTACACGAAGATTTCTACATTCAAGTCTTTCGATCTAATTTTTCGTCCATCAATATTTAAAAAGTAAGTACCAATATCGTATTTTTCCGTTTATTTTATTAGGTGAATCTTTAGAGGAACTCTCTAGCTACACACTCATCTCAAGAAGACTAAATTTTGCTAAGAATTGAGGTAGTAGTGATGGATCTACGGAAATGTAAACCTTTGGGGTAATAACGTAATCTTCGTTGGGGTAATACCGTATGCTTTCCAAGTGTACGGTATTACCCCAAGAACTTTTTTTTAAAGTGTTTCCGTCATCTCAGCTCAATTTATTGACTTTTTTTTTTCAATTTCCCCACGCATTAGGTAACTAATGACAACTGAAAATGCATATTCATCGTTAAATTATTGAATAAATTTTATTTTTATTTTCAGATGCCACGAAGAAAAGATTTTCAGATGCTCTGACAAATTATCCTGTATCACCTGTTGTAACCTAAGACGTTTCCGATAAAGACAGTCACAAGGGGGACAGCCCTTCTCAGCACGCGTGAGCATTGCTGAGTTGTTGCCCTCCCCGGGACCACTTCGGAAGAAAGGGAGTGCTCGAACTAAACACAAATCTGAAATTCTTACTGCTACTCCCAGGAAGAGGCCCTTCTCGAGAAACAAAACAAGAAACTTGGAAAATAATCCAAAAAAGCAATCAAAAAGCCTACAATGCAATCACTTAGTATGGACTGCGAACCTTCCGCAAGCAGAGATACTGAATTTCCTAATCAGAAGAAGCAGAGTGTGGTGAAAAAGAGAGGCAAGAATAAAAAAGAAGATAAATGCTAGAGCTCAGAAGAAGAAAGTCGTTTCCAGGAAAAACAAGCAAAAGGCAGAAGACAGTAGCGAGAGTGACTGGGGAGACATTTCGGAAGGAGATCTTGTCAACGACGATGATTTTGATGACGCTGGAGATGTGTCTGAATTATGCTTCATGTGTCAAGAGCAAAGAAGGGGGTCCACCATGGAAGTGCAGGAAGTGCGGTCACTCCTGACACATGATGTGTTCCATGGGCGAACCTGAGCATGGGCTGTGCGACCTATGCCATACTTGGCTTTAGTATAACCGTTGCTTTTAAAGTTACCAGTTTCAAGGGAGTTTTATCAACAACTGTATCATATTCCTAAAAAGACTATTTGGGTTCCATGTATGCAAATAAGATTTGTAAATTGTAAAATATTAAATATTTGTATCAATATATTTGTTTCAATTACAATTACCTTCAAAATCTTTCTGAACATCACTTAAAGTTAAATAATTTTTTTTAAAACGAAACATACGTTATTACCCCCATACATGTACGGTATTACCCGACGTTAGGGGGAATACCGTAAAAAGAACTTTGATTGGCTTTTTGGTTATGACACCTCAAGAGCAATAGTTGGGAAAATAAAAGACAAAGCAATAAAAACTAGAATAATTTTTCTATCGTCAGGTCGAATAATTTTTTTCATACACTAACTAGCCATTGTCCTGTGCGTCATTAAGGTTAGGTATACGCCATTCCCCCATTCCCCCATTCCCCCCTAAGTCAAATGAAAAAGCGCTTACCTGTTTTCCACAGAGTTGGCAGAAGAGGGCTTTTCCGTCTGTTGTGAAAGCTGCATCACTTCCTATCCATTTTTTAAAGCAAGATAGAGAAATTGAGAGTGAAAACAAGAGCAGATTCGGAATTTCAGAAACTGAATGAACTATGAGTAATTTGTAATAAGTAATTTGAACTCAGAACGTTGAAGTAAGAGCGCCTGGCAATAATCCAGTAATCCAAAAAATTCACTTCACCAGTTCATTCACCTGATTTAAAATCATTTGTTTAGTGCAGTCTCTTTAGTGACCGGAGGAGCGCTGTTACCTACTGCTTAACGTCATGCGAGGTGAAGCATTGGCGCGTGACCAAACAAGTAGGTACCAATCGTATATTTCACGAAAATCATTTCCCGGCGATTTTTTTCACTTGAAACTATCCAAATATTCGAAAACCTAAAAATATGCTTTTTGGTACCAAATATGCAAAAATATGTGACATTTAATTGCGTTAAAATGGTTGCAAACCGCTTAAAACTCCCCTAAAGGGATACCTATGAACATTCAGAGACTAAAAACTGAATATGCAAAATATGTAAAATCTCGTCTCCACTTATAACATTGGATAGGTCATTCGACCCGGGGCCATTTTATAAGTTGGTTAAAACTCACGCATAAAATTCTGAGCTCCCGATTCTCCTACTAACTCGTAAAATTGGATGGGTATCAACCCGGGGCCATTTTACGAACTCAGTATCAAAATCTATATAATTCGCTTTACGCGAATTATCAATACAAGCTCCCTTCTTGTTCTACTGTCGTTTATATATTGGATGGGACACTAGGTCTCGGGGCCATATATGAAAAGCAGTAAAACCAAAAATTTTATGACTAATAAAATAAGTACCTTATAGAGGGAATAATTCAATGTTAGGAAAAACTAGGTCCTAACAACGACAATACTGATTTTCAGGAGCAAAGACGAGCTAAATCGGCAAGACGATAGTGAAGCAACTGATGATGATGATGACTGCTCATTATTTGTTTACGTAAATTGAATTTTTATGTTTTATGAAAGATTATAATTTTTATATTATATTTTATTACATTTATTTAATATTATCATTTAATATTATATTTATTTTGTAAATATAATATTATACATTATACTCATATTATATTTTATAATTATCATTATAAATAATTAAAGTTTATTTTCTATGTTCTAAATTAAATGTTCCTTTTGCATTATTAGCGAATTTTCTTAGAAAATAAAGCTATTGCAATGGCTCCAAAAATTTTAAAATAAAAATTTTCAAAAATTTTCTTCATCGAAATCTGTTTTGAGGCATTCTGAAATGATTCCTGGATTTTAACGCTTATATATATATATAATATATATATATACATCTGTGCCAAAGTATATATATATATATATATTTATTTATGTGTCATTCCAGACGATAACTATCGATAGAATTGAGATAAAAACTTCGTTCTTTCGCCAGAAAATCAAGCATTTCAATAGAAAGGATGAGTTCGTTGGACAACACTTTTTGAGCACATTAAATTGGTCAAATTTCAAAAAAATGTGCTCAAAAAATCACTAAAAATGACTGAAAACGTCTAAAAACTGTTAAATTTATATTTTTATCAGAATCGTAGTCGAAAGAAGTTTATTGACGATGAACTAAAACATTCAAAAATGTATTCACAAAATTATGGTGAAAAATGTACTTGAATTTCATCAATATTTGCTGAAAAATCGATTGAAAAACTGAAAAATTGCTAAACATCCAAAATCTGTTTTTATTCGTAGAATATGATTTGGAACGAGTTTATTTGCCATAAAAGTGGAGGTTAACAATTTCTTTGTACTCGGAATGCACAAATTTCAAAACAGTAATATAATATAATGTTACAATAATCTACGAAAATTCGCTCATACGATCATGCTGCATGACTGGAACTTTTTTGAATTTAATTTCAACCATTATAAATTAAATTCATGTCTTCAGTTTTGGTTTATTGCTATCAACCCTTATGATCCTTGTCAATGCCCTTGTTTATTTTCTGTACCCTTGAACCTCTGAAATGCAGCCTAGAAACATATTTGTAAGTAATGCATGCATAACAGGGAAGTCCCTATGAATGGATTGTATATAATTTTGGTGAACACCAGTTCGTCCAATGGTGTCCAAGATTCCCCATTTCACCCCCTCCCCTTCCCCTAAAACACCCCTTCTGGCTCAAATTTTAAAAACTTTAAATAGCCTATAATTTAAGTTGGACTGATACCGACATTTACCCCAACTCATATCAGTTGTCCAATGAACCCTGTAACGGTGAAAAGCAGACAAACATACGGACAGACAGACAGAGAAAAATTGAGAAAATGGTAAGAATCGTCCACAAGAAGCATGAAACGGAAAAGAAACGCAAAATTTCATGATTCTAATCAATGTACAGACAGACATACCAACGATGTTATTAATATAGATAACTTAGCGAAATATATCAGCTATCCTTGACACCACAATGGATTGGGGATCATTAGATGTTGTGATAAAATGAGAGCATTCCAAAAAGTGGAGAACGATTTTCCTGCTATGAAAACTAAGGGAGTTACTCTTCGCCGGTAACGCATTGGTTGTACGTGAAAATTAATAGAAGTAGAAAAAAACCGTTGCATTTTACAGTAAGTACAAATTTTGCACGCTCGTAGGCCAGCCAGTAGACATATTCACGTCAAAACATCTGCTAGTTTGGGTAGGCTGTACAGCTTCCTCACTTATTGTAACATGTGCTTGTATAAATAACCATCCTCCAATTTTGAAAGAAATGGGGCCTCCTCAGTTTTATTCAAACTGTTCTTCAAAAATTAGCTCTATTAGCGATACAGCATGACTGAGTACTTTTAATGTATATCGCGTCGCCTTTAATTTAATGTTTCTAAAACGAAAATCGTATAATGTAAAAAAGAAAAAAGCCTACTCCAGCGATTTTTGTTAGAGTGCTCAAGGTGCTCGAATTTCAAACGAATTTGAACATGAATACAATACGATAATTTATAAAAATTCGCTCATATGATCATGCCGCATGGCTGGAACTTTTTAAAAATTTGGTTGTATGTGTGTGTGTGTCATTCCAAACGGTAACTCTCCTTAGGATTAATATTAAAAATCCATTCTTTCGTCAAACACCAAATATTTCATAGGAAAGAATTTGGACAGCACATTTTTAGCACTTTAAATTGGCCAAATTTCAGAAAAAGGGCTTGAAAAGCACCAAATATGGCAAGAACGGTTTAAAATTGTTAAGTTTTCATTGATTAGCGAAATTTTACTCAAATTTAAGTTCATCAACAACTATAAATTAGAACATTCAAAAATTTATGCACATAATTGTACAGAAAAAATGTCTTTGAATTTCAATGATATGTGCAAAACAATCAATAAAAACGACAGAAAAAGTTCCATTCATGCAGCATGATCGTATGAGCGAATTTTCGTAAATTATCGTATTGCATAATGTTGAATTATTTTGAAATTTGAGCTTTTTGAGTGCAAGGAAATCGTTAAACATTAATTTTATGGCAAAAAACGTATTGTAAATAATAACCTGCTATTCAAATAGAGGTTCTGAATTTTTAGCTTTTTTTGCAGTTTTTATCGATTTTAGCGAATTTTCTTAGAAAATAAAGCTATTGCAATGGCTCCAAAAATTTTAAAATGAAAATTTTCAAAAATTTTCTTCATCGAAATCTGTTTTGAGGCATTCTGAAATGATTCCTGGATTTTAACGCTTTTTTATATGTATATATAAAATGGTATAATATTTAAAATCAGCATCCCTGGGAAACTTTTGGGATTTCACGTGGGACCGTGTAACGTCAGTATGGCCGTTTCGGGAATATATAATTTGACTATCATTCTAATTTCAGTTTTCAAGTTATTCTCGAATTGGTTATACAAAACGTTGCCCATGTCGCGTACATCCCATATCAATTGAAGAGAATCAACAATTACAACTACCTACCAAGCAAGACACTCTTGGATGAATTCTGCAGTCATTATTATAATCAATTGGATGGTCCGATGCTCTTTTATTTTTGGGAGGTCTGGCATGCTCGGGAATAATTCAGTGTTGCCAATGGTACCCCAAAAGGGGGAATTTTCCCCTTTTCAGTCTGCCGTTACCCCGATCCCTGAAGGTCTCCGGGGTACCTCAATATTTCCCCCTTTTTATTGAAAGGTCCCCCCTTTACCCCGAAAAATGAAAGCATGAAGTAAAATTTGCTAGATTAGTGTCACCAACCATTTCTAGTCACTCAGTATAGTTACCGGTCACCAACAACAACAACAGTTCCCCTTTATCAGTTATCCAGATATAACTGTCTGATCTGATAATTTTGTCAAATCCTTATGACTCAAGACAGCGAAAACAATTGAATCGTTTATTTCAGAAACCACCTAAGCGACAAAAATAAAAAAAATGTTGTTTTTGTGGTACTGTTCACTTCAGAGGTGAATACATCGTTTAGTGCCGAAATAACCAATGTTCCATATCATCAATGCTATTTGACAGCCTTGAAAAGAATCCGTTTATTTCAGAAAGAACCCAAACGCCGTCGCTGTAGCCCAAGCGCACTGAAGCGTAGTCTACTTGAACAAGTATTTTCCGTTTAATGCCTAGTAAAACCCACTCTTGTTTATACTTGAGTGTGTCTTTTACTTACTTTTGATACCAAAACAGATAAAAATTAATCGTTTGACTTAATTTCAATAACAATTTTCAAAAATTACTTTGGATTTATTCATTTATTGCAGAAACCACCTAAGTGCAAAATTTTCAAAAATTTATAACTCAAAACTTGAAGAAAAAAAAATTTTAACAAAATCGATAATTCCAATAGCATGTTCTTGATTTGGTAAACAAATATTTGACCACTACCTACCTACCCTAAGCTCCCTACCCCCTATACTTAAGCTTAAGCTGCAAAACAGTCTTTTTTAGTTTTCCAAAAGTTGAAAAAAACGCACTTAGGTGGTTTCTGAAATAAACGATTCAATCATGAACTGAGTGCGTATGTGTTTGTTGAGAATCTGCCACTGTACGGAATATATATATATATATATGTATAAGGTTAAACCGTGTTTCCAGCAGTGAAAAGGACCCCAGAAAGTTCACCTTTTTGTTTGAGAAAGTCCCCCGTTTTTCCCCCTTTTGGTTTATTATTTCCAATAATAAGCCTATGTGATCGTGTAGCAAAAAATTTTCATAGCCCCCCCTCAAACTTTGTCACTTTACGTTTCAAGGTGCGTAGAATCCAAATTTGAAATGTCCGTCCGCCGTTCGCCGTCCGGTGTCCGCCGTCCGCTGTCCGCCGTCCGGGCCATAAAAGGCCTAAGAATTGACTTAAAAAACCTGTTCTTTCGCACATAGACTCCATTTGGGGTCTAGTTGGTCCTAACGTTTAACCATCCCGATCGCTTTACTCGCATAGATGCTATGGGCCAAAAACGGACGAAAAAGTGTCTTTTAGGACGTGTTAGACGCACGCCTGGCACGCTTGGCAGGGGGTCACGGGCGGTGAGGGGGGTGAGCGGGGGGTGGAGTGAGAGGAGGCGCCGCGGCACCATGAGGTGGGTACAGCGTTCCTTCGAGGCATGAATATATGTTTTTTCCTAGGTCATATTTGTGTGTTAATACCAATGCTTTTCCTACGCATATTTAATAACATATCCTCTCGACTTTTCGTACGTACTTAGACAATGATATTATTAAGGCAATAACTATTTGAATAGATAGGAGCTCAAATCGAGAAATATAAACACGCGTATATAATTATAGAAGTATAGGTTGTGGCAACTCGAAATAGGACACGCCGAGGAGCCTGGACGGGCCTTATGACGTACGCAAGCCAACTATAACTACGATTTTTTTTTTTCTAATATGGAATCGAGAATAGTTCTACAAAAGTTTGATAAATCAAAAGATTGATTTACTTGATTTCGTCATTCCACTACATTTCCAATGAGAAACGCCCCAAAAAGAGAAATTTAGTAGGTACCTAATTGCAAACGACGAAATTGTGGTAAGAATATTAAACTTTACCTACATCCTTTATTAACAATTTCCCAAAAATGCAGAATTCAAAGATATTATTACCAATAATAATCCTTTGTGACCGTATAGCAAAACAAATTTTATAACCCCCCCTCAAACCTTGACATTTTACGTTTCAAGGTGCATAGAATCCAAAATCTGCCAAGTCCGTCCGCCTTTCGCTGTCCGGACCATAAAAGGCATTTGAATTTACTTTAAAACCCATTCTTTCGCACATAGACGTCATTTGGGGTATAGTTGGTCCTAACTTGTCGCCAGCCCCGTCGCCCTACACCCACGGGTGCTACTGGTCAAAAAAAGTGTTTTTCGATCTTTTTTCTTACATAGGCAAGTGGGGTGTATTTTCCAAGTAATTTTGGACGCAGAATCGACTGGGATAGGTATTTTTCATTTGTGGGCTTTAAGCGGGAGGAGTGTCGTTGATTTTTTTTTTTTTTTTTTCCTCAACTTTACTATAAAGCGTAAAATTATGGGGTCCTGGAGCTGTGATGCAGTGAACGAGTGAACCAAATATTGGAAGCCCCGAGTTTCGATACCTAGTAAATATACTATAAGTGAGGCTAAATAATTACGGTCAGTTTTCTACGTAGAAGGTCTGTATGATACAGAAATAATAAACCTTTGTGTAATAATTTGCAGCGTTTTTTCCCTATAAAGGTCCCCTGGGCTCCTTCCGGAACCTGGCAACACTGGAATAATTTGTCATTCTTAATTTAAAATTCTCTTACGTTCTGTATAATTTTTCACAAAATTCCTGAAGTATGAACATAGACCTAAAAAGCTTCGTAAACCCGTCCTATTAGTGGGGGGTGGTAAATCTGCTAAGGCTTTTATTTTATCATTGTGAGGGCGGATTTCTCCGTTTTTAACTTGATATCCCAAATAAACTATTTCCGTTTTAACAAATTTGCATTTATCAGAATTGAGAGAAAATCCAGCTTTGGTCAAAGTTTCCAAAACTATTTCAAATCTATCTAAAATCTCTTCTTCAGATTCAGCAATAATCAGCAGATCATCTAAATATGCTAACACCACTCGTTAGTGAGACCATGCAATGCTTTCATGATTGCACGTTGATAACAGACAGGAGCGTTCCTAACGCCGAAAGGCATACGTTTGTATTGATAATGAGCATCTGGAGTTTGAAAGGCTAATATTCTACGAGTATCTTTATTAACAGGTATTGCATAAAAACCACTTGCACAATCAAGAGTTATGAAATAATTTTTACCCGCCAATCTTGCGATTTGATTCTGAATGATGGGTATTGGATAATGTTCAGGGATCGTTATTTCATTAAGGGCCCTAAAATCCGTTACCATCCTCAATTTTCTATCCTTTTTCGGCACAAGTAAAATAGGACTACTAAAGAGACTAGTACTTTGTTGTATTATCCCCGCATCCAAAAGCTCCATACAATAATTTTTGACAATTTCCCTATCTCTTGGATGTAATCTATACGGACGTCTATAAATTATTATATCTGAGTTTAGTGTTATTTTAAATTCGGCACAGTTAACATATCGTTTCGGCAAACCCCTAGTAAAGCTATTTGCGTATCTACTTAAAATATTTTAAAGTCTAATAACATTTTCTGGATTTTGTAAATCGGTATCAATATCTTCGACTTCTGGCCTGAATAGCTCATTTTCTGGATTGCCTGAAACTGATCCTTGGATTTGTCTAGGGTCGGATTCAGTGGCTGTAATTGATTCAACTCTAGAATCTACAATCGGTAATTTACATGGTATAGGCCATGGTTGTTCTAAAAATGTATCCACTGAAGTTTGTGAAGAATTGTTAACGAATTTATCTATACATTTATTTTGTAAATCTGCAGGCGGTTTTATCGAGTCGAATAAATTTTGTTTTGAATCTATCGATAATTTGGAATATATTTTCTTGAACTTTTGCCTAACAAATTTCGATTTATCAATTACTTTATTTTCCACAGATTTGTCAATTTTTGAAAATTCATATCTATCTGGCATGACTTTTACGGATATTCCTGCAGACAGAATATCCCTTCCAAGTAAAATCTGTTTCTTTATTATTCCTTCAGGAACTATAAAGAAAACAATAGGAATGTCAATATTTTGTATACTTAGTTACTATCGTAGCAATAGAATCATCAACAGGTATACTTTGATTTCCAATACCTGTTATGGTGATGAGAGATTTGAATTTTTGACCATTAAAATTATGAAGTAAATTTTGAGACAACAATGAAATATCACTTCCTGAATCAAAAAGAAAATTAAATGATTTACCTTGATGTTGTAATTCGCCCTGAGGATTGGCCTCACAGACCTGCACACGGCGTTTTGGCCTGTCTCTGGGGGAGGCTATGGGAGTGATGCCCCTTCCGCGGTTCTGGTTGGACTCTCTTGACGCTGAAGACGGCTTCTTTACGATTTTTAGTCACTGTCTCTTATTCACTTGATTTTTTTCACAATAATGTCAGGTACCTAGGGCGTGAATATTAATCCCACTTCTGATTTAGAAGTGAGATTGATTCTAAATAAAAACAGTTAATTTCATAATCACTTTTACGTACTGATTTATTATTACACAGAACGTAAGAGAATTTTGAATTAAGAATGACAAATTATTCCCGAGCATGCCAGACCTCCCAAAAATAAAAGAGCATCGGACCATCCAATTGATTATAATAATGACTGCAGAATTCATCCAAGAGTGTCTTGCTTGGTAGGTAGTTGCAATTGTTGATTCTCTTCAACGCGACATGGGCAGCGTTTTGTATAACCAATTCGAGAATAACTTGAAAACTGAAATTATAATGATAGTCAAATTATATATTCCCGAAATATATATATATATATATATATATATATATATATATATATATATATATATATATATATATATATATATATATATATATATATATATATAGATATAGATATAGATATATATTAGGGATGAGTCGATTCCCGATACCGATTCTCGATACCACCGATTCTTAGGCATTGGTATCGGTATCGAGAATCGATCGCCTAAAGCCGATACCGATACCGCCCGGTGATGGGCGTTTTATTACACTACGGTAGGTACTATTGCAACCATCTAACAACGAAGATGGTTGTGCCGTGCAACCGTTGTGTGAAGTTAGCAGTTGCGAAACATGAATTTATTGTCCAAAACACAACTTACAATTATAACTTTGTTTACAAGTAGGCTTGTGTTATTTTGTTTGTGACAAGAGAAGCATTAGACAAAGCTATGTTTTCCAAATATAAAAGCCTAGAGCCAGTCTTATTTGGAAATACCTTACAGTTACCGACGGAAAACTAAAAAACCAAGTCGGTCTGCTTAACTTGTTTTATTCAGAAAGAAATCAATCCTAGGCAATAAAAGTTGCCTATTAATTGATACTTTATAGATAACAAAAAAATATCAAATTTTGTATTTGCAGAAATCAAATTAACTAAAGCCTTGAATGAAAATATAATTCTGAAATTTAGAATTTGTAATAAGAATTAATCTTTAAAATTTATTTAATTTTAATAAGTAACTAAAGTACTAAAGCAATAAAGCTTCATTGGAACAAGAACTCCTAATGACAATAAATAGAGATGGAAAATATATTAGCTAATTAGACGAATAACTTCATCTACGACGGAACGGTAAGCTATTGGTGCCAGTATTCATTGCGAGAGGCTATCTATCGATAGATGTGCAGTAACAACTTGCGGAACGTTGAATATATTTGAATTCGATTATATTCCTAGTTCAAGAGGAATTTTAGTTTTTCACCTACAGGTAAGTTAGGTACTCGTATTATGCGCCGATGGTATCGGCTATATATATATATATATATATATATATATATATATATATATATATATATATGGATTAGTTGTAGGAAACAATTTAATTAACGTCCGTATTCACCAACGAAAATGAAATTTTCTTATTCAAATAATGTACTCGCACAGACCTGGGACCAACCATCCCTTTTTTACGTATATTTGCTCGCACTGAGTTTTTGGGGTGAGGCTTACGAGATGTTAGGGACAACTAAGTCCCAGTTAATGAAGGTTTCCGAAATTTCAATTTATAATTTAAAAACAATTTAGTTTTTAGGGTATTATTAAGGTCTAGGCATTGATAGTTACCGCCCATGAAGTCATTCGTGCACCTAGACCTCATTCGTTCATCACCCATACAGTCATTATGCACCTTTAGTCATTCGTTCATTTTATTGATTTATTTTTTAATTTATATTAATATTATTCGAGCATATTAAGCGCTGCTGCAGGTCACATTTGGTCGAGTTTCCATAAAGGAACAAACACGCATACAAATTTCACCACACAATGAAATTTTGCTGAAAAACCTTCCGATTGTATGTTTTCTTGAGAATAGCCCATATCTACAAATTTGCTAAAAATGTTTTTAAATTGGTAGCTATCAGTATTTTTAAAACCTCTAAATTTATCAAAATTTTCGTAAAATAAATTCGATTTTTTAGCAATTTTTTCATAATTGTCCAAGTCTTGAGATGAATAATTTTTTGGCTCTTTCAAAAAGATTAGCTCAATCAAACCCCTTGTAATCGGGAATTTCTGATTTTCCAACTCAATCTCAAGAGGGTTAAACGAAATTGTGGTTTTACCCAATTTTAAAACTTTGTATCCTATTAAAGTGGGGCCAAAATTGCGATCAATTATACTGTTATCTCCAGAAATGAGTAATTCCAGATTTGTTGGTAAATATTTGGGATACAAAATAAGAGTTTCATTAATCTTTTCCTAAGCCTCAGGTGTTTTCACGTAATTTTGAAAATCTTCAAGTTCAACACTATTTTGTGGGTCTGAAAAGCTTCGTCTATTACTCTTAATTCGCTTGTTAAGGATCATTTTCGAGTCAATTACCTACTCTGTTTTCAGGCGTCGAAAACCCAACAAAGTGTTCAGTACCGCTTAATTCACTATCTGATTTTTCCTCAATGTCTGATTTTTCCTCGATGTCTGATTGTTCTCGTTTGTATTATTCCTCTATTAAATTTGAGTCGTCTGAATCTGTTTGTTCCTCTTTGATTTGTCGATCATAAAATTTTGGTCTTTTATCATAGTGATGGAAATGATGCACAGCCTTATCTCGCATTAAATTGTTTAAAGAAACCAAAGGTTCTGTGATCGGTTCAAGTCTCTTACAAAAAATGCGTTCTCGGCTGGCCTATTGCTTGAGAAAATCGTATTTTTTTGCGTACATTACGTTTAGCTACTTCCAATCTACAAAAATGTTTGATATGTTGTATTCCAAAGACATGTTGACTAATAATTTTTAATTGATAGCATCATATTTATATGAACAGTAGTTTTGTACAAACAACTGTTGGAACTCAAGCGATTAATTGTTGTGAAATCGTGAAACCGTATCTACTCTGCGAGTTCTCCTGCGCTACCTGTCGGTGGCTCGAGGAACCATCGCGAGCTCTAAACGTTACTGCTCAACAAGAGTTGAAAAAATTTGTGATTCCAACTCTAAATCGTCCGTTATTCTGTTCAGATGTTTTGTCAATGGTTAAAAATCCAAATTTTTCTTTCCAGGCGATTTGAGCCATGTTTTTAAAAGGTATCAAACGGTATTTCTGCCGCTAAATCTCTGTAAATTAATTTTAAATTTAAAAAATCGGTTTCAAAAATTATCGCAAAATTACAATTTTCCCGAATGTCGTGTTTGGGGATTGTGACGTAACTTTGAGATAATAAAATCACGTCATTATCATTATGTCTACCAAACCTAAACAGAGGAGCGATGTCTTTGTGTAAATTTTTCTCCAAATCATCCAATATAATTAAAGAGTTTTTTGGTAAATTCGTTGAAAGCTCTCGACAGTCTTCATGTTCTTCATAAATCAAACCTTCCACAGAACTGACCACCTGTTTTAGTAATAAATATTTACTTCGATTAAGAGTCTTTGCACACAATTAGAGTTATAGCAACCAACGGGTACGGTGACGACAACTCAACGAGGCCCGTGACCGGTACTTCGAGCGAGCAAAACGTGATGCTACCGTTCTTGTAGCGAATTTGAACAAGTGGTGGGAGAACCCCCGGTTGCGTTGAGGTTTAAAGTCACACCAAACATTGCATACTACCGCTACAGTGACGCGAATTGTGTTTTTGATTAATTTTGAGCGAGCTGTGGTTCAATTTCTTGCATAAAATATTCTACTGAGAAATACAAATGGAAATAATAGAAAATATGATAGAACTTCACAGTGCTGCTGTAGTGGAATGGGAAGAAGTGGAAGGAACAATTGAAGCATATTTCCTTGCACTTGGGAAGCGAAGAATGCCAATGCAACGAGCCCTGGCACATAATTTCGACCTCGCACAATTATCGAACGAGGATGTTGTGCTACAACTGAGGTTCCATCGAGAACATTTGCCCCTGCTTCAGGACTGTTTAGAGGTAAGTACCTATTCAACTAAGCACGATTTTTCCTACTGAAATTCCTACAGTATTAAT
This sequence comes from Adelphocoris suturalis, assembly GCA_030762985.1. Lineage (NCBI taxonomy): Eukaryota > Metazoa > Arthropoda > Insecta > Hemiptera > Miridae > Adelphocoris > Adelphocoris suturalis. Next base: position 22,337,391 of record CM061049.1, read on the forward strand.
TGAAGAGAAGGGTATCAGAAATGTATCCACTTGATACATTAACTTTATGTATCCCCTTAATCTCATGAAAATATATCTTTTCTAACACTCATAGACATTCAATTCTTCCTATATAGATTCCGAACGAAGTATTTATACCAGAGAATCGATGTAAAGTCCCAGAACAACCGCGCTATGCATTCTTCTTAGACGTTTGGCGTATCCCAACAGACTCTGTGACTTGGAGCCCTTCTTCCGCATGTCCATTAGCGCTCTTTCGTCAATTTTTCGACATTTGATTTGTCACATCATCACGAAAAATTTCACCTTCTCGCACAGCTGCAGAATCATTCGTGGTTAACCCTTGAGCGATTGGCATATTATGCAGAGGTACGTGATTAGTTTTCATAATTTGATTATACTTAATGATTATTATTTCATCACGAAAAGTATCAAAACATAGATTTCCGGCTGATTCTACGAGAAGACAAAATACGTCGGACAACATAGTAAAATAGTCGGAAAAAAAAATCATCAAAATCTGTTGAGAAAAACATGAATAGTGGGTTTCAGCTCCCCCTCTATCACTCCTCTTCACAAAAACCCGTCATCAAAATGAACCCCCATTTTTAGCACTTCTATATCAAAGGAGAAAAAAATACCAGTCAGGGATGAGTAATAGGGTTGAGAAAAACGAAAATACTATGATTTATCGGAATTAACCCTTACATTTAACCCCACCAATAGTAAATTTGAACCTTCCAAGGCTTGTTGAATAACTGGGATGAAATTTTGATCTAACAAAACACAGTCAAGGAAATCAGATGAAAAATAAAGAAAACAACGATGTTTGCATGAACAACGGGAAATTTGCATGATAGCAACGTCTAGAATTTCATTGAAAATCTGTTTGTAGGTTGTTCTTAGTACCTATGTTAACTCGACGCTTTGGATTGGATAAACTTTCAACTTCGTCTGTGTACCTACTCGGTTAACTTGAGCCAAATCGGAGAAAAACCTTCGTACTCCATGAATTTTACTCGTTCGAAAATAGCACGAGTGGAAAGCAATGCAAATCTCATTAGAACTACAGCCAGATAACCACTAATACCTACCTACCTATTGTAGTTTTCGATTAAAAAAATGTCTTGTATACTCACGATTACATTCCTTCACAACAGCCGTCAGATTCGGCAGGTAGTGGGAATGTTGGAAAGCCCATACCTACTGAATATGTCGCACTTCTGTTCAAAATTACGCGAACTGAACGAGCGACTAACTATAGAACAATTCTCCATTCTCGATGAACCTACTCAGTACGAATGAGTGAAAAAGCCATGAGACTAATTGAGAGATGATGGAAAAAAAGTTCCAGTCATGAAACATGATCGCACGAGCGAATTTTCGTAAATTATCGTACTATATTGTGTTACATTGTTTTGGAAATTAAGGACTTTGAGGGAACAGAAATTGTTAACTACCTTTTGTTGTTAACAAGAAATTTTTAACTACCTACCAATTTTATGACAAAAAAATCTTTCTAAATAATATTCTGCGATTCAAAAAGTGATTTTGGATTTTTAACTTTTTTGGAGTTTTTATCAATTTTTTATTACATTTCAATGAAATTTAAGTACATTTTTCAGTATAATTTTGCACATGAATTTTTTAATGTTCTATTTTATAATTAATAAACTTTATTTGAGCAATATTCTGCTAAAAAAATATATATATAAATTTAACGATTTTTAGCCGTTTTTTGCTATTTTTAGTGAATTTTTCAGCACATTTTTGAAAGTTAATGAGCTCAAAAAATGCTGGCCAAAGCTCGTCCTGTCGTTTGGAGGGCTTGATTTTTTGGCGTAGGAACGGAATTTATCTCATTCCTAAGGAGAGATCGTCTGGAAAGACACACACACACACGCACGCATATAAACTCGCAAATGTTTGTTACGCTTAAATGTATGTGTGTTATGGGGTAAAACTAGTTAATTAAGGTGTAAAACTCGATTATAACGTAGTTGGATAGATCTGCAAGAGTTTCTATTCGATCCAGCGAGAAAAAATACTTAGAAACCGACCCCATACTCGTAGGTTCATTAAAGGGTCATCTTTCGAGAAAACCAACAATTTCATTGAAAAACTCACATTTTATAACACTAAAACATAATTTTCTCCCCAAAATAAAAGTAAAATTGATTATATCGTTGCAAAGAGTATTAGATAAAGCAGTTTTCATGAGATTTGACAGTTTCCAGGATTCTTTTTGAAAGAGTAGTAAAGTTTTAAAGATTTTCAGAAATATTATTTTTTCAAAATCGTCAATGTTTGAGCTGATTGATGTGAGGGTCTTCGGATGATACTTGTTAAGAACCCAAGTGCACTATTCTTATAAGAAATTCAATGCTGATACCGAAAATAAGGTTGAAAGTTAAAATTAAATGAGGCAAAGAGGAGAAATTCGAGTTTAAAATGAAAAAAACACGGTATTCCTGAAAAAAAAAAAAAAAAAAAACATTAAAAAATCATATCTCAAGCACGGATTGAGATAAAAATATGCGGTTGGCGGAATTTCACTACATTTTTGATGCAGATTAACAGAAAACATTTTTCGTCAATTATCCCCTGTCTACCGTTCACCGTTCATAATTTATTACTATTTTGTTGAAGAATGCCCTACTTTCATTATTATGAGTGTTATTGGCAATAAAGTTTATTATCATTAAACTTCGTTCTCCTATACATTTTCATTTTGCTTTGTAAATCGGAGATTCTGGGAAATGATTTGATATCCTATTACAGTAGACGGTTGGATATATCATGGTCTGGAACTTGCAGCTCCATAGGCACAATGAATAATGGACTATTACGGTCTGTATTTGAAATATTGGAGGAAAGGATCAAGGTTCAGAACGAGAGAAGTTTAGGTATGAGAAGTGAACACCAAGAAGTATGGAGTTATTTGCCTTTGGTTTATATAGGCCCTGGAGTGTCAGTAGGAGTGTAGTAGAAGCCAGTTTAACGGACATCTGAGCGCTAATGACTGCCTCCAGAGCAGCTTGTATGCAGGGGTTTAGCCCCAAGTTTTTATTGGAAAATCCAAAAAAAATATTTACAAGTTGTTGGTTGGCGCACTACAGTATTTTCCAAATAACACGTCCAATAGAACTGTATAAGGTGGATGACATGAGGATTTACCCTGGGTAAACCACAAGTACGAGAAATAAAATATATTTCTTTGAACTTATACAATCAAATTGAACAAAAAACTCCGACATAATGCGCGTTGAAACATCAGAAACATGAATATCAATTTTTAGGTTGACACTGTAAAATAATCCTGTTCGACACTCAAATAAATTGCATTATGAGTAAGGTAACATTAAGAAATACAATTTATAAATAAGTAAATTTTTTAAAGATGGTAGAGAATAGTTGGTAACCTATCGGAATAGTAAGGATTCATAACATGAAAAAGCTTGAAAAACCTTCACATCTGTAGCCGAGCAAAGTACAATGTAGGAAAAAAAGGAAAAAAATGTGATTACAAACTAAAAACTAGCAAATGTGGTTGTTTTTGAATCTTCTACATTGCTTATTAAAGCTTGACATTGTAATAAAACATGGAGCTCGACCATTTTTACAAATAAGAATTGAGACACCAAAAATGTCGTAGAGATGGTAAAAACACTTTTCTCTTAATAACAGAATAGTTTAAAATCTAATTATGCCAAGTTTTTAAATTATTTTAATTCGGATACACAGGGCTTAAATTTAGGGTTAAATTAATAGGCGGGTAAGGTGAACTTATAAGGCTTTCCCTATATAAGGTACTAATTCTTCAAATTCGAGGTTTTACTCCGATAGGGCGTCCCAACGTGTGAAATCAATATCTTAAATCAAAATATACAACTAGGGTGGGAAATGCAAGTGTTGAACATTTGAGCACACCGATTTGGAAGACAATATCAACTACAAATACGAATTTGTACGCGAAAATTCCCTGAAAGCTTCAATAATTGAATAGGATTCCTAAAGTGATCGTGTCATTGACATGATGGTGGGTACTAAAATTATGAAAAAGGATAAAATTGACGTCTTCCTGGAACGAAAATTGAATGGAATAGACGAGAAAGCGTCAAAATAAACAATTAATTCAAAACAAAACGTTTTACCAAGCATCAAACTTTGACAATCCTTCAAAATTTTAACAGACAAACAAGATCAAAGCAAATTAATTCGACTAGACTTTGTAATTCCTAAGATATATTGAATAGTTACAATTCAGTCTCAATTTTTAAAATTCTTTTTAATGTAAAAATATAGTATTTCAAAATAATAAGACCCTTATTTACATAATTTAAACTTCTAAGCATGTAAACTGATGTTTTTAAAAGGCACTAAATGTTATAATCTTGCATGAGGGGAGCTTGCAGATGTATAATATTCTTAATGTGAAGCATAGGACACAGCTAAACTGTTCAGGGATTTCTAGTATGTTTTCACTATATCGACCAGTATGGATGTCAAAATTACGGATAATTTGATAATATTAATTGATTTTTAATAGTATTCTTCACTCTTTACAAGCAAAAAGTACCTAATGTTAAGGATCACTTAGTATGAATCCACGTCGTCGTGACAGTCAATCGAATGATTTGACTTCACTGTGTTTTAGGAGGGCTTGCTGAACTTGGTGAGGATCTACAGCGGTGCTGAGGGTGACGAATTGATCGGGGCGAAGGAGTAGTGGACCGCAGTCTGGTGTGACTTGGGGTACCGACCCAGAAGGTTGATCTGGACTTTGATCTGTACCTGAAGTTTGTGGGTCTGATGATGCGGCTTGGACAGTCATGGTAACTTCAGTACTGACTGCTTCATCAGCAACTGTTTCCAAGGATTCAGCAAGAGAGATCTCCTCTGAACTGACTGGTAAAGGAACCGCTTCGGCCGAAACTTCTGTCTCAGTTTTCAACCGAATCAAAGGCTCATCGAGTATAACTTCGTTGTCTGGATCTGAGTTGAGATCCATCTTGGCTAAAGCAACAACGACAGTATCCAGTTCTTTCTCTGAGTTTTCCACAATATCACATTGCTGTATGGGATCAGAAGTGCTGTCTACACCACAACACTGGTCTTGAATCAAAATTACATCAGAGGTGCTCGTGGCTAGATCTGCTGGTGATGGGTCATCACGAACGAAACCTGATGGACCACCTGCAGAAATCACAATAACGTCCTCAGAGCTTGAAATAGCTTCAATGGCTATGGAATTAGATACTTCTACGGATTCGGTATCATCAGCCGATTGCAAGACACCTACAGCATCAGATCTTGTCACTTCTTCACCTAATTGTACATCAACATCTTTAGGTTTGTCCGGAACAAGTTCATTTGATGAATGGGAAACAGATCCTTCAGGAGCAACAATAGCTTCATCATCTACAGTAGATTCCAAATGCACAAAATCACTTGGTTTCAATAGCTCAATTTCAGGTTTAAGGCTAACTTCTGAGCTGACCAAGAAATTGTTCCCTACAAAATCCACTTCTAGTTCTTGAGCTTCACCCTGAATCGAAGCAGAATCCATAGCTGCTGAAACTATGTCATTGAGTATTTCCACGGTGCTGTGTGGTATCTCAGCATTTGTGTCAGGAATGATATCTTCAGGTTTCAACAGCTCTAAAGGTTTTTCCAGGATTGACAGAGACTGAACAACATCACTTAATCGAATATGGTCCGTTGAAGAATCAACAACTTCCAGATCAGACGCTCTTTCCAGATTAGAATGATCAGTTGTTAAATCATATACAGGTTCTGATTGATCTGGCACGTCATAGCTCTTGACTGGAGAAGGCACACTATTGGAATTACAAACACTATTGTCCAAAACATTTGAATTATTAATTTCACCAATCACGGATTCAGCCCTATTGAAACCTAAAGTTGTACAACTTGGAATGCTCAAGTCATTCAAAACACAAACGGTTGCCTGGACATCACTATTTCCATTTTCATCACAAGCCTTTATGCTGAAAATTTTGTCCAGGTCCTCAACCCGGTTTTCATTTAGTCCACAATTATTATCAACTACTCTATCTGGTTCAACTTCAGTACCACTGAGTGAAACTGAGTCCTGCTTCCAAGCAGCTTCTTTCTTGAGTAAGTTGAGGATTAGAGCGTTTCTACATCGCCTGGGTCTGGTAGAGTCACTGAGGCGTCCCACTTTCTTCAATTCGGATTTCTGAAAGTTGAAACAGAACACAAATGTATTTATTTGAAAATTCAATATTTAAAATGTTATATGATTAATATAATATGTTTTGGCCAGCACGACTTAGTCTAAAACAGGCTACGTCAAAACGACGTTTTGTCAAAACTAATGTTTGTCGAATGACTTGTTAAACAGTTACGTTTACTCAACTCTGTCTAAGGCTGACGCTTGGAGCGATAGCTCAAGTTTGCAAACGTCTAGCTGAAGAGATCTAATAGATCCTTCTCTCCTTTCCGTACAATGATGGGAATTTGGTGTTCTCGTTTTCATCATTCGGTGACTCAGCAGCAGTGCGAAAGAAGCACTAGAACGATTTGGATTAAGCTGGAATAGCTTGTTTCTGGACCCACTTTCCAGTGGGTAGCTTTGTCTGGTAAACTTCGTTTCAATTGGATCTCTTCAACTAGGCGTGTGCAAACGTCAGTTTTGACAAAACGTCGTTTTGACGAAGACTATTTTAAATTTAGTTTTTACCAATAAAACCATGCAAGCTGGCGCAGTCCTCGTATGCCATCAGCAGCAAGTGAAAACTAACTAAGTTTTTTATTTGGCAGTTTTTATCGATTTTTGAGCAAACATTAATAAAATTCAAGTAGGTACATTATTCAGCATAATTTTGTGAATAATTTTTTCAATGTTCTAGTTCAATGATGATAAACTATTTTTTACTAAAATTCTGCTAAAAATATAAATTTAAACCTTTTTAGCTGTTTTCAGCCATTCTGAGTGATTTTTTCTTTTTCTTTTTAAGCACATTTTTTGAAATTTGGCCAATTTAATGCGCTCAAAAACTGCTGACTAACGAGCTCATTCTCTTGTTTGGAAAGATCGATTTTGTTGGCGCAAAACGCGAGTTTTCATCACAATCTTAAGGAGAGTTATCATCTGAAAAGGTATATACAAACAGATCTTATGAAAAAGCGTTCAACTCTAGAATTTGTTCCAGAATGCCACAAAGCGGATTTCAACAAAGACAATTTTCAAACATTTTGATTTTAAAATGTTTGGAGTCATTGCAATTGCTTACTTTTCTACGAAAATTTCATAAAAATAATCAAAAGTTAGTGGCGCCAGAGAAGGGGGTTTCCGAGTATATATATGTCATATATATATGACGTTAAAATCTAGAATTGTGTTCTTTGATGTATGAAACGGATTTACAGCGGGTCCCCCAAACTTCAAATCCACTTTTAAAATTTCAAAGTCATCTAAATAGCTCATCTTTTCTTTGAATATTCGATAAACTAAAATCAAATGCAATTATAGCTAGCTGATAAATGTTTTTAACATTCACTAAAAATGAGAAGTTTTTTGTGAGCGGGGTATAGTTTCCTCGTATCCGACAACTGAACACATTGCTACCCCAACTTTCAAGGCGGGATTCAGTGCAGAACCTTCTGTATATAAACAGCTATACATAGCTGAAAACTAATAGATAATTTAGCTTAAAAAATGAGCTGTCTCTCATCTCAATAGGTAACAGCAAACATTTTAGCTGTTAGTGTAGTAAACACAAACCCGTGGAAGCATGTCATGTAATCTAGGTCTGGTGGGGACAGACACCCCCCGGGGACCCCCCTCAACAGACCATCCTATATAGAAGAGCCAGGACACCACTCAAATACGCACTCATATATCTGACTTCTTGGAGTAATCATTTCTCTATACTGCATCCACTAGAAGGAATCATTATAGTTAGTAAAGCCGAATATCAGCTAAATTAGCTTTTAGCTGCAACTAAATATTGCCCATCTCTGCCCAAAGGCGGGTGGGGGCTACAACGACATAGGGCTAATTACAATAATCTGAAGGTTTAGTAGTTAGATACCCAACATATGGCACCTCTCTGAAAAGCTCTCACTCAGATCTCACTATTGAATTAATACAAAAATAACTATGCACATTCATTAAAATTAAGACAGAATAATGATTAAATAATTAGCTTACCTCAGCAACGGACCCAGCGGTTTTGAGTAGTACAGGACAGAAGTTCCCAACAGTCAATTTCTTGAAGCCTTCGACAAGTTCCAGGTGATAATGGAATAAACGGGAAGCACGTTCAACCATTGCTTGTTTATCAATTCTGAAAAATAGCGAGGATCTTAGTAAGGATGATAATGTCCAGTGTGTCAGTCCATGCCCCAATGTTACCCCGAAATTGAACAAGTTTAAACTCGAAAAGATTGGAAATTAACGGAGATACAGGTGACAAGTCTTTCACCAGATCGCTGCACGAGTTTAATCCTACTGAAGTGGCTTGAGTTTAAACTTCCAAAATCTAGCCAGTTACAGCTGCTAATTTCCATTAGCCAAGATATCAATATGGTAGAGTAGCTTTTGTGTGCGGTTGTTATTTCTACTTATAAAAATTAATGCCCATCACTTGGCATTTAGAATAAATCATAATTGTTTGAAAACTAGTGCAATGTCTGCACACACTTTTTGGGGGTCGCATACTACAATAACAAACTCTAAAACATTAGGTAACTAAAGAATTAAACACAATATCCCCTTGATAAATTTACGATTTAGTTTTAAGTTCAGTAAAATTGTTAAGAAAACTCACTTTGCTTCCTTATGCTCATTCAAGAGTTCCAGGAATTCACTGAATATCTCCGGTTGAGACGAATATGTTTTCTTCACTAGCCGACAGAACTTGATGTAGTCTTCAAATTCCTCTGATTTTGTTTTTTCATTTGGCACTTCATTTGTTTCTAGACGAACTTCCCTGACAGGTTCATCAGGTGTTTTATTGTTCCAGTCATCACGCACTTCGAGTTCTTTGGTAACTGACACATCGGTTTCAATATTTTCACAAATTGATTCGTCAAGTATTTTATTATTAGGGTCGTCAGGCAATTCTCCATTGCGGGGTTCCTGAAAGAAAAAGATGAAACACGATAAAATTAATAGTGCATGTAAAGTAAGCTTATATCCGTACTTATAGTATGGTCTTTATAGAAAACTGTTTACTAACGCAGCTCTCGTGAGTCCACGATGGTACGGTGGATTTTTAAAGAGAATGATTTGAAAAAGGCGCAATTTTACAAATAAAAACGGAGTTTTTGCTCTCTCAAGTTGGCCACCCTGCATCCCCTCCCCGTCCCCCGCCACCTTGGAAGGATGCTTCCTCACTTCATGTTTCCACCATGTTCCGTGTGATGGTTGCTCTCCCTAATAACTTCCTTTTTTTTTCTTCCACAAACCATCATTTTTCAGTCTTATTGGGATAAATCAAGTGTTACGTTATCATGGTGAATATGAATTCCGTGGAGAAAGTGCGTCTGGACTCAAATACGTGCGCGTATATGGAGCCCTGTCACAGCGTGGGTACCGACTCCACAGTAGCTTAGGTCTTCTTCACCGCTGTTCCCATGTGCTCATCCTCTCAAACCAGACACTGTCCCGACATTGCACCTTTTCATCCTTTTTGGGAGATTAGTTTCGATAATAGTCAGTCGTGGAAACCACAAAATTACGTCCGGAGGTACCCACAAGAATGGCATATAACCTTGCCGAGTTCTCTGATTTGGACAGGGTTAGACACCATGGGTCGAAAAAGCATTCTCATCGATTGCAGGTGCGTGCTGATCACTACAATAAGCTTCGAAGGCGACACGCAAAGTCGAGACAGTGGGATCTTAGTCCCTCATCCTCATCTGTCTCGCCTGCTTTATTGTACTTGGCCCCATTGGAGACTGTTACACCCCCTCACCGAACCTTCAACACCATCCAAAGCCTTTCTCGATTTTTTGGCCGATCCAGAGTCCATGAACGCTCAGGTTTAGTCGGTTCTGGCCAGGCATTGCGGAGCGGTCACACCATTAAATTAGAAAACAAAAAACGATAATGGAATTTGTTTGTGACAAAACAAAGAAGGGTGGATACTCTACAGCTTAGTGAATTGAATGTCTTCCTTCTGCAAACCTCTGCAGCTCAAATTGATTTACTTGTGAACTATAACTCATGATGAACACAACTAGGAAGGAAATATGAAGTGCTGATTTGTGCAAAGGACTTGGAGAAGCAAATCAGTGAAAATTGAGAGTTTAATAACATATTGAAACACTATAACTCACTCATTTGTTGAGGAAAATAAAAAAATTTGTAATTAATCGACGCAGAATTGACAACTTTCATTCAATGAGAAACACAACTGAATATCAACTTTCAACCTTATTTTGCAAAATAACTCATAATTTCCAAGTATTGTAAACTTTTAAATACAATTACTCTCTTATGAATCAATCAATTTAAGAATTTCTGGTGGTCAATCGACGCAGAATTTAATTTGATCTTCTATTACTTTCTACTGTAACAAAAATATTCTTGAATTGTATATAATATAAGAGAAAAGTTGAAAAATATGTTTAAACTTTTTTTTTTTTTTTTTTCCAAAGAAAAACGCATTAAGGAGTCATTTGAGGTTCAGGAAGTAGGGATATATTCGTAAATCAGTTAAAAATTTCCTATAAGAAAGTGGGGGAAAAATATAATTTTGACCGGCTAGAATCGCATTTCAGACCACTGTGCGTCGCACATCTCCGACATGGCGCCCTCGTGGGATTCTTGAGAGCAAAGTCATTAAATTGTCGTATTATTTTATCTTCATTGCATTTTTTTCCGCTATTTACCTACGCTTATTTGAACATAAATGTATGCTCCTACACATTTTACGTTAGTTACTGTACGAATTTTAAATCAATACATGTACGCAGAAAGTAGGGCCAACCGACGTGATCGGCAACACGAAAATACAAATTGCGTAGTACTCACCGTTATAAGAGATTCTGGTTCTTCAGTAGTGATGACAGACGTGAACTTGAAAAATGCGTCCATGAGATCAGGAAACGGACCCAATAAACGTGAAATTTGTAGCTCCAAAGAGGAAGATGTGATTCTAGGGAAGACAAGAGTTGAGGTGAGTAAGACACAGTTTTTTAAGCCTTTCAAACTTTTATAGGTCTTCCACCCTCTACGAAACTACTGAATCAATGTTTATGAAACTTGGGTCGAAAATCACAAATGGGATTTAGTCAGTCCTAGATCGATCAATTTCGGCTGGTGGTCTCATTCAACGCAGAAATAGTCCAATTTTTTCTAGGTCACCAAGTGGTGTAATTTGTACACAAAGCATCAAAAAACTGTAAAAAATCGTCAAAAAACGGCGAAAACTTTTTTTTTTTTTTTAATCAATTTTTTGGCAAAAGACACTTTAAGAAGGCATTTAGACACATCATAATATGTGGTATAGAAGTGTTCAGCGTTAAATTCCCAACAAGAATATCACCTTTTAATTGAACATAAATTATCTCGGAATTTTAGAGATTTTTTCAAAAATGCAGGTGCCGTACCTCAAAAACTAGATGTCTAAGTGAATAACGGGCTTTGGATTCAGCTCACTCGTAAACTTTTTTTTTTTTTTTTGGCAGTGTAGTTTATTATAGACAAGTGTTTTACGTACAAGCGCTATCGAATACAGAACTAATAAACTTTTGTGTAATCATTTTCAGCTTTTTAACGTTCAACACCGACAATAATGAATCAGAAATGAACTCACTGGCCAGCTTGATAATCTTTCCAAACGGACATCACTTCTTCGTAGTCATCTGGCAACGTGGTGCGCAGTTGAATGATGAAATCATCAGCAACATTTCGGGGTTGTACAACGTCTTCAATCTCTACTGTGATTGGTGACGGTGAAGAAGAATCGTCACTTTCCATTTGAACGCATCCAACATAGTGACCCTAAAAAACACAGAGTCAATTCAAAAATTCATTATTTGAGGAGACTTGTAAACAATGAACAATACTTTTTTTATGACATCTTTGAGGTATTAAGGCCAGCATTTGTTGTAGTAGTCCCTCCGTTTTCCCAACTAAAATCTCGTTAGCAAACAAGCTTATAATTGGGGATCAATGAGCACACCAAAATTTGGAAGAGTTGCTAATCAGATTACAATGATGCTTGATTTGGTTTCTGGGAGGTTTGATAAACCGGTCCTTAAACGAATGCGTAACACTCAAAGAAGATACCAACATCTATGGTTGAATGATGGGGGAGCGGTGACGAGCAAGGGGAAGGCGTAGGTGCTTCCATTCCAGATGTCAGAGGTGCACCTTTAACGTAGAAGGAATCATCAAATGTGTAGTAAAACTGGTCCGAGTAAGAATGATCCGACTGGTCCAAATTGGCGTCTGGCTGATCAGCAGGGAGTGCCACATTGTCTGTCGCGAAGTCAAGTTGACTGTCGGGCTCTTTGGGATTTTCCAAAACTGTTTTAATGTCATTGGTGCCACTCGAACAGCCAGCAACCTGGAAGTACAAACATATACATCAGTATTCACGTTTTAAGCCACAAGTTAAGTGCATTTTCTTTGAAGATTAGTGTTTCACAAGGAATGAAGAAATAAGAATTTTGACGGAAGGTCCAACGCTTGAAGGAAGAAATTAGCGTTAAGAGCTAACTCAGCTGATTGGGATGGATCCGAGTTTAAAACCTATTTTAACTCTTTCACAGAGGTTCCATTCCAAATTTCAGCATCATAGGTAAATATCATAGAAATTGGATTTTTTAATCACGAAACCAGCTCACGCACCTGATTGTCAATGCCGATTTTCGCTAACAAATTATTTTGAATGTCTAGCTGATCATTTTGCGACCTATACCGTCAAATTCGGTCCAGCCGTTCTCGAGTTGAAGTGCTTTTACGAAGATACACTACATACATACGTAAATGGACTAAGTGAATACAATAGAACAGTTTTATTCTATTTTATTTATTTCATTTTTCTAAAGAAAAAGCGCTAAAAATAAGTTTGTGGAGGTTGTTATATTTTTACCCCTGACCACCTTGTTATTTGTGCTCCGAGTTGAGTTGTGAGCCAAAAGAAGTGAGATAGGAAATCTCACGAGCTCAGTATGGCAAAGCAATATCGCCATAGACTGAGACTGACAGGAATGCTGAGTGTTCGAAGGAGCAATACCATTCGGCAGTCTTGAGCAAAAGGAAATTGAGCCCGGCAGAGTAACACCATCAAGCTCTAAAGCGGGGGTTCTAAATCTGTTCGAAGTGGCGGACCACTGACAAGGGACCTGAAGTTTCCACCGACCATTTGACTTATTTCTCCACGTAGGTACTAGGTAATTGGAAACATTACGGGCTGTTGGAATAGATGTTATCTACATGAGAAGTGACCAAACTGCCCCGGTTTACGACTTTCTTAACAACTTCAAGGTAAAGATTACCAGAAGGGACGGATGGATGGGAGTCAGGCCTCCCAATCACGCTGGGGATGTAGTCATCTACACAGATGGCTCCAGGATGGAAGGAAGGGCTGGTATATTTGGTGGGAGACCACGCCTAGAGGCATCATTTCCTTTGGGTGAGTACACCACAGTATACCAGGCAGAACTATTTGCAATAAGGGAATGTATGGCAGAGAATCTGAGACAAGAAATGAGAGGGAGGAGTATTCTCATTCTCTCAGATAGCCAGGCAGCCCTTACAGCACTTGCAGCTTCTCAAACTAGGTCAAGACTGGTTAGGGAGTACTGGGATGTACTAAATGCCCTGGGAAAGGACCACAAGATCACCTTGGAATGGGTTCCACCAGGGCATACAGGAGTGGCAGGAAACGAACGGGCAGACCAGCTAGCATGAAGGGGGGCCTCAATTCATTGGGCCGGAACCCGTCCTGGGTATAGCAAAACGCTCGGTAAAAACCGCTTTGTGGGAATGGATAAGGAAGGATCACAAACGGCTCTGGGATAACACCCCAGAACAGAACATGGAAAACTGGTAATGAACGCACCCTGCCATCGTAGGAGTACAGCCGCCCTAAATCTCTCGAGGAGGAAAATAAGACTCTTAGTGGGAATGGGGACTGGGCACGGGTGCTTCAGGAAACATCTGCACAGGATTGGAACCTACACAGGTGATCCAGTGTGCAGAATGTGCGGAGAGGAGGAAGAAACCGCCTCTCATCTTCTCTTTGATAGCCCAGCACTCAAAGCCAAACGATTCAGAACCTTTGGGACCCTTGACCCAGGGGAGATAGTATCGGTAGACGACCTTGTGGGGGGAATCCTCAGTCTGGTGGAGGAGGAGGATTGGCTCCAGAACCTATAGGTTGGAAACAGGGGAGAGAACTGCACAATAAACCTCGGTTTCGGTGCGGCGGAGGGGGAAAATAACCCCTCCCACGGACTCTGAATTTAAATAATGATAATAATTGAAGAAATCCATGTTTTGTGCCTCCTGGTGTTGCGGATTTATCAGCAAGTTTGGGTTGTAATAAGCTAGTGCAGCCTGGGAACATTTCCACAATAGACTTCAAACTTTTAGGTCACGGAGGAGGGCTCCTAAAACTTGGACTTCAAAAAGTTCGTTTACCAATTTTAAAAAATCTTTCGGAATTTTGAACGATCTGTTTGCACAGGAATTTATAACTTCTCAATTTTAGTTGTCCTGCTGTCCTTCTGACACTTGATTTTACAGGGAAAAAATTCAAGGCTTTTAAATTCCAATTTCAAGATCAAATATCGTCAAATTCAATAGAATAAATTGAAGGGAGTGAAAAGATTAAGTAGCTAGAGGCTTCAGCTCACCTGCGGGTTCTTGGCGAGATCTAGTTCTGCCTCATTTGGAACGTCTTCAGCTTCATTTTTAATTCCGGACGTTGATGGAGTAGATGTTTTCTTCTTGCACCCAAAGGATGGCTCATTGGGGTCTTCTTCCGAATCATCATCAAATTGGCCTAAAGTGGTACGTGAAATGAAGATAAAATATAAGTTCCAGTCATGCAGCATGATCGTATGAGCGAATTTTCGTAAGTTATCGTATTATATTAGAGAATTTTTGCAACGCTGGGTCGTAGTTGAGTGGGAGGAGCTACGAATAGAAAGGGAGTATTGCGCATGCTCAGAAGATGCTAAGGGTTAGTGTTCAAATCGTTGAATGAATATAAAAATCATATTCGTAGCTCAAGGGAAGCCGAATAAAGTGCCAAATACGCGCGTAACCTTCCATGAAAATAACCTATAATCAGTTTTTTCCTATTTCGAGGTGGCATGAAAGGCACATTGTAATAATCGTGATTTTCAAAAAAGGTAGTTGGTTTGCAGGATTCATCCTCACTTAAACTATGCTGATACCTTATAATTGGATTCTAAAGCTTAAAGATCTACCATCAGTCCGATTTCGTTCAAATTTGGAGGGGATTTTTTACGAACATTTTCTTATTGGGTAAATAAACAGACTAATGAATTTGTTGTCTCAAAAGTTTATGAAATGCGCGTGTGATCAGCGAGGCTGGACAGAATACTTCATAAACAAAATCTTCAAAACTTAAAAACGGGTTAAAATAAATGAACAAAATACCTGTATAAAATTGAAACATTAAAGGCCGGTTCATCAATTATCTACTTTAACTGCAGGATAGCTATACTGAGTACAGCGCTATACTCCAGATAAAGAATGCGAGTCGTTCATCAATGCCGATTACCTAGCGGATAAAATTATCCCTTGGTTACATTCTGTCTGGCAGATAGCGCCGTTAGCATCCTCATTGGTGTCTGTAGGCGACAAAATAAGGGCGATTTACACATGGAGCTTCCACAGAGTAGATTAGAAGCTGCATTTTCTTCATGGATCGACTATTAAAAAAACCGGGTCTGACGTCCATAACACAACAGTCTCCATCATGCTGTCAAGCTTGGCAAATAAAGAAACCACCACAGTTTTGCCATTTGCTTCATTTCTAGAGAGAAATGAAATACACAAAATGTGATATTGTGACCTTAATTATTATGGATGAATTATTGTGATCAGTAAGTTGTGGACTTAATTTCATCTTTGATCTGTGTTAGAATGTAAAGAACAGTATCTTTGTCCAACCGAAACCTCAATAAAATACGCACTCGTCTCATATTAAGTAGTAGGCAATCTACATGGGGTCTTACTTGGTCTTCTTTTCCATTCAACGAATTATGCTACGATAGAATCTTCGTCGTTGCTGCTATTTGAATACGAATCCCAAAATATCCATTCCATGGGAAAGTACAAAAATAAAGACAACCAAACGAGATTCAAATAAGATTTTTGTAAATAAATGAACTTTTTTGAGGTTAGACAGCTCTATATATATCATTAACCTCCAGTTATAATTGTTATCCAGCCATCCAGAGGACCAGATAAATTAAAACGCCAGATCGGGTTCAACTAGGGATGGATAAAAACCCCCCATTGTGTTATCTGGAGGATAACGCTATCTCTCGGATAAATTCCCCTTCTTATCCATTGGAAAAATGAGATTGATAAACTGGCCCTAAGAAAATTAACCATAGGATATTTACCGGAAGAAGATAAGATCTGCTGCACATCAGAGTCGGAATAGCCTCCACCATAACCGGAAACCTGAAAATAAACGGAAACACCTAAACAAGAAGAAGAAGAAAAGTTCATTTTAGAAATGAACATAATATCATTACATTGAGATGCTGAACAAAATTATAAACATTACGGCATGGTAATCCATCTACCGAAAGCTAGGGCCTTTTTTTGTAACATCAAATAAAATAAGTAAACAAAATAAATTATCTATGATTTCAGGTTGAAACGAATAAATAACTTTAATCACTGACCTATTACTAATTAATATTAATCTATACAGGGCAACGAGGAAAATAATAATAGTAATAAAAACACAGGTTCAAAAATTGTACTCTCTAACAAGGAATGAGAGGTAATTCCAGGCGGCTTTACAAAATAGCTGCAGCTCTATCCAATCCGGGCCAATAAGAATGTAATTGCCTCATCACAAGACTAAATGTGGCAGCCAGAAGCAATAATGTGAAACTCTCTAGAATTGGGCAACGACAGAAGAAGAGGTAGACATCTTCCACCTCGTGGAGGTTACATAACGAGCATTTCTCCGATCCTTTTACTTCATAAGGCTTGGCCTTCAAATTTAGGGACTCAGCATGAATTCTGAAAGCTGCAGTGCCATATGCAATGGAACTCCAGCGTCGCTTACTAGACTGGCACACCTGGAATTAGGATCCAGCTCACGATATAGTGTGAAGGACTCCGAGACTGCTACTCTATTCCGGAAGTGAGATCTCCTGTCTGAGGCAAAGGAAGCAACAAGTCGATCCATGTCTGACTTAAGGACAGCATGATCTAGGGATGAAAGATTGGAATATTGAACTTGGAACACGAAGAAGCAAAATAATCAGCAAAACCCGCACAACATCTGATCATCTGAGAAGCTGTTTTCTCTTTTCTGTGAAAGGATCGCCTATTTCCGACGATCGCATATTTCCCAATCGTTAACACCTGCCGCTTGGCGTTTCTATTACCCGCCACGCAGGTAAATAAGTCGGGATACGGAATTAGATACTATTTAAATCCTTTCTTCCCCCACCACGGAAGGAAATAAGTCTGGAATTCATACCAAATCTCTTGAAAGCGGCCGCACTTGGGCAGGCAATTTCACCACAGCGTTTCACCTCTCTCCCACTTTTCACGACGTACCACCGAGCAGACCCAAAGGAAACCCGATTCCCCTCTCCTCCACCACACTCATCTCGGACCAATCTCCATCAGTGACTCACTACTCCCGACAATTCTGAGAGCCGGCGGCGTTTGGTCTTATCTTCTTGAACTTAGCGTCCGTGAAATATAAACACCGCAAGTAAAACACTTCCTAATCACAAGTGAGAAAGAAAAAGAAAACGATTGCTTCTAAACATGAAAGCAAGCATATTTTAAAGCTTTTGCATATTTTAAATGCAAAAGTGGGTTTAGCCTTAAACAGAAGCCATGATTTTGGGTAGGCGGGAATCTGACATTTTGATCACCCTCAATAAGTCGCTCAGGTGCACCTTCAAAGTAAATACTGACAATGAGTCAAGCTCTGTCTCAAGATAAGCAATGTAGTTAAGTGTGAAAGATGGTAAGCGAAACAGTCTTTTAACGATGAGTAGCTGAACACTCTCAACAGAATCGTACTCCATGTTCCCCCACACTTTGGATGAATAGCAGAGAACAGCCCTCATAATTGCAACCGACTTGGCAAACGCTCTGCTCCAGATACTATTCATTGCTGTTTTGGCAGAAGCAGAGTTATTCTGAGGTGACGTTTGAATGAGAGCCTTGGTGTAAGAGTTACACCCAGGTATTTGTAGTCTCTCAATACATCCAGGCCCTTCCCGCTATAATTCCACTTCTCTGTCGCCCAACGCCTCCCACCTCTCTGGAACACAATCACCTTTCTTTATCCAGGTTGGCTTCAAGACCCCAGCAGTTACAGTGAGTACGAAGGGCATAAATATTTCCTTAGAGTTCCTTTGGGTCATCACCCAAAACCACCAAATCATCAGCCTACAACAAAACTTTGACAGCTCTCTTCAACTCTGATTCCATGCTCTAGTTCACCTGGCAGATCATTAATGAATAACGAAAATAAGAAGGGGCTCAGAAACACCTAAATAAACAACACACAAATAGAAATGGTTCAAATACACTTGATAATATAAACACCGTAAACTATTACACAAAGGTTCTTTTTGTTTGAGATGGCTCTTCTACTTAAAACACTTGTCTGTAATCATTAAACGAAATCTATTATACATTATCTTAATGTAACTCGTAGGCGTAGACGCCAACCAAGGAGACAAGTAAATTAGAAAAGTTCCAGTCATGCAGCATGATCGTATGAGCGAAATTTCGTAAATTATCCTACTATATAATGATAAATTGTTTAGAAAATTCAGCACTCTAAGTAAAATGGAATGTTTAACTACCAATTTTATGGCAAAAAACACGTTTTAAATAATATTTGGCAATTAAAAAAGGATTTTGGAATTTTCTTTTTTTTTTTTTTTTTTTTTTGAGTTTTTTTTTTTTTTTTGAGTTTTTATCTATTTTTGGCAAATAATGAAATTTAAGAACATATTTCAGCATAAATTTCTGCGTAGATTTTTAATGTTTTAGTTCATCGTCAATAAAATTCTTATGGCTAAAATCCTGCTAAAAAATATAAATTTAATGCTTTTCAGCCGTTTTTAGTCATTTTTACTGATTTTTTTTAAGCACCTTTTTTGAAATTTGACCAATTTAATGTGCTCAAAAAATGTTGTGAAACTCATCCTTTCGTTTGGAAAGCTTGATTTTTGGGCACAAGAATGGATTTTCTATCTCAATCCTAAGGAGGGTTATCGTCCGGAAGGATATATATATATATATATATATATATATATATATATATATATATATATATATATATATATATATATATATATATATATATATATATATATACATATATATATATATATATATATATATATATATATATATATAAATATATATAATCACAAAATTAGAAAAGATAACACAAAAAACGTCACAAAACTATTTTTTATATTTCGGCTTTTTGCCTTTTTCAAACTAACAAAGAAATTGATTAATTGTAGGAAATTTGTTTACAACGATGACAAGGAATTGTGGTAACTTTGGATTTAGTTTCGTCGTTTTATGTTGAGGCCTGGAGGATCGTAAGCACCCAAAACGTTGCTATGTGCTTTTTCTGATTCGTGACACGTTCTTGTTCTCGTGGGGTCTCATTTTTTTCAAGACTTTTATGCCGAAACAGTCATCAAACGTCGCGTTATGGGTTGTGGCATGTCGGCTAACAGGTAGGTCTTACCACAGACGCTCGATGATTGTTGACCCTCAAATTAAATTGGGTTTCGGCCTTCCCTACGTAAAATGCAGGACACTCTTTACAAATCAACTCATACACACACATTGGTGTCTGGCAATCTGCTGACCCTTTGCATGTGTATGAGTTGGGGTTGTTGAGTGATCCGAAAATTTCCTCCTCAATGACTAAAGGGCAAACCTTGCAACGGCGCTTCTTGCATGGGTGCAACCCTTTGCTTGGAGCTGGTTCTGGTCTCTCTGGCAGCCTGTGTGAGAGTATGTCTCCAAGTTATGAGGCCTGACGATTTGTTAGTGTAGGGGCTTCTGAAAAAACATTTGTTGTTGTGGGGTGGGAGGATAAGATTGGGTAGATATCTTTCAGTACTTTATTCATTCTCTCGATTCCAAAGAAGAATGTAGTGGTTAATTGAACATTTTCGCTTTTATTGCGGATTGCTGGTTGATAACCAACATGAGGAGGGATAATCCTCTTCTTCACTACACATGCCGGACATCCCCTGGTAAGAAGCTTGTTGGATAAATTCCCCAAGTATGTCTCTTTTTCTTCCTGCTCACTGCAGAAATTTTTCGTTTTAGAGCCATTGCAACAGCTTCTTTTTCTACGAAAATTCGAAAATAAAACACCTACACTTTATTTCTAGTACTTCCGTATTTAACAATAGGTAACTTGCTTGGGGAAAACTTTATAAATTCTCCTTACCCCTGAAAAAGGCTTCCTACGTCACAGAAATAAAATGAAATTTGGATACAATCAATTAGAAAATTTGGGGGGGGGGGGGGGGTCCTCTTTCCGACTACAGTAAGGCCTGCATCAGGCAGATGGATTTTTTATTCAATTTTGTGAATCTACGTATCTTGTAACGTAAACAAACATATTCTGATGGGAGGGGAGGGGGGGGGGGGGGTAAACACTTTTTTCTAATTCGATTAAAAAAAAAGGTTCATTATTGAAAATAATAAACCAAAAATATAATACGTATTAACAATTGAAATTATATTTAGAAATAAAATATTGAAAACTAAAACTAAGCTAGAATTGATAACCAACAACTCAGGTAGATATTTAGGTACTCACAACTTTCAAATCTTGAGCGATGCGCTGGTCTTGGTATCCATACCTCTTCCCTTGTTCAATAATCATCTGGCCTCTTCCGAAAATGCTTGGACCATTCTGTGAAAATAAAAGCTAGACAATCATTTATGAGAGTGGAGTTGAACGTAAAAATTATTTTGAAGGGGCGAAGGGAAAGTCGCTAAAGACGCTAATGTCCGGTTTTCTTTTAAATTTTATTAATACGGGCAAGCCCAATACATATGAAAAAAGAACAACAATTATACAAATTTAGTAGGAACAGATGAGAAAATTGAGATCATGAAATGATAAATATGCTGAAGTATAAAAGAGAAAAGTAAAAGAATAACGTCCAGGCTTAAATAAATCAAGCATAATCTAAGCACTTTCTTTTCAACAGAAGACAGGAAGAATCTTGGAAGATGTCAAGATCAGAACACTGATGGACCATATGATTCATCAGTCGAGGCAATCTGCAGATTATGGATGGTACAAGTAATTAGTAGAAGAGGAAAACAGGACCCAAAACAAATTTTCCGATCGCAGTCCTGGACGTGGAATCAAAAAATTTATTAGACAGTAATGTAGTTCACCAGCCCCACCACTAGCTTATGGAAAAAGGAGTCATCTGCCCCAGAACGGCGATGCGCAGGCTTAGGAAAAAACGGTGTTTTTATAGAAAAGGCTATAAAAATGTCCGTTTTTATTTAATTTTTTTGTTTTTTATTCATTTTTTAATTTAATTTTATTTTTTTCAACGATGCGCGTTATCTTTAGGACGTTTTGTCGACTGTATTCGTCAAACTGAAAATGATCGCGAGCGTGATAGAACTTCTTCACTCCCCCTTACCACAACAACCGAGGTGACCACATTTTAACACAGAACGCCTTGGCATCTCCAACCGAAAACGAAACGTTTTTGTGCAACATGGGGCAAAGCCCAGATGGACTGTCTCATTCCCACTTGGGGAACACACCTCAGTATTCCAGGTAGAAATAGTGGCAATCGAGGCTGTGGCTGAGGAGAGCATTAAGAGGGGGCACCGTACACATCCGTATCCTCTCTGACAGCCAAGCCTCGATAAAAGCAATAATGGCCCCAACCATCTCTTCGTGGGTGGTCTGGTGTTGTATGCAAACCCTCAACGCCCTAGTGAAACACAATCGGGTTTGCCTGGAGTGGGTGCCAGGGCATAGAGGTATTACTATTGTAGGGCCTGAGCCAGCAGTTGGCCTACCAAAAACTACCTTCAGAAGGATCATCCACATGTGGTTTGACCAACAGACCACAAGAAGATGGTCCAATATTGAGGGACATGTCCTTAGCAAGCTCATGGTGGCCGAACCCAACACCAAACTTACTGAGGGACTTCTCACGAAAAACCGTAGGGAACTTAAAACAATAGTCAGCCTTATAACCGGCTTTGCACCCCTAAGTTTCAACCTACACCGCATAGGGGTCACACAAAACTCAAACCGGTGCAGACTATGCGAGGAGACAGACGAAACAGAATCCCACATAATCTTCAAGAGCCCTGCACTCACCTATCGCAGATTTGAACTCTTTGGGGCACAAACCCCAATGATGTCTATTCGAAGCAAACAATTAATCAAAGGACTCACATCCCTCACCAGAGGGATTGATTAAACTTTGATTAAACGCAAAACTCTCAGAAAAGTACAATAAGCCACCAGGCTTACGTGTTTGGGGCCCAAAATAACCCCACCCTGAGAGTTTTCCTATACATCTACATTTAGCATCTGTGTGTGCTCACACTAGCCAGGAGGGTTTTCCACATTTCCGTAAAGAAACAAACAAGAAGAATAATATCTGCTGAGAACTTGCATGAGCAAAAAATACGTAGTTGCAGAAAACATGGGGACACACCTTCAACTGAATAGTTTATGGGTGCAAAATGCTGTTGTAATATGTTGCTTTTGTTGTAATATGATGCAGTTGTAATATGATGTCAGAATAAACCAGAAAGTACTTTTAATTCAACATTCTCACAGCTAAGGCTGAAAAGTTTTAAGACGGTTACAGAGTAATAAGCAATTATCAAATTGAGAGACGAGGAAGCCACAGAAACTGAGCCGGTTGTAGGGTGAATTTTGAATTGGCAAGTCTCATCATATCGTTTTGATATTTAAATGTTCCTGAGCTCCCTCCCTGTTCCAGTGGAATAGATCGGCTGTGCTCACTTCTATGTCAACGATGGCCCTGACAAGAGATGTACTAGAGTCAGCAATTCAATTGCTAATTGAAGTTCCGAATGCAATTTCAACAGATCATGGCCAATATGACGTTAGAATAAACCAGAATAAGTTCAATTCAACATTCTTGCAGCTATGGCTGAGAAGTTCTAAGATGGCTACATAGTAATAAGCAATCATCGAAGTGAGGGACGTATAAGCCATAAATCCTGAGCTGGTTGTAGGGTGAATTTTGAATTGGAAGGTCTCAAATGGTTTTGATGTAAATGTTCCTGATTTCCCTGAGCCAATGGAATAGATAGGCTCATTGTTTAGTTCCATGTCAACGATGGCCCTGTCAAGATGTAGTGGAGTCAGTAATCCAATTATTAATTGAAGTTCCAATTGCAATTTCAACGAATCATGGCCAATATAACGTCAGAATAAACCAGAGAGTACTTTTAATTCAACATTCTTGCAGCTATGGCTGAGAAGTTGTAAGATGGCAACACAGTAATAAGCAATTATTGAACTGAGGTACGTAGAAACCATAAATACTGAGCCGGTTCTAGGGTGAATTTTGAATTGGAAGGTCTTAAATGGTTTTGATATGAATGTTCCTGAGCTCCCTGTGCCAATGAAATAGATAGGTTCATTGTTTACCTGCACGGCATCGATCCCCCTGTCAAAAAAAGCAGTA
Organism: Adelphocoris suturalis; assembly: GCA_030762985.1. Classification (NCBI taxonomy): domain Eukaryota; kingdom Metazoa; phylum Arthropoda; class Insecta; order Hemiptera; family Miridae; genus Adelphocoris; species Adelphocoris suturalis. The sequence continues at coordinate 22,361,340 of CM061049.1, forward strand.
GAGTCAGCAATCTGCGTCACTGAATCGGGTAACACATGAGCTCTGCAAAAGGAAGTCCAATGGCCGATCTTTCCACATCTTTCGCATGAAGAATCAATCGCAGGACACTGCTGACGGGTTCTGTGCTTAGGACAGCCACAAAAATAGCACTTTTTGTAAGAGTATGTTGCAGCCAAACGAGTTGATGGTTGATCCAAAGGCCTAATACCTTCCTGTGAGATATAAGAAACTGCATTAACATTTGTTTATTAACATAAATAGGAAACTGTCACCAAAGCAAAGCATTTTTTTGCAGCCACCAAAGCACGAGCTTTTCAATATTCAAGTTACAATGACCTCGAGTCATAAGGAAAAGTGTATTATTTTCTAGAGCTAGATGAAAACCGGTGTTATCAAAGTGCTTTGCCTCATCCAGCATAGATCTTACTACCTTGGTAGGTACCTAAACAAGTTTTATAACCCGATTTATACGTTTTCGAGAAGCCGAGATTTGTATGTATTTACTACTTATCCGATGAGATTTCTCCAACCATCAACTAGTAACCTCCTACATATGAATTTCTTGGAATGTAGGTATGATACCCTCCAGTAACGGAAGATCAACTGTTTAGGCCACCAAAAGAGTAGGAAGATTAATAGCTATGTTTAATTTCACTTCACTTCACGGGTCCCTCATTTGAAAAGACTTTCGAGCGCAGGTACCTAGTTGTTTTTACTCTCTCTCATTTAAATGTATATTCAACATTAATGTAATTTTTTTAAATTCCAGTGTTTCAACTTAGACTCCTAACCACAATAAGAATTCGATAAGAAACCACTGCTGAAGTTGTTTAGGTTATGATTCCAAGCACCAGGAAGCCACTTTTCTGTCCAATATGGACAAATGTTGATGTGTCATGATTGATGGACAAAATGAAACGATTCGTCGTAAAATTAACCAAACCATAACCAGCCACGGGGGTGATTACTTTTACGACTGAATTTACGTGGTGAAAAATAATTCCTTAACGCCACTGTTAATTGCCGGTCACCAGTTACCATTTGGTTAAGTTGATGGGACGTTAGCTCAGATGGGTGAAACTGGCCCTAAACTGTGTAATACTCACGTGTTTGCGATTGAACATAGAGTAAGGATCTTCCGCTATTTTATTCTGAAGTTGTGGCGCAGGAATGGGAGGGACGAAAGGTCGCTGGGTTCCGACAGATCCTTGTCTGATCCTACTGGCTTCGACGAGAGTTCTTTCGACGTCTTCCACAGAAGTCCAACCCCTTTCATAACTGGAATTTCAAAATTCAGGGTGAACTGTTTAGTTAAGAGTTAGGTATTTCATCTAAGCTGTTGTTAACAAAAAACCTAGAATGCCAGAGAATGAGTAGAACAAGAATTTTGAAATATACATCAAAACTCAGCATAGCGTGCCTTGGTGAGGGGCCAGGCCTCAAAACTCCCATGAGTCTCACATGAGCCCTACCAGGTTAAGCTAAAGAAGCAAAGAATACGTTTTAGATCTAGAAGAAAGTGTTTGATTTGTATTTTGATTATTTCTATTAGGTACTGTATTTCTGCAGAATTTATTTTAGCTCATTGAGCTGATGAGGATGGAGCCCGTCATTGCATTTGTCTTTTTCCCCAGAGAGGCTCTCTATCAAACTTGAACTTCCTAAGGGGAACAGCAGAGAATTTCGCTCACATAGCGGATCAGATTGGAGCCCATCATATCATTCTTCTGTTGCCTTAGAGAGACAGAAATACAACCAGAGAAGAATGATTGGCTACATCCTGATCAGCTGAATGAGCTAAACTCTCTTCTGTTCACCCTAGGAAGTTAAAACGTGGTACAGATCCCCCTGCCCTGTTAAACCGAAAATGTTACTCACTAGAGAAGAATAGCTGTGGGATGGACAAGGGATGTAGGATAGCGGCAGCTATCACACTCTATGTCTCTGCGTATGTTAGGTAGAGCATTCCCAAAACCTCATTCCCCCACCTTTAGGAGGAGTGGGCATAGTTTCAGAGCAGAAAAAGCATGAGTGTAGTTTCATTTGATTGTGTTCAGAAGTTACCTAAATCAGTACATCGGCTATACATTCATGAATAATTCAACATCATCATCATCATCTTCCGATGAAGAAGCTACAGTTGCTGCCATTTTGATCCTAGAACCAACCAGACAGATGTGGGTTCAAGAGCATCACAAGAAAATAGATGATTCAGAAAGCTCAGTACCATTTTTGAGGACCTCAAAACAAATGCACAAAAAGCACTACTAGTGTTTGAGCGAGGGGAAATGTGACAAGCTATAAGATCTGACGGAATGAAAGGTAGAATCAATGGAAGGTGGAGGGAGAACGCCCCAACGGAGAACGTGCCAGGCAATGCCACTTTTCGGTTCACAAGTAGTGACTCCCAGTGGGTGATGGATTTTCTATGAAATTTAAAGGTGTGAATCACAAAGCACACTCTTATAGGCAATATGGAACTACTGTAACGGTATCAACACCTTTCGTGACCTGGAACTATTCTGGAACAGTTCCACATCCCCTATCAGAGAGTGTCGGCTCACCTAAAGGTTAAGATCTTAGTAGAAATCGTTCACTTCCGGATAGTGGAACAGTTCCAAACTATCGATCCCTTTCCACTCACTGATTCGAGTGGAGCTCTGAGAAGTTCTACCATAGAGATCACAGAACACCCTTCACCTCTGTCTTCTCTTGCACCCCACCCTCTTTTTTACTCTTCCACGCTCCATTGATCCTTTTCATCCCCCATGTGACAACAAGTTTGTATGAGTTGAACTGCATTACCTTGCCAATTTCTTTGAGAAGGGCTCAGAAGAGTAAAGCTGCACAAGTGCAGAGTGGGGGAACACAGCACTGAGCATGGGGTGTAGTATGGGGTTTAAACTTCAGTTCTAATTACCCCCCACCCTTCCCATCTTCTAAGAGTCCTCACAAGCACCATCTCATCCTAGATTTCTGGAAAGCACTCACCCACACTACACCCCATGATCAGTGCTGTATTCCCCCACTCTCCTTGCACTCTAATCTTCTCCCAGGAAAACCGGCAAGGTTACACAGTTCAACCTATTGCCACTAATGGGAGGTTGTCACATGGGGAATGAAAAGAAGCAATGGAGGGTGGAAGAATATAAAAGAGGGTGGGATGCAAGGGAAGACAGGGGTGCAGGTAGTGTTCTGTGATCACTGTGGTAAAATCTCACTCGAATCAGTAAGTGGAAAGGAATCGGTAGTTTGGAACTGTTCCACAACCGGTTAGAAGCAGGTGAAATGATGCCCTCTAGTAGGGAATGTGGAACTGTTCCAGGTCACTAAAGATATCGACACCAATACAGAAGTTCCACATTGCCAATAAGAGCGAGTTTTGTGACTTACACCCCCTAAATCTCATAGAAAACCCACCACCCACTGGGAGTCACCCCTTTTGAAGCGAAAAACGGCATTGCCTGGCATGGGACGTTCTCCCTCCACCTTCCATTGTTTACATTCTCCTACCTTTCATTCCATTAGATCTAACAGCTCATCACATTTTCCCTAGCTCAAACGGTAGAAGTGCTTCTTGTGCATGTGTTTAGACGTCCTCAAAAATGGTATTGAACTTTCCAAATGTGCTGAAATACAACCCGTGTCCTGTAGCTGTTTCCTGTCATGTTCCTCTAAAATGTGCGAGCAATACCCCGGGTGGCTTAAGAATTTTGCTAGGAATACCTCCATTCTCTTCACACCTTGCAGTTCGAAGTCTCCTGACTCAGCCCTCTACCTTTGTGCACGACCAAGCACTTTTTGAGATATTTCGATGTATGTACGACATTCGTAATCTAAGGAATCTTCTACGTGTTCCAGAGCCAAGACTTCTGCAGAGGTCTGACTTATGAGGCGATTGACTTACACAATCATTTTGTCCTCAATCGTCGTCGGCCCTGTTGATGCTCCTCTCACTCAATTCAAGAAAAAAAGTGTTTCTCTATCTACCCAACAACGAACTTTATTCCGTAATGGACTTTTTCATATCGTAATTCGAGCAAATGATTATGTACCTACACTTTGACAATTGACCTACTTTCTATTTTCTCGTGTTATTAGCAAATGAATGTATTATATTATAAACATACTAGGATAGGCCATTGAGGCTTCACGGGAACTGGGATCTCAAGCCGTTCTCTTAAATATATTTCCACAACATCAGACCCCTCATCGAAGTTCAGACGAACCCAATCGGCTATTGTCGAGGGTCGAGCTATTGATTAGCTCGAGCCTCAAAGTGAGAACAGCTAGTAGGTAAACTATTAGCGAGGTGCCTAGCGTAACTCTCATAAAAGAAGCTTGATTACTTCTCACAATTGAAGGCAATAGAATTTAAGTAAGTTCTAGTACTGTTTCTATCAATGTAAACAAGACATTCAAAAAATATATTCATCAATAAGTTGGTAATTGTAAAAGGACTAATTAGGAACCAAAGCTGCAATTTCAGCTTTTGAAGAAGGGCTAAAACTTAGCTAGAGACCTACCTTAAGCCATTTAGCGATTTTAGGAACACATACCTAATACGCAATTCATATACGAACCTCATTTTGAACTTCTTAACACCCGAGATTGAGTTTGAAGTAGATAACTCGACTGGAAAGAAGTCCAGCTATCTTCCTGCAACTAAAGAACACGAAGAATAAAACAAAGACGATAACTTTTAACTAATCAACATGGTAAGTGTATTGTGGTATTGCCAATTCCGTACTAATCAACTTTTAATGACATTCCGCAACAAATAATTTGTACTGATATTGCCAATTAACCGATTCATACAGTGAGGGAGGTACCTACTGCATACGTAGGAGGTGCAGAAGTAAAAGCTGAGAGCATGTACTGTATTGCAACACCAAGAGAAAGTCCCCATCCGTAAGCCCACCTACAACTTGCGATAAGTTCGCAATAATTTATTAGTAATTGAATTATTAGACTTACTTACCTCAGTTGAAATGTTGAGTCCTGATATGGAGATGTTCACAGCCACAATGCCGCTAATCCAAGCAAAAGCAAAATCAGATTAGATATAAAATTATCAAAGTTCACGAAATCCAAGATTGCGAATGCATCCGTCCGTTTTAAAAATACGAAAACGCGAAACAGCTGTTAGATCTCGCATTCGGAGAGACTCCGGAAAACCATTGATATTGAGCTATAGTCTGACAAATCCGCTAATAGCGCTGATAATCCGATCTTTTTTTAGAACGACTTAAGACTTACTTGCATGCATCTGACAATTCGCGATTCCGAATAAGGATGCGAGTCTAGCGGCAGCAAAATGAACGAAGTAGATCCTGACTCCGACTCTAGTCTAATTGAAAATCTTATCTGTTCATAACCTTCTTTGAGACTTCGTTTTCTCTTGTGTTTGGGTAACTGTTAGTTATTGTTGTGAGGTACGGAAGTGTTATTTCGAAATTCAGCTGCAGTTGACCGTCGGACATCAGCACCAACATCATCATCGGGAGATTCGGCCAGCTCAGCGTGCCCCCCAATTTGCCCACGGGAACCAAACAAATCTTGACTGATGTACTGACCTGCCTGCCCCCCTCTTATATTCAAGTCAACTGCCTTTACCATTTCCATGGGCCACTCAGTTTTTCGCTGTATCACCACCCGATCCCAGCGTTCGATCACATCAACCCCATATTTTCCTCCACGAGGCGGCCGCCTGCATACACCAAGTGTTTCAGCAGCCAACCATTTGCGGAACCACAATCCGGGAGTTCATCCAGGTTGAACACCTTCACCATTACGTGGACTACGGGCTCAGCGAATTTGAGGTCAGTCCGTTTTGATTTATTGGGTTGGCTATAACCAAAATTTTCACAGCGCTGACTCTCCAATTTTCCCCTTGTTCATCTATCTACGCCATCACACCACAACCTAAACCACAGACAATTAATTGAACAGAGATGAATTAATTATTGCACATTTGTCGATTTCATTCCTTAACTTTATTGTCAATTGCATCTCAATTTATACACACACACACACACACATATATATATATATATATATATATATATATATATATATATATATATATATATATATCACTTGAATAATGACTCTGCAAGAGCTTCAATAAATCACTTGGTAAGAAAAGAAAACAGAAAATTACAACACAAAACTATTTTTAATATTTCGGCTTCTGCCTTTTTCAAAACTACGAGAGAAAAATTTTCTCTCGTAGTTTTGAAAAAGGCAGAAGCCGAAATATTAAAAATAGTTTTGTGTTGTAATTTTCTGTTTTCTTTTCTTACCAAGTGATATATATATATATATATATATATATATATTTCTATTTTTATATTTATTTTGGCATGCCAAGCTAGGTTTTCTTTTCAATATAGTATCAATAGTATTTGCCGTATCAATTTCTGATTTTCCCAATCAACCAAATCATCCCCAATAATTTTTATTAAATTTAATATCAGCGCACAATCTAGTGAGGTCGAGAATTTAGTTTTGCGCTCTGTGAGCACTACACTTTCCTCACCACTTGTTTTATTTACATTCGGTTTTTTTTGTGATGGAAAAAGAGTCTAGGTGCTTGAAACAGTTTGTTCTTTGAAAATAAAGTGATATATATGACCTAATTGGAAATCATTTTTGGTTTGATAGTCAGTAGGTGCCTCCCTTCCCCTAATCAGATCGAGTTACTTATATAACATTACACGCAAAAGTTTTCAAGTTCACCTTACCATGGATGAGGATTGATAGAATAGTAGCATATCGTTAAGGAATATGACAGGCAATATGAAATCGAACAAATTTGGATTAAAAAAACTTAACAAGAACACAAGAGCCAATCCTTTGTTTCCCCAACAGACGTTACAAAACTACCGGGTACTAACTGGAACACAGAGATTCTGCCTTACCAAAATCCTAGATTTGCAGTAGTACATTCCTACAATTTGTATACACTACACTTGTATTATATAATTTGAATAATAGGTAACTTACCTACCAGAAAACCAAGACTGCTACAAGGTACATGTTTGCATGATCTGCTATTCCCAGGTTTGCAGGTGCATTTGAAGTGGAATATTTTTTTGAAATATTGCAAAATCGTAACATTTATAGTGTGAGGATCTTCAAACTTTGTAGAACAAGTGCATAAATGTTGCACATCCTCTATTTCTTCTAAGAAACCACTTAATATTATAGGCTGAACATTTTAAACTGTTCTCCTTAGGTGAAATTACGAGAATCGGTTGTGCATTTTGCGTAATTTATGTAGTACAGTCAAACCTAATTTAATCGTTTCTATCAAAATCTAAAATAAAATACTGCTTGAATACTTTTAATAGCGTAAACCCCACTACTACTGGTTGTAGGTATTTACACAGCTACACCTACTTACTTCTTGTAAATAAACCTTCTGAACTTCAACTTCCAGTATTTATTTTTGTAGTCAAGTGTACCGACATGACCGTCATGAAAGGTGTTTTCAGTTGTTGTTCATGATTTATTAGTAAAAAATAGTGAAGGAATGTTAATTTGCCTTATGTGAGTTGAGTCGAGTCAGGATCTATCCCACCATTATCGATGCGACGGTGGCGCAACTACCGTTAATCGAAAACGCGAACGGGGTTTCGAACATGAAAAGCTCGAGGTAGAGCGCAGCACATAAATCTTAGGACTTTTATTTATACTCAAAGGATATAATGTAGAATATTATAGTGGGAATATAATTATATTATCCAAAGAGCTTATAATCGGATACATAGGAGATAATAGAAATATAATCCTATGTGTGCTCTTTGATCAGACCCCCTGAATTTCTCAGGATGGAATCTAGTACTTCTCTTGGAATCTGTCCTTCTAGCTTGGAATTATTTTATTAATATGAACATTCTTAAAATTTAAAATATCCAAGAGGGACACAGGTTTTGTAGTTAATTTCATTATTTCAAATGATTAATTCAACATTTTTAGTACTGTTTGATTACGAATACAGCAGTGCACTCTAGTGAATAATGATGGAAATGATGATAATGAGAATTTAACGGTCGTATCTAATCTCCTTGACTTTGTTGTTTACCGCCATGGAAAAAGTAAACATTTGATGTAAAGTGAACATGAAATTTCTTCTCTTTTGATCTAAAACAGTTGAATTGAAATCCTCTTCAGGTGTACTGAACGTTGGACTGAGGTCCGCTCTATCCACCGTCCAAAAAAGGAGGAGTAATTAGAACGCATCTGAATGACAACGTGTTTGATTGCTTGATCTTTCTTTGGTAAGTGATTCCTTTTCTCATAAAGTAAATGAATGAAGCGATTGAAGACGCGAGATTGCTCGAGTGCGATTCCTCGCGAGAAAAGCTTTCTTTCAGAATTGGTGTATGAGTTTGTTATTTCTCACAATGAAAAACTCATCGACATCATGGGTATCTCCGATGAACAAGAAAGATGTTATCAATTGATGGAACTATTTTATTTGTAGTTTGTAATATTAAATGCCTATTCAAGTTGCAATACTCAAATTCGTGGCATGGGGCCTCACAATACAAGAAAGTTAATAAACAATTCGAGGTTGTCTATAGACCGATGGAGTTGTAATCACCAGACACTAGGTACACAACTTATCCCACTGTGCGCGTCCCTGCCAACCTGAATTCGTACTAGCGTCAGCTGGCAATGGAAATAAGGTCCCTTATGGGTAGCTAAGTTCTGTAATTATTATTCACTGGTTGTTAATAATGTCACCCACGGTGTAGAGGATAGTGTCGGACTTCCAAGTTGTGTCGGACCTAGTTCGATCCCAAGCTTGATATAATTATTTTGCATTCGAATTCAACCTCCAAGTATTTTTACACTTTATTATTCTAAATGTTTAAAATCATACTTAAGAAGATCTTTTTGATATATTTGTCTAACTAATCTGCATTTTACTTTGGGATTGGCTACTTGATGTTATGTATTTTCGAGTTGCAAGCATCCAGACCACGAAACTATACAAATCATTCTGATCTATTTGACCTACTTAATAATCTCAATTTTTACTAAGGGATTGACTACTTGATGTTATGTATTTTTGAGATGCGAGCTTCCAGACCGCCTAGCTGTACAAATCATTCTGATCTCTTTCTCCAACCAATCTGAATTTTTACTAAGGGATTGACTACTTGATGTTATGTACTTTTGAGATGCGAGCTTGAGAGCATCCGGACCACACAAATCATTCTGATCTATTTGCTTAACTAATCTACATATATTTTAGCAGTGGACATAGATTAATAAAAATTGTGGCGCCAATTCATTCAACGGAACCTATTCGTGCGAAAAGACTATGGGGGAACGTAGTCAATTCAGCTCGGTAGGGGCGCGCACAGCGGAACACGTTGTGTACCCAACGTCAAGTCTATACACTAGGTACACAGCATGTCCCTCTGCGCGCCCCTGCCGGCCTGATCCGAACTAGTGTCAAATGACAGCTTAGTGGATAGCGTATCGGACTTGGGTAGGTATCTAAGGTGAGGGACCCAAGTTCGTTATTTTGCATTTGAATTCAACCCCCGAAACATATTTTTAAACGTCACTAACCTATTTTAACCCTGTACTTGGCAAAAACAGGGTGAGGATGCCCAATTCGTTTTCTCGTGGTTTTCTGGTTACTTACTAAAGGCCTATTAATGATGTTTGAACCATAAAATTTCCAAATTTTGTAAATTTGAACATGTTCAGTATACTGGACATTGCCAACTACCTGTATCTTAAATCAACACAAAACTAATAATTCTTCTCATAATATTACCAGATAAATCTATATTTACGGTAAAAGTAAAGGAAATTCACAAAAACTTCATAGGTTTTGAGACTAAGATATCATTGGTTTTATTGAAATATGTTATTGTATGCTCAATAATTGTTATGGTCACAGAAGTGACCTGAAAGCACGTAAGCATCAGAGTGCTGTTTACGACATTCAGTCAACGTTCAGTCCTTCGGTCTTCTTCAGGACTTGGACTGAAGTGTTGAAGCTCAGGGAGCAGGTAGCATGGCTGGACCGCTTGGCCACCTAACGGTTAGTTCCCGAGATGCGTCCGCAGCATCCCAGTATCTGATTTGATCGGTCGCGCTCGGTGGGCGGAATGTGAAATGCGAACTTCCGCCCCCTCTCCAAAGAGCGCGTCTGGCTTGTTTGCCCTTGTCCCAGGGGGTGTATAGTAAACGATAATACTTAGATCTATCGTTTTTATTTGGTTTTGATAATCCCTCTCGATCTGGAATTATCCTTTGTAAGGATCCTTCTCTGTTCCGTTTTTAGGGAGCTCGGAACGGTGAGAATTATTCTCTGTGATTCTCAGTCGTCTGCTTTTCCTTGGGAGCTGTATTTCCCGTTTGTCCGTTAGGGAGCTCTCATGTTGGAGCTTGGGATTCTGTCTTTTAGGCGACCCATCGTCTTTATTTGTCGAAGATATTGGTGGTAAATTCACCACAAGGGCCCCCTCAAGACGTGGGGCGCCGTAATAGGCAGAATTCTTTAGGGGAGTATTTATTTTGACATCACAGAGGTCAATTTGTGCGGACAATCGGGGTTCGTTGCCGGTTGCGCAGGTTGCGCCCCTGTGGGCAGACGTGTTTACTCGCGTCGAGGTATTGGGGAACTCGATCTGCGAGGCGACTGTCTTGTCCGTACTGTTGTTTTCCGCTTTAAGAGGTGCGAGAAAGCTAGGTTTCGTTTCATCCGTTATTGGTATTGACCAAACTAGTTGTGAAAAAGGTTGTAAATTCATCCTTTGGGATGGTAGTGTCAGCTTGTGACGTAACCCTGTTCCTCCGTTTGTGTTTTTCTGCGGACGTCACTCCGTTAGTATTGACACACTTGTTGAATGGTGTGTGCGCTCTGGCGGATTTCCGAGGAACCACTTCCTCGGATGCTGTTAGCCGCCGTTTTCGTTCAAATCTCCTGTCGGAGTTCCAAAATGGTGTGTTTGTTGCTATTAATTTGTCATGTGTCTGAACAAATTTGATCGCCTCCATGATTGCCAATGGTTTAGATGTATTACACTGGGTGTAAAAATCCATTATGCGTTTGACAGTTTCCTCTCGGGAGAGAGGTTTTTGATAAAATTCGATCTCTCTCCTCAAAAAGTGCGTCTGAGTCCCAATATGGGATGCGTGCCTTTATTTTATCCAGTGTAGGCTGCATTAAATCTCGATGTTCCAAGAAATCATCGAGCTCTTTCGTGGATGTGTATAATCCTTCTTGTACTTGTGTTTCGTTAGGACAGATATCTGGCTCGAATTCCCTGCGGAGGCGTTTTTTAGCTTCCGTGTAAGGGGCATCTGGAGATGTCAAATTAGAGGTGGTGATGAATGCCCATACATTGTCAGGTAACCATAGAAGCAGTTCGTAAAAACAGGCGCTTTCTGTCCTGAGATTTTTGCGTTTGGTGTACAATTCGAATTCCGCTAGTGTGCGGTTAATATTCGTTTCTTGGAATAGAGGTAAAGTGGGATGCTGGGCCTCAATGTTCTCGCCCTGTCGCATTCCGACGGTCGCTCCCACGAATCCATTATCTAAAATATTGGGAACGTGTTGTTCCATAATATGTGTGTTAGAAATTTGTTCGTTCAAAATCGGTGGCACTATTTGTAGTGGGTTGAATTGGTCCGCTGTGACGTCTCATATTCGTATGGACGTTGAATAAAAGGAAAATTATCCCTTTGTAGTGGGTATGTGCAGGCTTTGGCCTGTGAAATGTCCCACTGTGGTGTCTCATACTCGTATGAACGTTGAATAAAAGGAAAATTATCCTTTTTTGGTGGGTATGTGCAGGCTTTGGCCTGTGGATTGTCCCACTGTGGTGTCTCATACTCGTATGAACGTGGAATAAAAGGAAAATTATCCTATTTTAGTGGGTATGTGCAGGCTTTGGCCTTTGAATTGGCCCACTGTGGTGTCTCATATTCGTATGAACGTTGAATAAAAGGAAAATTATCCCTTTGTAATGTGTTTGTTCCCGAAAATCCACTAGCTACATAAGAGGGAACTTGTTGCTCCGTGTATTGCCTGTTCGTAGGCGGGGTCACCATTTGTAGTGGATTTCTATATGTTTGACTTGGAGTTGGGAGACCAAGTGGTATGTCATGGAAAGTACCGATGTTTTGGTTATGTGGGTTATAAACTTGGTCGTATCCCGACGGAAGGTGCGGAAAAGTACTTTTACCCATTCTGGTATTATCAAAATTACTTTGGTAGTGTGTAGCTGGGTCGTATGATCTGTTTGTCTCGATCCGGGCCTCTCGTGGTCGTTCGATATGAGATTCCCTTGTTGGGGAATGTTCAGGTCTCAACTTTATATTGTCATAATGAGTTGAAGTAGACTGATTGGGGTACTGAAAAGTACCTTTATGAATATGCGACGTGTGTATGTTAGGAGTGTATAAGTTACTCGTATCGGCTGCATATCCGGCAGATAACTGCGGAGAAATTTCCGTTTTAGTTAGGAAATCGTCATTATTCTCTTCCGAAAGTGTAGGAAGATGTTTCACGGGACTGTGTACACCCGTAGGAGATATAGGGGAGTGTATCACATCCCCAGCGTACGCAACGTCCTTCGCGGAGTTGGTTGTGAGGTCTTCTAGTGGCTCGAGACGGTGAGCGCTCTCGAGCGGCGGCACGTGTGAAGCTTGGAATGCGGCGGGAAGTCGCGTGACTTCCCCCCGCTCGGTCCACCACGCTGGTCGGTCTGCCGACCTCGCTCGAATCTCCCGCCCCGTCAAAGGGGTGGAAAGATGGGCTTCGTTCCATCGTTTGCGAATTTAAGAGTTTCTCACTCGGAATGGTGAGAATTATTCTCTGTGATTCTCAGTCGTCTGCTTTTCCTTGGGAGCTGTATTTCCCGTTTGTCCGTTAGGGAGCTCTCGTGTTGGAGCTTGGGATTCTGTCTTTTAGGCGACCCATCGTCTTTATTTGTCGAAGATATTGGTGGTAAATTCACCACAACAGGTACCATATAAAGTGTGGTTGAATAATGAAATTGATGTGTGCTGTTGTGCAGTCCAAGCACCCAACTTCCTTCTCTTCATGATGATTAAAAATAGATTTATCCAGGTATAATAAGAACGGATTATTTTAAATGCAAATAACAGTATGAGTGAGAACCACGAATGAAGTATGAGTGAGAATGAGGGATAACAACAACATGGAGGCCTTTTTCCTTTACAACAAGATATTAATTTCGATTTGTTTGGTTAGAATTATTTTAATATGCATAAAGATTGAATCGATACGAGAAAAAGTCGAAAACAACCATTATTTTTTAAGGTATAACTGTAAAACAGCGCTTTCCATACGAGAACCACTAACTTTTAAGAGACATTTCAACCCTTGCTGTATTGCTACCAGAAAACGAAGCACATCCTAGTGGTAAACAGGGTTTACTGAAGGGGTTGAAGAAGAAATCCCGTAAAAAAAATAAATAAAATAACTAGTTAAACTGATGGAAAATAGATGGCACCAAGTTGGTGAAAGAGAGCCTGCTGTTAGGCACACAGCTCAGTCGGATTACTTATCTGTGTGGCAGCCGCTAAGGCAATTAGACAGCCTTTTTAGGTGCTGCGTTCAACGTGTTAAGAGAAGTCGAGTTGGGTTATTTAACTATGGTGTATTGATAATTCGAGCACTTACCCTGTAACCTTGAATACTATACAGAAAATCAGTTTCATCAAAACAATCATTACTTTTTGGCAACACTGTTGTTATATAACCTTGATTTTCTCGTAAAAACGTGGTGAAATGCTTGGCGGGCAATTCGAATTCATCCTAATTGCTTCTGAGTCTACCAATATGTAGCAATCCACATTAATGCCATCGTAGGTCCCCTCAACCCAAGATGAGTCATGGCATACCTATTGAGGGATTAGTGGTGACTTATCTGGTTTTGCCATAAGGATAACATTCAGCTAAAACCTTCTCTAAAGTTCTTCTCGCATTCACGTTCACTTTAGTTGGGTGACCAAGACTGAACAATAGCGTTTCCTCTCTTCCCCTATGTAGGTTTCAGCTTATTGATGGTATCTACTAAGTCTAGGGCAGGCAAGCCACAGCAGATGCTAACCAAATTGTCGTGATATCTGCGACACAACTTGTGGTATCTATGATTCGATGTCTGTTTATACGATCAAATTAATTGTGTTGAGATAAAAAATCGTTTTGATGTGATCGGACCTACTAGACACTCTCAAATATGCCCTAAAGGCACCCCCCCCCCCCCTATAATCCTCAGTGCCATTCTGTAGGTCCCATCAACCCCCGATCGAGTCACGGCATACCTATTGAGGGATTAGTGGTGACTGACCCAATTATGCCAATCCGTATGGATAACATAGTGAAAAGGCAAGTTGAACCTCTCGCATTCACGTTCACTTAAGTTGGAGGAAGACTGAACAATAGTGTTTCCTCTCTTCTCCTATGTAAGTTCCATTATACTGATAATATCTACAAGTCTTGAGCAAGCAACAGGAGATGTTGATTGATTACTCTATTTAAATCTTTAGAATTTTTTTCTTTTTTTTTTTTTTTAAAGGGATTTAAGTTTTTTCTTCAATCCTTGTTCATTATTTTTTTGTAGTCATTGAATACTCACGCACCAAAAATGGTTTCTCCAAGGAAGGATCACGTAGATGTTGAAAACCAAACAAGGTCTGGCTATGCCCCGAATCTTTCTGGAATAAAAAGTAAGTTTAAAAAAATATGTATTATAGTCATCAGTGTTTTCTGAGCTTATTATAATTACCTTCTTGGTTTGATAATTTTACAATAGTACCTATTGTAGTTATTTTGCAATTGATGTACCTACCTGTGTATAGTTCAAAAACTAGGTGTTTTCATGGTCATGAATCGAAATGTAATAATTCAAATGAAATAATCCAGAAAGCCATACGCTTTCACGTTCTCTCACAACAAGCTATAATGGATCAGCGACCCTATGATTTTCCGGGGGAACTAAGTTTCATCAATGACCGCTAGATAGTGTTAGGCTTACAGCTAGTGTATGGCATACACGCCACAGTTTTGTCAACTCACAGAACTGCATCTTCAGTTTGTGTAAGGAATGTTTAAGTATTCAATGTTATTAATTTCTCTTCGGTAGGCAATTACACCTATGCAGACACATTAGATACCTATCTAATGATTCGTTTAATAATATAGACAGGTGTTCTGCAAAGAAAAGCTGTGCAATACAGAAATAATAAACCTCTGTGTAATAATTTGCGGTGTTCTACTTCTAACTTCTGCTCGCAAACTGTTTTTTGAGGAGCTGTATTATAAAACAATTATAATGATACTTCTCATGTTGTGCATGTTTCTTAAGGCCATAGTTTTAACCAGAATTTCGTAATAGCAGTAAATGTCATAAAGAAATGTTACTATATTATCAATTGCATATTGTTTGTGTGTAGGTAATTTACTCCAGAAGCCGACTTCAGTTCCCCTCGGAGATGTCAGGAACACTCTAAGCTCTGCTCGCAACATTCTGAAAAATCTTTCTGAAGAAGTCTCAAAAAACATTAAAAAAGGTGAATTCAACTTATTTTATTTGTTTATTTATTTATTTTATTTTTTTTTTAAAGTATATAGTAATTTATTTTAGTGAGGATATGCATCAAGACAAACAAAAGGAATGATGATCCTGGATGTGACCCCTCCGCATTTGGCCAATCAGGAGCCAGGATGCCCCGACCATCCCGAACCCACCCACCATGATGGCTCCTGAGACCATCTGATCATTTCTGATTAAGTAGCCAATTCGTCTGTCCACACACCCTGAAGAGAAACGTCCAATAAGGCCACCCCCGGGCCAGACAGGACATCTGACCACTCTTGATTGTGGATCTTTGGGTCTCAATCTCTGAGAAGTGGAAGAAGGGCGCCATCTTCCAGTCCCATCTCGGGTTCCTTAAGGCTTGGGTATGATATTCCTTGGATCGGTTTTCTGGACTCCCGTAGTCTCAAAAACACTGCTCGGAAGATGGTGATCTGGATTTTCACTTTTACCCATCCGGCTATTTCTGATCGGGGTTTATTCCATTTTTCTGCGAGGGAGTTGACCAGGCGCTTGTTGAAAAATTGAAACTCCCTGTGCAAATCTCCTTCACATGAAGAGATGAGAGAACTGAACGAGCCTCTAAGATCTTTGGCGGCTCCGTCATACGTGCTTGGAGCCTGATGCTTCCTCCACAACTGCTGCCCGTTCACAGTTGGAATATGAAGGAGAATCGGCATGATTTCACAGTTATCAAAACAAAGCCGCTCTCTCCCTATCCCATACTCTGTGAATCTTAATTTCTGCTTTTAGGCCAGGTGTTCCATCTTCGCCCTCTTGCAATAACAGGTTCAACCACTACACCTTTCCATGCCAAATTTGACATCCCAGCAACTGCTTCTCTTGTCTGGTCATGGCCTCTTTTCACCAAACCTCTTTTTTTCAACTTAAAATATTCTTTGTTTGTGTCTTGGAAACATATACCTACTTCCATCCATGTCTACCTATTTCTAATCTAAAATTGTCGTTTTCCCTAATTTACATGCAAACTAAAACACGAAAGGGAGCATTCCACAAGAAGTGGTGATCCCGCGCTCATGTCTCAATCATAGCTCAGTCTAAAACTTTCCTAAAATTCTGAAATTTTCACCAGACCTGAACGAGTTGATAAGGGATAAATTGGTAGAAGAAAACATCCAATCGACTTCGTGCACATCAATTGACAAGGCGTTGAAAATTTACCTGGTTTTCACCATAAAAATCGATTTTTCGTTGTAATGGCAGCCCCAACTGAAACTTAATTGTGTATTGGTTAATTATTTTCAATAATCAATCTTTGTTTAATACGACCAGTATATTCATTGCATCCGTCTCTTCAAATTCCATTGGCAGTGAGATCAACTCCACTATCTCAGTTCCCGAGGTGACTGAAAAAACTTTAATTTGCCTAGAACTATAAATTAGTGAGGACTTTTTTAATGTCATCGTTTTTATAGTGATTTATTGTACATAACTATTTATTTTTATTTGTTTGCTTATCTACTCACTTAGTTTTCTATTTATTTGTTATCTACTTATTGATTTGTATCAGAGTGGGGCACTATTTAACTACTTGACATGCGTGATAGCTTTGCCTTGGCTGTATGAAGCTCAAAGCTCCTATCTTATAGCTCAACAGCAAATCTACCCATAACAAAGGTTTATTCTACATACTTGTCAAGTCTTTCATTCAACAACTTTGTGCAATTAAGTTTTTAAATAATAGAATAATGAGTGTAATAATATTGCTATAATGTAGATTCGGAGTTGAAGCCATCAAAATCAATACCAGTTCCGGTCAACGTAGTCTCTGAGAAAGTTGAAGACCTGTATGATCCAGTTTGGGATGCTCCACTCGCTTACAACGACAATATTGAAGGTAGGACGATTAATTTAATTAATCACAGTCGACATAAATTGTAAAAATCCATTAACCTTAGTTGACTGTATATAGAAATATTTGGATAACACTTTTCATCCCTTGTATTCCCGGTTTAGAAGTTCCATTAATAGCAAATATACCTATATTGGTTCTTAGATGTGCCTAACTCTGCTTTTCAGGGGAGTCTGAAGTTGGACCCTGGAGGTCGTGTCACAAGGAAGTGGATTAATAAGAAATTATTAGGTATCTACTGAACCCAATTATCTCCCTTTTCGACATGGATATGGTCTATGGGCTGGGGGGTTATGTATTGTGTTTTCAAATACAACCCAATTTCCAGATCAGAAATCGTAACGCGATACCGCTGAACAAATTGGTAACTATACTGCAAGGATGAAATTAGAAATCATTAGAAGTTTTATTGGGAAGTTCCCGAATTGCACGGACATTTTCTTACATATTGCATATCATTCTCTTTGTTAGTGAGCTAAATTCTCTTCTGCTCATCCTAGGAAGTGGAAATTTGATATTTGATAGGGAGACTCCCTGGGAGATGGTTGAAACTATAGGCTCTTTCCTAATAAGCTGAGCGAGCTAAATTTTCTCCTATTCATCCTGCGAAGTTGTAATTTCGGCTGGTTTAGTTTTGATCGTTGATTTAGCGCATTTGATCATTGATTTATCTGAACCGGAGTTGGTGAAACCGAACACCGTTGTTTAACAGCTCAGATCGTCGGTTTAATGAATAAACGTTGATTAAAATCTTTGGGGAACCCGGCCCTTATTGTTTAGGAACTCTCTAATAAACTAAAACTTGACCATCTATTAACTCAAAACTCGAGAATTCGAACAACTTATTTGATGCGTCAGTAGATCTGAATAACAACAATGAAATTTAATAGTGTAATTGATAAAGATGTTTCTCTAAGCAGCTGGAAGCATTGTAGCTACTTTTCGATGATTTGATGTCGAAACTTGACTTTCAAAGGCTTCAGCCTGCCATAAAAGAGACGCGCATGGACATATTGGAACCCTTCAAGACTCAAGTTTCAATGATTTCACGTCGAAACATCTGGACCATGAATACTCCTAGTCATTTACCTGCTTGTTGGACTTCTCCAAATTTAGGATGTTGCCTGGAGAATAGAGGATTGGAAGTTAGCCTAAAATGTGGCCAGGAGCTTGATAATTTTGGAAATCTGACTAGCCGTTTTGGAGTCCGTAGGGCAGATTCACACATTCATTTTTATGTATATATGTTGGTAACGAGCACGATTCTCGATCCTTAAGCTTCGTTCACACTTGGTGCAATTTCCTTGTAATTGCGTGGTGAGGGCCCTTGGTGCGCACATCAAAGGCTTTTGCTCATAAAGTTTCGCTCAATGTAAACGCGGTCCTCATAGTTGCTCGAGGGATGAATTAAGGGCAGTACTTGCAGCGAATCGATGGCTTGCCCCACTCACGCTATTTTTTGTTATGAATTGCGTTCTGTTTTGGGTAGGGCGAAATTTCACTCGAAGCAAGTAAGTTTCACCCGAGTGGCTTTCGCCAGGGGGTTTTGCTGGTGTAAACCCAGCTTTACACGTTAGGCTCATCCCAGGTTAGCGCTAGTGAGCTCATCCCAGGTGTAACTCCAGGCTAACCTCTACCCATTGGATGCTTTCATACTTAGATTGTGCCATTTTTAATTATGTGGAATAAAATTAATTTTCATTTTTTTTATACCCTCCATCGTTTCAGACTCGTACTGCGATCTCATCCCTCTTTCCCTCCGCCTCACCAATGAGGACATCACACGCTTCGTACTCAACAATCCCGGCCCCCGTACAGGAATCCCATTGAACACATGGAAAGAAGACGACCATGTTCCGTGTCCTCCAGGTAATCAACATCTCATTCTTATTAGCTAATTTGTTTGTAGTCAGCAATCACTAAAATCAAGATTGTGTGTACCTACCTATTTCCTTTAGCAAATTTTCGTAAAAATGGTGTACATGTTTTGTTTATATTTTCACAGAAATCCTTTTCACTGATCTCTACTCATTCGATTTTGAGGATGTCATGGACTCAGATGATGAGCTCCCCGATGTTCCTCTTCCGGCCTTCTCTGATTCAGAAGACAATTTTTCAGATAGCGAGTTCTGATATGGCCGGTTCTTACAGCTGAATCTCTCACGCCTACTTAACTTTTCAATTTAATCGTACTTCTATGAATTTTATATCAGAACCTGTTGATGATTATGAACATATTTTGTGTCCACATAACTTATTCGTTGTCTAATAAAAATGTATTTCTTAAGAAAACATGTGTAAACGAGCCCCCTCCCCTCCCCCCAAGCGATTTGACGTAGGGTAATGAGTTATTGCTATGGTTCGTTATGCGCAAACTTGGAATTGGTTGCTACAGACATTGGTTGTTGAACTACGAAACTAACTGACTGATTTTGATGAAATGGTCAGGGATCGTGTAAGTAAGCTCCTAGTCTCCCTATACATAAGATGGTGAATGCCGTTAATTTATGGTAGAGGGTATGTGTGTGTGTGAAGGCCCAAAATAATTCGATACCTCGCAGAGTTTGAACTCGTGTCCTTAATAAAATAAATAAGGAGAAATTGCTCTTTAGTAACAACGCTCCAACCAGATGAGCTATGAGGTTGCTTCAATTCAATCTAACCTCTTCAACTGTGGAAGTTTTCCTTGAACTTCAAATTTCTCTGAAGTCAAATACCAGCCATCTCCGCTAGTTTGGGGTCAGAATAATCACAAAATGAAATAGCAGGCAGCAGATTCTCGTGAATACCAAAGGGCCAATTTTTTAACCTTGTCTCACACCCGAACTGGGCAAAGAAGATAATGTTTCACCCCATATTCCACCATCTACAGCCAATCAGTCTCAAATCTCATCGAAAATTCAACTGCCCCATCGGTTAGCCCATAGTAATGTAACTTTTCACACAAACTCTCCCAAGTCATGTAATCGAAAATGCACGGGACATACATCAAAAGTGAAACTTTTTTCCCTTCCTCGAGGCCAGTGCCCCCAAAAAGGGACGTCTGGCAACACAGACGTCATTCATTCTGGTAATCTACACTCGCGTAAAAATTATGTTCACTGGAGATAAGGCACGCCAACAAACAAACAAAAAAAACATTCAATTCACAATAATTTTAATTCAACTTAAAATTTACAGGATTAGACACAAATATAACAGCATTTTTGATCACCCCACTGAAACGTGGAAAATTAAGACAAATAAAACCGTCCCCGACAGAAAAGAAATTGGAATGATCTTGGTATTTCTTCTCAACCATTTCTTTCTACAGTGCGAGAACACTTAAATAATCAATTATACTCGAAAAAATAACTTAATAAATAATAGAATTTGATGATTGGAATGAAAGTTGACTCAAATGACATTAAATTTACCACTACGGTACAACCAAGCGAGGACATAACACATTAGGGCAGCTCACATTTAATAATTTCCTTTCACATGAGCAGAGGCGAAAAGAAGCATTTTTAGGTGAAACTAGTACTTTTACTCTATGGTTATAAACTAAACTCTCACTGCCTTAAGCCGAGAGAAATGTTATTAGTTTGGAAATTGACGACAAATGTTTTTATTATTGACAAAATATAGACTCATAGTGAGTTGAAAGGGAATTCTTTTCATCTAGATACATCTATCATAAATTTTCAGCGTTTGTGAAACCATTGGTCGCCATTTTAGTTGGTTTTTTATTAAAAATACGTATAAGGTACAACAGCTATATTAAAAATTTTTGGGTCACTAGAAATTACATCTATGGGCTAACGAAGAAACGCAATTTCTCGTAATATTGAATGAAGTGGACAACTAACTGGTGAATTATTTTAAAAAGTCTCAGTCGCTCAGCATGATCTTATGAACAAATTTTTGTAGGAAACTACGATAATTTTGTAATTAATTGTTCAGGCTGATGTTAAATTTAAAAGTTTGAATCCGTGTTTCGGGCTAGCCGCTCTTTGGTACATTTGGATTTAGGCTGCATTCGGTTCAAGTTGAACCACTCAACATTATGGTTAAAAAACATGATCGTAAGAGTGAATTTTTAGTCAATTATCGTATTTGTGTTAAAATATTTTGAAATTTTATGGGAAAAACATGCTCTAAATTATAATAACCTAGAATTCAAACAACGATTTGAGGTTTAGAGCATTTTATGCAGTTTTTATCGATTTTTTGTAGCACATTTTAAATGAAATTTGAGTGCATTTTCAGTAAAATGTTATGTAAAATTTTGATTCATTTATTGCGCTCCAAAGTGCGTTTCAGAATGCCTTAAATCGGATTTCCATGAAGAACATTTTTGACACTTTTTCAAAGCATTGCAATAGCTTCAACTCTACAAAAATTTGCCAAAACCTATTTTCTCTTCAAATTATTCTTGACAGCACACCGATGTTTTTGATGAAGAACAAATTTTTGGATTTTTCGTGATTTTTAATGATTTATTTTGAACAAAAAATTTGAACATATGATAACTTTTATTTTTTGTTAAAAAAATAATAATACCTACTGTGGTACAGTGGGAATTGGTATTTGTAAGAGCTTATCTTTCCTGCAGTCCAAACGGGTGTTTTGAGTCAGCCAATCCAATTCTCTAAAGTTTGGTTACATAACTTCTTTGGTTACATAAGTCGTGTCAAAAAGTCGCTTCCAAAATTTTCAGGTGACATTCACGAAAGTTTCCTTTAAAACAAAAATTCGTTCATATGAAATATTGCAGTAAAATGCGACAGAATACAAAGCTTTTTCTATAGGAAGGGATTAAAATAACGGAAAATAAGGACAAAAGTTCAAAAAGGCACTGATTATCAAATGTTGATTCTTCTTATTTTTGTTTACTTGGAAAAAAGGCCCCCATAAGACAATGTTAGATCGTTAAAATTTTCTACCGTTACAACAAATTTGGTAAGTACCTAATTTATTTACAATAATTTTTAAAATTTTCTTTAAAGATTTTTGTACATTGAAATTAATGAATGCAAGGGAATTATGAGAGAGATAAAAACACCAAAATAAATAAGGAAAGATAATAAAATACTTTGATGGTTGAAAAGGGGTGTTTAAATGGTTTTTGACTAAAACCGAAAATGAAAAATAATTAAACAGAGTGTCGGAAAAGTAGATTATAAATCTTTAAAACCACGAAGATGAGAAGGTAGTTTAAGGAATGCTTACAGCTCTGCCGTATGTAACATGGCACCTTGGAACCTTTCAAGAGTTTAGCAAATGGCATAGCAGACGATATGGAAGATTGAGTATAACGCAAAGCATCATGGGAGAAGTACATGAAGAAGACATCCATCACATGTGCTGTGCCGGCTCCTTTTTTCACTAACATCTTATCTCGTGATCATGATTACAACAGATATATTCAGACAAACAGAATAAAGGCAAGGCTTAGTTTTTACGAGAGTTGATCAAATTTGTATCAACAAAAGCATGATTGTTTTTAAATCGAAAATTTATGATTAAAAAAGGAAAGTAGGCTTCACACGTGATTTGAAGGAGGTTTAAATAAAAGTGAGGGTAAAAGGCCTTGAATGGAGTGTGTGAAAGAGTCTTGTAGAGCTTGGGAGATCAAACTAGGATGCCTTTAGTATGTTAAGACGTAATTGTCTGAGCGAAATCTACCGTTTACTAATCTTAGAATCGACGATTAGCAGCTCTCAGAAATTTTGGAGTATTTATCGATCTCTGACTAAAGGCTCATTAGCTAACTGAGTTTAGAATAGATACTACCACAACAAAGATAATGTGTATTTGTCAATTTCGAAAGAATTCAGATCACCGAACCTCCCACACCCGTGCAATCCCCACTCGTTATCGCCTTACTTTCTTTAGGTTTTTTTCTATAGAATTCACTGCCATCCAAATGAAGTTCAACCTTCAATCAATTGTAGTTTGATTATTGGGGTTATCAATGATCTGAGTTAAGTCGAAAGCTCGATTCTAGGAACTCGGTTCAACTTAGTGAAACCGAAACAATTTCAAACTGAGATCAATTCATCGTTTATGTTTAACTTGGGTTCACTTTTTTGTGAAAGGTCTTGAAACCTCACTTTTAGTACAAACTTCACATTTTCATCATCCATGAGTATTTTTTAGGGTAGGTAGGTACGCTATATAAATTTATGAATGCCAAGTTTATAAGCAACTGCCAAAATACAAAAAAAGAAGGTGTTGTACAAGGAGTCAGACAATATAAAATACGTTTTATAGTGGTATTTTTATGTACACAGGCACTGAGTGTTGGAACAGCACTTTAGTTTTTAGAAAAAGGCACTCAAGGGATTACAATATTTTTTTGTTCTTGATAAATAAACAGACATAAAAATCTTACATTTACAAAAAATTGTGTTCAACATCTCAATGTTGGCTGATGGCTTTTAATTTTGATGAAACAGGGTTCAAATATTATAATATCATCCACGTAAGTAGATGTCATATTCGATCAAAGAAACAAGGTAATTTTTAAATTAAGTAGGTAGAAAGTAGACTACGAAAAAACACTGTAACGGATGGTTCTTATCTACAAAATTAATTTAACGGTACGTGGAGTTCGAAATGGGACGGTTATTCGAGATATTTTTTTGGGTTTGTGGTAACAAATGGTATTTGAAAACAAAACTAAAACTTTGGTTTTTTTTTTACAAGAAATTGAAAATTTTATAAAGTGACATTAAAAAAAAATATACAAGGAGAGTTCGACAAAGGGATTGTCATTCGAAATACGTAACTTACCAAAAACTAAGACTTAGAATACATTATACTATGAAACGTAAGAAAATCTCAAAATTTGAGTGGTTTTTGTAATACTATTCCTAGAAGAAGGTAGCTTCATGGTAACTTTGTATAATATGACTCGAAAATTGAAAACTTTCAATAGCGAATTAGGTTTACAGCAATTCAAAGTAATGCAACTCGTGTCGCCCAGAAATTTAACCCTTGCAAACCGGCAGAGAATCAAGAGTTACTGCATTCTCTAGCCTGGAACGATTATTTTTTACAATGTTTGATTGTTGATTTTATTTATTACATTGTTCCAGATACCATTGTAGGGGGAGTTTGAAAAAATCTTCTTTCAGGCCAGTTACATTACGTCTCCCAGGCGGGTTGAAAGGGTTAAATTTAGAGAAACATCATCAAATACAGGTAATACGCATTTTTACCTCTAACTGTCATTAAGTCAAGTTAAAACGGAATACGAATTTCATTAAAAACCTGATAATACAATTCCAAATTCATTGAAATTCAATATTCGACTATTGATTTGGAAATTGGTAAACTTATACATAAAAGGTAAGGTATACATACAAGAGTTGACTGAGGTTTCATGAAAAATAAAAGACAATTAAAACCCTGTCACAAAATGGAATTACGTTAAGTAAACAATAATTTTTTAAAAAGTCTAGACTCGAACAACCTGTCCCAGAACCTCCGCTTAAATTAAGATTTATACAGATATTTCTACAGCACACCGTATTCGAACGAAAATAATATTGAGAAAAGAAAAATCTACAACTACTTTCATTAACGAGAAAAAAATGAGTATTACCATAAATTCTAAGTTTCAACTACGTTTTCTTAGAATACATAATTGGTTTTTTCTCACAAAAATAATCATAAAATAAATACTGTACAGTGATAAAAATATAATTTGTTTCATTTACTTTTGACATGAAAGTTTTATTTTTGACTACTTTTAGACGACTTGAAAAGTTGAAGGGATACATCAAAACATGTTTTCCTTGCGACGTTGCAATAAAAAAAAGAGAAAAACTAAATAGGATATGGATTATGTACATTTACAAGTGTTTTTCTTGGTGGTATATCGAAGGATGGATGCAAAAATAAATAGCTAATAAAATGATGGTTTTGTTGATGAATTAGAAATACAAATTCCACTAACATGGAAATGTGTGGGTTTCAGTCGTGGATAAAATGAGGGCCTTCGAATCGAACTGTTCTTCGGTAGAGTGGTGTTGGATTTCAGAGCTATCTAGTGACCAAATTTGCTTCTAAAAGCTTTACTAGTTGGATGTTTTTATAGTTATGAGATGAGAGTGAATCGGGTATAAAGTAGGCCAACTGTTATATCTCCAATTCATAGTGACTCATGATGCCTTCTTCCTCTACTGTTTATTGCACCACGATACACTAAGCTAAAGATGTGAATGCATAATATTTGGATAATAAAATGGTACGGTTCCATGCATTAATCAGTGATTTGATTAATGGTTAACTCAATCAGATACAATATTTGGCGCAGTTGGAGAGTAAACTACGTGTTTTAGTTCTAGCTTGAAAGTGAGTTTCACAATAAGTGTGAGATATGGACTTATACAACAAACTGGATAAAAACGTGGGATACATTCAACATTAAATTTCCGAAAAAAGGGATCAAGAACTCATTATGAACACCTACATATGTCATGTCACTCAGTGCATGTCATTCTGAAGCCATTTGGTTACACAAGAAATCCTGGATTAGAAACTTTTACCTTTATTTACCAAAACGTGGGGTAATTTAGAACAAATAATCACGTATGAAGATACCCAGTGTGATATATAAAGTTATTCAACGGAAATCTTAAGTTCCGCAGATACGACATTTTACAATAAGATAACAAGAACAGTGGGCAAAGAAGTATCATCTTTCACCACTAGATAGCTCTGACACACAACCTTTCCCGGAGGGCCAGGCTCCTACCTAATCAATGAAATTTCCATTTCCTAAAAACTTATTGTGAGAAGGTGTTGACCATCAAGAATGTCTTCACACATTGTCACATTAATGACATGAAGATTACGTAGGTACTTAATGCAAAAATTTCTCATAGGGGTATCCAGCCCAAATGCGTAAATACGTAGGAAAATCAAAATGACTCGCGCAAGTTCGAGTTTTTCATTAAAATAGCAACAGTAGCTAATAGTAAAAGGTCTGATGATTTGATTTCTCGCAAATGAAAATACTATACAGTATTAAGATGGCGAAAATAAACCAAAAAATTCACGAAAACAAGTACATATTGTACACTTCTGACAAAGCGGTTTACTAGGGATTGGAACTGTTATTTTCAATAATTTAAAAGGTTTAGAATTTCGTGTAGAATATATATTATTTCAACAATGTATACCGGAGATGAAGTGTCACCATACAAAAGAAATACAAAAATTGTAATATTACAACGATGTGGCACAACTACCATTTCAAAAATGCTGAAAAGTAAATATTGGCAGATGTGAATTGATTCGAATGTTGTACACCAAAATTTAAGTAAGACGTCATACAACTTATTTTTTAAATTGGTCGTTGGTTAAAAAAAAACTAAAATGTTAAAATACAAGATCGTGAAAAGTTTCCATGGAACACGTCTTAAGAAATTAAAATATTTTTGAGTTCAACACGAAAATTTGGCCTGAAATTTGCAAAATAAGACCTCGTTCACCAAGAAAAACATTTGTGAGAATGATTCAAAAACACTACCTACTTTCAGTAAAGCAAAATTATTCTGATAACTCGTCAATCAAATGACGAAGTTTTGAAAAAGTTCATATTCACTATCATATCACTTGACGAACAACGAAAAATAGGTAGGCACGCGAAATATGTCCTTATTAATGTAGTGGAATGTAAAAAATACACATTGATGGTGCTGTACGCACCTTGCTAGGCAAATCGATGAAATAAAAGTGGAACGTTGGTACAAAATAGATTAAATTGTCTAGCTGAAGTGTGTTTTTTGTCATTAAGTTTTGTTTTTATACATTGATTGTATCAATAAATTTAATGAATGGCAACTAGAAAGTGATGGTTATATACACAGGTACGGCAATTCAATTCAATTGAGAAATGTACACAGCGTTTTTTGAAGGCAATCCTATAATCAGTAAATCGTAAGTGAAATATAATTATGTGACACGATTTACAGTGGGTCCCTATGATATGCTCACATAGTATGTTCATTTTAGACAACATTAATTAAATTTATATTGTAAGAGAGAAATGTGCTCGCTGTTTGTTCAGTATAATATAAATTTTAGTGGGGAAAAAAAGGTGTAGGTAACGATCACAATTGAAGACCTTCAGTAACAAAGGAGTGCCAAAAGCACGAAATATTAGGGTTTTACAGATTTGGTATGTACGAGGTAGCCTTATACTTCTAAAAAAAAAACCGGAGTTTCTATAGTTTGAAAATATTTCGACAGAGTGCGCATGATCCTAACTTTACCAGCTGGTTTCTGTGAAGGTCTCAAGAACCACCATAATTTTACCTCTTAATTCTGTCACATATCACGTTAGACATTGTTGTTCACGTATGTAGTATCATGCGGATTTTTAACATCTAATAAAGGAATCAGCTATGAAAGGAGGTCCAGAGGAAGCAAGCGGTCGACAGACATCGAGCGAAACGAGAAACACTTAAGTCAAGCCTTACACATAGAGAAACAAAAAGTACATCTCCAGCAAATGTATTTCATTCAAGTAAATGTAAATCAATTTGTTAAGTACAAACTGGTATTGATGAGAAATGATGTGAGTAAAAATGAAGGAATTTCGTTTGTAGATTAATTTCTTTCGCTTTTAATCATTTTGGCGAATTTTCGTTGAAACTATTGCAATGACTCCAACATTTTTTGAAAAATTTCCCGTTTTGAGGCATTCTAAAACGATTCCTGGAGTTTGCGCTTTTTCATATGTATAGCGTGAGTCATTCCAGACGATAACTCTCCCAAGGATTGAGATAAAAATCCCACTCTTGCGCCAAAAAATCAAACTTTCTAAAGAAAGGATGAGTTTGTTGGCCAGCACTTTTTTTTAAATTGCTCAAACTTCAAAAATGTGCTTAAAATACCACTGAAAATAAAAATTGTTCAATTTACAATTTTTGGCAGAATTTTAGCCATAACAAAACTATCGACAATTAACTAGGACATTAAACAATTTTCGCGAAAATTATGCTGACTAATGTTCTTAAATTTCATCAACGTTTCCTGAAAAATCTATAAAAACTGCAAAAATATGAAAGTCCAAAATCTATTTCGAATCGGCGAATTTTATTTAGTTTGGGTTTTTGGCGAAAAAATTGGTTTTTTACCATTTTTTCCAGTCAAATAGCTCAAATTTCAATACAATTCAACATATAAGAAAAGTTATTTAGCTCATTATTATTATTATAGAATTTAGCTCATTTGATATTTAGAAAAGTTAGCTCATTCGATCATGTAAATTTCCTAATTTTTGTTGACTTTAATGCAGGTGTGTTCTCTAAGGCATAGTTTTGGAATACTACATTTCTCCTACAATACTCAGATTTTCTTCGATTTTGTGACCACATTAAAATCCATTTCAAATCTACATCTCAAAGTAAATATCTGCATAAATTCAAGTTTAAAAAATAAAAAAATTAATGAAATCAAAAGTGAAAGAAATTAATTGACGAACGAAATCCCTATATTTTCAATTACACCATTTTTTTCTTCAAGTATTGTTTAAATTAATTTCCATTACTAGAATTAAATACATTTATGGGGAATGTATACTTCGTTTCTTGAAGTGTACGGTTTGTATGACTGTCTTCATTGGCTCGATGGCTGCTTTGACTTACCCCATTCAGTCCGGATGACTTCTTAAGAAGTCAAGGTAGAGTCTCGCCCAGCCGAGTGACTTCTAAAGAAGTCATGGCATGACTTCTTTCAAATCCCACTTGATTCAAACTCGTCATTAGGGATGGAGGGGGGCTGAAGTTCCCTTGTCTGGTGGTTTTCTCGTTCAGTGACCTTCAAGAAACCATAATGTGTTGTTTACATGTCTACAGAGCCGGTTACACGCCACTAGAGGTAACGGTAGACGCCGTTGTTGCTCGGCTGCCGAGCTGGACCTCTTCAAGAGCGCAGGGTTTGAATGGGTTACGCCCTTCTCATTTTGGTGAATATAAAATAATTTGTCTAGTTTTAAAAAACAACATCTGAACACAGTGATTATTTTTTAAAATAGTAATTATACTCGTAACGAAGAATGTCCTCAAAAATTTTCAAAATTATTCTACGGATATTATGGAAATTAAGACTAGCTTGCAAGTTTGAAACCTTAATAACTTCTTCTTCTTTTTAATTTGAGGAACTTAGGCCATTCGTCACTGAAGGTCTTCAATTCCGTAGATAATAAGGTCATTGGTGGAAAATATTGGCTCTCCGAACCATACTAAAATTGAATAAACCGCCATAAGCATGAATAATTCAAAAGATAGTTATTCGCTGAGAACAGTCCACGAATTTTAAAATTCGTGAATCACATGTTCTACACAAGACAAATTAATGCCTAGGTAGGTTAGCGGGCACAATTTCAATAACGCCCATAAAAGACAAATATGAAAACAGCTGAGCACTCAACAATACAAAATATAAAATTTCCGAACATTTTAATTTCTCATCTTGCGTTTTCAAAATAAGCTATTTATTTATAGAACCATCTAACATCAAAGTATCGAAAAAAAGTTGACTTGCCATAAGCCGAATTTTTGAATAGACAACCGATTGATTGGTGAAGTAAAAATAGGTGTAAATCATATATGAAGGACATAAAGGTTAATTCGAATTAAATTTTGTTTTAAATGAAAACTCAATATTTTATTCAATTTGAGTACAATTTAGATGGAGTAGTCACTCAACTTATACTCCATGCGAAACGACGTTGCTCGTAACTTCCATTGACAAATGCAAGTAGAGCGTTGATTTGAATGAAGAACTTGTTATGAGAATTGCACAAAGTCTGCATATTTGGCTCGTTCTGTTAACTTGGGTAGGAATTCTCAAAAATGGTACAAAAGTTTGGATGAATATTTTTATGGCCTAGCCACAAGCACTGCATGATGGATCTGGGATTTTTTATTGGTCGGCTGGAGCCAATATGAGGCGGCGTTGCTTCAACACTTTATTGAATTCCATCATTTATTGAAGCAAAGAGCACGCTATCATATGATATCCATGTTCCCCAGACTCAGCATAGTTATGTTGGTCACATTTGCTAAGCCAAACCTACCTCTGACGTTAGCAATCACCAGTGAGACATTAGCTGGAATTTTCTGAGATCCAATATTCCAACATTTTTATAGACACTTCCCACAAATGTGTTTAAAAGATATGTCCCAGATTCAGTTTTGTTATGTTGGTCACATTTACTGAGCTAACCCTACCTCTGACATCTGCAGTCATTAAGTAAGACATTAGCAGGAATTCCCAGAGATCCAATGTACAAACAGTACAGACATTTTCATAGACACTTAACTACTCATGTGTTTGAAAAATATGTCCATTCACCTGATACATTTTTTCACGCAATTTGTATGCTGTTTTTATGTGGCAGTCAACTTTTAGCATCTGAATAATTGTATCACAAAATAATTGCAAACGAAAATCTGATCCTTCAAAAGTTACGATTTAACGGTTCAAACTAGGGGGGAAAAAATCGAATGATGCCATCTAGCAGTTTGATAATTCCGACTAAATACTTGGATTTAGAGTGACGTCATCTAAGTATTTTGCTAATTCGACCTAATACTCGGATTTAGAGTGATCTCATCTAGTTAATTTGGTGATTCCAACCAGTCTCAGTTCTGCTTCATATTGGATGATGCTATTTAAGGTGAGGAGATATACACTGAACGAAATGGGACCACCCATTCATGAGTTCAAATTAATAAGTTAATGGTATCATTCACTCATCTTCCAAATAATATCCCTGCCAATTTACAATCAACGGTCAATATAAGATCGTTATTTACTAAATAAGATTCTGCGCTCTGTTTCAGTCATTCCGCTAATGGCAAGTTAACTAAATTTACGATCCCAATTCAATTTTCTAATCTCCAAAAAGAATAAGTTATATCCCGTCAACGGTTTTAAGCAACATTTAAGACACACTCATTTGCAATATAGCCGCGACGAAATTGGCGGTTAAGCGTGATTAGTTTGATTATATCAAAGGAGAAGCATCGGAATATCCGAAGGCACAATACACTAACACCTAATAAATTAATTATCCCGAGATCAAAATGTTTGCATTTCAATCGTCTTCTTTAAACTCACAATTTCATTTATAAACTATTTTTTCAATAATAATAGAATAATAAATACTCCATTTGAGTAGACCGTTTCAACAACTTCATAGATTGCGAGGTTATCTCCCGAATACTGCAAAAGGGACGATAACTTCTCTGAACACTAATATTTTTAACGTTTCCACCTTGTTGAATTGTCTTAAAATTTTAATATCTTCAAGACATATCCTTCGTAAGCTCAATGTGCAGAAGTATAAAAATAATGTACTCTACAATGACAAGAATTACACCAAAAGGTTGACGAAAAAATGGTTTTTCGAAAACAAAAGAAACTATTTACTCGTGCAAAACTAATAAAATGGTAACACAACATATTTCATTGACTATTCGAAGTATGAACTCCACGAATTTATTATTATTGGTACCAGCGTACGAATTCTGAAGGTTAAGTTATGGTTAACTATCAAATTTTCAGTAAAAATTGAGAAATAAATAAGGTAATCACGATACAATCGTATTTTTCTTCGATATTCTCACTTAAAATCAATATTCCTCTTCAGTTTCTTCACGAACAACGTTCTTAAATAAAAAATACAATACTTGGGGTATTATTAAAAAATAAAAAACGACATATTTTCAATCAAAAATTGGTTGGAATAGGCGAAAAAGGGCAACATGAAGATTCATAACCCATTGTGTTTGTTACGCATTGGACGATTTGAACTTTGAAAAAGCAGAACGAGTGAGGTATAGTCAATTTCATATAAATGAAAATTGGGAAAGGAAGGGTTTATTCGAAACATTCTCAAATTATAATTAATTTTAAATTGTTGAAATTTAAACAGTAGCACTACATATGGTACGAATGTAGGATAATATTTATATAGGGGAAGGGTCATGGTTTTAATTGGTTGTTTTTCTCTTCAGGAATTTCATGTTAAATTAACCTTGAAAACTTTGTTGATTTGTCCGGAAACTCATTGATTTTATTTAATCAAAAATGGCGGTATGAATCGTTGAACTCAATGCAGAAAAATTCTTAATGACTTCTCACTATCCCAGAACGTGAAGTGGGAGTCATACTGATTTCATATAGCATTTACGATACAAGAAAGTGATAATAAACTCAAATGGTTTGGTTTGTTCTCACACAGATTGAAAGCGATCGTTAAAAAATGTGAATTTAAGAAAACGGAAAGTTGAAGTCACGAGAAAACTACAACCATGACACATTATGGCTTTCATGTTTCCCCCTATATCTGAGCTTGAAATACGATCCTACGTTTATGAGAATATTGATTCTTAAAAAATCAGAATCTTATCTGAGAATGATAAGTCATTGTCTTTGACCACCATGATGGTGCCATTTTATTGGGATTGGCATGATTATGATGATGATAATAGACAAATTAACAACTGTACGATTCCAGAATTCATGTTGTGACTGATTGTATATTTTAATTCGAAAAGTATTATCAATACGAGGAGCTTTACAGTCAGGAGCAGAGACGAAGGTAATTTCGAGTGTTGAAAACATTCGTTTCATCAAATATTATATTTTGCTTCAGTTGTGAAACCCCCAGATCAATATAATTTATCAATATAAAAATCATCTACTTTGTTTTAGAATCATAGAAATAACTAAGAATGAGTACTCAAAATATCAACTGCGTAGGATTGTTAATCGGAAAGTTTGGTCATGTGGTTGCTTCTGAAATGGGAGATCTGGTAAATAGAGATGTTTCTTCATTTATGTGTTTATATAGGAAATTAAGCGACGATCTAATCGTTGAAAAAAAAAAACCAGAAGGACCTATTTATATAGATTGTGAATCTATGATATATAAATAGGTCTCGTTGTTATTTGATATCCTTCATTGTTTTACTTACGAAGTTGTTTTTTTGACAATAAGTGAATCGTTTACTGGTGTTTGCTGCTGAGGAGGTGGCAATTGAAATCGTAGACGTTTGAAGTCTGTTCGCCGCAGATGTTGCATTTCCAGGGGTTGCCCTCGGCGTGGCAGCCTTTGTGGAGGAAGTACAGCGTTCGGTCGGGGAAACGGATCCCGCAGTGACCGCAAGTGTCTCCTGTACCTGAGGGTCAACAGAAACTAGGATGAGCATTGGGATCAAATTGTGAAAGGTTCCTTCTCAATAGTAGTTAATAAAAGTTCCTGAGCTCTTCAGAACTGGGAACAATCTAAGCAAATGAAGTTGGAGATGCAGTGACAGGCTTGGCAGAGCTGGCGTGGGGGGGAGCGACAGTGGAACCAGTGATTAAAGAGGCCGAAGGCGGAAGCCCTGCTTTAGTGGCTGACATCAAGGTCATGGGAGTTTGGGAGCGAGGGAGGCCGGCGTTTTTTGATAACCGCATAGTGAATGCTGACGCCGCCTCTTATCGCTCTCAAGAATGGGTACAAACAGCCAACACAGCAGCCCAAGCGAAACACGCCAAGTACGACCGAGTTGCTGAAGATGTACGAGGTTCCTTTACCCCATTGGTTTGTTCGTGCGACGGAGCCTTGCACTGGGAATTTGACACTTTTCTGAGAAGAACAGCTCACGTTCTTTCAGAGAAATGGAGTCGTCCTTACTCGTGCGTTGTAGGATGGGTGAGAGTGACAACACAATTTGCCATAGCAAGGGCGGTGTCACTTCGTATAAGAGGAGCCAGAAGAACTATAAGGTCACTCGGAAGGGAAGATGGAGCGGCTCTTCCAGCATTGATCAGTTGCTGAAACAGTTGGTTTCCCATCTGAATTATTCAGGATATTTACGTTGCTTCCCAACTTTTTCCCTCTAATGCGTCACAAGTGTGTCACCCTACAGATATTCTTGAGGTACAAGTACAATAAATTGTTATTTGTTGATGATTAAAAAAAATCTAAGCAAAAGTTAAAGAACGTAACTAACCATTCTAGACATATTCTGGAGTGGAACTAAAAATTCGTAACATTCAGTTACGTTCAAGGAAAACTACTTCAATCAGAGAGGTGTGACTAAATTCGACGCAGTAGCGCAATTTGTAGGAGCACTATTTCTAAAATGTTTTCATCTAAAAGAAATTAAAGATGTGATCTCTGTCGAGGTATCAAATACTTTTGGGACGTTAGATATGGTGCAGGAGTACCCAGACTTTAATACGAAATAATCCCACCCAAGCCGGACTATTTACATCACATTCACGGTCGTAGCACCTTTTACTTCCTCACTCATTAGAGTCAAAACACAGAATGATAATCACTTCACTCGCCTGCGACTTCTTCCAGCAAGCATTTGCTGAGCCAACAGATTGCAGTTTCATTTTGCTGTTTGGAAAACCCCATGCCCTAGCACCAATTGTTTCCCATCGCGTTCCTGCTCCTGTCCTACATACCTTATGTGCCAAGAAGCAAGTGAGAAGCTCTGGTAAAAGATAGTGAGCGGTAAACCCCGTAAATTTGCAACCTCTTCCGAGTTCAAACTTGTTTCAAATTTTTGGCGTAAGAAGGCCTTTGTAAGCGGGTTTGAAAAAAAATTCCGCACTTTTAATTCTTTGATTCAGTAAGAATTGTCAACATGTATATACATACAAATTTTAAGTAAATTAAAATATCAGTAAAATAAACAAGGCAGAGTCCATAAATAGGTAACCGAAGATTTTACAGGAAATAGATACCTGTGTAATCACCTGGGTGGGAGTGGGCCGGGATGTCCTCCATGGGAGACGGAGAAGGAATGCTGGGAGGAAGTGGCGGGGGGCCACCGCCATTGGCAAGCAATCTGACTAGTGGCGACTCCTGCTTCACTCTCCGCGAAGTGCAGAGATTCACTGGAGATGTCATACCGTTCACCCCTGAGAAAGAGAAATCAACCGTGAAGTTGAGAGAACGAAATCTTACACAGTTAACGCCAACAGTACGGCCGTACAGCCATTATTAGATAAATTGAACTAGGGCCAAAAGGTAAACAACTATTCACTCACCTTCGCTATCCGAGACAGCACACATTCCCCTTATATCTTCTTCGTTGCATAAGTTACGTTGACGCATCGTCAAAGCTGCAATCCACAAGAATTGATACAAATATAAAACTGGACAAAAACTGACAGGAGGGAAACTAAATCATCATTATACAATGTTCTGGAAAATGAACTAATGGGTATGACGATTTTCTACCAGTATTTAACCATATTACTATAATATGCGAACAGTTGAGTAGTCATATGGGGGGGAGGGGGGGGGGGGACTGATCTATGTACTGGCATATCAAGCTGGTCAAAATGAAACTGAACTTTTTTCATTGCCTCTATATTGCTAAGATTTATGTTTCAAGGTTTTTTTTTTTTTCATTCAATACTAAGCGCAGACAGAAAATTTTCTAGGGTTACGGTGTAACTTGTGGAAAACTTATTATTATCCACAGAACTAAATCACTCGCGACGAAGTTGTGGAAACCTATATCAATAAAAGAAATGGAAGTTAAAGAAGAACGTTGTTTACTTCCACGAAAATGAAGAATTAAAATGTTAGATCAATTTCGACGGAAAGGTCATAATCAGTAACAATAACTGAAACATACTTTAGAAAGGACACAGTTTATTATAGTCACAGGTGAGGGGAGATTGAATCCCGTTGGTCGAGAGGAAGGAAAGTGCTTGAGGTACAACCAATTAGGTGTACAGGCCATCTCCATGAGAATCAGAGGGTCGAGACAGAGAGTCCGGTGTCTAGGGCTAGAAGATGGAGCCCTGATGCCCTTAACGTGAAAGGACTCATATCTACGTTGACTCCTGATCACCTCTACTCCTTCTCTTTCTCCACTCCTCTTAGGGAACTGGAAGAAACTGAAGCTCGTCTTTCAGCAAAGCAGCTAATGGATGCGAAAGATAACATGCCCGACGACCACAAAGACGAAGACCAGGCTTGTTGAATTGTTGTTTGTTTTATTAAATTATGCAAAGGATTAGGTGTATACAAAGTGAAGGGTATATGAAGGGTCTAATCGGATGAAGTGAAGGGAAGGAGAAGAAATGCTCAATCTGGTTTACACAAGGGGAATTCCAAGCTTTACAGAAATGGATCAATGAATGGTGAAATATACTGAGGGATATCCTTATTTACACATTTACCAGACCTGTCACTTTCGAAGTTTTCCAGTACACTCAACATACCCTTTGGACAAAAATGAAGGAATTCTACTAACTGTCTATTTGCCAAATCGAAATCGTAACTATGATTGGATTCCCTAAGATGATTTGCAAATTTGTTACAATGTTAGATTGATTTCGACGGTTAGGTCATCATCAGTAACAAACAGTAACAGAACAAAGAAAGGTCACAGTTTATATAGTCACAGGTGGAGGGGAGATTGAATCCCGTTGGTCGAGAGAAAGGAAAGAGCATGAGGTACAACCAATTAAGTGTACACAAAGTGTAGGGTATTATAGCTAATCGGATGAAGTTACGGGAAGGTAAACAGGTACAAGAAACACAAACTGATGAAATAATGGAAATAATGCACAGAACTATGAGAAGGGTGATTGGAGGGGAATTTCAAGAACGGAAGTACGGTAGAGAGGAACATTGACCCTGTCCCCTCTAGTCTCATGCTCCGAACATTCCTTTGATACGCCCGGGAAAATCACCATCAGGCAGATCAGCTTCTAACCGTTCCTCCGAACTTAAATTCCTTTGAAGTTTTGCTGGCCCAAACCTAGGATTTAATAGGTTCAAAGGAACGATACGGAAGTTTGTTACCAGAGAGTACATGGCTTGATGTTACTTTGTTTCTCAAACCAACTTGAGTTCATAACAGGATTAAGAAGCGCTCTAGAACGAGCTCATTGAATTAACAAAATTAACACCCACCCAGCCTTAAAAGTAGGTATAATAATAGAGCTATGGGGTATATAGAATTATAACTTCTCTCACCTAAGCCGTTGGACATGGAACAATCTTCAGGTCCCGAGTTATCGATGCCAGGCTCATTTTTGATGACGTCATTGAGACTGGATGTAGGGGCGTTTGAGTCACCAGAGTCTGGCGAACCGTGGGGGCTTAATTCTTCAGAAGGTTCATCGGTTTTAGCACCATTCTGAAATAAATATGAAAAATTGAAAAATCATTGTACATCTAGATAGAGGCATAATGTTGCAGTAAGATGTAATGGAAAGTTTTACAATGTACAACCTAGTTTATTCTATTTTAATCCCTTAGCTGCTAACCCTGTGTATTAAGGAACGTGCTGAATTCTGTTTCAAACCACTGACTCATTCACAATATAGATAGCCGATAGTAACCTCGAATTTCCCATCCCACTGCCCAAACCACCATTTCTCTTACCGTTGACAATACAAAGCCTGTCTGAGACAAAGCAATGTATAACTCAATTTTATTGGTTCGTAACTGCTACGTGTTTCTACTAGAAAATGTAGAAACAACTTCACAAGCAGTTTGTACAAGAGTTTAGGCTGACACATGACAGTAAAATCGTCACTACAACTATCACCAGTCAGCTGATGTCCTGCTTCCATTTTAATGGGGCTCAAGGGCTACAGTATACTTGAGCACGAATTTTGGAAAATTTGCACGAGTTTTGAACCATTTCCACGACGGTGCTCTATTAAATACTATTATAATGTTATCTTAATTATCATAATGTATTATATGTAATTTTCCCTTCATCCTTCATGCTTGGCTACTGAAGGGTGTCAGATGATTAGCTGATGATGAGCAGTGATGAGGCTATTTCTACTTCAATCGAGAGCTCGTTATATTGTTTCATTACAAAGAGGGAGTTTCTCATTAAGTAAGTAGATAAAATATGTTAAGGATCGCATTTAGAGGAGGGATCATTTTGAAAGTTTGCCATCTTCCTGGCCGAAGAGAGAATCTTCCGTTCAAGAACCAAGGCTGAAAATAAGTAGTGGAGAAGAATTTTAAGGAGAAGGTTTGAGATTGGGTTTTGAAAATATAGTCCATCCCTAGTGAAGATATCGTTGTCTGCCACTTCGAAAGTGGTGGAATACAAAATGGCAGCCCTGAATCACACGAATATTAAGGCCGCTAAGTGGTTTTGAAGGGCAAAATTATAGACCGGGGGAGGAGGAGAGGGCTAACCGAAATTTAGCCCGATTTTCATTGCTTATAACTCGCCTATTTTGGAAGATAATTCATATTTTAGGATCGGAACTCTTTGTATTTTTAAGCTCTACAACTTTGCTACGTGTACAAATTTCTGTAGGATGAATGGTTTTGGAATTATTAGAGGAAAACTTTAAATGAGTAAATTAAGCCATATTTATGCGGCCGCCATTTTGTATTCCACCAATTTTGAGACGGCAGACAAAGATTTTCCCACTCAGAACGGACTACATTTTCAAAATCTCATTCTTTCTCCTGAAATTACTATCTATTTTCGGCCTCGGCTCCTGGACTATTAATAGTTCAGGGAAATTCTCGGAAACCCCCTTCTCTACCGCCTTCCACAATCTCCCTAGCTTTTGATTATTTTTGTAAATTTTCGTAGATTAGCAAGAGCTGAGAACTCCCGAAGAGAATTTTTAAACTTATTTAATAAATCATAATAAAAAAAAGAAAGAAAGAACGCATTTTTTGACACAATCGGGTGAAAGAAAACACGAGAAACTTATTCCCAGAAGGAAACAGCAACAAACACCAAATTCCGAACTTTAAGCTAAATAAACGTGGTATTTGCTTTGGCTGCCAAACACTTCTCTGGGATACTATATATTCAAGACCTCCGCTAGAATGCTGGGAGCATTGCGAAATGCGCCTGAAGTTAAAAAAGCGTGGTGCTAGATATCTCATCACTGGCCTAAGGAGGGCGCTTGTCTTTGGCGAGATATTTCGTCACTGGACTGAGAGTGCTGTCCTGCTCCCATGAGCTATCTCGTCACTGGGACTGAAAAGTTTAATGCTTTAGCATCAGAAGCAGACAAAATCTTAGGAAAAAACTCACAAGTTGTGGTGAGCCTTGGGTTGAGATCTCGATGTGAGGTGTGAGAAAGTGCATAGGAGGGGTAGCGTTGTCCATGTTCCGGTCCCCAGAGCCGTTGGCAACCCACGTTGGACGGTCCAAATCAATGCCGTGTCTGCAAAGAGATAAAACTACAGAATGCACCTTCTAAAAGTCAAAGCCATACCTTATGAGCTATTTCCTTAATTCTCAATCTTTTCTTTTCAATAATTTTGTATAAAGAAAGTAGAGTTTTCTACTCAATAATATGCCAAGTTCAAATTTACAGCTTACGAGCAACAATAAGTTGCACAACAAATGTTCTTTATACTTATGCCGTTTCATAATTTGTTGACAGAAATTCGATAGTCGATTGGTAAAATGAAAACAGCCATTTCGGATTAAACACGATTCTATCAAATAGCAGAACAGGTAAATTGCATGGGAGGCAATCCATGGATGTGAACCATGAGTACGATATATGTACGTAAACTGCCCAATCGCCATCGTCAAGCCTTACAGGAATCTGTTGCGTAGAAATCCATTTTAGCTTATTTGAATATAATGTGCGTTCAACAATGTATTGTTGTCAAATTTCAATTAACAAAAACCAATTAATTCATTCACATTTGAGAAACTCAGTGGCCAACATTGATCTTAATCGCAGGTTATATTCTTTTTTAAACAGTGTATCTCAACAAAATACTTGCTTCCAATAATGATCAATGACTCTGTTATCACATACTCTTGCACAGTAAGAACCTGGGTGTAATATTGTCCTGTAACCTCACATGGCATCAGCACGTTACAGCTCTACGGATCATTCCATTCTCTCTACTAAACGAGCTTCTTTATAACACCATAATTACGTCTAATGCTGGTCAAAGCGCTCATCATACCATTCTTCAATTACTGTGACACTATTCTTGGCTAATCCTTGGAGGAAGCTTCAGTAAGACGGTTAAAAAAGGTGGCCTTAAATGGTTGTACTCGTTACATTTTGGGGAAGAAGGAATGGAAGAGGAATTTCAAATTTCCACCTGTTTGCCATCATTTAGAGCCTAAGTAGAAATAATTTTTTCCGATTTTTTTGCAATGGTGGGGGAAAGATATAATACCGCAACCTGGAGGATGCACTGGGATTGGCTACCTCAGCCTTGCTTAGGAAATTATGGATTTTCCAGCAGCAAACAGTTAAAATTAAAACAGAATATATTCTAATGGATAAAACTGTACTATTTTGGGATTTACAAATGTTTGTAAAGTAAAAGATAATTTATTAGTCATTTCATACGTGAGTACATTCGTGATATGCAGCAACAAGTAGATGCACACACAACAGTTTGCAAAAATTTTCGAGCGTTTTTGTGGCGCGCCCTACATTTTGCCTATAGGAAATGATTTCGTGGCCTGAAGAAGCTTCTGAGTAGCTCGGGTTATGTGTACAGGACATAGGGCACATTGCGTAGACTGCTCGCGGGGATTCCTTCTTTGAAGCAATACGCTTGCATGACACCTCATCGAAACTCTACTTAGGTTGGAGGGCCATCTACTCTGATATGTCTCATAATTTGCCATCCATTTTGACAGGCTGCATCTATTCCAAAAATAACTAAGGGGTACCACCACTCTTACCCATGTAAGAAGCAAAGAAGCAAGATTTTCATCAATCAACTCTATCCACCCTTCCTATAAAACGGATGAACTGCACAACTATACCAGGACAGTTTATATTTATTCATCTAGTCAATGAGACAAGTCCTTTGCACTTTGTTGACAGATAGAGTAACTATAGTGTTGTCGTTCGATATGATAAAACACATGTTTTCTGCGTACTTAGTTGGAAATGTGCCAATCTAGTTTTCTTGAAATTGGCCACAGATTCGATGGGGTACTTTTCAGCCCAATTCTCTCTGATTGTACCATACCATCCAGAACGAACCCTTTAGCTCACGAAAAAGTGGCATTGCCAGGAATACAAATTCAATAATTACAGCTGCATCTAAACCAAATTCTTGCTGTTTAAGGAGGCGAGATATTGAAGCCCCTTGGTATGGTTCAAATGAAACTAGTTAGCCAGTAGCCAGTAGTTGCTTTTGCACATGCTTTTGTAACTAAACTAAATGAAGGTAACTAAAATGTTGATGTCATGATCGCTTGCATGGCTGCCATAATACAGTACTATGGATTGATCCTCAGAAAGATGAGATGTATGAATGAATTTGGCCTGACTTTAGAGAATTTATCGACTTTCTCATCAATCTGCAAGTTATCACAGATATAAAGGTATATCTCTGTATTAAAATAAAAAATCCTCCATGCTGGTAGAGGACCTTTTTGTTGAATGTAACGCTCTCTTGTACCCACAACATTCTCATTTACTTTAGGGATAGATATCCTGAACCATCAGATTTGAAATGAATAGCATGTGGTTTGATCTAGCTGCATATTTATTGGATTCATCAACACAAAGTTTGTAAATGTTAGGAGAAAATATGTTTTTGAAGCCCTGAACAGCATTCAGAGATGTAACATCATAACCCTGTGTAACTTCAGTCCCTATCACTTCCAACTTTCCCGATCGATGATCCATAATGGAGAAATGCACATGAAGCTAACACAGTCGACCAAACATAGAAACAACTCTAACATGACCTTAAATAGTATAGCCTAATTAGAGCAAAAAGAAAAACTCGGATTGGCATCAGGAAGAGGGAGATAACACCAAGGCGTATGAGTGCACCTGGGTGTGGTTTCCCCTGGGTGCATCAAAGTTTGGAGAGTCATAGCAGCTAGGCTATTCTGAAATTTGAGACAGGGGTCAGCTAATACAAACTATCTAAAGGTAGGTTTATGCAAGAAAAAAAGCGCTACATGCCATGTATTTGGTATGGTGAAAAATAAACCGATGAAACTCAAAGTCAACTGTAAAACAACAGACATAGCTGACTTCAACAGGTTAAAACCTCCAGTAGGGTTAAGTCTTTGCGTTCCTATTTTTTCTCGGTTTGGATATAATTTTAAGACACTGTAAATCGCTTGGAATAGGCCGTGAAGCGTTTTTCGAATTTCTGGAGTGAAATAAAGATGTGTAACCCTGTAGGGTGCACTGGGAACTGGAGAGTTAAAAACTTGTGATTACAGTCATTATTGCAACAACAAAAAAGTTGTGATTACGAATGTAATTACAGAAAAACTGTGGTTACGAAAGTAATCATAATCACATCTCTAACATCCTATGATTGTAATCGTAATCGAATTATGATTACGATTACGCCCAACTCTGGAGATACGCAACCAACCATTTTGAATAGTTACAGTATCAAATCAATAAGTTCACCTGTTATAGAAATGCACTCTAAGCGATTTCATGCTTGCAGCTTTGTAGGCGCATAGAGGGCAGCACTTAGCATCTCCATTGGTCCCGTTACTGCAGTTGGTGACGTGCTCGTTCTGGAAATGAGCTCGCATAGCGATTTGCCGTTGGAACCCCCTGTGACAAATGGGACAAGCCCAGGGCAGGGCTTTGGCGTGAGTGGTTGTATGTTCTGTAAGATGATCTTTCCTGAAGAACCTGGAAACACACAGTATTTACATAAAATCTATACACCTATTCACGAAAATATTTCCTTGAGATCTTACTCTCCAGGTATCAACAATGTTCAACGATATTTGAGTCAAAGAAAGAATGGCAAGAGAACACCACGATCTGTCCTGATACCGGTCTTTGTCATTTCTACAAAACATGGTACAATTAAATGCCGTTCTAAAAAATTGCATCAAATTTGAAAAATCATGAGAGATCCCATTTAGGTATTACAGGAGACTACGAATAATCAGCAATTTCAACCAACCTCTTGCCGCAGACTCTGCATTCGTAAGGTTTGACGCCTGTATGCCGCATTTTGTGCCTCCGCATGTTCGCTCCGTTGGAGAATCGCATCTGACATATGTCACACTCGAACATCTTGGACGAGGGCGGTGCACCGCGAACGCCCGAGTTGTTCTTGCTCGCAATGGAGCAGGCGACAGTGTGTCGGACTAGAGCCGCCCGTGACATTGTTTCATAATCACAACCATCACATCTACAAAAGAAGATGTGTATAAAATTACATAGGCATCATAAGTAAAACATAGACATAACATAAGTACTAGGATGGTCCAAAAAAAAAAGTGAAATTTTTATTTTTTATTGTGACACTCCCTAATTTTTATTACATTTGGCATCAACTATCATATCCCAAAATTGCAGGCTCCTATGTATATTAGAAGGGAATGCTCATTGACTGTCAAATTTCCTCCATTTCTGTTTTTTCAATGATTTCCTCGGAATCATTACACCATTAGCCTAAGGGTTGAGGGGGTTGAAACATTACATGCCATCACCAAGTTCCATCTGCCTTCAAGCAATACACAATATGTCCTGGGCATTGTTCACAGGAAATGATGTTGTCTCGCAGTACTACTATGCCCAGGACATATTGTGAATTAACCGAAAGCAGGTCACCCCCCCCCCCCCCCAACCCATCAGCTAGCAGTGTAATGATTCCATAAAAATCTTTGAAAAAACTAAAATGCATACCTAGGGGCCTTAAATTTTGGGAAATTGTTGATGCCAAATGAAAAAAAAGTCTGCCAAGTTGGGTGTGGCATATAGCTTCCTCGTATTCGTACCATGAATGCATAGATCATCATTGAAATGTTTTAAATGAGCTAAGAAAATTCCATTTCAGAAAATACTGAATCAAGCGTCAAAATCGGTCAATTAAGAAACGAGAAAATTATGCTCGGAGTACTTTGCAATTTCGCATGTGCAGACTGAAGTAGAGAACATTCCCTGGAAATTTCATCGAAATCGGATGAAAATTGTGAAAATTAGGCTAGCTACAAGGATTACACATTAGCGCATGCGCAGTGGCTACTAATGATACAATCGGTTTGACATTGATATAGATTGATAAAATCGTCTTTTCCCAACTATCCTCTAAATTTGAGCGAGATCGGACGACTAAGGCATGAGATGTTTGATGGAATTTACGTTTGCGCATGCACAGAGTGAAGTATGGATTTGGGAATAATGAAACCAAACAATAATGAAATTGGTAGGGGACCATCTAGATTCTAACCCGCACATTCCCTGGCAATTTCATCAAAATCGGATGAAAACTGTAGGTATTAAGATCGTTAGAAGAATTACATATTCGCGCATGCGCAGCAAGTACTATTAAGTATAATTGTGTTAAAATTGATATGTGATGATCAAAT
This sequence comes from Adelphocoris suturalis, assembly GCA_030762985.1. Taxonomy (NCBI): domain Eukaryota; kingdom Metazoa; phylum Arthropoda; class Insecta; order Hemiptera; family Miridae; genus Adelphocoris; species Adelphocoris suturalis. The sequence goes on from CM061049.1 coordinate 22,406,138, forward strand.
CGTCTTCTCCCAACTATCCTTTAAATTCAAGCAAGATCGGATGGCTAGGGAGTGAAAAAATTATACTTAATACAATTTACGTTTGCACATGAGCAAAAATTACCTGTCAATCGGGAGCAAGGGACATCATTCTGGACCATCTACAGCTTAAACCCCTAAATATGCCATCAAAATTGGATGGAAACTGTAGAAGTTATGCTTGTATTTGAGGTTTACTCATGCGCAGCAGTTACTAATAACATGATCGTGGTGAAACTCAAAAGTTCCAGTCATGCAGCATGATCGTATGAGCGAATTTTCATAAATGGTCGTATTACATTTATGTTAAATTCTGTTGAAATTTGAGCACTTTGGGGAAAAATGAAAATTTTATTATACATTTTATAGCAAACTAACTTTTTGTCAGTAATATTCCTATGAACAAACGTTTTTGTGGAATTTTACAATTTTTACAAGTGTTCCTATCGATTTTTAGCTTATTTTAATGAAATTTAAGTACAGTTTTCAGTACAATTTTGTGCTTAAATTTTTGAATGTCCTAGTTCATGTTCGATTAATTTTTTTCGAGTAGCATTCTGCTAAAAAATAGAAATTTGTTAATTTTTAGCAGTTTTTTGCCTTTTTTAGTGATTTTTTAAGTAAATTTTTTGAAATTTGACCAATTTAATGTGCTCAAAAAGTGTTGTCCAACGAACTCATTCTTTCTTTTGAAATGCTTGATTTTTTGGCGAAAGAACGAAGTTTTTATCTCAATTCTATCGAGAGTTATCGTCTGGAATGACACATACATATATATACTTATACATATTAATTGCTATGCAATTCTTAGGCCGACCCCCAATAATTTTTTTAAAATGTCCATTTTTTTTGTGTAACGTTTTTTGTCCCGAGATGGGAAGCGAGAGGTCGTGGGTTCGAATCCCGGCCAGGCCTGAAAAAAAAATTTTTTTTTCTCGTGAGACGAAGGTTGTGGGTTCGAATCCCGGCCAGGCCTGAATTTTTTTTTTTTTCTCGTGAGACGAAGGTTGTGGGTTCGAATCCCGGCCAGGCCTGAAAAATTTTTTTTTTCTCTTGTGAGACGAATTGCATAGCAAATTATCCTCGTTTTCTACACAGTAGAAAAGAGAAAAGATCCGGCGAGGCGCGAAGCGCCGAGTATAGATTAGGGGGGTCCAGGGGGGCGAACCCCCCCTGGCGGGGTCAAGGGGCGGAGCCCCTTGCGAGGCCCGAAGGGCCGAGTTTTATATATATATATATATATATATATATATATATATATATATATATATATATATATATATATATATATATATATAAGCGTTAAAATCCAGGAATCATTTCAGAATGCCTCAAGACAGATTTCGATAAAGAAAATTTTTGAAAATTGTTATTTTAAAATTTTTGGAGCCATTGCAATAGCTTTATTTTCTAAGAAAATTCGCTAAAATCAAAATCAAACCGTCATTTCCCAACTACCCTCCGAATTTGAGTGAGATCGGACAAATAGACCATGAGGAATCACGCTAAATGAATTTACTTTTGCGCAAGCGCAGTGGAAACTTGTAATATTGATGAAATTGATATGGGACTATCTACAGCCTAACCCACACGTTCTTCGAAAATTTCAGCTGAAAGCTGAAGGAAAAAAGGACGCTAATATGCAATTTTTTATAGGTAGAGAAGGTAGAGAATCAATTCTGTGTCGACCTATTGATCTCCAGAATTTCTTAATGTGTTTGATAAATCAATCAAACACACTAAGAAATTCTGGAGATCAATAGGTCGACACAGAATTGATTCTCTACCTTCTCTACCTATAAAAAATTGCATATTAGCGTCCTTTTTACGTATTAAATCGGCTTAAAAAGATTGGTTTGGGGCCAAGGAAATAGGAAATTACCGTTCCTTCCAATGGTGTCCATATTTTAGATTTTATAGTGATCCGAAGGGGTAATAACCGTTTTAATGTTATAAAGTAGAAAATAAGAAGAAAATAAAACCTGTTTCAATCAGAAATTAGTTCTAAAACTGACCCCTGAAATTTGTACCATTTGATCTTGGATACCTTGCATACTATTATGTCAATTTTGTGTTTAATAGTTGATTTTGGTTTATTATTTCTAATAATAAGCCTTTGTAATCGTATAGGAAAAAAAAATATTTTCTCTCAAACTTTGTCACTTTACGTTTCAAGGTGTGTAGATTCCAAAACTGCAATGTCCGTCCGCCGTCCGGACCATAAGAGGCCTCTAACACGAAAAAAATCCGCACTTTCCCACATGGACTCCACTTGGGGTCTAGTTGGTCCTAGAATCTAGCCAGCCCGATGGCTTCACAAGCATCATAAATGTTATGAATCAAAAATGGGCCAAAAACGGGTTTGTTCCTCATACTTAGGTTTTTCTATTTCTATTGATTTTTCACGTACAAGCAATGCGTTACAAGCGAAGTGTAACTCCCATAGTTTTCATAGCAGGAAAATCGTTCGCCACTTTTGGTTTATTATTTCCAATAATAAGCCTATGTGATCGTATAGCAAAAAAATTGTGTAAACCCCCCCCCCTCAAACTTTGTCACTTTACGTTTCAAGGTGCGTAGAATCCAAATTTGAAATGTCCGTCCGCCGTCCGGGCCATAAAAGGCCATAGAATTGACTTAAAAAATCTGTTCTTTCGCACATAGACTCTACTTGGGGTCTAGTTGGTCCTAACTTCTCGCCAGTTCGATCGCTCCACTCTCATGGGTGCTATGAGCCAAAAATAGGTGAAAAAGTGTCTTTTTTTTTTTTTTTTCAAGTTGTATAGAAATTGGAGATTTATGAGTGAAAAGAAAATGTTAGCTATCAATTTTATGGAAAAAAAGTATTCTAAATGATACTCTTCTATTCAAAAAAAGATTTTTGATTTTAGGCTATTTTTTTGCAATTTTATAGATTTTTTAAAACAAAATTTAATGAAATTCAAGTTTTTAGCATAATTTCGTACATAAATTTTTGAATGTTCTATTTCATAGTTGATAAACTTTATTTGACCAATCTTATGCTAAAAAATATCAATCTAACAATTCTTAGCCATTTTCAGTGATTTTGTCAGCACATTTTTTGACATTTGACCAATTAGATGATATCAATATACAGTATAGGTATCACTTTTATGTGTTGGAAAGATGACTTGGTAATAAATTGTTTTGTTTATCAACTATATTAAAAAGCGTAAAATTGTGAGATTCCGCTGCTGTAATGGATTCAACCCATTTGTGAGGTCCAAAGCTCCGAGTACCGATACTAAATATACTATAAGCGGTGTTTAATAATTATGGACCAGAGATCTACGTAGAAGGGCTGTCTAATACATAAATAATAAACCTTTGTGTAATAATTTGCAGCGTTTTTTAATAATGTAAGAAGGTAATAGAATTGTCATTTTATGTGTAAAACTCGGTGAAATTGGGCACTGTCCATGGAATTTAAAAGTTAATAGGTATAAGTCAAACGAGGGGAGGATCGGGCGGAGAAGCGGCGAATCCGAAGTAAAAGGTGGACGGGACGGGAGCGTCGAGTAGGACAGGGATTTTTCATCACCTACCCGAGTCGCCTTGACCTCAATCGGGTTCCAGTATGTCGGCAATCCCAGGCGCGGACAAAAAATATAGCCCTCAGGGCAGGTACTCGTCGGGGCGAATTTCGACATTTTACCGAAATCCCGCCCCAAAAAAAAAATTAAATTAAATTGAAACGCTAAAAAAGATGAGATCATAGAGAAGTGAAGCGAAAATAGATTAGGCGATGTAGGTCACCCCACGCCATCTCAGTTCGTGAGATCACTAAGTTGTGATTGATGACACTCGCGTGGACATTCTGCATCACTGTTTAAAGTGAAATAGGTACCTACCTACATCATCAATAATACAAGTGGGAAAGGAATGAATTCACCGTACGTAGAACGTAGACAGTAAATAGGTATACGAGTGACAGTTGGATCGTCACCCGCGTGAATGTTTCTCGCTTGAGATTGCAATAACAAAAATATGAATATTTAATATTTATATTTACTTATTAAAAAACAGATAACACTACTTTGGCTAGAAACGTAAGATTACAGGAAACTGAATCTAAAAAAGTTCCAGTCATGCAGCATGATCGTATGAGCGAATTTTCATAAACTATCTATCGTACTATATGTAGTATGTTAAATTGCATTGAAATTGGAGCAATTTTAGTTTACAGAAATGGTTAAAAACCAATTTTATGGCAAAAAACTTATTCTAAATAAAATTCCTCTGATTCAAAAGGGATTTTTGATTTTTAAATTTTTTTGCAGTTTTTATAGATATTTTAGCAAATTTTAATGACATTTACTTAAGTACATTTTTCATCATAATTTTGAGCAAAAATTTTTAATGTCCTAGTTAATCGTTGAAAATTTAGTTTTGACTAAAATTCTGCAAAAAATATAAATTTAACGATTTTTGGCCGTTTTTTTTTAGCCATTTTTAGTGATTTTTTGGGTACATTTTTCGAAATTTGACCAATTTAATGTGCTCAAAAATTGTTGTCCAACGAACTCAACCTTTCTTTTGAAATGCTTGATTTTTTGGCGAAAGAACGAAGTTTTTATCTCAATTCTATCCAGAGTTATCGTCTGGAATGACACATATATATATATATATACATATAAAAAAGCGTTAAAATGCAGGAATCATTTCAGAATGCCTCAAAACAGATTTCGATGAAGAAAATTTTTGAAAATTTTTGGAGCCATTGTAATAGCTTTATTTTCTAAGAAAATTCGCTAAAATACATTACATCAAGTAATCAAACCCTTAGTAAAAATTCAGATCAATTGGACATGTTAGGTCAGAATGATGTGTATAGTTTGGTGGTCTGGATGCTCGCAAGCTCGCATCTCAAAAATACAAAATATCAAGTAGAAAAAAAAAAAAAAAACCCATTAAAAATCCCTTAGTAAAAATACAGATTAGTTGGACATACAGGTCAGAATGAATGAATAGTTGAGAATAGATAATATAAGGGGATGTAATATAAAATACATGTGACTCGAGTGAGGAACAATAAAAATTATTACACCAAGGTTTTTGTTCCTTTCTATACGGCCCTTCACGAAGATCACTGATCCACAGAAAAATATCTATCAAACTGAGTCTATGGTGCATTACCGAAATATAACTGGAATATGTCATCTATCTAGCTCCTAGACGGGTCCCCTGTAGGTAAATTTCATTGTAATTGGATGAATAACTGCCAACGTGCACGCGCAAACTTGAATTTCTTATAACTTCGATTTCTCATGTTCGATCGGTTCGATTTCGTAAAAACTAAGGGGGGGGGGGGGGGGGGAATAGTTGGGCACATGTTCAGGAAATGAAACTAGAATTTAGTTATAGCTTCTGAGTCTACCTATAGGTAGCGGAAGCATTTTTTCGCTTTCAGGAGAAAAAAAAAATCTTTTTTTCCTCAAAAATCAAAATTTCCACTCACATTTTACGTTTTAGACAATTTTTAACTACTTTGGTTCCGTGACTGTCTACCGAGTGTTCGCAAATCCTTGTAACAACCTTAATTTATACAGTTTTCATTCTATTTGGATGAATTTTTCAGGGAATGTACGGGTTAGGTTGCAGATGGTCCTCTATCAGTTTCATTGTTGGCAAATGAACACTTACTTTCTGCGCATGCGCCAACGTAAATTCCATTATGCTCCATTTTTTCACACTCTAGTCGTTCGATCTCGCTCAAATTTTAATGATAGTTGGGAGAAGCCGATTTGATCATTCCATATCAATTTCAACATGATTGTATGGTTAATAGCTACTGCGTATGCGCCAACGTTGAATCCTTGTAACAACCATAATTTCTACAGTTTTCATCCGATTTTAATGAAATTGTCAGTGAATGTGCGGGTTAGGCTGTAGATGGTCCCGTACCAATTTCATCGTTCTCGAATCACCACATCATTTTGCGCATGCGCAACTGTAAATTACATCAAGTATAGCTTCCGAGTCTACCTGTAGGTAGCGGAAGCATTGTTTTCACTTTCGCGCATGCCCTCACCGGAAATTGGTGGTAACAGACCAAACCTCGAGACTTAGGACACCGATTTTGATAACAGTTTTTGGCCTTGTGCTTCTAGATGGTCCGTATAAATAATATAGCTTTTGGATCAATGATAGCGAGTAATCCACAATAGATCCTCTGGGTCGCAGTGGAGGGTTTATTGAAATACAGTGCCCAAAGTCCCTCAACCGACTTAAAAAAGGAGCGTGTGCGCATGCGCATATGTGAATTTCTTATAATCCTGATTTCCCATAACCTGCCAGTCCAATTTTGTTCAAACTCAGGGTAAGTTGAGTATATTTTTCAGGGTTGTGCCCAATTAATTTTGGTGGAAGTAACCGTTGTGAAAGCTCAAATCAGGAAATGGTTGTTACAGACTTTAATAATTATTTAAAAAATAATTTTAATAATTCCTACATTATTCTTCCTAATACTAAAACAGAATATTATAGATGAAATTCCTGTTAGTGCACTTCAATTTCTTTTTCAGAAGCGTATAAATTTATTTTATTTTTATAGTCTCTCCGATGTAAAAAGGCAAATCGCAAGTAGTTATTAATTTAATTTGATTTTTCTCCGTGTATCGATTTAATTTGTTATTGTTTCGATTTATTATTTTGTATACTTTTTACCTCTCTTTTGTTTTCTATTTTTATGTTCGAGCATCTCAGATTTTCTATTATTTTGCTGAAGGTTGTTGTGGTCTCCATTGGTTTTTCAACTGCGTAAGAACTCCTCCGAGGTGCACAAGTTATCGTGGGCAGTCATTTTATTTTTGATTCAATATTTTGATTATCTTTGAATTGTTACCTTTAATTTAACCTTCTTATATGGGTCATTCTCATATGTACATTTCGTTCCTCACTTTCTTCATGTGTCCTAGTTCCCTACTGTTGAGCTATCTTTTTTCCCTAGTTCCCTACTGTTGAACTATCTTTTTTTTAAATCAACTACTAGTCTCGTGAGACGTAAAATGTCTTTAAAAAAATAACATATTTTACATAAATTCGAGGATTTATAGCACTTTTAATACATGAAAACATCAGAAAACCTCATGTGCGTTACTGCCCACAGCTACAAATCGTTGGCTACTTCATTCTGTTTGAGTGAGCATGAATTTTCAATGTGTTACTGAAAGCATTCAACGTAAAGAGGGTAATATCGGCTCCTGAAAAAGGATAGGTAGGTACTGATTTTTTAGACCACCACTTTTGTTGCGACGTCATCATAAAAGTTTGTCCATACTGAAGTGATCTCATGTGCGTTACCGACGTTAATTTTGGTAGCGCTGAGAATTTTTACGCGGGAATGCTTCCATTTTGTAGAACCAGATGTCCTCCTGTTGTGTGCGTGAGGTACGCAGTTTTTATTCACAATATGGGGCGTATTTTTAATCCTCCTCATGTGTGTTATTCTAGTTACTAGCTTCGTAATAGTTAATTTTTTTGCTGACTTCTCTTCAATAATTACTGAAAACTACTAGTGTTTTATGTTTGATTTGGTGATCTGGCCTAGCCAGGTTATATATAATGGTTAGTTGTTGGTTTCTCATGTGCGTTACCTCTCATAACTAATTTAATTCACATGAGCCACTGGTAACATACATGAGTAATTAATGGATATTTTTAATACTCTCTCTACCTCATATTCTTCTGTCTCTTTTTAAAAATGCGACTTTTCAAATTTAATTATTTTTATTGGTGTTGGCCACAAGAAAACGCCTAAGAAATGACCAGGCAAAGGTATGGTTTTTCATAAAAACACGAAGCATATGTGTGTTACCGTGTCCATAAAAAAATTTGATACTACCAATTCTGGAAGGAATTTTTTACACCACCTTATCTTAATTATAGAAGGAATAATAGCTGATTGTCAGTATTAAAAGGTTTTGAAATGATCAGAATGATTATTACAATACAAATAATAAAATTTAAGACCAGGAAACGGTTTTTGGGGAACATACATGAGATCTATGGCATGAAATAACGCTTTTTGTGAATAGGTACTTGGCTATAAAACTTCATTTGTTCATTCTATCAACTGGGGAGCTTAGAATCGAATTGTCAATTACGGTACTAACAGACATGAGGTTAGGAGCCCGAAATTCTGCACATTTCATTAATTTACAGAAATAACTTCGAATGAACTGACAAGATCACAGCGGTGCAGCGTACTTGAGATAAGGATGGAACTAGAAAAAATACGTCTGGTGTAAAATATGAGTTTGGTAATTGACCAAACAGCCATCTCTAGAGCACCTAAATGTTGCTTTTGAATGAGAATGACCCATATACCATTGTATAATCTAAATCTGCCAATAAATCATTCATTCATTCAGACCAAACCTCGAGACCTAGGCATCGATTTTGATGAAATTTTCTGGGCTTGTGCGAGTTGTTGTCTTTTAGCTGGCTTCTTATAACTTATACAGCTATTGGATCGATGATAGAATGTGTGCATGCGCAAATTTCTTATAACCTTGATTTCCCATAACCTATCAGTCCGATTTTACTCAAACTCAGGAGTTAGTTGGTTAAGTTAAGTATAACTTTCCGCCTCAATCAACGACTTCAAGAAGAGGTGAACTTTCTTGGTCTGACCATTGATAATCGGCTCTCATGGAGGTCTCACATTGATAATCTTTGGCTCAAATTAGCCTCTTGCAACTACATGCTACACCGTTTGGCTGGCTCTGTGTCGCAGGATGTCCTTCGGACTGTATATTTTGCCTGCTTTGCGAGCAGGGTTTCATATGGAGTTTTGGTATGGGGCAATTCGTGTCATGCAGTTGAGGTCTTCATTCAACAGAAGAGGGCTATTAGAACTATCTGCGGGCTATCCCGGAGTCAGAGTTGCCGTGGAAGCTTTCGCACCCTGGGAATCCTCACTGTTCCAGCCCTTTACGTCCTGAGCTGTCTCCAATTCGTTAGAAGCAATCTGGGTCAAATGGAACGGCGGTTCTCTTCCTGAAAAGAAGTTCATCGCCACGGTCAGGGAGAAGCTGCTGAATGCAGAACTTTATACTGTGACGGACTTTTTTCAGGAGGGCTTTGGTCCTTGATATTTTCTTTTTACCGGGCGTGTTTTTTGCAAAACTCCGACAAATGGGTCGATTTTGATGAAATTTTCAGGGATTTAAAAGTTATCGTCTAGATTACTCCCTAAAAATTTCATAACTTTCGGATCAATTATAGCGTGTGCACATGAGCTTACGTGTGAATTTCTTATAACATCCATTTCCCATAACCTATCGGTCCGAATTTGTTCAAACTCGGGGGTTAGTTGGATATGGGTATAAATGTATATACATATATGTTTCAGGATGGTACTCCATGAATTTTGTTGCAATCTGCTGAAGTAGTCATTGCTCATGCCAAAACCTGAAATTGGTTGTTACAGACTAAACCCCGGGACTTAAAGACCGACTTAGATGAAATTTTCTGGGCTTTTTCGGGATTCTTTCTAGATGTCCTCTATAAATTTCATATCTTTCGGATCAATAACAGAGTGTGCGCATGTGCAAACGTGAATTTCCTATAACGTAGATTTCTGATAAATCGATCGATCCGATTCCGTTCAAACTCGGAAGGTAAATAGGTACATGTCTCAAGATGGTACCCCATGAATTTCGTTGCAATTGGTTGAAATAACCATTGCGCATGCACAAACAAATTGTTGTTTCAGACTAAACTCTGAGATTGACGGACCGAATTTTATGAAATGTTCAGCGCTTGTGCCGATTAGCTCTAAAGTTGGTCTCCTATGAACTTCAGATGGTGAACCTTGCTGGATATGGGATATGCGCAAGCGCACATATTAATTATGGCGCTATTTTACAAGCTAGGATGCAGGTGTGTACACATATTACATCATGTTTTGGATTCAATCATTTTGATTCTTGATTTGTTTTACCCAACTTTTCGTGGAAAGGGCACGGAGGCACTTGGGAGTAGGGATGCATTTTCTTTGAGTTTCAGAAGGTGTAGAACACGTTTACAATACATAGTGATTCATTTTCAGTTATATTTAAATATACATATATAGATATGTATATATATTTTATTTATTTATGGACAAAATTTTGTGGTCACTACCCCTCCGAAACCGCTGGTTCGATTTGGACCAAATTTTCATATCGTGGGATTGGTGGTAAAAGTGATCAAGTCCATTTGGCAAAAGTGTTCAGGAGAGCCTGTTAAAGTTATCAAACACACGGGCTGATGGAAAAATGCGGATTGTGAGCTTAAAATCAGGCCAAACCAAATAATTTCATGTTATGTGAGCTCAGTAATACCTTTGTTATGTGAAAGTAGTACCGAACCTTATACAAAATAAACTTACTTTTAATTGTCCCCGATTTTTAGTGAAAATTGTAAGTTGAATACTTTTACCTGAATAAAAACTGTTATGACTTGGACATGATCACTATAATAAAACTTCAAGTTCACAGTAAATTTTACCAGTATTATCATTTTCAGGTGTTCAACCCTTCAATATCAATCCCTCGGGATACTAACAATCAAGAAATAACAAATTTTCATTAGATTATTCCTTAAAACTGTCATTTGACTGACTTTACTTGTAAGCTAAAGTATTTCTACAACCACATTATGTAGGAGTAATGACGATCAAATGACAGTTGACATTTTTTACTTGTAATGTGTTGGTACTTACAATCAGTTGCTGTACATGTAAATCTAGTTAAATGCCATTTGATCATATGTGATCCACTGGTTCATTCAGGTAAAAATAAATGTTTTTGGTTTTTGACAATTGTCGTCATAAGTTGTTTTGTTTTTCAATTCTCAGCAGTAGATATTGTTTTATAGTATCCGGAGAGACCAAAACCTCATTTTCTAAAAAAAATGCACTTGATCACTTTTACCACCAACCCCACGATATTTGATAAGGAGCCTCTCAGGGACAACAAGAGACGACCTAATAGGCTCCACCCTGATCAGCTGAACGTGCTAAAAGTTATGTCGTCTGTCTAATTACTACGATATTTGATAGGGAGCCTCTCCAGAACATCATAGGACGAATGAAATGACCGGCTCCACCCTGAGCTCCAGCAAAACAAGTCGCGTGGCGTTTTTTTACAAGCTCCACGAACCAGCGGCACGTAAATAGGAACGCATTTTGTAGACAAATTTTCCATTGATTAAATCAAAATTGCTGCTAACCTAGGCTCACCTAGCTCCAAATAATCACCGCAATTTGTTCAGAGAAACTTGACTTTCGCGTATGAAGCTTGAATTTTCACCTACTTATATCTCTATTCGAAAAATTGGTACTGTTTAAGCTAACCGTGTTTTTTTTTTTCTTATATAACTAATTCTATACGTCACTCTTACAAAAAGTACCCACCTAACTTGGCAGATTAAGATGGATAGCGGAGTCAGTGTCTACAGCAATCATTTGCAGCGTTAATTCGTAAAATAAAGATTGATTCGATGTTGAAAGAACTTGGAAGATTTCCTCATAACATCTTGTGGACCTTTAAATGTTTCATGGGGTTTTTGAGGGAATGACCCAGGTGGGTGGGTACTTACCTATGTATTGGTATGGCACCGTCGGATGAGTCATAGTTGGTGTTGAGTCCGGACTCCTGGTGATGTCCATCGTCGTGTTCGCTGGTTTCCTCGTCGCCTCTCGACAAATCCACCTGCATCCTCGAGTCGGCTTCGCTGTCCCCACACTCCGTCTCAGACATCCCTGCAAGCCCAGGGCCCGACCCCCGAAAAATGCGGGGAAAAGGGAAACATTATCAAAACCGAAACACAATAATAATAATGTTATATGTCAATCCAAAAAACGAAATACGCTACACTTCTCAAAACAAGTGCCCTACAAAACGACGTTCTACGGGAAAATACAAACAAATCGTGCAAGAGGAAAGTATGAAATGAGAAGCAGAAAAAAATTAGAGCATCGTTTTTTTAACCCCTCCAACGTAAAAAAAGGCAGGGGTTAAAAATCCGTTAAATCGATATTACTTACATAACTAAGGACTTACCCCTTTCCAGCCCCTGGAGAGCGGCGAAAAAAGTCCAGAAGATATAAAGGGAAGGCACCAGAAGAAATGAAAAAAATTTGCAGGAGTCCGAAACGACTCTAGTAAATTAGAGACTGAAATGTCCCCGTTCGTAAAGTCGTGGCAATCATATTGTTGCAATACTTAAATGAGGGCATATCGACACACCAGGTCTAACCTACTTTTTCAAAGTCACAAGAAAATGGGACACTCCCCTACCACCATCGTGTTTGCAACGCTACGGGTTCCCACCAAGAAAGCATCTAAAACAACCATTTTCCCCCGCTTGAAAACAAAATACGCAAAATCAACGAAAGCACTCGCAACTAAAGAGGAACTCTGAGTCCTTACGCATTACCTTCAAAGATCTACTGTCAAAATATAATAAAAAGTAAAAAAACTTTACCAAAAAAGAGCAATTTCAACGTTTGATCTAGGTTTGCCATTTACAAACAACTTTGCACTGAAAACTGAGTCAGGGCAGCCAACCAACACACAGCACCTGACGTTGATCAAAGACTCAAGAAGTAAGAGAACGAAATATTTCGATGATGGTCGTACCACTTAGTTGATCAAAGTTACAAAAGCATCCGCAAAGAACGCTAAAATGTCTCAGTGAGTACTGACCTGATTCAAACTTTGGCAATAAATTCATCAATTTTGGTTTCCTGAAAATATTTTAAAATATATTGTCAATCATGTGTGGTCACGAGATCATTTCATTGCAGACCAGTGTTGTCAGATCGGAATACGCGACAAATTATCATTCCAAGGTTCATTTTATTTTTTATTAATTACTTAAATGCAGGATTACTTCAACCAGGTTGCCTATCAGGTTGTAACATTAGAAACCAGGATATTTGCTTGAAAAAGAAGATTCAATTGTTATCCCTCTCAGCCCCACAGTGAAGAACCAAGGAGCCTTGCTCCATAATAACTTACCGTGGGAACAACACATCGACGCTTTGTGTAAAAAAGTATATGGCGCGCTTCTCTCACTTATAAGACTTTCATTCTTCACACCAATCTATCTCACATCATGTCGATTGTTCAAAACCTTGATGACGTATGGTGACGTACTTTTCGTCTTATCAATGGATACGTCAAAGATATTTAATATCTATATTATCCAAATATCCGGAAACTGTAGCTTGCTTTTAACAACTGCGTAAGGTATGTATAAGACCTTAAACTCAGAGGACATGTCTCTGGTCTCATTCAAGTTATTAGGGTGCAGTCTTATGTCGTACGTAAATCCACCAGATGTTCGTCCATGATTTTCAAACCTCTTCACCCAAATAATTTCATTCAATCTCATTACCTCTCTCATTTTTTCCAATTCGGTCCATCTCCCCGACTTCACACAGTTCGACAAATTAGGGCTAATTGTGCCGAATTTAAAAACTCATTCAGAATGGCGGGTGCTAAATTATGGAAAAGCCTGCAATTGAGGCTGCGGACGCTTCTTTTGACCACATTTTTGGAATCAGCGGTGAATTTTCTATAAGTACGGTGGACTTTGATTCTTCAAAATTCCCACCTAGAGAACATAATAGCAGCTCAAACATAGACGAATTTGGAAGAAATGACATTTAATCTTTAAAATGTTGCAACTCTTTTAAAAAAAAATCAGGAAAGTGGTATACCATCTCTCTAAAACTGCTTCATTTAATACTCTTTCCAACGATATATTTTGGGAATTTTACTTTTGCTTTGCTATTTATAGGAGAAAAGATTGTTTAAACGTTGAAAAATGTGGTTGTTTCAATGAAATAAAGAATTTTCTTGAAACATGACCCTCTGTGAACCTAAATGTTTGGGCAAATAACAGAGTACCTATTCACTCTATCTAACTATAACTTTAATTTAACTGCCTAGGTGTTTTCTCCCAAAAAACACAAATAATTGAGCATAACAAACAAAGAATAATATACGTGTAAAACAAAAAAACGTCACCTTGCGACGAAAATCAGTTTTCAGGAAGTTCTTTGTTTCATCGTAACATCAATAATATCACTCAAGGAAGGAAGAGTTAAAAGACAAGAAATTCTGCTGGCCAATAGCGTTCAGATTTCAAGTTTTATGTTCCAAAAATTGGGCAGAAGAATGTGAAGTGTCAGATTGTTTCAAGTTACCTAATGATAAAATAAAATAAAAGAGGTGAGTAATACAAGAATTTTGCCTTTTTTGAGATTTACGCTTTACTCTCCAGTCTTGGAGTGTGATATTTTTTTGGAATGGTTTCAAATTTTTCATGGAACATCACTCCTCCATGATAATTTTTATGGATTTGTATGGACCTTCAGTTCCATGTTATCAACAAAACCTCTCCTCAGGTTATAACTCTCCCCTCCACACCACCCCGACTACTTCATGTTATTTTTTGCAGTTTCCACTTTTCCAGATTCTATTACAAATATTTCTCTTTGTTGAAAGGAAATTGTAATTAAATTGTATACTGTAAAAATGATGGCTAATTTTCCTCCTGGGACTGCTACTTTATTGGAAGAAATCGATAGTAAGTTTTCTGAACTCGATACCTTTTTACGTCTCAATATCTACTAGTACCTCCCGCACTTCGCGAACAACTGTTTTCATAATTTATAAATAAATTAACTGGACATAAATAAATACAATAAACAATTGCGCAAGATTGAAAACATAGTAACGTTGACAAAGGCTATCATAGGTCTACAATCAATTATCTTGGGTAAGAAGGTATAAATAGCTACCCAACTTGGGATTACTAAAATTCGTGTATTTTGAAACATGTGCCTATGTTTATGTAGAAATGTTGAAATCCTTGGAATCATTTTTCGAGTTATTCGCTGAACATTTTAGAAAATTTCGAAGTTAATGCTTCAAAAGGTAACGTCAGAAGCTGACATTCTTAGGATATGTACGTATGTCACCGGTCACACTTAATCAAATGCTTTTCCAGCTTGCTAAATATATGTACCTACCTACAATGAATTCCGTGAATTTGCATGTTAGCGAATTTTTGTAATGGTTCCAACAATTTTAAAATCAAATTTTTGAAAAATTTTATTCATTGAAATGCATTTTGGGACATTCTGAAACGAATCCTAGAGTTTAACGCGTTTTCATATGTATGATTGATCTAAATTGCGTATTTTCAGAAAAACTTATGGTTGTGCTGCGAGATGGGCGCACACTAATCGGCTACCTGCGGAGCATAGACCAATTCGCCAACCTGGTTCTACACAAAACGATAGAGCGTATTCACGTTGGCAAGGAGTATGGTGATATTCCTCGAGGCATCTTCGTTATTCGTGGAGAGAACGTCGTCCTCCTTGGTGAAGTCGTAAGTTGAGTTTATATTAAATAGAAACTTGATTAGAATTGAAAACAGGATAGGTTGTGATTTAGGAAGTGTCAGCTGACCCAGTACATGGGCTATTTATATCCACTCTAAAGCCAGATGCAGACTGGTGTCAAATGCCCGTGTCGTATCACCCTTGCGTATCAAATAGTACCGTCCTGTATCTTTTAATAAATTCATAATGATACGCAACAGACCCGATCGGCCAGTTGGCGGTTTTCCCCGTCACGTTAGAGGAATGGTATGTAACAGGATCGACTGTAGTGTGAACGATCTGTCGCTGAACGCACTGCAGCATTTTGTCTTCTTTTTTGTCGATCTTTTCACCGTAGCATCCTATTGATACGGATACGTCTTGAGGATCGGTTGGCTTGCGTGAAGGCGGTTGCCTGTGATTAGATACGCAACGGTGATACGATACAGGTGTGTTAGATACAAGTGTGTACCCGGTTTAAGATTGGAACTAGGTAGGATATGGATCGTGATGTTGAATGGGCTTTTAATAAAGCCATTGTCATCAACCTCCAGAAAACACAATTTGTCATATTTTATTAAACGCGAACAATCAATTTGAGAACCGAGACTCTAGACCCAGACCAACTAATCTAAATTTTTACTAAGGGATTGACTACTACTTGATGTTGTGTATTTTTGAGATGCGAGCGTAGCGACTTTTTGACTTCTAGGTTGAGTCAAAACCCATTTCCCCACTAGTGAAATACGTTTCAGAGTTCAGCATCTATTGTGCTCGCCCTAGTAACACCCTTTTAAGAAGCCCAACTCACTGCTCACATAACTGTAATACTCTCTAATAGAAAGGGAAATTAGAAGGTCCGTCTAGAAGTACGTCTTGCTCATTGCAGCAAAGGACATTCAGTGTGGAACACCATCGAAAAACTCCTGACTTGAGTTCTTGCGTCATTATACCCACCAAGAGTCATTTCTCTCCAGAGGTTGAGGGTGGCTGTGCTCCTGCAATGGCAAAGTGCGTTCATTACCAGTTTTCCTTATTTCTGTTCCGGGGTGTTTTTCCTGTGTCGTTTGTGTTCCTTCCTTATCCATTTCCTCAAAGCAGTTTTTACTGAGCACCTTGCTACGCTTAAGACTGGTTTCAGTCCAATGAAATGCGTTGGTGCCCCCCTTTCTTGCAACCAAGTTTGATCCTGCTTGCAGGGGGGTCATAACCTACAACTCCTGTGTGCCCCGGAACCCAATCCAAAGTAACCTCGTTTTTTTCTTCAGGGTATTCAGTATTTCCCAGCACCCCCTAACCGATCTTGCCCTAGTCTGGGCAACCCACATGTTACAAAGCCATCCCCCCCCCCTCATTAACTTACATTTCCTCCTATGCTTTTCCATGACAAACAGCAACTTCCATTCGTTATGAATTTTTTGTGACAGAACCAAGAAAAGGAAATGAATCTCCCTTTGAAGAAAGTCTCCAAAGACGACATCCTCATCGCTCAACGGCGGGAACAAGAGCTGAAACAAGAGCAAGAAAAGCTGCAAGCGAAGGCCCTTCGAGAACGGGGTCTCAACTACATCCCAGACCTCAGCCACGACGACATGTTTTAGAATCCGAACGCCACTTAAGGGTCACGAATTGCAATCTTAACATCCTAAGCCATACTATTCACATTATTTTTGTAGGTAGATGACTAGCTTTCCAAGCGAGTTAATGTCCTAAATCCTAATGTATGATTCGATTACTGACGGCCATTCATTTTATTCGTGCTTGCTTGAGCTTATATATTATAAACTCTTACAACACTAGCTGTTTTGGTGAGTTGGAACAGAATGAAGGAATATTATGGAATAACCCATCAAACTGTTCATCTATCGCAAAGTATACATCATGACAACGTAATATCTCCATGATAATGGACGACCTTTTCTAAACTTCGTAACTGTTTAGTCATCAACAATAATTAATATTGTGCCTACCTCAGGTCATACTAATTACTAGTTAACGCAATTTTTTATGAGATCGAAAATTGGCTGCTTTAACCATGTACCTGAACCCAAGTCGTTCAATTATGCCGTCATTTTTCACGCTAAGAGGCTTTTCCTTTTATTGTTATTTCAATTTCTATTTGTGAAGCTACACCTGCCATGTTGGTTTATTTCATTTCTATCTCAATATTTCATCAATCCTACAGCTGCCTGATTAATGTCAGAAGAGAACTTATGTACCTGTACAGGAGTATCATATTTTTCATGGTGGAACTGGATACTCTAAACGATTGTAGGTTCGTTGCGGCATAAATAATCACGCCTGGGTACATTTTTTTTTGCAGTTAGTAACAAGCCCGGCATAAATGCCTATTGAATTTGTGATTTTGTATTTGTAATTTCTGGTCAGTTTCTAAAATCATGTGGCGTACAAGCGTCACTTTTTCGAGAAAACCGTCACGTAAATAGTATTATAAGAGGATAGCCGAAAGAAACCGTTTAATTTCATAATACTTACCTAATTATGAGACTTCCCAATCGTTCGGTTGGGAAATGGAATGAAAAATTGTTTTCTGTAAATTATCATAATGTACATATTTTGTGTAATTATTTAAGGAAGCTAAAAGTTTAATTTATTAGAAATTGACACAATAAAACTGTTTATATAAAAAAAATTCGACTTGATTTTGTTTACTATTTTTCATTACCTGCAGTAAAATGATGGATGAGATAAGTCTCCACTTGAAGAAGGCGTTGGTACCAATTTTTTACGTTGTATTCAGGGGAAATGAAGGGAGGTTGTAACCTTTCCCTGGGACGCCCTGTGTACTTATTTTTAGGAGGATGATGTATCGTCGTGATGTATGTCGTGAATGGTTGAGTAATGGTAATGCCTTTGGGCAAAAATGAAGAAATTATACAAACTGTCTATCTGCCTAACCGTTGAAATCGATTTGACATTGTAACTCTTTATTTTTCGTGGAAATAGACAACGGTTTTCACTAACTTCCGTTTTTATACACAAATCGGTCCGAAAAATCTCATGTTCCCCTCCTCTCCGGGCAAATTTATTCGGAAATTACAGCGACCTTATGAGTAGGAAATGGATCAACATGAAAAGATTTCACCACACCACTTATCTTCTGAAATAAATTGATATTTTATTCGTATAATAAATTTAATATTTTACATACTATTTACAATATGCGGAATCGCTTATAAACACGATTTCCTGACAAACTTTCTTGTTCATTTCATAAACCTTCTCTGTGATGATTTTAGCCCTTCAGAAAAAATAAGTAGTAGGGATAATTAGGTAATTGTAAATATCACAATTCAAATGCATTTGTTCGATTTTAAAAACGTAAAATTAGGTACCTACTTGATCATAGATCCTTATAAAAATAAGACTGCACTTATTCCCATTAAACTGACTAAAATTACTGTATTTCGTTTTAAATACGATTCGTAAAACTTTTAAAGATAGGTTCAGTTGAATTTAAAAATATATAAAAATTCTTCCTTATTTTACATTTTTACTACGTACGATTTTCAAGTGAACAATTGCAGATTAATATTCAACTAAAATAATAGTACATTTAAATAAAATAGGTACAATACTATGGTCTCAAAAACTAAAATCTATGTAAATACCTTCATACTTTCAATAGGACGAAATATTGAACTACAGGTTTTAGACATGCAGTTTGAAAATCTAGCCGAGGCATTCAACGCCAACAGCAAATAATATCAAAATGGATATAAATTCCGTACCTACTCGGGCTAAGTTTTAAATTCGATAGTTACCAGCCCCGATGTGGGCCTGAAACATCGAACTGTCGAAACTGTTTTTCGAAAATGCCTCTCGTAGGTATGAATTTATTATATCCAGAAATAACGTTTTTTCACACGTTTCGCTACCTCTTCTGTGAATGTTGGTACCTAGTGAATTTATGGTTTATGCAAGGAAATTTTAGCGGTATTCAGGTCCATTTTGAAAATCGAAAGGTGATTGTGTCCTGAAGCTCCCTCGTCGAATCGTCAAAAATCGAACCACAAAGATATCAGTCAGAAAGAAATCCGAATCATTTCAGGTTCCCTCCTAACCAGGTTATAAATAATAAATGATAGATTCGTTAAACAATAATAATAAACGTAAAACTTATCTATCTATAAACTTAAAACTCGAGAATATGAACAACTTTATTGACGCTTCAGTATATGTATATATGATCGTGTTTTATTGATAAGGATGTTTTGCTTAGCAGCCGGTAGGATTGAGCTACTTTTTGACGATTCAACATCGAAACTTGATTTTCGAAGGCTTCATCAGCCCGTCATAAATGACCCGGCGCAAGCGCATTAGAACTCTTTGAAACTCAACTTTCAACTAAGTACATTTGACGTCAAAACTACTGGCCCATGGATACCCCTTTTACATATTATGATTTCATAACACCCCACCATGTAGTCAACTATTGTACAAAAGAATTTTGCCGAATCCATGAATAGCCGCTTCGCTTTGGCGTTTACGGAGGGGTTCAAGGGTCTGTGTCATCCACAGGATTAGTAGCTAGGGTTGTAAGTTAAGAAGAAAACTTTACATATGGTATATTCTTTCAATTTCGCTTCCATTCTGGAAACCAAACAAACTTGTAAACATCACCAAGATGTGAAACACCACTGTGCAGACACAGAGATGTAATCCATAAACTGATAGATACAGTAGTCCCTTTCCTCTTTCCAGTTTAGTTCGTTACACTTTGGAGAGCCAATCAGATACTTGAGCACACGGGAGCCACCTGGCGCCATCCCCTCCATAGGGTATACACGATTGAAGATGAGTGTCAAAGATCTTACATTAGAAGTATATAAACAACTTTCTGAAAGATTATCAGGGACATTTGAGATAAGTCTGAGGAATTGTTTTTGCAATAATAGTACACATTTGTGGTTAATAACGAAAAATATTTATATTACGGAGTGACTAGCTTTGTACACTGACTCGGGAAATCACATGGACAATACTTGCCCATGTATGAGAAAAACGTACCTACTTAATGATTAATTATAATAAAACCAATTTACATTCAGAGGATTTTGACAGATAATGTACTTTCAACGACAAGCAGTTTCTTTTCAGTGGGTTGATTAAAACAAAATGCTGAACCTATGACGTCATGCAGGGGTGGAGGGAAGATCCATTCCAGATGGAAGAGGTGCAGCGATTCAATAATTCCAGGTGCACAAGTTCCATAAAGTTGAAATTCCATAGTTGGAAACAAAGAATCCTGTTAACATTTCCAAGCTAGAATCTACTGTCGTTTTCAATCAATCATAACGTTTCAGTCATGCAGCATATGAGATAATTTTCGTAAAATATTGTGATATACGTTTAATTGTTTTGAAATTTGAGTACTTTGTGTGCAGGGAAATCACTAAGTATTAATTATATGGCCACATTGTTCTAAATGATATCTGTTATTTGAATATTTAGCATTTAGCGAATTTTCAAAGAAAAAATGCGCTGATAAGATGGCTTCAAAATTTTAAATGAGGGAAGCAAAGGGCGGGGACCCCCTACAAATCCGTTTCATACATCAAAGAACTCAATCCCAGATTTTAACGGTCGTATGTACGAGTATATATATATATATATATATATATATATATATATATATATATATATATATATATATATATATGTATGAGTATATAAAGGGTGTATTACCGAACGTTAACTCCCTTAAAAAAAAAAAAGGCGTAAAAAATTCATTCCAGCGTAGAAAAATCCGTTTTGGCAAGAGACTAGTCGAGCTCGTTGGCCAGCCCGATCGCTCTAGAATTTCAGGCGAAAATTTACAATTTAGTGGCGCAAAAAAATTCTTTAAAAAATCGGTTGTTGTTTACAATAGGGCATGTGGGGTGTCACAGTCTAAGTAATTTTCAGCGCTGTGACGATTGCGACCATTCCCAGATCTCTAAGATTCATAAGTAACTGAGAAATGGCCATTTTAGGTGAACTATTCCCTCAATTGTCCACATTTTCGAGTTCGGCCGCGTGTTCTCAAATTTTCTTAGCAATCTCGTCACACGGCTGTCCCTTCAGTTTTATTCTGGACATGATTGGCCTCAATGATCAGAATTTAAGTGCCTAATTTAATGTTATCCACAACTTTTATTTGAAAATTCGCTCTATTAGTCATGCTGCATGACAGTACATTTTTTGCAATTTTTATCCATTTTTTCAGTACATATTAATGAAAATTAGAACATGTTTCAACATAATTTTGCGCATACATTTTTAAATGTTCTGGTTCATAGTAGATACATTTCAGGTTAAAAATATAAATGTATAGATTTTTATCAATTTTTTAAAATTTATTGAACTTAAAAAAGTGCTGTAAAAAAAACTCCTTTCTTTTGGATTGCTTGATATTTTTGTTTAATGAAAGGATTTTTTATCTAAATCCTAAAGAGAGTTATCGTCTAGAATGACATACATATATATTACATACATACATATACGTATATTACATGTACCTATTTAAATTTAATTTCAACATTTTTGGAGCCATTTGTACGACAATTTGCTGAAAAAGACATTCAACTCACAATAAACTCAAAGTCAATAACATTTCAAGACTTCATTGTCTATGGTTGTTGTTTACACGATATGTTATTTTCAATATATTCGTTTGTTGCAATTGAATTGCAATATGGCTCAAATCCTTCCTACAATAGTAGTTTTCACGGCACGAATTCAGTCGTCACCGAAAGTACATGTGATCCTTCGGGCGAGGTCTTCAATTTCATCGTCATACACATACGCCTTCATGATGGGGTCCAGTTTTCTGTGCTTGTGATACAGAATGTTGAGTCGGTCTTTGGGTACGACGCATCGGATCTTGTCATTTCTACACCAGTTGCTCCTGTAGTACCTGTTGGACAGGTCTTTGATGTAGTGAATGTATTGTGTGTCGAGACTTGCCATCATCCCCTCCTCCGGAAGCTCCTTGCCCGAGATAGCAGCCATGTAACCTTCGGTTAATATTGGAATGACGTAGTCCATCTGCAAGGTAGACAATAAGTTACACATGAATAATCCACATCCCAACAAGTCGAATGATGTGTATACTAGGTACTCACAGGTGGTAAGGCAAGACGGGTCCAGGAGAGTTGGGCGTTTCACAGGTTTCCCTTTGGATAAAGTGTGCGCCCCGAGTAGTGAGTAAAGTTCATTTTCGAGACTCATGTGGATCCATATGAGGGCACATGAGGATCCTACAGCCACCACCCTTTTTCAAGTAGGTGAATGGATCTTTGAATGAGCTGCGTCAGTAAACAGCCTTCTATGAAGACCGTACTATAATTGAGAACTCAACTTACCTTTGCTTGTTTCCCCTCCCATTCATTCACCTGCCTATCCAAGGTCTTAGAACTAAACTGAGGAAGAACCCTCTAAGATGGCGGAGGACGGGGGAGGGGGGAGGCAACACAGTCGTGCCAAACCCCCAAAAGTGGCAAAAACCTCTTACCGTCAGAATTTTTGAACGAAACTTTGCGTAGATATATATTTTTTTTTTTGGAGAACCGAATCTGAATTCTGTTTTTTTTTCCAATTTCTAATAATGGATTTTATAAATTGTATAAGTTTTAGCGAGTTTTTAATGTAACTTATTACAATTATATTAATAAAAAGTATTCCCCCCCCGCCTTTTTTTTTTTTTTAATTGATGCTGTTGCAATGGGTTCAAAGATTTTTAGAGCAAAAGTTTTTGACATGTTCTTCAATAGAAATCCGAGAATTCAAGACAAAAATAGAAAAAGCCAAATTGAGACCAGGTCTACGAATCAGAGTTGAATTCATGTTGTTGATTCAGTTCGAATAGGTAGGTAGGATTCGCCGACTAAATTAAACGCAGACCAAATGAATTTGGCGGCTCTTTCCTCTGGGGTCTAAATTGACCGTTTTTTTTTTTTTTTTTTCAATTTTGCAATTTTAAAATGATACAGCGGCAAACCCGTTTAATTCCGGGAGTTGGAAATTTTAGAGAAGCTAGGTTTTAGTCTATAGAAAGAAATGATAGCAATAAGAATGCGGCGCAATGTGGTGCACAGTATCTTTATCTCTAAAAAAAACCTCCTAAAAAATCATCAGACATTTTTGTCATGCTAGTCCGTTAAATAGCATACTCATAAAATGTGAATATTTTCTAATCATACTTGGCGTTGTATATGAAAACATCACAGGGTAAACGAATTTATTATAAAGTTTGTAGTCAGTGTAACACATTTTTGGTAAGTTGAGCTTTTTTAGGAAATATTTCCCAATAATTTCTACTTCCATAGGTTGTTTTTGCCAGAAAAATATGTTTTACCTCAAAATCGATGTTGCAGTGAGATTCTGCAAGAAATATATTAGAGGAAACGCATGCCAGGTGACAAAAATCTTCACATTTTGACATTTTGCGGCCTTGGCACCACTGTGCGCAGGGTAACCAACTGGAGAGAGCGAAAACTCCGTTTTTGTTTGAAAAATCGCGCCTTCACGGGATTTTTCAAATAATTTTCTTTAAAAATCCACCGCAAAAATGTACATCCGAGAGCTGCGTCACAAAGAAACCTTCTACTACGACCTACTGTAATTCTACTGAATCTTTCCCAAAGGTAAGTTGAGTTCTCAACAGGTGTATATATTACACATAGTATTGCAAACAATTTCTGTCATGGAGCATTATCATATGAGCGAATTTTCATAAATTATCGTACAAAATACCATGTACGTATGGTGATGTATTATCGTATTATTTTCAAAATTCGTATTATGTTACTGTTGTGAAATTTGGGCAATTTGAATGCAAAGAAATTGTAAACTACAAATTTTATGGCAAAAATAATGAACACGCTTTAAATAATATTCTACAATTTTTTAATTTTTTTTTTATCTTTTTGCATTTTTTAAAATAGATTTTGCAGCAAATATTAATGCAATTTAAATACATTTTAGCGAATTTTTGAAGAAAATTACGCCATTGCTCTCGCCTCAATATTTGTAGAATGTGAATTTTTGAAAAAATTTTATGCAGAAATCCGTTTCAGGCTATTCTGAATCATAGTCTGAAGTTTAACGCATTTTTTTATGTATGTATATATGTATGTATGTGTCATTCCAGACGATAACTGTCCGTAGAATTGTGCTAGAAACTTCAAACAAATTTTAAAATGTTAAGGACACAAAACGAAAGTTCAAGTTCGTTGGCCAGCATGATCGGATTACATCTTCGGGTTGAAATTTTCAAAAATGTAGTACAAAATTTCAAAATAGCCTGTTTTTTTGCGATTTGTTGTGCGAAATAATTTTTTCAGCATACTAACATGTGGTATATTCGGAATCAGCGTAAAATTTCCTATAAGAATATGTATCAAGTTTTCAAAAATTTCAAAGTTGAAAAATCAGTCAAAAATCGAAATAATGCCGTTCGCTAGTAGTAAAAATCGGTAGTATTTGCATGAAACATTGTCCAAATTCAGATTGAACTACTCTTATGGAAGTATCCCTGTATAACCAATCCTAGAACCATGCTGTTTAAAACGTAGGTAGTAGGTGCTTGTTAAAAAAAAATAAAATAAAATAAAAATAAAAAAACGTAATCACAAGTGATGAGTTTACTCTGTGAAATATTCCGTCCTCCGATTCTCTCGGTCGCTCTCTTTAATGTATAAGTACCTCCTAATAATAATAAAGTATGAGTACCTCCTAATTATTTTTAATAATTTGAGTTCATGTTTGTCTATCAAAATCATAAACTAAAATTTCTCTACACGATCAATAGCGACTGAAATTTCGAAGATTTCTTCAAAAATTCGCTCATGGGGTCATGCTGCATGACTGGACTTTTTCATTCAGCATTAAATTGTGCATAAAATGTTAAATGTTCTAGTTCAATGTTGATACCAAATTTCCAACTAAAATTCTGCTAAAAAAATATATATACATTTAACGATTTTTAGAGATTTTTTAAGCACATTTTTTGAAATTCGAAAAATTTAATGTGATTAAAAAATGCTGGTCAAAAAACTCATTCTTTCGTTTGGAAAGCTCAATTTTTCGCCAAAAGAACGGAATTTTTATCTCAATCCTTAAGGATAGTTGTCGTTTGGAAGGACATTAATATATGTAGGTACATGAAAATTTGTATTTTAAAACGTTTGGATCCATTGCAATAGCTTCATTTTCTACGAAAATTCGCTAAACCACCAACAAACATGCTTAATTCATCTTATGCTATATCTTACTTTGTCAAAGTAGTGCATGATGAAATTTTCCGGGTTCGGTTCCACCTTTTCTCGCTGCTCATCCAATATGAGAACGCCGATTTGTGGTCTTCTCCCCTTTGCATTTCGGAAGGTTTTGGCTATTTTCCTAGCCAGTTCCGCTCCGTCTTCCGCGAAAGTGAGGAAAACGTTGCATTTCGGCGTGTGCTGTAGGGATATCAACAAACATTTTGAGTGCTGTATGCAGAAGTATCGGCATGATATTTATTTAGATTGGTAAGGGTGTAAATAGTAGTAAGTAAATAGGTACCTACCAACATAAAATATAGAAGATAGACATAGAACGGTACAGAACATGATAGAACATATAATACAGAATGGGATGTTGAATTTGATAAGTTGAGATATATTAAATGAAGCGAAAATATACAGTGTAGGTCGACATAAATTAATAATTACATATTGGTAATAGGGTTAATGGTCATTGGTCAAGACATGCTTTTTAATTGATAATACGGTACTAAGAAAGAAATCAATGTTAAGAGAACTGGAGACAATTGTATTAACTTCTCGACAAAGAGGTCTATGGTACCTACAGGTAATTTGTAGGGTTGAAGGGGACGTGGAATTGGACTGAGGAATGGCTTCATATGGCATGAAGTAGTGAATCGAGCAATGTGGCCTACTTTTGGTTTTTTATTTTCAATAATGAACCTCTGCAATGAACAAGAAAAACAAATCTTAACCACCCTCAATATGTTTAGGTCCAATAGGGACCAAACAATACTGATTCAAAGGTAGAGCATATTTACTGAAAACTTGTATAAACACCAAACAGTTGAATCGCACATGGACATTAGGAATTTACTTTGTTCACGAAAGTCTCTTGGACAACAAGAGACGGCAGGTCCGGGTTTGGGATCGTGGGGCAGAATCCGTCACGGGTTTGGGATCACACTGCATCGGTTTTGGGATCATTGAATAGTTAAGTAGCAACGGGTTTGGGATCATCACAGACGTTCGTTCATTGAGATGTAGGTACATACCTGGATAATGTCACATAGAACATTCGAATGAATCTTTTCATTGTCGTCAAAAATGTTTCGTCATTCCTTCAAATTTTATGGAAGGAAGCTTAACGCGAAAAATTTCTTAGCCAATGAAATTGAAATTTCTAACCTCAGTTTTCCGTTTATAGTGGTTAAGCAGGATCTTGTTTTTTTTTAATGCGGCGGAACCACGCTTGTGACAGGTGGAAGGTACACCCATAAAGCGTACAACCCGGAAAAGCTTCCGTAATAGCTTGATGGGCAGCTTTTTCGAAGTCAACATGCATAGCTTCTTAATGAAAATCTTACTTGATGAGAGATAGGCACAGTGTCTTAACTCCTATCCAAAATCTCAAGTACTCATCTTTTGTCTTTGTCCACAAAAGAGCGTACACCACTAGAATGTGGAACCTATTATTATAAACGTGGACTGTATATGACTGGGCAAAGTACTTGGGGCAATATGAAAACGCACCATCTGCCAGTACGTGATCTGATCGCACGAGCATCCTTACATTACATTTGAGCGTGTGGTAGATATAGGTATCTCGCATGGTGTCGAACAGCGAAATTTCTCATTTTTGAATAAAATATCTGATTTTCGTAGTTGTGAAATGCTTTCTTTGAATGTATTCGGTGCTGCTGGTAAAACCTTCCGTCTCGCTTTGTATACGTGATCCCAAACCCGTGAACATCTCAGCCCCGCTTCACCGCTCATGATCCCAAACCCATGACAGCCCAAGAGACGAATGACCTTACGGGTCAGCCATCCTGATCAGCTGAGTGTGCTTGACTGTCTGTCTGATTACTACGAAATTTGATAGGGAGCCTCTTTAAGGTATGTCAACACTTGTGCGCTTTCGTCTTTCAATTTTCAACTTGCGTCTCTCAACTTGCCTCATGGGGCATGCCTCCCACGCATGCTCGAGAGGCATGCGATTCCTGTCCACATTTGCGCGTCAGTTTCCTTTCAACCTCCTTTCTCGATGGAGTCAGCAGACGATGCATGTTTGCTACTTTCAATAAGTGCGGCATTCGTGGTGATTGAAAAAGCAATATAAAAAAAAAAGAAAACGCGGGGGAAGAAGCGATCCATGTGGATGAGTGACTATCTGAAAACTGGGGACTACAATATTTTGAAAGAAGTGAATGCAGATGATGTTTTGTTCAAAAACTTCACTCGACTGTCGAAGGATAACTTTCATTCATTGTTAAATCTGACTCGTAACAAAATTGAAAAAATGGACACACATTTCCGTGAAGCTATACCTCCAGAATATAGGCTGGCAATCACGCTGAGGTTTTTGGCTAGTGGTGATTCGATCCAGTCTCTTTTCTATCTATTCAAAGTGTCCAAACAGAGTAGGTATATCAGAAATGATACCCATAGTTTTGAAAGCCATAGTTGAAGCTCTACAGGATTACATCAAGGTAAGTGCGAGTGTTTTTCATAATAGTGTGTTTGTTTTCATAATTTTTCTTATTACTCAAAAATGACCCTCAAGAAAAATTCACTCCTCAGTTCGCGTTTGAAACATGAATAGTACATAAAAAAGTCCAACGTTAGAGGTCACTACTACTACTTGTTGAATGAGCGTTTCCTTCGCGGTATTATTTAAATCCGTGGTGACAGACATCATATAATATAATAACAAACTTGAAGACGGCACTTTTCCCCACGAAAACTCACGCGAAATGAACAGTTTGACGCAAAGAAATCCAACCCATGCGGTTCGGCGTGCGCTGCCCCTTTCGCTACATTCAACACCCCCGTTCATCTCGGAAGAGGCATGCACCTTGGTCTTCATCACGTGCGTCACACCTTGCGCCATGACGCATGCCTCATGACGCACGAAAGTTGAACAAGTGTAGACACACCTTTAGGACATCAAGGGACGAATGAAGCGACGGGCTCAGCCCTGAGCTCCAGCTGACCAATTTGCGTGGCGTTTTTTGCGACATGCTCCACGAACCAGCGGCACGTTAATAGGAGAGCATTTTGTAAATAAATTTTCCAGTGATTAAGGCAATATTACTATTAACCACGGTTTACCTAGCGACAAATAAATAATCACCAATAGAAGAAGTTTAACAATTATATTTTCATCATTTAGGTATGCTTCGTCTCTTCTGAATCATACAAAATAGAAGTGTTCTACTTTTCACCTACTTATATTGGTTTTTTTAACATGGAATCATGTTTTAGCGATGGATCCCCCGCCGAAAAGTGAGACTATAAAGTGACATGAAAGTAGCGCCAATAATTGTGATGATTTCCGCTTACAACCGAGTCGTTGCTAGGGATATGATACTTCGTCGTTTTTCATCCCACAAAATTCGTTGACCATTCGTTCGAAAGCTCTCGATTTATCCAACCATACTATATTAACTACTGCGAAGTGCGTGGCCAACAAGCTGAGTTATGAGCATGGTTATATGAATAATTGTTTACACACAGGTGATCATTCTCAATTATTGATATTGTGAACATGATTTTTTTTTTTTTTGACGTGGATATGTCTTTGCTCGGGGGGGTCAACCAAAAATTTTCGTCACGTAAAAGTTGATGTCACGATTTTCCAAACTAGTGATTTTCACGTACAACCCAGCCGTTGCTAGGGGTATGGAACTTCCGCAGTTTTCATAGCACAGAAATCGTTCGCCACTCGTTGGAAAGCGCTTGATTTATGTGATAAATGTTCACATCTCAAGCTACCAATTTCCCCCTCCTTACGTACCTGGCTACATTCCTAAACTAAGTTGATGGGACTATAAACAATTTTCGTTTGGCGGAAAGTAAATAGCGTCTGTATTGTAGAAATAACTTTGATAGTATTTATTGTATGCTTTTTGTGCCTCCAGGAATAATAAATTAAATTCTCTATCTTACATGTCGTCGCCTACAGTCCAAAGTTAAAGGATTTGTTTACAACTCTCGAGGACAACCGTTATGAAATCCCCAACCGAAGACATATACATGTAACATGGTATATGCTTGTAAAGCAGATAGTGGAACTCGTTATCGAGTTTCGGTACGTTTCGCTAGTTAGTCTCCAAGGCTATTTTAATTAATAAATTCACACACACACACTCTATCTTTCTCTCTCACACCCGTACAAATAGTAATAACTTTTCTAATCTGAATCAGATATTTCTTGCCTATAAACTTGACACTGATTAATTTTTTTTATTGTGAGAGCTATTCCTGGTGAATGGCTCTTGTTACGCTACTGATTACCATAATTTTATGCGGGGTTTATAAGTCTGTAGGTATACTCACACGAGGCCTTCTCATAACTGCGGCCCCCTGGACTCTGTTCTCCTCTTTCCGGCGAGGTGGCGCGGGATCTACGACCTTCACTCCTTCGTCCGTCAGCCTCTTCTCCTCGAGCTGCTTCATCGTGAAGTCGAGTCGAGAGTTGAGAAACCTCTGGATCTGTTTGTAGTGGGGAGGATAAATCAAAGGCGGCTCGGACTCGGAGCTGTCCAGCCCGCTGTCCTCAGTTTGGTTGTCAAGTTTAGCTGCTAGACCTACACAGATATGCGTGTTATTATAAAATCCTATCAGATTGTTTTTGGTTCAAATATGACGTGGGAAACTCAAATTGATCTAGTTTACAACAGATTGAGGAAGCTTGTATATGTATTTTGTAACCTTATGAAGTTTCTCACTCTAAGGATTAAGAGATCATTGTATTTTGCGTTGACTCAATCAATTTTGATACATGGGTTGTCTGCTTTGAGAGGGGTTTATGCTACAGCTCTGAATCCGGTAAAAGTTCGCCAGAAAATGCTGATTGGTGTTATTACGAAAAGTAAATTCTTAGAGCCTACTGACCCACTTTTTCGAAAACTCAACATTTTGAAATTGCATCACCTTGTTTGTTTGACTAGGCAAACACTTCAGTACTGCCCGCCAACTTTTTTAAACCCCAATGAATTAACGTAAATCGATTTTAGGCTATTTCAGATGTCAAAGAAAGAGGGCCTCTAACGATTCCAAATCATATTTTTGAAATTAGAAAACGATGGTTTGCAGTGGAGAAATCTCTTTTTGAAAATTGAAGGCAGACTAAAGTACACCCTAGGTACATGCCAACATTGATCTATTTTGAGCAGGTGCAATCCCCAGTAGTTATGGACGTCACTGACCTCCAGATTATGGCAACTCAGTCTCCTGGTAACAGTTCAATGAATTTTCTTTTAGTTCTAGAAATCTGGATGCTGCGTTAAAAAAATCCCGTTAGGTAAGTATTTCTCTCTCTGTCCAATTTCGATTGCCACTTTCATTTCGTTCGATTTCTTTTATACCTAGGGTGGAGGAGCTAGTGTTTGACACCTTAAGAGAAATTTTGTCTTTGACAAGCAATTAAGCTATGTTTTTTCGTTTGTTAAAACTTGAATTTTACATCTACTGCTGCATCAGGATGTCCTCAAACTGCTTAGTATTGGAAAAATCACTAATCAATGTTTTGACCCAGTATTTGACAGCCAAATTTTTGGTTCTTCTGCAATAAATGATTCCGTGTATCAACAAAACATTTATTTCAACAGTTTATTAATAAATTGAGCATTCGAACTTAGATTTATTGATCTAAATATGAAATTAATATGAGTACTCATAAAGACAAAGTTGAAATTATCACAAAATAGGTAAGTACAAGGTGTTCTCAATACCATAAGTACAGTACGTTTCTAATGGTAAACTAGTAGCTCCTCAGTTGCTATGTATTTATATAAAAAATAAAGAACGAATGCAACAATGAATAGAGGTCCATATTGACAGCACTGTCAATCACTGAGGGTAGCATCAGTTTGGGGACTAGTAATTGACATTTGCATTTTCACATGTTATTGATTGAGAAAACCTTGGGAACAATCGAATTTGAAAATGTGGAGGGCATGGAGAAGCAAAATAGAACACTACTCTCAGAGCAAAATCACAAGAAACAGCACCGAAGAAAAATCAACACGAGGTTCTGTTGGGTAAACTTCTCCAGATTTCACAAAAACCCGCCTGAAACCTTTGACCGCCTTTATACTTCACCGAGAAGGTATTTTGTCTCAACATTCAAAAGGATCAAGCCAGTAAAACACTTGTATGCCTTACTTGAGCTTCGTTCTCAGTGCGCGTTCTGGGAGTTCGGAACGGTTCTGAGCAAGCGCAGTAGAGTTTTGTCGTTCGCAGTGCCAGAACGCCCAGTTCCGGAACGCCGAGTTCTGCGTTCGCAGTGTCTTCGGAACCCAGTTCCAAACGGTTCTGGCAGTTCCCGTTTTTTTTCGGAACTGTGAGAACTCGAACGCAAGGACGTAGTTAACGCATGCGCATTTAACTATTTTTCGGATCTCGTGGAATAAACAACTTTCGTCTTCATCGACTTTATTCATTAAACAACCTTATATAGTTTTATTTCGCTTCAAAGATCATAACAATTTCAGCTTCATTCTCTTTCTTTCATTTCATTCTCTTTCAGTCTCTATACGTTACCAAACTATTCTATAATTCGAAATGTCAACTAGCTCGTCAAGTACAGATAGCGATAATTTCGACGATGGTGTTCCGTGGTTTGTAGACGATGAGGACGAGATCGAAGTTATAGTTGGATCTCGTCTACATCCAAGAAACTCAATTTTTTTTGAGAAAATCGTGCCAAGGTTTGACGACGAAGAGTTCGTTTACCACTTTAGAATAAGCCGTGGGCTCGCGGAAGAGTTAGCCCACCGTTTTCAGGCCAGCACCCTCTACCATCACCACTTCGGTCCTTATGGCAAGGTATGGCAAAAAAAAGTTCCAGTCATGCAGCATGACCGTACGAGCGAATCTCGTAAATTATCTTAGTACCTATATTACGTTAGGTACATAGTTTTGAAATGAGAACACTTTGAAATCGTAATAACCAACATTATGGCAACAAAATTCGTTCTAAATAATAATCTGCGACTCAAAAAAGATTTGGGAATTGTAGCTTTTTTGGGGAGCTTTTATCGATTTTCAGCAAATAATAATGAAATGTAAGTAGTAAAGGGATTTTTATCTCAATCCTCTCAACACTAGGATTCGTTTCAGAATGTCTCAAAACGGATTTCAATGAAAAAAATTTTCAAACAATTTTGGACCCATTGCAATAGCTTCATTTTCTACGATAATTCGCTAAAATGGGAGCACTGGAAGGTAACACGAGTTGAGTGAGGTTACAAACAACACAGGTTATTCCACTTCCAAGTTCTGAAATCGTTCGCAGTGCAGAACGCGGTTCCACAAGTTCCGGAACTCCCCGGGACTCCCCGTCCCAGTTCTCATGAGTTTGAGAACTGTTAGAACGCGCACTGAGAACGAAGCTTTGGTATACTTTTATAATAGAAAGAAGAACACTTGTATACTTAGAAAGAATAACAGTTGTATACTATTTGGTGAGATGATGCAATCACTGGGTCATTTTCAAACACTGGTCCCTCCACCCTAAAGCTACAACAGCTAGAATTGCTTCACATTATTTGTGTAATAAACGTATTATTAAGAAGGTCATTTGATTTTTTTTTTTTTTTTTTTTTTTTTTTCATTCTCAAACTAACGTGCAATGTGATGAAAAGTTGGGATCCGTTACAAAAAGTTACCTTTAAGCTCTTCTTGTACTGCAGTGAAGGCGTCCAGCCGTTGGATTTTCTTCAGCTCCCGGATCAAAGTCCCCAAAACGGCATCAGGTCTGGCAGCGTAGCTCATGAGTATCACGTAAGTGGCATCTTCTCCCCTACGTTCCCGCACACACTAAAAGAGAAATTTCTCGAGTTAAGAGTTGAGGTAAGACACGAATCTTCGAGATTTCCCCACTGCGTGACGATATTGATCGGAAAAACAAAACGTTGGTTATACCTAATAGATAAACTGGTAATGTTTACAAAGGGTAAACTAGATAGTTCAGTCGAATGGGTAAATACATCTCATTTTCCTTATGTTTAAGCATCCCATTTTTTCCTTGTACTCTAGACAACTGAATACACCTGCATATGAGGGAAATTCGATCGGTTCACGAACAAGTTATATTATTCAACACATTCGTATAATAACTTTCTTATGAAACCTTCGTTGAATGTTCATAGAAAATGAAGCTTTTCCTCGAAAACTCTTGCAAATTTCCAAATATTTTCTTAATCGAAATCCGGTTGGGAACATTCTAAAATACCAGGTTTTAACTTTTTAAATGAATTTGTCAAGCATTTTGGTCATTTCCACATCATATATTTTACCATGAATTAAGTCTCATCACTTTCTACAGTTCAATTTAAAAGAAAATCCGTCAAGTTGTTATTTATCATCAGACCGAGGTTCGACTGACAACCAGAGCCCTGAAATCTGTTACATACCCAGCCTCAAGAGGACATGTAGAAGTGATCGTGTGGAAGTCATATCAGATGTGCGAGCTATAAAGGTAACTTCTCTCCTGTACATCCTAGAACCCTGAAATTTAGTACACAGCCGCTTGACTTGCGTCTCCGTGGAGCTCACATATAGGGATCCCCCACTCTTATTTACTGCCATCGAATAGCCATTCTCGATAGTATCGATTCAGCCTCCCAACACATCGATTTGCTCATTTTGAAATCAACTGACCTGAGCGCTAAAACTGAAAAAGTTCCAGTCAATCCCTTTGTAAAAATGCAGATTAGTTGGACATGTAGATCACAATGAAGTGTATAGTTTGGTGATCTGGATGCTCGCAAGCTCGCCTCTCAAAATTACATAACATCAAGTAGTCAATCCCTTAGTGAAAATGCAGATTAGTTGAACATGCAGGCCAGAATGACGTTTTAGAAGTATATTTTAGGAGTTCTACGAGCAAAAAAAAAAAAAAAATATGACCATGCAGCAGGATTCGAACTCACGAGACCGTTATCCTATCCATTGGACTACACCACAACCGTCAATTCTGGAAACAATCATAGTACTTTACCGCTCCGTAGGAAATACTTTCGAGGGAAGTCTACAGAGCGCTCTGAAACAACTCCTATCACTGCATCTGAATGCATCAAAGTGTTAAGAGGCCAAATCGATACTATCGAGACTATCCGATAGTATCGAGATCCTATTATTATGTGAGCTCCACGGAGACGCAAGTCAGCCGCTTGGGGAGCGTCGGAAGTGATTGCAATGAAGTCAAATCAGCTGGATCTTCTTTTAGTTATTTTCTTGCTCTAAAGAATAAAGATAAGGTTTGGTTTCTCGACTGCTTTGTTCAAAATAAGATTTGATGGGGTCTTGAGGTTCATTCAGAAAATGTACCACGATATTTCTAGGCCAACGTTTTGGTATATTTGTATACCGTCCTCAGGACTTAGATAGGGGGGGGGTTAAACCTCAATCACATAGGTGGTGGATACATCAAGGTTCTTGAACTTGACTGTCAAACTTATAGATAAAATGCCGAAATGTTATTAAACAGGAATGAAATATAATGAAGTTTTGAAATGTAATGAAGAGAAGCACATGTATGCAAATCAATATTGAATGAAGATTCATTATCTGATATTGATTGACATACATGTGCTTCCCTTCATTACATTTCATTCATGTTTAATAACATTTCGGCATTTTATCTCTATTATTTATAAGAATGAAAAACTTTGTTTGTCTGTTTGTCGTGTCTATGCACGGCCAAACGGCTGAGTGGGGGGAGTCTACGAGTGGGGGGATCTTCTTGGGATTTTCGGATAGGGTGTGTAAGCGAATTTAAAATTTTCTAATCCCAGCCGAACCATGGGCCGTAGGGCGGGTTAATGTGCACTTTTTGGCCTTCCCCGCTTCCC
This sequence comes from Adelphocoris suturalis, assembly GCA_030762985.1. NCBI lineage: Eukaryota > Metazoa > Arthropoda > Insecta > Hemiptera > Miridae > Adelphocoris > Adelphocoris suturalis. The sequence continues at coordinate 22,441,669 of CM061049.1, forward strand.
CTACCCCTCTAAACGGCCGTTGAAAATTCCGGAAAAATACCGGTTTCGTAGGTTTTTGAAATGCGTCAAAAAATGCGAGAGTACGGACCCGTTTTCTCGAAAAGTCCGACGAAAAACTTGGTTTTTTTCCGATTAAAATATACCCCATAAAGGTAAGTTTTTCGGGACGGTTTTCGCGGGCGAAATACAGCTTTGGGTCCGCCGAATCTGAATCCGAAATCGGATATCGAAAAAATTGACGGGAAGTCGGTCAAAATGCGAGGGGAAGCGAGGCGAAGCGTTTAAAATGACAAGTTAGTCGAGCCTGCCGCCGATTCACAATGTTGCGAGCAGGCCTACGCACATAAGTCTTGAAGGATGGAACTTTTCCTTTCGAGACATTTCAACGGAATAAAAATACAGGTTTTTTCCTACACATATACAGCAATACCTTGCGAGCAACACCCCCAAATAAACTTTTATGTGGTTCCACGTAGTTTTATAAGATTTATCTGGTTTGTTAGAATTTATAACAGAAAAACACGTCTGCCAAGTTGGGTGGGCAGTACAACTTCCTTAAGCTAGCGAAGCGAGCAGCATCCCCTACAGAATTAAAACTACCCTTAGGGATCTACCGTTTGCGAGCGAAGCAAGCAACATCCCCAACATGCCACACTTTGCGAGCGAAGCGAGCAACATTCCCTACACGTCACACTTTGTGAGCGAAGCGAGCAAATTTCCTACATGCCACACTTTGCGAGTGAAGCGAGCGATATTCCCCACATGCCACACTTTCCGAGCAAAGCGAGCAACTTAACGGGGGGTTCGGGGGGCTTGCCCCCCGGCTGGACGTGGAGGCGAGTGTAGCCCTGATGTATCCACCACCTATGTGATTGAGGTTTAACCCACCCCTTATCTAAGCCCTGAGGTTGGTATACAAATATACGGAAACGTTGGCCTACAAATATCGTGGTACATTTTCTGAATGAACCTCAAGACCCCAACAAATCTCACTAAAGAATAAAGTACGAAATATCTGTATGTTTTTTTTTTTTCTTTACATAATTTAATAGTTTTTCGTATTAGATTGAACCTGTCAACGAGTCTGTCTACTTTACTAAGACGTTTGTGTAGAGTGCAAAGTCTTTTGATTTTGGCAAATCTCGCGATTTCCCATCATGATCTCAAGACCAGATAAAATTGGTTCAACAATTTCTTTGAACTCGAGTAGCTCAAATTTCAAAACAATTTAATGAAAGGTGATAATTTAAGAAAATTCGCTCATACGATCATGCTGCATGAGTGGAACTTTGGTAATTGCTTCCGAGTTTTGGTAGTGGAAGCATTGTTTCAACTTTCAGAAGTAAAAGCAAAAACTCCAAAATCATAGGTTTTCCTAGCATGTTACGTTTTAGATTTTCCTGAATAATATTAACATGATGTTTTAGGGTTGGGGGTAAGGTGAAAATTTAAGTTGCTATTTACCTGGAAACAAGTGTAGCAAAAGTAAAGCGACTATGACTGACTTTGGGTTTCTATAGAAAGAAATCTCGGGCCTAGAGGCTCATATTTCCCCCGTTATGGACCCCTGGATAAATTGCGGATTCTAAGGTGACTCCGTAACTCTAAATAGGAAAAGGAAGAAAAACGTATACATCTAATCTACCTGAACGGCGGCAGTCGTCGCCTCCTGCCCCCCCCCCCCCCCCCCCCCCCCCCGCACATTAGGCAGGTCAGGGGCAGGTAAGGACGGAAACGTTCAGTACCAGGACACAGCGTTTTTCGCTCCGAGAGCGATCACAATGTTTCACATCCTCTACCTAGCTCTGGCCATCACTGCCTCATCCTGCAGCTGGTTAGCGGAGGGGCATAGGAGGTTTCGGATCAGCTGTGAGGAGACCGGCCTCAGCAGTGATTCCACCTCGAAGACGCCGACCGACCGAGGATTTAAAAAACCCACGATCGCCGAAATCCGGCATCTTTCGTCACTGGACTGCACTTGGTAACAATTGGCCTCTGTTATCCTTGCACTGTGAGTTGGATCCGGGACGAATAGCTACCGTCTCGTCAAGGGCAGTGGCCTTCTTCGAAGCCCTCTTCTCAGAGCCGCTCTGTTACACGAAGACGACTAGACCTTCTAGATTTCCAAGCTTCAACCAACATACAACGAGGAGAGACTATAGGGTGAGCTAGGATTTAAAGATTGTATTAATAAAGGGGGAAGATTTATCACTCTTTCTTTGTTTAATATCAACTCTTCCCTAGATTCCTAATTTGGTGCTAAATTGGGCACTGACAGAGTGGACGGCTGCCGCCGTATAAATAGGATGCATAAATTTGCCCTCTTATTCCTGCCTAGTGTGCAGAGACCTTAAGGAGCCATTCATCTGCTGAATAAGCTGAGTGCGTTAATCGTTTCCTATTCAATCTACTATATCAAGTGAAGACCTACAAGGCTGGAATAAAATGAGACCCCAAAAGATTGAATAAATGAGATACGGTGCTGAAAATTTGGTCCCTAAAGCTTATAAAATACCTACGACCTTCTTACAGTAAAATTCTGGGTTTCTGTTAAATTTATTTTGGCTGAGACCTATAGCTGTCCAAAGTGATTCCACAACAACTGAACACAGCTAATGTGCCTTGTTTGCTAAATGAGGATGGATGCAAACCTTCCTATGTCTGTTCATCATGTACTCCTACCTATTGAATTTCAAAAACTGTCATTCAAAGGAATCAGCAACATTGCCAACCTGAGTGGATTGAAATTTTGCGACATAGCAGCATTAGTACCAGGAAATTATTAGATCAACATGACAAACGCTGGAAATGATTACACAAACTTTTATTATTTCTCTATTAGATAGCCCTTCTACGCAGATAACTGGTCTGTGATTATTAAACCCCGTTTATGGTATACCTACCTATTTATTATCGAAACTAGGGGGGGGGGGGGGCTTCGCGCCTCGCGAATTTGTTCACTGTATTACACCACTAGGACGCCACGATTTTACGAATTTCAGTAAAGCTAAGGAACAAAACGATCTGACTAAGTCATCTTGCCATCAAGAAGAAGAGTTGCATGCACTGTATTTTAATTTGAAATGATGTTTATTTTTTATACATTAATAACAATATTCATTAAATAAATAATAATATTGATATTAATATTAATTTTTTTTTTTGTACTGAAATACAGGGTGAGTCATGAAGGACGGACGGTTATCAAAAAATCAGGACATCGTTAATTTTGCTAAAAAAAAATTTTATTTGTTATTAATAGGTTCCCATAGTGCTACCATTTCGTAAAATTAATGGTGGAAAACAACATCTGGCAGGTGATGGCCGTTTTCATTGATGCACTGCTGTAGTCGCTCACAAAAGTTTTCCTCCACTCTCACCAATATCGCTCTGTCAATTTGAGCAACTTCCGCTCGAATTGCAACCTTCAAATCTTCCAGTGTACGAGGTTTGTGGTCGTATACACGTCCCTTGAGGTGACCCCCAAGAAAAATCACACATAGACAAGTCAGGGGAACGAGGAGGCCAATGAATGTCGCCAAAACTGGAAATGAGGCGACATGAGAAAAGTCAGCGAACAACATCCATCGTCGCTCTTCCTGTGTGGGCTGCTGCCCCGTCCTGTTGAAACCATACCCGTCGGATAGGGACTCGTTTTCTGCGTAGTTCAGGGATTAGAAAGTTATTCATCATGTGTGTATAGCGCTCTGCATTCACAGTAACAGTATCCCATTGCCATCTTCAAAAAAGTATGGACCGATAACAACTGAACTGGCTACCGCACACCAAACTGTCACTTTGGGACTGTGCAAGGGTATACGGCCACAAACACGAACTACGCAGAAAACGAGTCCCTATCCGACGGGTATGGTTTCAACAGGACGGGGCAGCAGCCCACACAGGAAGAGCGACGATGGATGTTGTTCACTGACTTTTCTCATGTCGCCTCATTTCCAGTTTTGGCGACATTCATTGGCCTCCTCGTTCCCCTGACTTGTCTATGTGTGATTTTTCTTGGGGGTCGCCTCAAGGGACGTGTATACGACCACGAACCTCGTACAGTGGAAGATTTGAAGGTTGCAATTCGAGCGGAAGTTGCTCAAATTGACAGAGCGATGTTGGTGAAAGTGGAGGAAAACTTTCGTGAGCGACCACAGCAGTGCATCAATGAAAACGGCCATCACCTGCCAGATGTTGTTTTCCACCATTAATTTTACGAAATGGTAGCACTATGGAAACCTATTAATAACAAATAAAAAATTTTTTTTTTAAGTAAAATTAACAAGGTACTGATTTCTTGAAAACCGTCCGTCCTTCATGACTCACCCTGTACATTACCTAGTATTTCAGAAGCTTGATTAGAAAAAAAGAAGTCAGAATTCCAGTGGAATTATATCAGTCCATACAATTGTAGTGTCCTGGGCTACTGTTGCTATGTTTTACTGGTAGGTGTAACGGACTTGGATCGCCCCCAGAGGTGCAATGGGGCCTAAATCCGCACTCATAGAGAGAGAGGGGGGGGTGTGACAGTACTATAAGAGATACAACTCGTACTAATAGCGTGTATGTGCTATGTTGGGAGAAGATGATTTGCCGATTATCGGATCCTCATCTATCGCCAAACGCAGCATTCCAAGAACTCGAGGAAGACGCCCGGCGCGAGAGCGATTTTTGAATATTCCATCCCTTAGATTCCCACCTCTAAAGGTTGATAGAACGTGATACTGCGTGACGGGCTCTTCCTCGGCCAAAGTATGATTTTTCATCCAAATTTCATGAAGTTTGGTCCAATACTTTCTGAGAAAAGCTAAGGACGCCGTACAGACGGATTTTATTAATTGTTTTCTTCAATTTTTGGATTCTACTTTATTGTTGAAAATAATAAACCAAAACTGAAGAGATTATACCTACTTAAGTTTTCTTCATCCCTGTGACATAACAAGATAAATCCCCATTTCTATTAAGGATATTCCACTCGTATTTGTTTTGAAGTAGGTACAATATACTATCTCTTAACTGGCCGAAGGAGAAAACAGATGTGAACCGCGAATCTCATGCCAGTGAATCAAAAATAGAAGAACTAAAATCATTCACAGTTTGTTAACCTTCTAGGAATGATTTTTTCACACATTTCACAATTTACACAATACGCGGTCTAACATTCTCGGAACTCAAAGTGAGGGGGAAAAAAAACCTCTACCAAGTTGGGTGAGCAGTACCTATAGCTTCCTCACTTATTGTAAATGACATAAAGAATAAGTTGAAAGAACCAAAACGACGTTATCAGGAAGAGCTAATCCGTATAATTCCTGACTTTAGTCCAGTAATTTAGTCCAGTAGTTTCGGAGTTTCACGTGTGTCAATAAACGTTAATTTTGCGCATGCGCAATAGTTACTACTTATCTAATTGCGATAAAATTCATAGGGCACCTACCTAAAAACTATACCCAACAACTCTCAGACTTTGAAGGAAATCGGACGGAGAGGTCATGAAAAACCGACGTTATAAGAAAGTCGCGTTTGTGCGTGCGCCATTGATCCGACGACAGTGAAATTTATAGGGGACCATCTAGGAGCTAACCCTTGCTGAAGGTTTCATCAAAATCGGATTAAAACTTGGTATAGTTAAGAGCTTGACAAGGGATTGGCATAGACACACTGACAGAAACCAAACCAAAATTGATCACCAAGGTCTGAAACGCGAAAAGCATGTGGAAATTTTGTTTTGGGAGAAAAACAGTTTTCTCAACTTCTTGCACGAACTGTTATTCGCCTGATCCTTATCCGGATAATTTTGACATCATAGGCAGAGTTGACCAAATCGTACTTGCAAGAACAAAATACGAGTAATTAATTGAAAAGTAATTGCAATTACAATTCCTCAAAAGTACATGTACTTAAAATTGCAGTGGCAAGTACAATTACAAGTACTTTGTAATTGAACAGCAAAGACAAGTACAACTAAAAGTACTTACCAATTTTTTAGTTCAAGTACAAGTACACGAGTACTTGTACTTGTGAAATCAGCAGGTATAACAACGCAAGTACCACCCCTTTCCTCTCAAATCTGTCGGTAATCACTGAATTTCTGACGATGAGCTAGCTAGTCGGTGGTAATCATTGCATTTTTGAAGCAAAAGATGAGCTATTCGGATGCTTCTAAATTTCGTAAACGGAAGGAAGCGGAATTTCGAAAAGCGGGGACCTCTGGTTATCTATTTCAGATTTTAGGGAGCTTTTTCGTGACCTGAACTTCAATCTTAAGAAAAGGTTAGGTTCCGACAGATTTCATTCGGAAACGGAAAGACGTTCCGAAGCGGAATATTATTGATTTTCAACAAAAAATTCGAATGTACTTGCTGTACTTGAATTACAAGTTACGAGTACTTGTAATTATACAAGCGCAAATACAAGTAATTGTAATTGAAACTTGACCCCGACGGATGCAAGTACTTGTACTTGTCCTTGTAATTACAAGTACTTGTACAGCTTGAAGTCGAAACAGGTAATGTAATTGTACTTGGCAAGTACTTTCAAAGTACTTTAAGCCTTATTCCATTCTGCGCCTCTCATTAACATGCCTCTGAAGTGAAAAATTCAACTTCTAACGATAGTAATTGAAATAAGTACTCGAGTACTTTCAACTCTGATCATAGGTAGGTCGATCATATTTTTCTCTACTTGTTCCTATGATAAGACAGTAACAACAGGAAACAGACAAAAGATCCAAGTGAGAGAGAGATATCATATTATTATAAAATAAGGAAACAGTTTTTCTAAATATTTTCGTGACCGAAAGGCGATCGACTAGCTCTTGCACACCCTGAATTCTTTAAAGAGAGATGCTGATGGAAATCTTCGACTCTTTCTTAAAAGCACTTTTATGCATAACTTTTGTGCAACAAATAGCGAATGCAGAAGGACAGCCATACATCAGTACATACTGGACCAAGGCATGATACATTACACGCATACTATTGATATCCATAAATTGCCTCACTCAACGAAAAATAAACACCATTTTCCTAATCCTAGCAGCATGAGCTCAATTTGTGATTCCCGCTTCAAGCGTTGGTCCAACAGGACACCTAAGTAACAGACATTATGAACTTACCGAATACAAGGGTAAACACAGGTCACATCTAACATTTATTAAGCTAGATTTCTGATATATTCGCATTTATCATCGGAAAAGCAATGAAATGGGTCCTTAGCAAGGTCCCTCATGCTATCTACTACCGAAGAAATACACCTTTCAGTTTTGGAAATTACACTATTCTAGTTCTGGTCTCTAATAACTAAGCACGTGTCCATAACCGAATGAAACTAATTTTCCTTCAAATTCCTTTCCTAGAATACACGACTAGAATGATTTGTCAAAACGACGTTCAGTCAAAACTGACGTTTGTCGAATCGACTTGTCAAACATTACGTTTACTCAACTTTGTCCTAAGTAGGCTGACGTTTGGAGCGAAAGCTCACGTTTGCACACGCCTAGCTGATCAAAACGAAGTTGACAAACTTATCTACCCGTTGGAAATTGGGTCCAGAAACTCAACTTTGGTTGAAAAACCTTGTCTTGTTTCTGTGCGATGGTAGAGGAATTTGGAGTCATCGTTTTCTTAATTCGGTGACTCATCAGCAGTGCAAAGAACCACTGGAACGGTTTGGATTAAGCTAAAACTAACTTGTTTGCTAAAACGACTTGTCAAACACTTTTTCGAGACGACATTTGTCAAAACTGACGTTTATCGAAACAAATTTTCAATAGCTTTCCGAACAGGGTATCTAATACACGACTAGAACGACTTGTCAAATAGACGTTCGTCAAAACGTCATTTTGTCAAAACTGACGTTCTAATCGACTTGTCATACAGTCAAACATTACGTTTACTCAACTTTGCCCAAGGCTGACGCTTGGAGTGCTTCTTTGCACTGCTGATGAGTAACCGAATGACGAAAACAACAGACTCCGAATTCTCACCAACGTACGGGAACAAGACAAGGGTTTTCAACCAAAGTTGAGTTTCTGGATCCAATTTCCAACGGGTATATAAGTTTGGTAAACTTCGTTTTGATCTTTCGGATCTCTTCAGCTAGGCATGTGCAAACGTGAGCTTTTGCTCAAAGCATCAGCCTAGGATAAAGTTGAGTAAACGTAATGTTTGACAAGTTGATTCGGCAAACGTCAGTTTGACAAGTCGTTCTACTCGTATATTACAAACGCTCTTCAGAAAGCTATCGACAAGTTGTTTCGACAAACGTCAATTTTGACAAACGTCATTTTGACAAAGTCCTTTCTAGAAGTTTATTGATGTATAAAATAAAACAGATAGGCCCTAACAGTGCCTTGGGGAATCCATAAGAGCATCCTTGACCACTACTGACTGACACAAGGTGTCCTCAATTTTAACAAACAACCTAGGTTTCTAATGAAAGTTGAGTGTTACCTTAGTTAGTGTTATCTTCAGTGTCTTCCTCTCCTACATCATCACTCTGGTAGACCATACAACAAACACTTTTTTCTTATACAGAAACACTTGAGTGACTAGGGAATGGACAACAGTCTATATTATGATGCCAGGATAATCATTGACTGTTGTCCATTCCCTAGTCACATAAGTGTTCCTGTATGAGAAAAAAAAAAATTCCAGTCATGCAGCATGACCCCATGAGCGAATTTTTGAAGAAATCTTCGACATTTCAGTCGCTATTGATCGTGTAGAGAAATTTTAGTTTATGATTTTGATAGACAAACATGGAATCAAATTATTAAAAATAATTAGGAGGTACTCATACTTTATTATTATTAGGAGGTACTTATACATACTTTATTATTAGGAGGTACTTATACATTAAAGAGAGCGACCGAGAGAATCGGAGGACGGAATATTTCACAGAGTAAACTCATCATTTGTGATTTTTTTTTTTTTTTTTTTTTTTTTTTTTTTTTTTTAAACAAGCACCTACTACCTACGTTTTAAACAGCATGGTTCTAGGATTGGTTATACAGGGATATTTCCATAAGAGTAGTTCAATCTGAATTTGGACAATGTTTCATGCAAATATTACCGATTTTTACAACTAGCGAACGGCATTATTTCGATTTTTGACTGATTTTTCAACTTTGAAATTTTTGAAGACTTGATACATATTCTTATAGGGAATTTTACGCTGATTCCGAATATACCACATGTTAGTATGCTGAAAAAATTACTTCGCACAACAAATCGCAAAAAACAGGCTATTTTGAAATTTTTGACTACATTTTTGAAAACTTCAACCCGAAGATGTAGTCCGAACATGCTGGCCAACGAACTTGAACTTTCGTTTTGTGTCCTTAACATTTTAAGATTTGTTTGAAGTTTCTAGCACAATTCTACGGACAGTTATTGTCTGGAATGACACATACATATATACATACATACATATATACATACATACATATATACATACATTAAAAAATACGTTAAACTTCAGAATATGATTCAGAATAGCCTGAAACGGATTTCTGCATAAAATCTTTTCAAAAATTCACATTCTACAAATGTTGAGGCAAGAGCAATAGCTTAATTTTCTTCAAAAATTCGATAAAAGTGTTTGTTGTATGGTCTACCAGAGAGGTGATGTAGGAGAGGAAGATACTGAAGATAACACTCAACTTTCATTAGAAACTTAGTTATGTACCTCCCTACTCATAAGTCACCAAACTAATGTTCAACTTTGTTTCTTTGTACTTCTGTACCTTATAGTCCTGAAGATGTTCAATAAATTGGACGAAACGTCGGCCTACAAACTGTTTATTCATTTGACCAACCCTCAAAAATCAAAACAAGAATCTATATACTGAGTGGTCAAGAAAACAAAATGGATATATATATATATATTGCCTTTGGGACTACCGCCAGTGTTACCATACCATCCAAATGCCCCGAGTAATATGTCCGAGACATCAAGAACTAGAATTCCGGTCGGCAATGTATGCCCACAGGCAGTACCTTCACGGATGGAGCGGCAACGTATCTGCCCTGATGCTATAAAGAACCTGTCTACACGACCCCTGACACCAGCGGAAACAGGGCTCTTATCAAGGGGTCTATCGTTTTCACCAACCCCTAGAGTTGACCATGTCCGCCTTCTTGAAGACGCTCATAGGTTTGCCAGGTCCCTACGCTGGAAATACTTCTGGCACTTGAATCCAGATGTGGCAGCGGAGGATAACCTACATCTGGCACTCCGCCTTTTCAGATTGTCCACAGCTTTTGAGCCCGAACCCCCACTTCCCTTGTCACACCCCCTTGAACGTTTTATTGACACATTATTGAGGAAAGTGAGTGACCCCGTTTTTCTGAATTCACTCAATCCAGCACAAAACCTCCAGGGGCAGGAAAAGTCTGCTTTGAACAACCTAAAGTCTGATCCCACCATTAAAATTATGCCAGCAGACAAGGGGTCTACTGTTGTCATCATGAATACAAGCGACTATCAATGCGAGGTTGAACGCCTATTGAGCGATAGGGAATCGTACATGCCACTTCAGGAGGACCCCACTGAAGGTTTCAGACGTGTGATAAGTTCCTATCTAGAAGCACATGGGCCCGGGGAGGGATTGTCTTCCCAAGATGTCGCTCTACTCCTACCAACCAAATCTCGGACGTCAGTGTTCTACACTCTACCCAAAATCCACAAGCCCTACCAAATGCCTCATAACCCTCCACCTGGAAGGCCAATAGTTTCAAGTTCGGGCTGTCTTACTGAGCGTATCTCGGCATATGTTGATTCCTGCCTCCAGCCACTGGTCATGGAACAACCCTCCTATATCCGTGACACATATGATTTCTTGAGGATCCTCCATGCCACTACCCTCCCGGATAATTTCTTGCATGAGCCGTTGATGGTGACCATCGATGTTAACTCTCTGTATAGCTCAATTCCACACACCACTTCCTTAACCAGCGACCTCAACCACACTCCCCATCAACGTCCTTTCTGCTAAAGCTTGCGGAGTTCGTCCTCACCATGAACTACTTCGTTTTCAATGGGCAATACTATCTCCAAACTAAAGGGACTGCCATGGGTACCAAGATGGCGCCATCCTATGTCAATTTGTTCATGGCTGACCTGGAGCATAGATTTCTAATGAGGAGGGGCCCAAGTCGTACACTCAAGCCATACATGTGGTACAGATTTATTGACGACATTTTTATGTTATGGACTCATGGTCTGACTAATCTTAGCTCTTTCCTCCAACAACTAAATACTTCATTTTCAGTCACTTTCACGCAGAAGCAATCGCTCAACCATTCGACGATCCTCGATGTTGATATAAATCTGACAGGGGGCATTTTCCATACAAAGGTTCATACGAAGGAGACGAACGCCCAACTTTACCTCCAGTATGATAGCTGCCACGCCCCACACATAAAAAAATCGATTCCACGGTCATTATCTATTCGTGCCCACAGAATTTGCAGCCGTGCAGAGGACCTCCGCTCCTATCTATCGGATTTGGAGGCACGCCTCCTGGAGAGAGGATACCCCCTTCGTCACCTAAGAGATAGAATGGTACCAGCCACTGTTAGGTACCAGCCTCCCACGGACCAGAGGGAGCAAGTGGGGCCATTTCTGGTAACAGCATTCTTCCCTGGCATCCAGCGAGTGAATACCTTCTTGAGGGAGCTACACCCTATCCTATTGGAAAGTGAAGCCACCAGAGACATTTTCCCCAGGCCTTTTTTGGTGTCGTACCGGGGATCGCTGACGCTTGAGAACATATTCTCTCATAAAACGTTTACCCCACAAGCTAGACGAGCTGAGCCATCCGGTTTATTCCCTTGCGGAAAGCGTAGGTGCAAGCTGTGTGGGATGGTGGAGTCAGGGGCCGAATTCTCTTGCCCTAACTTATCACCCAGTAACCTCTGCTCCTCTTCTTTCCTTTCCACTGATGTCCGCTGAACCTCCCTCGATACCCTCTTCCACACTCAACACCGTGGGAGCTCGAGGTCGTCGGTGGAAGACTTCAGTCACTGATAAAGCATCCTCGCGAAACGTCTGACATAAGTCCATCTTTAAACCTCTTGTTTTATCTCTCAATGAAGAGTATATATATATATATATATATATATATATATATATATATATATATATATATATATATATATATATATATATATATATTCAAACAATTTTTTAGGAAAAACAACAATTTACAACATGAAACTAATTTTTATATTTCGGCTTATGCCTTTTTCAAACTACGAGAAAAGAATTATATATTCTTTTATATATATAATTTTTTCTATAGGTATAAGTACCTACTCCCTAATTTAACAAATTTTTTTCCGATTACTGGTACACACTTGGTGGGACCCAGAGTCCTTTTGTGTATCTTTTAAATAAATAAATAAATCAAATGTTTTTATTTGATCCAGATATTTCTCTAGTCAAATAGGCTATCGCATCATCTGTGCTTCTAACTTTTCTAAAACCGTATTAATTAATATAAATTTGCTAGTACATACCCCAACTTGAAGAGGGTGAAAGCCGAGTCCGACTGCCAATGCATTCCATGCATTGTCCAATATCCCTGCTGGGCTGCTGGACAAGTGCCAGCAGAAGTTCTGGACGGCCTGCTGGTTGCTGATCATCAGCGTGTTGCGCTCCTTATCCCACGGAAAGAGAAAGGCCGCGTGGACTCTGTTCAGCCTATCTGCCAGTTCGTCGGCAACATCCTCGATCGCCCGTTTGCGCTGTAATTCATTCCTCAGCACGTCATCCCGTATATTCTCCAGCACCGGGTTTCTTTCCTGGAGCATCTCGGCCAGGGTGAAGTACTAAGAGGAGCCACAGCCTGCAGTGAAGCCCAATCAACTGCGTTTCCTGGTATTAAAAAATTATATAATTTATCAAGATAATTATAATAACAAGATTCTGTGACTGTCCTTACAGCCAAAAAGGGCGGTAGACCGGTTCCGGATGGTCTGTCCGAACGAACCTATAATTCAGAGCAATTTATCCAAGTATTTGTAAAAAATAAAATTTGTTGATTCAATTTCAATTTTCAATTTTAAACATGCTTTATTTGTGGATAAATACGAAAGAAAAAAAAACTGTAGGAATAACATAAGTAAAAAAGCAACATAATTATTTTACCACAAACCCACAAAAGAACACTTGTGCGTGGGCATTTCTAATGACTTAGGTAATTATAAGCTCGTTGTCTATATTTCGTATTTATATTATAAATTCAAACATAATAAATCTTTAAAACATATCAACAATTTTTACAAAGTGTGCATGATAAACGGAATTTGAATTTAAATCTCCTCCATTATCCATGTTTTTAACTCAAGTTTCTTTTTTGTTGTGAAAGGTAAGTTAATTAAGTGGGATGGTATACTATTCATTAAAATTGGTCCACGATATGGTGCTTGTAGTAGACAAAGGGTATTACTTTTCTGCGGTAGCATAAATAAATTAGGAGTTCTCGTACAGTATTTAGAAGCGTTTTTCTCAAGTAAAGATTGTCTTTTAATAAAAAATTTTAGAGTTTGGAAACTAATTATCTGTGAAATCGTTAACATTTCAGATTCTCTGTACAATAAAGCTGATGAGTACATGCGGTTCTTTTTATAAATTATTTTCAGGATCAATTTTTGTGATATGTCAAGCGGTTTCAAGTGTGACTTATATGTGCCACCCCAAGCGAAGGCAGCATAAGTGATACTTGAGTGGATTATTGCAAAATACAACATTTTCAGGAATTTAAGAGATAAAATATTTCTAGTTCTGTAAAATACATAAGAACATTGTTATATTTTATTGGACAATTTATCAATATGCTGTGTGAATCGTAATTGTTGATCCATTATTAAGCCTAAATATTTAGTATTTGAAACTTTTTCCATTTTTTTGCAAGTACAATTAGGAGTATTAGAACATTAGTCTATTTGGATGGACGTAATATGAGTGGTGCGCATAATTCGGTGGTCTGGACGCTCACACCTCAAACATAAAAAATATCCTAAATCAATTCTTCTAGTAGGTAATGTAAAATTAATTGGAAAATAGATCAGAATATATGGTCTGTATAGATTTATGGTCTGGATGCTGTCAAACTCGTATCCCAAGAGAAAAAAAATTCCATATCAATCCTTCAAGTAACAATAGATCCCTTGAACAAATTGATCCAAATCTGAGCCGAGTCCGATAGTCATTACCCAACTAAGTAATTGCTTTATGGGTTTTTTCAAATGCCCATAAAGTTGGAGGGGGGGGGGGGGGATAACGGACAAGTACCCACAAAACATCATAAATTCGTTTTTTCGAAATCAATTTTTTGACCCAGTATTTGACAGCCTAATTTTTTATTGTACCTATGAATGACACAGCAATTGTCCTGCAATAAATTCCTGCAATTAATGGTTCCGTGTATCAACAAAACATTTATTTCAACATTTTACAAATAAATTGAGCATTTGAACTTAGTTTTATTAATCTAAATATAGAATTAATAAGAGTATTCATAAAGGCAAAGTTGAAAATATCACCGAATGTTTCATCACAAAATAGGTACCTAGGTACAATGTTTTTTCGATACCATAGGCACAATACGTTTCTAATGGTAAACTAGCAGCTTTTGAGTTGCTATGTATTCACATAAATATAAACAATTATGAACGAATGACAAGAACGAATAGAGATCAATATTGACAGCACTGTCAATCACTGAGGAGAGCATCAGTTTGGGGACTAGTAATTGATATTTGCATTTTTACATGTTACCTTAGACTATTTCCAAAAAATGCAATCTACACAAAAAACTGATTGAGAAAAACTATGGAAACAATCGAATTTGAAAACGAGGAGGGCATGGTGAAGCAAAATAGAACACTTACTCCGATAGCAAAATCACAACAAACAACACCAAAGAAATTACAACACTAGGTTCTGTTGGGTAACCTTCTCCAGAATTCACAAAAACCCGCCTGAAACCTTTTCCCACCTTTAAACTTTACTTAGAAGGTATTTTGTCTCAAAATTCAAATGGATCAAATCCGTATAACACTTTTAAATGCTTCACTATCAAAACTTCTTGGTGAGATGTCAATCACTGGTCCCTCCACCCTAAGTAGTCACAATCCTTCAAGTATTCCTCATAAAAAGTGTGTACTTGAGTATTTCATCTTAATTGTGAAACATTTTATTCTATTTTAAACTTCTTTTAAATATTCAAGTAGTTAATCTAAAAATCCAATAATAAGAATAATAATGTAAGTGGGTCGATTCAATATCGGTTGTTATCGGCCGATTAATCGATATTGAACAATCGATATATCGTCTGATTGTGATCCATGTATTGCTTTCGAGTCGCCCTCGTTCATGTATTGAACTACGCCTTACCTACTTTCCGAGTGATCACATAGCAAATGAATGTTTACGTAGATAACGTAACTAGAAAATAATTATTTGTTCGAAACAGAAACATTGTCTTCGATGTCATTTCGAAAGGACGACGATCCTTTATCAATAGATAACCAACAAAATCGCTTGAGAAAGCTACAGGTTCCTATTTATTAGAACACTCAATTTCCGATCATTTGAAGAAATACCCGCACAAGATATTCAATAACGGGTGAATATTAAGTTTTTTGATATTATCAGTGAGAGATTGTCATAAATTGTGGTTTTAGAATGGTTTTGAAGCTCACCAGAGTCAGAAGTCAAGGTTGACCTTGCTGTCACGTCAGACGTCACTGAGGCCCCTTCTATCTTCTATGCCACCTGCAACTGGGAGCTGGGGGGAGTGAACTGGGCTGATCGTCTCCCCTCCACCGTCATCCAGATCCCACTAGTTCTTCTTTTAGGATGTTTTTCGTTTGCATTTTTCCTCGTTGGACGCCTTGTTTCCCCATTGAGTAGGTACCCTCCTACCAATTGCAGGGACTATTCGTGCATGTAGGCGAAAATCTGCCTCATTTGACAGCATGTGCCTATTCCATGAACCTAGGAGGGGAAGGTTCCCATCCTTCCCAACTTCCCATCCTAGGTTCATGGCCTATTCGAAAAAAAGTTCCAGTCATGCAGCATGATCGTCATGAGGGAATTTTCGTAAACTGTCGTGTTGTATTATGTTAAATTGTTTTAAAATTTGAGCTTTGTGAACACAAAGAAATTTTAAACTACTACCTATCAATTTTATGGCAAAAAATGTATTCTAAACCAATAATCTGCTATTCTAAATAATCTCCAAAAAGAGATTTTGGTTTTTTAGTTGTTTTGCAGTTTTTTCAATTTATTAGCAAATTTTTATGAAATTTGAGCACATTTTCAACATAATTTTGCACATACGTTTTTGAATGCTCTGTTTCATAGTTGATAAACTTTAGTTGAGTAATGTTAAGCTAAATATAGGTATAGATTTAACAATTTCTAGTAATTTTTGCACATTTTTAAAATTTGACCAATTTTTAGTGCTCAAAAAGTGCTGGCCAACGAACTCATCCTTTCGGAGAGCTTGATTCTTTTGGCGCATGAACGGGATTATTATCTGAATCCTAAGAGAGAGAGAGAGAGAGAGTGTGTGTGTGTGTGTGTGTATGACAAAGACTCTAGGATTCGTTTCAGCATGTCTCAAACCAAATTTCAATGGCGAAAATTTTCATTTTAAAAATTGTGGAGCCATTGCAATCCCTAGCTTCATTTTCCACGAAAATTTGCTAACGTGCAGAATTTCCATACGTAATTAAACATTTTTATTTTATATTTACAGTGTTTGTTTAAAAATGTGAGAACGTCGTGTACAGAAGTTGGCACCTACCTATCAGTTGACTATCAATTTGTGAAAAGATAAGTTTCATTCATGCAGCATCATCGTTTGAGCGAATTTTCGTATCGTATTATATTTATTTTAAATTGAATTAGTTATTGTTCTGAAATATTAGGGCCAAGAAATGGCTGACTATTAATGTCATGGCAAAACAAATTTGTTCTAAATAATTATCTGCTATTCAAATATTTTGGATTTTAAGCATTTTTTGCAGGTTTTATCAATTATTTTTTAGTACATAATAATAAAATTTAAGTAGGTGCCTTTGTACATTTTTCAGCATAATTTTGTTTAATGTTCTAGTACACAGTTATCTATTGAATATTCTTTGAGAAATAAGCTGCTAAAATACACAAATTGAACAATTTGTACTCGTTTTTTGCGAATGTTAGTGATTTTCCAGCTCATTTTTTAAAATTTGACTAATTTATTATGCTCAAAAATTACGGTGCCACGAACTTATCCTTCTTTTTCAGAAAGTTAGATTTTTTGACGAAAAAACATATATTTTAAATATGAATTCTATGTATAGTTATTGTATGGAATAATAAATAATATGCTTAAGATTTTTCGTGTTTTTTACATCAAAAATAAGCATGCCTACCTTCGGAAAGAGCGTTATTGTTTCGAAATATCAAACTTCTATAAAATCGTAAGGTCATTTTATTGGGAAAATTTAGGTCTGAAATGAAAAATTTCTTACATTTAAGAAACATCGCACTTTTCGAACGACCCTTCGGAAATGAATTTTTTTGCATAAAAAAAAAAAAAAAAAAACTTTTAATGCAAAAAAGTGATTTTTTTTTCTTCCATGAAAATTCAGTATTTTCTGAGTCCTTATGGTTTGATTCAATCTGATCATGACTAAGAAGGATTAGGATGCAGTTTCCAAATAATTTTTCACATCGAATTTAATGGAGGTAATGTTGATAAATTTTGAGTAATATCAATTTAATAGAAGGAAATCAGAAATTTTTTGGGATTGTGATTACCTACGTACATTTAATAACTAGACTGTGTGCTCCCCTGCCGACCTGAATTCGAACTAGCGTCAACTGGCAATTAAAATAAGCTCCCTTATGGAAGCAAAGTTCTGAAATTATTCAGAGTGCTCAAGTTCTCCGTATGAAATAGATAGGGTATCAGACTTCAAAAGCGAGGGACGGAGTTCGATCCCAAATTTGGAACAATTTATTTGCATTCGAATTCAACCTCCGAAACGTATTTTTCAACGTCATTATTATAAATGTATTAAATCATACATTAAACCGTAATTTTGATCTATTCATTTAACAAATACCTATGAATTTTTACTAAAGGATTGACTACTTGATGTTTTGCATCTCTGAGATGCGATATTGCGAGCATCCAAAACAACTAACTATACAAATCATACTGTTCTATTTGTCCAACTCATATGAATTTTTACTAAGGGATTAACTACTAGATGTTACGTATTTTTGAGATGCGAGCATCCAGACCACTAAACTACACAAATCATTCTTATCTATTTGCAGCGGATATGGATTAATAGAAATTGAGGTGCCAATTCATTCAACGGAACCTATTCCGTGTGAGAGGACTATGGGGGAACGTAGTTACAATTCAGCACGGTAGGGGCGCGCACAGCGCGACATGTTGTGTACCCAACGTCAAGTCATAATAACAGTAAAACCAAGTGATAATAAAATGGCACCCAGGCTTCCATCGTGGAATTGGGTCCATACACGCTACTTGACCTTGAAGGTCCATGAAGTAAGCCTAGAAATTATAGACACCGTACTAATCAAGTTTGAAGGAATAACGTTAACGTGACGCTCATTCTCAATTCCGTGGTTAACGCTAAGTATGAGCGTGCGGGTCTCTTAACTTAAAGTCTGTAATAGTAATTCGCAGTTTTGTTCATATATTTTAATTTGTATTAGCATTTAGGTGTTGTAATTATTGTTATTATTCGGATCGCTTCATTTTAGTGATTGGAGCTTAGACTCGTTCGAAAATTTACTTCTACACTTCGTGAACTATGGCAGGGGTTTTGTTCGAGGATATTTTCAATGTGAAAGACATCGATCCCCAAGGCAAAGCTTTCGACAGAGTCAGCAGACTTTTCTGCGAATCAGAATCTTTTAAAATGGACCTCATCCTAGACGTCAACACCTGGCTGTACCCAATGGTGAGCTCTTGAAACTTGTTGCGACATTGTGTTATGTAGGTTCCTCTCTGAAATCAGAACTTGGGTTTAACTATTCTGTAAACAGAATAGTGGTGTAACTAGTATAAATACTTTACCTAGGGTTGCCAGATGATGAATTTCAAAAGTCGCATATTGCTGACCAGTGAAGAAAATTTGTTGAGGGGGCGTAATATGCTGCGTGGACATTAATTAATCATTTCATGTTACTAACGTCAGTACCAATTATCTTCATTTAATAGAGAATGTGTGATTAGCAAACCTCGCCTGTTATGCGGGTCCGGTTGCCTAACAATTTGAAATGTTCCACAAATTAGAAAGCTATTACTAGGCTGATTTGAGGGAGGGCATAATGCCGTGGTTAATACAATTGCCGTATCTACTCACTATAAAACATTTTTTCACACTGATCCGAATCCACGCTGTAGTTCAGAACATTCAGTACCTAGTTTGAAACATAATTATGAAAAATAGTTTGAAGGCTAGGATGACTGATAAGTGTCAATATCCTTTCCTCCAATCTTGACATAGAAGATGTGTGTGATACAAGCATGAGCTGAATTGAAAAATCGGTATATCCGCAACCAATAAAACCTCAACCTTTTAAACACTACATTATCGTGTAGAGATAGAAGCTTCAATAATTGTATTTTTTCTTATTATTTCTTAATTATTGTTTCAATTGAAAAACTTCTGCCAAGTTGGGTGTGGCATATAGCTTCCTCGTTTACATTTCATGAATGTATAGATCATTGAAAAATTTTCAATGATTTCGAAAAATTGTACAGCGGAATTGAGAAACTAAGAAGTAGCTTGAAACGTCATAGTTGGTCAATTAAGAAACAAAAAATTAGGTATACGCAATGTAATTTACGTTCGAGCATGCGCAGAATAGTTTTTGGTGACTACTAACGTACCCTTGACGTCACCCAAACGTACCCAAGAGTGTGTGACGTAAGCAACGTCGTACGTTAGAATGGCTCATTCAACGTCACCCGTTTGGCGACCTAACCTAAAGGCACACGACACCACCCTAACCTTCCTGTAAATGTAACACCTCAGAATTACTCGAATACTAGTGAATAAATTAAATAATAGTTTTTCTTTTCAAATACCTCATTACCAACTAATTATGTTGATGTAGCGGGTAGGTTTTTGAACACCCCTCAAACTTGGTTATTTTAAGGTTCGTTCGGCTAAGGATTCTGGACGAGTTCAGGACGGGACGGCATCCTGAAAGGGGAGGGGATAGGATCAGTTCGGTACCGTTCTTAACCGAACGCCTTCTGAACTCGTACTGAACTGGTAGCCAACATTGCAACCTTCCCTTCATTTTTTTAATGCATTTTTTACGGTATTTGTCTGTTGTCTTCTCTCGTTTCTAGAGTTTCAGGGTAGATTTTTAAACGTTTACGAATTTGATAGTTATACTTCTTTGCACACAAAAACCTCACATATCAAGACAATTTAACATAAATTTAGTATAATAGGTACCAACCTACCTACCATCATTTATGAAAATGAGAAAAACATCAAGAGAAGACCAATAAATTTTTAGTTGCATTCAGTAACTAGGTATACGTTATTATATTCCGAAACGTCATCGGACTCGTAAAAATCTGTGTCAATCATTTTAACTCAAAATTATTCAATAAAAATGACAAGACGACACACGCAAACAGTAAACAAAAATATTTAGATGATAAGTGAAACGATGATTAGACGATGAGATAAGCAAAAATATCTAGTGCGCAAGTCTCGGACTATCGGTCTCGACGAAAATCTCAGGACTGGTTGAACTGGTCCTGGACGGTAATGGATGCCTAAACGAACAGCGGACTGTCGGTACTGGACGAGTCCTACGCCTAAACGAACTCCACAAAGGGGGCGTGGTCAGTCCCGAACCGTTCAGAATCCTTAGCCGAACGAACCTTTACTTTTCAAGTCGCGTAGAAACCGAATGTGCCATCTGAAGTCCGCCTCCGCTGTCTAGCTTTACTAGCCTTCAATTCAATCGAAAAAATCCGTTCTTTTGCGCACAGGCCCTATTTGGTCGATTAAATTAAAGCCTTGTTTCTATTATTATTTCACATATTTTAAATGAGAAAACTCAGTTTTAAGACACTACTTCTTCGCAGTAATGTTCTTAGTTTGCCTGATCTCTTTTCATTTATCAACAAAGAAGATCGTAAGTGATATTTTGTAATTTTTTAAACGACATAATAAGTATATGTGAATTGCGTTCCTACTTCTTTGCCTTCTTTTCTTTACCCACCTTTTATATTCCTAGCACCTAAGAACCAAAAATAAAGAGCTGCCAACATTCAAACGTGAAATTTCCTTTCGAGCACTTCTCTGGTAATTTTATCCATCAAGGCTATCACTGAAGGTTGTCTCAGCGAGTAGTTCAACATAGAGTGTGCCCTCGAAGCACAAACCATCTCTGGTCGACCTATAGGTATATCTGCATTACAAACTGACAGCTACATACACATCATAGAAAGGATTTCATTTCTTCATGACGAGTTCAATGATTTGGCTAATGAAATGTACCCTGATCCTTCGCACTAATTCAGTACGAAACATTATAAATAATCCCTATTTTTCCCCTATTCACTGTAGGATCTGGGAGACAAGTTTCGCCTTGTATTGACGACTACCCTCTATGAAAACGGATATCCGGATAACCCGGAGTGGATGCCCGTTGAAAACGAAACAACAAGAGCGGACTCTTTTGAATACGTCATGTACGGGAAACTCTACAGGTCTGTATAACGCCTACATGCATACGTACAAATTCATTTATTCATATACCAGCAGTAAAAAAGTAAACTGCTAAAAGTAAACGAAGTGCTGTTAACAAAATGCACCAAACAACACAATTCAGTAGTCGTTCAAAACAGATTTGTGTTGTTTGGTGCATTTTGTTTACAGCATTTCGTTTGTTGTTAAACGAAGTGCTTAATCTTGTGTTCGGGAAATTTGAAATGTTGCGTCTTATTGAAAATAATCCCATCACCTACAAGCTCATCAATGGGGGAGGAGGTTATTTGATTGAACATTCTTTTTCTCTAGTCACTTGTGGCTGTTCTTGAAACAATGTTGAAATTAAATGTTTGAAATCATCAAATATTATTATATTTTTGGTACTTAAAATGTGGAAATTGAAGGCTAAATACACTGGCAACTTGATGATGATCATCCGTTTACCTCTTAATTCCTCGAGGGTTGGGTGATCAGTTAATCAGCTTTGGTAATCGGATCATTAAGTTTTGACGAAAAAGTTAACCAACGACCAGTGTTGGTGAAAGAAAAATAGCTCTAACGTGTGATTAAGCTGAAACTTAATGCCGCGTTAACGCTAATTCTTGATTATCTCAAACGGTGAAATTAGTCCCTACTCTCAATATTAATGAACTACGTATTGCCAGGAAAAAAGCCTATAGTTCATACAGCTCCCGGCGAGAATTATCGAATGACAGTCTCAACCAACACATCACTCACCTCTCCTGCTTTGAATCCATTAAGTACAGATACAACTATGAATTTGGAACCGATTTTTACTCCCTCTTTGTTCGTGCAAGTTAAAAATAAAGTTGTCTTCCAAAATCGACATTTCCACTTGTTTTTTGCTGAGCTTGCTGATAAATTTTGGTTCCATTTTCATCTGTATGTGGTAAATCCTTTTCACGCCCAAAACTATACAAAGTCGTATTCCGATCTTGATGAATTTTTCAGAGTGTGCAGGTTGGCTTCTAGACTATTCCCTATAGCTCTCACTGTCGTCGGATGAATATAGCACGTGCGCAAGCACAGTCGTGGATTTATAATAATGTCGATTTCTCATTAATTTTGGTTTGATTACGATTAAAGTAAGGTGGTGCTTAAGGTGGTTGGGTAAACGTTTTAGTTAATACGCCCAATGTATTTTATCGCGATTGGTTGAGTAATAACTACTGCGTTTGTGCAAAACTAAAATTGATTGACACAGGCAAGTACCAAAACGGAAGTTTTTAGGTATTGTGTGGGTTACCTCCTAAATGGTGTAAAATTCCATTCCCTTTTAATTAATAGTAGTTTGTACACATGCGGAAACGTGAATTCTTTATAGACGTCGAATTCTCATGATCAATCAGTCCAAGTACGTTGAAATGGCTGGGGGGGGGTTATACCTATGTCTAGGACAGGGGTGCTCAAACTTGAACTGCTGGCGATCTACCTCAATATTTTTAGACTACTTACGATCGACTCTGAGAGGCTGCAAGTATGTGTGTTGCAGGGTTGTCGTACATACACGATACACCCTACCTACCTAGGTAGGGTGTACCGTAGAATATATAGATATTAGCTTTCCGCACAATTTACATTATTTTAGTCAAGGTTTGGGTTAGGTTTACTTAAGTTCTTCTCTACAATATCAATGAAAAAACTCCTAGTTATTCAAAATTGCGAGTTTATTCGTTGTTACAAAACAAAAGAGTTACATATGGTGTTAAACTCAACTAAGGAGTGACTTTGGATGTTGAAGCGTGGCACTGCATGTCCTCAGCATACTTTCCATAAGATGGTGCGTAACCACTGAGTGCCAATCGTACTCGTCAGTTAGTCGATTGCGATATTTTGACTTAATTATCTTCATTTCTGAAAATGCAGACTCGCACAAGTAAGTTGACCCAAACATTGCCGTCAGTTGAAGGGCGATTTGCCTTAGATTCGGATATTTATCTTCAGATATAAAACACCAGAAATTTGTATCAGATGCTGTAGCTTTGAGATGTATATCTGATATAATCTGCACCAACTAATTTTCAACAGAACATGAGTTCTTATTAAACTGACTTGCTACTTCAGTAGCTAATTCCTCAATGTTTTTACATGAAAAAGGATAACTCATAAATGATGCTATATTTGCCAATTTACTGCAATCATAAAAACGCATTTCGAATTGTCCCAAAATATTTGATAATTCAGCCTCATACATAATTATCATAATACGTATCATGCGTATCATAATTCAACTGAGGAATCCTTGCTTTCAAAGACGGAAAATGTTTCAGATCCTTTCTTTTCAGTTGATCTATCATAAGTTGCAATTTACTTTTGAATGCGTTTACTGCGCTAATCATCTCAATAATAGTTTTTCCTCTCGAGATCTCCTCTCTTGTTTCTTCTCGAGATCTACTCAAAAAGCACTCGCGATCGACTGGTCGATCGCGATCGACCGTTTGAGCACCTCTGGTCTAGGATAATACCCTTTGTATTTTATTGAAATTGATTGAATTATAACTAATGCGCATGCCCAAAACTAATTTTGGTTGATATTTCGAGACTAATGGGTCGATTTTGAACCAATTCCACCGTCTTACCTGTATGTTTACTTTAGATGGCGAAGCCGTTGAATTGATGTTATGGTATGCACAGGCGCAAACATGAATTATACCCCTATTCTGCATATTAGCATGTCTACACATATTTTGCTGTTCTCTTTTGTAATCAATATTGTCGACTCATACTTGATGAGGCCTTGACAATGAAAATGAGGTGAGTACCAAAATTTCCGAAAATGCTGTTTCGCACTGGAAACAATCTTAGTCCAATTGCCAATGGCATGGAAAACGAGGCAAGTTCCCATCGTGCTTGGTTTAGTGCAGGCGGGTGACGGAAGATGGTGCAAGCGGTAACTCCTGGAGCAAACAAGCAAATGGAGCAATGGACAAAATAGGTATATAATTTTTTGCTTCAAAACTTGGGCAAACATGTTTTACAGTCATGTCCTGGTGAATGTATATTTTTATTTGTTTCACAAGTAAATCGTTTTCCATCCAAAAAGTGCTTAGGTAATCTATCTTTTTTGAGTCACCAAAACGTTTTCAGCTTCTCCTGTAAAACTATAATTTTGGCACTTACCTCATTTTCAATGTCATGGCCTCCTTCGCTCTTCAACAAATTCCATATGCCCATGTAGAATAAGTGAGGATGCTATACTGTTTCCAAGTTGTTGAGAATCACCGCGTTTAATGACCCCCCCCCCCCCCTCCACCACTACCCTGCAGCATTTAGGACTAGATTGGAGTTCGGTGCCTCAGGTCAAGTCATGTACGGTAGCAATCTCACCACACCTAAACCCTTAGCATAGTTTTGTTGCGGATTTGGAAACTACGCGACTATTTCATCGTGTATAGACTTGATTTTCATGTTCTCTGTAATCCTTCTACTTACTGACTCTTTTATAATATTCCACAGGATTGAAGGTGATGACAACGCCAAGGAGCCTTCCAAGACTAAACTTTCTGCCTACGTGTCTTTCGGAGGTCTTCTTATGCGCCTCCAAGGGGACCCCAATAACCTTCACGGTTTCGAAGTTGATCAGACTTTGTACCTACTGATGAAAAAATTAGCCTTCTAACTCCGTGTTTTCAATAACTTTTACAATTGTTTTCATTATTTGCTGTACAGACTTTTTTTAAATAATGAAATATAATAATTATGGTATAATTCTATTCTTGGCTAATGGTTTTCACGTAGTTACCTTAAACAAAAAGTCTGCAAATTATTACAAAAGGTTTGTTTTTTATGTATTAGATAGCACTTCTACGCAGTACACATGCCTCTAAAATTATTAAACGTAGTCTACGGTTGACATATTATCACAATACCACAGCTTAGATTTGATTAGATTAACTGGATAAATTTATTAAATTAATTCTATCTCTCCTAGAATATCCAAGCTGCTGGTAGTTGCTTATCGATTGGCGGCATGGAAGAAGGGATCATCCATGGCTTCAATTTTGTAGGGATGGGCGATAGTAGATAGTTCAGTACTATTGATAGGTCGATACTATCAGTCGGTTAAAAACTATCAATAGTTTTTCGATAGTGGCTTCCCCTCTTCCGACGACGTACCTGTCTTAACAGAAAGGAAAACCAACATTTCCGCTTTTCTTTGGCTCAGTATGGAGACGCACGAAATGAAAGTATGAACTGAATGCATGGCATAAGAGAGAGTCTCTCTTCTTCCATGCTGAATGTAACTGAAGCACCGGAATATGCTATACGGCATGGAGAAGGAAGGAAGAGCAAGAAAAAGGATGGGGTAAACAGGAAGGGTAAGGTGGGAGCCGAAAAAAAAAAAAAAAAAAACACTTCAATATTTCCAAATAATTTTTGAAAAAGACGTAGCTTCAAGCCTTTAGTTTATTTAGAAAAAAAGAGAGAGAGAGAGAAGAAGGTAAGAATTAGAGTCAATACGTCGAATTTTGTTTGTTTGCACAAGTGAGGAATACCTCATTTCTCGAAATTACGAACTCACAGCAGGTATTAAATACTGGCACGAGCGATGCGGCCTCAACTCCGGGGATTCCATTTCAATATTTCAAACTCCACAGTAGAGTGTGAAGGAACTGAAAGGAGCTAGGATGACTTATTTCGATTAGTAAACAAACCGATGGGTTACCATCGATAGTTAATGAACTAGTTGCTACCGATGGTCATGAACTGTCGATAGATTTTTTACTTTTTCCTAGATTTGATGTTCTGACATTTGGAGGGCTGTAAGTAGTATTTTAGTTTCTGTTTAATTATTTAATTTTTAAGTGGTTTTTTAATGAGAATAACTTATTAGTTTCCACGAGTGTTATTGTGTAAATAGGTGATTCCGTCTTGGCATATAAAACCTCTCTCCAACAGGTAAATAAATATCTGTCTCTCTATCTGCTATAAATGTAACTAACCATCTATATATATTTTCATTTTCTCGCGAAATATCAGTTTCAAGTTTCATCAGAGTTTGAATGACATTACTAAATTCTGGTAGATGTAGATGTAGAGAAAAACTCTCAGGGCGGGGGTTTTGAGCCCCCAGCACGGAAGCCTGTTGGCTTATTGTACTTTCCTGAGAGTTTTTTGTTTAATCAAAGAGACTCAGCCCCCTGATAAGGGGTGGTAGGCTCTTGATTAATTGCTCGCTCGGAATGGAGCTCATCGGGGTTTGGGCCCCAAAGAGCTCAATTCTGCGATGGGTGAGTGCAGGGCACTCGAAGATTATGTGGGATGCCGTTTCGTCAGTCTCCTCACATAGTCTGCACAGGGTTGAGTTTTGTGTGACCCCTATGCGATGTAGGTGAAATCGTAGGGGAGCAAAACCGGTTATGAGGCTAACCAGTGTTTTTAGTTCCCTACGGTTTTTCCTAAGTAGCCCCTCAGTAATTTTGGTGTTGAGTTCAGCCACCATGAGTTTACTGTGGGCGTGTCCTTCAATATTGACCCATCTTTTAGCGGTTTGTTGGTTGACCCACGGGTTGATGGTTTTTCTGAAGGTGGTTTTTGGTAAACCGACTGCTGGCTCAGGCCCTACGAATGGGATTTGGGAGCCCCTTCTCGCGAGCTCGTCAGCCTTTTCGTTGCCAATAATGCCTCTATGCCCCGGCACCCACTCCAGGTGAACCCGGTTGTGTTTGGCTAGGTTGTTGAGGGTTTGCAATGCAGCACCATACCACTCGGGACGAGATGGTTGGAGCCGTTAGTGCTTTTATCGACGCTTGACTGTCAGAGAGGATGCGGACGTGGGCATTTTTATGCCCCCTCCTAAGACTCTCCGCAGCTGCTGCCTCGATTGCCACAATTTCTGCCTGGAATACAGAGGTGTGTTGCCCAAGTGGAAACGAAGTGTTCCACCTGGGTTTGGCCCCATGTATTCCTGCGCCAGTTCCTGCTTCCATTTTTGACCCATCTGTGAACCAGATGATGTCATTGGAGCAGCATTTGTTCTCCCATAGCCCCTCTCTTGTAATGATTGACGTGTAGAGATGGGGCTGGGAGAGAGTTTTGGGCATGATATCGGCCACCATGTCGAGTAGTGGTTCTTGTATCAGTTCCAATATGTTGTATGACCTCGGTGAGGAGTTATCCGCCAAGAGCCATTCCATTTCAGCCTCAGGGAGGCCATCATGGCCTCACCTTTTATGAAGATATCCACTGGGGGTAGACCCAGTAGAACCTCCATGGTTGCTGTGGGTGTACCATGCATTGCTCCACTGATGGTTAGACAGGCCAGTCGCTGGATGCTGGTGATAGTTTGTCGAGCTCCCACCTGACCTGCCTTGTGCCACCATACAACGCAACAGTACGTTATTATGGGTCTAACAATGGCGGTGTAAATCCACAGGACCATCCGCGGTTGTAGCCCCCATACTTTCCCACATGTACGCTTAGCGCACATGAGGGCTCCCTTGCATCTGTTTGCAATGTATCCTAGGTGTTTATTCCAGGTGAGTTTTGTATCCAGGTATACACCCAGATATTTGACCTCACGTTGAAAGGGCACCCTTGAATTAAAGAGAAGAGGTTCTGAAAGGCCCCTCAAATTTCTTTTCCTGGTAAAGGTTACAAGTGTGGTTTTGCTGGGGTTTACATTTAGGCCCTCAGTGCCACACCAGTCTTCCACCACTTTCAGAGCTGACTGAGCCAGATCTGAGACTACTCCAACGAATGGTCCCTAAATTCTGGTGAAGAAACTTGAAACTTTGTCTGCTGCAGAGTAACTTCCGGAATAAATAGCAATAGCTTCAAAATTCTAAACATCGAAATTTGGCAGGTACATGGTTCCTGCTTAGCATAAAAACACGCTCAGGGAAGGACGAGGAGGGGGACCTAGCTATCTGGTACATAGCTAGCTGGATTCACATGGAGCGGAACGAGCATGGAAAGTGGAAGGATGGAAAAACCAGTGGAGGAGTCGGGAAGAGTGTTCACATGAAGCAGTCTCCATGGTGAACGGAATCATAACCTTCCTACTGGAAGCCTCTCTAATCTGAAACCTCTACTTGCGGTTATCAACATTCCTGTCCACTGCGCTTGCGCGGAGCTCGACAGAACGCGGAAACGGTATGAAAATTTCTACCGCCGACCACCCCCTTCTGACAACATGGCAGCCACCCTCCTCAACTGTTGCCCTAACAGCCAATCAGATTGCGTTCCGTCCTTCCGCTTTCTGCGCTCGTTCCGCTCCAAGCTGGATTCATATTCTTCAAAGTTTGTCTCTCGAAACGTCCTCGTACGGAAATTTTCATGGTGTAAGCCTAAAAGTTGCATCATAATCCCAGCTTTCCAACGGTGGAGTCAATTGTTTTTGAACATCACTTATTAGGGTAGAAAACGACGTTTTTAGGGCAAAAAAGTTAGGTTTCGGGTGAAAATCGGCGTTTTTTTTACTAGAAATTGTTTCCATCTTAATCAATTAGTTTGACATGGGATTTTACGTATTTTTTGAAGCTGAATCGAATGGTAAAACTTTCAGATCTCCTCGACAAACAAATAGGGACTTTTCAAGACCTTTCCTAAGGGTGAATGGCCCAATCTCGTTGTTCATTTTCTCCCAGATTCATGTGAGGATACCATTATGGGAGGTCTGGGTTATTTGTGACCCGCACACCTCCCAATTCGTTTACATACCTACCTAATTTTTGCCCGCTATGAAAAGATCGTCCCGATTATTGTCAGAAACCTTCCTTTTTTGCTTGGATTGCTGTTTGATTGGATAGACGTAAGGTACAATTAACAATTGTTGGAGCAGTCAACTTTGACGTAAGTATATAGTTTCTTATTAATCTGCGCTTGAATACCATGGCTATTTTCCAAATCAAGAGATTAATGGTTCTCCAACAGCAATGCCGTTGTGAAGCTGTAAGGGAGTATGCTGGAAATTAAGGGAGTTATGTCAGTTTTAGTGACACAAAGTCGAAAACCCGAAAAAAATCTTAGAAGTGAGAAAAGTGGTCTTTAGCGTGAACTATGTTATAGGACAAAAAAGTCAAAAACTAGTAGTAGAATCAAATCCTAGCCGGTGGTGCGACCAAAAGTGACGCCCTGTATAATGTGAGAACCTTGGCTTTCCATTTCACAAGTCAACGATGAGATGCAAGCTGGGAACTAATACGACCAATAAAACACAACTTTCTTCCATAGCATATATGGATATAAATAGTTTATTACAGTTATCAAAATAATGAATAAAGGAATGGGTTAATCAAAATTTTTGGTATACTTCTAAACACTCTTGAAAACATAACTGCGCTATGTATCGTCGTATAATCGTACTACCCCAACAATTGAAGAATAAAAAAGAAGAAAAAAGTTTCAAATCAAAATAGTGCAGAAGAGGTGAAACAAATTGAAATCCTACTAAAATACCTATCTAATCACTAAATTCCAACATACGTAGGCATAATAAGCAAAATACCAAATTTTGCCTTGTTTCTATAAACATGAAATTGAAATTTCATTTTAAACGGAAATTTGATTTGAAATCAAGTTTGTGCTTATCAGCTATTTGTCAATATAAATGAGCCAATAATACAAATCAAGCTTTTGCGATTAATTAATTAATTAATTAATTGCGGCTAATTGGGAAGATGGTGGGGAAAAAACCCATTTGAAATTTATATAAAAACATTTTCAAGAGAAAAAAAATAAAATATATCAATTTTCAAATTGGAAAGTACAAAAATAGCCACTACAAAATCGCTAACATTAAAAGGGGTTGTATGGTAGAATGCATACATAGATTTATAGTGTCGATAATTTTCGAAAATAAAAAACATAACAACACAATACTCGAAATCCTCTTTGTCCAAAAATTTCTGGTGAAATATTTGATTTAAATGAATTATTGCACATTTGGATGACCTTATAAAAAACATCTCGAATTGAAGAGTTGATAGAAAGTTCAGAAATGATAGAGAGAGAGAGGTAGGAGTACTTGAAGTTGTGCGCGTTGCTTTGATCTGAGTTCGAAATCATTTTTCATAAATACTTGTTTCGGGACCTTTGAATTGTGGAATTTTACGAAATATAGTGGAGTCGTATACTGGATCAACTTTGATTTATATGCTTTCTGAAAAAACCAAAACTAAAATCAAGGTAATTATTGAGAATACCGTGGTTATCTGTGAAAAATAAAGTTGGAGAAAATAACATTGAAATGTATTTATTACATTTATCGCAAAAGGGGTGGATCCCAGCAATAAAGCTGCTTTAATCATTTCCATTATTATGGTTAGCGTGGTAGTGAGGGGATGAGATATTGGTTTAGGCTGCTTTTCTCATCGTTTATTTGACACTCCTAGCGCTTTCGCCCATTAAGGCCTCATCAGGGAGTTTAAGTTTACATATTGTTGTAGCATTATTTTGGTATCCGGTAGTACGAGTTTGAGGTGTGTTTTGACAACTTTGGGAGCTTTACAAGTTGGACAGTTGCTCTTGATGTTCGACCACATCAATCAACATTGGTGATGCAGGACATGCCGGCATGGAAGTGCGACTATACCTCCGTTGCCAGTGTACAAATCTTCCCGGCATTACATGATGTTCGATAAATTTCTATTGCTCTTGCGCTTTGCTTTTCTAGTGCACCACGCTAACTATTTTTAGAAAAAACAAAAAATAAAACGTGTTTTCAAGCTTGTGTTGTTGGTAACAATGCAATATCCATCGAGATAGTATCCATGAAAACGTTTGCCGAAATAGGGAAGGACACAGAACGGACAGGGTTATGTCAATTATCAACCACATACCACATTTTGCTGCTATAATCAAAATCCCCGACACAAATGCTGAAAAACACGCTTTTCAGTTCTGAAAAATTGACCAAAAGCTTGACATGGTAATTACAGTACAACATTGGTTTCACAAAGTAGATACAGGCTTACCATCAAGAAGTAACCCAAAAAATAAGAGATAACAACAAAACAACTACGTACCTAAAACTTTTCTCCCCGTTCATATAACTATTTTTAATCATTACAGTATGTAGCCTTTCCATTATTATGGTTAGCGTGGTAGTGAGGGGATGAGATATTGGTTTAGGCTGCTTTTCTCATCGTTTATTTGACACTCCTAGCGCTTTCGCCCATTAAGGCCTCATCAGGGAGTTTAAGTTTACATCTTCAGTCAGACGTCAGACGCCGCGTGGTGCACTAGAAAAGCGCAAGAGCAATAGAAATTTATCGAACATCATGTAATGCCGGGACGATTTGTACACTGGCAACGGAGGTATAGTAGCACTTCCATGCCGGCATGTCCTGCATCACCAATGTTGATTGATTGGTCGAACATCAAGAGCGACTGTCCAACTTGTAAAGCTCCCAAAGTTGTCAAAACACACCTCAAACTCGTACTACCGGATACCAAAATAATGCTACAACAATATGTAAACTTAAACTCCCTGATGAGGCCTTAATGGGCGAAAGCGCTAGGAGTGTCAAATAAACGATGAGAAAAGCAGCCTAAACCAATATCTCATCCCCTCACTACCACGCTAACTATTTTTAGAAAAAACAAAAAATAAAACGTGTCAAAAAGAAAGAACTCATTTTTATACAACATTTAAGTAATTCTAAATTATTTAGGTACACAACCACACAGGAAGATCGAGAATTCCAACAATCTGAGCCTTATTACGTGTGGTAAAAACGCTACAATCTTTAATAATTCTGTACTCAAATAATTTTATACTTTATATTTCTATGTATAAATAGTATAATATTTACAGCAATAACTTTCTCGTTTCAATATTATAATAAATTGGTTTTTGAAACACCTATCAAGTTTTGTTTCATGATTTTTTTTCTGGATGCTACTCAACATCTAATTTGCAGTTAAATTTCGTCACTAAAGTTTACTTTATATTTTTGGGGGGAAATGTATAGAATTGTATAGTTTCAAATAAGAATTGAAAGTTTAGAAACAGATTAGTTATTTTAATACTGCGTTAAAAACAGATTTAAGTTTAAGATTCTCAACGGGACACGGAACAAAACTTTTGACTCGGTTCCGGGTTTTCTTTTCATTTTCTCTGAGATAAATAAAAAGCTTAAAATTAATAACTTTTTTTGATGTCAGTCGATTCATCTGTTATTTCCATTGTCTGGGTAAAATGGTGTCCAACGTTGATGCATGGAGTCAAGAGTTGTAGAGATGAACCTTTTAGGCAGGGAGCTGCAGTTTCTTGCCTTTGAGAACTGGAAAAAATTAAATACAATTTATATAATAGTATATATATATATATATATATATATATATATATATATATATATATATATATATATATATAAGTAGTATGATTATAATAGTAGTTCTATAAAATAGTAGTTAACAGGGATTTGTTTTACTGATCAAACACACAATTGCAGTAACAGATCTGGGATTTATAGGTAGACCAGAGATGGTTTGCGTTCCAAGGGCGCCTATGAGGTAGAAAGTTGAACTAGGTACTTGCTGAAGCAACTTTTGGACGACAACCCTGTTAGGTAAAATGACCATGAAGAAAAATTTCATGTTTTAGGGTTGGCTGCACTGCTTTTGGCGAATTCGCGACAACAGCAACTATTTTGGTTTTTCGTTTAGGTAGGTAACTTGGTGACACCTGATTTCTGCTTTCCGTGACATATTCCCCATTCATTATTTTTACATTTCTTCCTTTCATTTCGCTAGGTTATCTTATATATTAAAAAATGTACGAAATCTAATGGCAGTTAGTACAACCATTCTATTCGGCCGATTTCATTTATTTATTTTTTTTTTAGAACACATAGATTCATAGTTCTATAGAACACACCTAGGGTGGGTAAACCCTCCCAAATTACTAGAAAAATAAAAATACTTAAATACCTAAATTCAAATAATATAACAACTTGAAATAAATACTATGAACTATAAAACTGAAACTAATAATGTAAACAGCTCGAGAGGGATTCTGTAAAACATACCTACCAAACTCCTCGCTTGACAGAGCAGAATTGGACATAATATTATGTGGGAAGTATGGACAGCATGTAAACATTCACTTCCCACACTGCCCTGATGGGTAGTAAATACGGCAGCGTCTGCGGCAGGGGCAGTGGGGTGCAGCAGGGAGAATGGAACAGACGATGCTAGCGCTCCTTTCAGATAAGTCACCATTTTTGTCCCGTTGATGCAAGTTTTTTGTACTCCTATTCCCGATAATGCCAACGTTTTCAAATTTATGCTCCATCTGTTATTGACCTTTGAGATACTTGAGAGATACCTGTTGGATACTGTTCTTAAAATATCTTTCTTTCGTCTAGTTACTAAGCACGCCAAAAGATGTGTTAAGTTTGTCTGGCAATATTCCTTTTAGCAGTAATTCAATTTACGTTCTTTTGGTCGTTAAATAAGCGAACTCCAGAGCTCTCAAGAACAAAGACCAATCATCCCTAAACGTTCCAGAATTAAAGGAGCCCTGTTTAGCACTACTAACTTAGAACTCTGGAAATACGCATGTGTGTACGACTTCTTAACGTTCGAGTTCCAACGTTTCCAGAAAAACTGAGACTGTCAGAACCATTGCGGAACTGTGGGTTCTAGCACTGTGAACAACACAGAACTAGCATGAGCTTGCGCCGAACTGTTTGGAACTGTCCCACAGAGAACGAAGCTTTAGAAGATATTTTTAAAACAGAAACTCAAGGTCTGAACTATTGAGCAAGCTAATCACTCAAATAACTTTCCACAAAATCTTCCAATCTGAATGTTTTGACGCTGATTTCTTAATCCGATGTACTTAAATCCTAAAGGAACATCTTGGAATATATTAGTTTTATCCCTTCAAAAAGACGCACCGCGGACAAAAGCCACAAAATGCACGATATCATCCAATCTGGGCCACGCCAATAGTAGGATTTTCTCACTCTTTTCAACTGCTTTTGGGAGTGAGACGCTTCTTCAACGGCTTGGCCGATTTTCGCCTATCGCACAACCGTGGTGGTGGATTCTCACATCTCACAGAGACTGAAAATATATTCCTAATGTTGATCGCGTAGTCTTAATACAATATGGCTCCAAACTGTCGCACATTTTCTTGATTCTACTACACTATCTTTCTCAATAAGCCTACCAATGTGACGTTACTATTTTTGCAACTACTGATAGACCCTAATAACTATTCGAGAGTGATGTTTATGATTTTGCAGATCGCATTATCGCTGGTGACCAGGATCTGTCAGGTTTTGTTGTCCTATCTTTGATGATAAGAGTGAAAACAAGCGAGGAATACCCACCCTTGGGTTAGAAAAACGTACTTTTACGATTATTTTTGGGAAAGAAAATTCCATTCTGAGAATTTGAGACTAATACCTAATGACATACAATCGATAGGTATTCTTAAGAATTTGCAAAGTTTTTAAGCTAGTAGTAGAATCACAAAGGGCAATGGGTCCCAGGGTGTGATGGCGAAAACTCACAGAAAACTAACTACTGGCGTAGGTGAGCGTAGTTCACCAGGGTGTTTAGATAATAGCCTCAGCTGATTAGAGGTAAGTACATAAGTTTTAAAACCCCAAATTAGCGTTGCCATGGGTCTGAATTTCTCTATTTTTTTTCTCCAGATTCTTGCGTTCATAAATTATAGAAAAAGTGAAATAGTTTGGGCAAAATCCTGAATATTTACTTAGTTTCAGAATTTACCTACTTTACACATCTCATCATTTACCTACAATACATTTACCTACTACTACATCACATCTTGAGCTTTTTCCTCCACAGATCAGCTTGAAAGTTGACCATGAAAGTCGATACTAAAGTATCCATGACTATTTCTCTGTTGCACTCTCGTGAGCAATCTTTTAACTAACCGATTTCCAGCCTGGTGACCAGCTAGCATTCCCCTGTGATAAAGTTATCTTGTCCGACTCATTCTGTATCTTTTCCCTTGTTGAGCTTTCTGTTTTCTCTCCAATCATTACGAGCAGACAACGGTGTATAGAAAACAAATAAAAATCCGGAAAAGAATAGAAAATGTTATGAAACAGCTGTTTGCAGGTGTAAACAGAATGAAGAGAAATGTTTTTTTGTACTTTTGTACAGTCAACTCTCCTACTCCTCCGAGCCAAGGCCGAAAATAGATTGTAATTTCAGGAGGTTCGAAATTAAATTTTGAAAGTTTAGTCCGTTCTGAGTGAGAAAATCTTTGTCCGCCATCTCGAAATAGGTGGAATACAAAATGGTAGCGTCATAAAGATGGTTTAATTTGCCCATTTTAAAGTTTATCTGTGATAATTCCTTAACCGTCCATTCTACAGAAATTTGTATACGTAGCAAAGATGTAGAGAATAGAAAACCAAAACGACAGCAAATATGAATTATCTCACAATATAAAACTGATAAATATGGACAATCTGACTAATATGGACAATTGAAAATCGGGCTACTTTTAGGAGGGTATCCGCCCCCCCCCCCCCCCCCCATCTAGACTTTTTTCCTTCAAAATCACCTAGCAACCTCAATTTCGGTCTGATTCAGGTCTGCCAAACCTCATTCGATTCAGGGTTAAATACTTTCTAAAGTTCATATAGAGCAAGTTTTTTCTCAGACCGTTTCTCATTTAAGTACTAAGTAAAAGGCAGCTTTTGCGAACTTTATGTGTAAAATTACACTAGTTCGGCTGCAAGTCAATAGGGAAAAGTCTCAGCTAAAACATGCTCGATTTGAACTTTGAAAAGTATTTGATCTTGAGTGGAATGAGCTTTGGCAGACTGAATCAGACCAATATTAACGCCACTAGAAGATTTGAAGGGAAAAAGTATAGGCAGGGGGAGGAGAGGACTGACCCAAAATTAATCCAATTACCAATTGATTGTAATTCGCTTATTTCAAGAGATAATTCAGAGTTCTGTGATCGACTCGTTTTGTTTTTTTATGCTCTACAACTTTGCTACCTTTATACAATTTCTGTAGGATGTACGGTTTAGACATTAATAAAACAAGACTTTAAAAAGGGCAAATTAACCGCCAATTTGTATTCCACCAATTTCGAGATGGCAGAAAATCCAATCTCAAACCGTCTCCTGAAATTAGTACCTGTGTTCGGCCTTGGCTCCTGGACTATTATAAGATAATTTACGAAAAGTCGCTCATATGATCATGGCTGGAACATTCCACTTTTTTGTTTTTTCAGAATCAAGAAATAATTAGAAAAGATTCATTTAGGTGTTCTCTAATACAAAATGTTCCTGTACGCCAATGATTATCGTGTATTTGATTGAGCTTGGGGGACATGATAACTGGTAGATTAAAATACGTCTAATTCCCTCGGCATCAAACTCGTCCGCACTGAGTTTGACAGACGCACTGTCTGTCTTCAGATAAGCCAATTTTCAAAAACTTGTTTTGCACTCGCTCAATGGAACGGATGTGAATGATACATGCTGGAACTCCATATTTCCAATGCGAATCCCAGATGACTGCGGACCAAAGAGCAATACAGGACCATCAAGGGAGCCAAACACCGAAAAGGTCGAGAGGCCCCATAGAGGAAACCGAGTTGTTTGAACTCCTTTATAGAACGAGATTTGATCCTCATCATTATAAGTGGCAGGTGCATCACATTATGAGATTGGGTCATGTTGAATACACGAATACCTACCACAAAAATATTAAGTACGTGACGTACCAAGGTATTACGCCATTTTTCAAATGATATAATTTATTTCAAACGCCTACTCAAAAACTATGATCAACGCCAACTTTATAAAAGAAATCACAACCACACACCTAAGTAGCCATATGGGTATCATGACTGATGGAGATTACCGAGTTTAACTTGCCACATTTTGGACATTCAAACTCGACTGGCCTCAGTGTTTTTAAACTCGCGTAACGCTCTGGTAAAAGACAGTGCGTGGTAATCTCCGTTAATTTTCGACCTCTTCGAGTTTAACCTCGTTTACCTTTTTGTTGAAACTGTGCCCAAGTCATGGTAGTTTTGTTTTTGACGTTATTGTTTGTAACTGATGCTGGCCCCTACTTTCAAAATCGACCCAAAAGTGTCTCTTCTTTCCGTGAAAAATATACTTCCATTAATTAACATCACGTAACTCATCCAATGAACGGAGATTAGCGAGTTTAACTTGTCAGATTTTGGGCATTAAAACTCGAGCTGCATCAGTGGGCTTACACTCGCGTAACACTCTGGTAAAAGACAGTGAGTGGTAATCTCCATTAATTTCCAACCTCTTTGAGTTTAAACTCGTTTAATTTTTTGGTCAAAGTGGGCCTGAGTTATTGTAGTTTTGATTTTGACGTTACTGTTTGTTACTGACGCTGACCCCTACTTTTGAAATCGATCCAAAAGTATCTATTCATTCCGTGGAAAATAGACTTCCGTTAACATCACGTAACTCATCCCATGAACGCCCCTCTTTAGCATAATAATACGTTTCGCCATTGATGTTATAGGATCGTGAATAAAAAAATTAGTGTTTGAAAAAAAAATAAATATAATTAAAATGAATGAAAATGCTGTAGAAGACAGTCTACACGGGTTCAACGTTAGACGGAGAGTACAATGGCAACCCTTTCCAACGACCTGTAATAAACAAAACACAACTATAGGAATCATGAATGCAACTTTTTAATTCCTTTTTCATCCTCCAAAACTTAAAATATGCATCACGATTTCATTTTGATTGCTCTAGATTTCCGAAAACTCACTGTGATTTTAGAGCGAAAAAAGACGAATTTTCAACTTAATTGAAACCGACCACCAGCTAGAACCCCAAGAACTGTGGTACAATAAAGCTCAAAAGAGCAAATATCTGTTTATTTATATCAGAAAATTGCACCTACGAATTAATGTCAAAGTACTGAGTTTTAGTATAGAGTATTTGCAAATAGAGTTCATCTTTTTGCAAATCAAATTAATCTTTTGGAAAATTCAACTAAACGTTTTACAAGTAAATTTAATCTTTTTACAGATGAATTTAATCTTTTTGCAAATAAAGTTAATCTTTTTGCAAATAAAGTTAGTCATTTTACAAATAAATTTAAACTTTCCGCTGCAGTAGATAGATTGATTTTTAACGCATATCGCGTTTTTTAAACAAAGAAAAGGTCGATATTGCATCCCCCCCCCCCCCCCCAGTCACTACCTACCTTCCATTTACCAAATTTGTACATCCCCGGTTATTGTAGGATTTGATTCGTGTAACCACTCTAATGAGTATTGTATCTGTATTTTTGCTGTCATAGCAACGTTGAATAAAATTCATTCTGGTTTTGAATCCGAGTTAATGTCAAGTTCAGACTTAGTTTCGGGGTG
This sequence comes from Adelphocoris suturalis, assembly GCA_030762985.1. Taxonomy (NCBI): domain Eukaryota; kingdom Metazoa; phylum Arthropoda; class Insecta; order Hemiptera; family Miridae; genus Adelphocoris; species Adelphocoris suturalis. The sequence continues at coordinate 22,480,798 of CM061049.1, forward strand.
TATTCTTTAATCCTTCGGTTACCGTCTTGTTAAAATAAAAAATTGAACCAAGAAAAGGGCAAAGAAAAACAACGTATTCATTAAAACAGCTTATTCATCTCATCATTAGAAAAGACGTTGTTTTTCTTTGCCCTTTTCTTTGTTTATGTTATTGCTCTTTGTTCATGTTCTTTGTTTAAATAACATGATATGCGCTAAAAATCAAACTTACCTACTGCAGCTGAAAGTTTACATGTATGTTTTTGTAAAATTATCAACTTTATTTGCAAAAACATTAAATTAATCTGTAAAAACATTAAATTTATTTGTAAGTAGTATAATTAAATTTGCCAAAAGACTAATTTGATTTGCAAAAAGATTAACTCAATTTGCAAATACTATATCAATATTGTGTTGAACGGTGACCATTTTGGGCTCTGTTCTTCCTGTGGGTTATCACTCAAGTAAGTATAACTCAAAAATAAAATGTTGACATGGCAATTTTGTCTTACGGCTGAGGGTCTTTTTTAAAATCCAACACCAAAAATTACACCACAACCGTTGATTACTTTTTTTTTAAATTTTTATCTGGCATAATATTGATATTTACAGCTATGGTGATGAAATTCGTAACTACCTGTGTTTACATATGCTTCTAAAATGTTCAAAAACAACAACTAGTCCACTAATATTTCATTTACAGGTGCACCCTGCTTGTCGCTACAGCCTGTCTGCAATGAGCCTGCTGAGCTGTGTTGTCTCCATCATACTACTTGAGTGAGACAGAAATCTTCAGCTTATTGTAGAAACTGAGCCGAAACAAGACACCACACAATACTGATGTAATAAAGCTCACCACCCAAACTCTTGCAGGTGAAATTTTAGAACAGAAACAAATATTTAATCACTCCTGCTATTGTACAAAAAACCTTGGAATTCTAGCTGATGATAACGAACCATTTCGATTAAGTTGAAATTAGAGTTTTTTAGCGATAAAATCACGTTCTGCATTGTGATAATCAAAAACCCGTGTTATCCCCAAGCTCAAGTAGGACTTCAGATTATTTTGCGTTCCCAAAATCACAAAATAGACACGATTTTCAGTGGGTGATATGGATTTGTGACACCAGTGCCCACGAAGGCCATTAATTAGACTCTGGCTAACCTCATCTACATCATCAACCGAAATAATCTTAGAGTATTCATCACCTTGATGTTAGTCATTAATTGTTATGAAACCAAAAATGAAACTAAAATATGTTAAGAGACCTTACAGTTGATCTGCTTTGACCTGTATAAATCAGATGATCATGTACCACTTATAAAAAGAAGAATCTGTTCATCGTTCCAGCTTTCTTGGGGATGTATTTTGCTGCTTGGATATAGGAAGGAGCTGAAATTATTCGAAATTACTGACGACGTCACAAGCACATCTTTCCACTCTATTAATGACCCCCCCCCCCTCCCCCCAAAAAAAAATTGAGCTGAATTGTATGCATACTGGCATTTTGATTAAAGTTATGGTATGGTGTTTGCAGAAGACTGTTTATTACACCGCTTAAATATGTTACACAGAGTGTTGCAGTCAATTTGAAGAAATAATTCGAAAATAAAAAAACCTGCGTGCCATGTTGATCCGTCGTATTTTTCAGAATGGAAACGTTTAGTTCAAGAGTGCTTTGATCTTTTCCTCCTCTTCTTGCTCCTTCCCTGATCGATGACTGGGAACTCGATCAGGTTAGGATAAGGTTTACAGGCCACCTCGGGTACTGACTGCGGTCAGGTGCTGTATGCCTCAGTCGGTTCATGATATCCCAAAAGGGATTTGATCGCGGTAAACCCGTAATTAGTCCGCACGGAGGATTCAGACTCTGGGGAAAGCCAGCGAAGGCTGGTTCCCTCGCAGTGGGGGCAGTCACATGCCGTGGTTCCATTTCCACATGCGATTTAATTCCTCCGAACTTCACATCCATCTTACGAGGCACTAATTACTTATCCAAAAACTTGGTGAGTGAAAAACTGCCCTGAACTACCTCAAACACTAAAGATTTTCGCAAGAAAAGTAGTAAAAATAAGATAAATAGTATAGAGTGACTATGCACGTAACAACAGTGAATAAACATGAGGTGAGCATCTTCCCAACATGGTGGAGCAGGGGGGAGCACAGGGTAGCCAACATGAGAGAGCAAAACGTCTGTTATTATTAGAAAAACTGCGCTTACGCTGGTTTTCTCAAATTATTTATTCAAAATTCACCACAACACCGTGTGTAACATTTTTGCTGCAAAGTAAACAGCCTTCAACTCATCCCTGCCATAATTATACTCATACCTCCCCAAAGATGAGTTATCAATGATTAAACTTTCAGAATTTGTATATATGACAGGATCACCCATTGCTTGATGGTCAAGTGCTTTACACTCACTACAACACCGTGTGTAACATTTTTGCTGCAAAGTAAACAGCCTTCAACTCATCCCTGCCATAATTATACTCATACCTCCCCAAAGATGAGTTATCAATGGTTAAACTTTCAGAATTTGTATATATGACAGGATCACCCATTGCTTGATGGTCAAGTGCTTTAACAGGATTGTTCAGAACCTACTGGGTTAGTGTGTTACAGTATTTACAGGCGTTAGATAAGACTCAAATCTACACTGGTATTTGCTAAAACCTTTCCCCATTGAGATAAAACACAAAAAGTTCCAGTCATGCAGCATGACCGTACGATCGAATTTTCGTAAATTATCGTACTATATTATGTTAAATTGGTTTGAAAATTCAGAACTATGAGTAAACAATGTTTCATGCAAATATTACCGATTTTTACAACTAGCGAACGGCATTATTTCGATTTTTGACTGATTTTTCAACTTTGAATTTTTTGAAAACTTGATACATATTCTTATAGGAAATTTTACGCTGATTTCGAATATACTACATGTTAGTATGCTGAAAAAATTATTTCGCACAACAAATCGCAAAAAACAGGCTATTTTGAAATTTTTGACTACATTTTTGAAAATTTCAACCCGAAGATGTAATCCGATCATGCTGGGCAACGAACTTGAACTTTCGATTTGTGTCCCTAACATTTTAAAATTTGTTTGAAGTTTCTAGCACAATTCTACGGACAGTTATCGTCTGGAATGACACATACATACATACATAAAAAAATGCGTTAAACTTCAGAATAGCCTGAAACGGATTTCTGCATAAATGTTTTTCAAAAATTCACATTCTACAAATTTTGAGGCGAGAGCAATAGCTTAATTTTCTTCAAAAATTCGCTAAAAGCATTAGGTAAGTAACGCATCCCTCTCGAGCCTGACTGTTAATATCACGTAGACTGTTCCAGACATAGCAGTTGAACTTTCTGAATCAGAACACTGTGATAATATACAAAACTATAAGACTGTACTAAAATACGCAACTAAGTCTGTGGCTGTATGTCCTCAATGCTCGACCCTCAACTCTGCAACACCATATACTCGACACCAGATCAGGTAAGAGTGATGTGAGCAATGGTGGCAAGCTAAGAGTTTGCAAACGTAATTTAATCTTCACGAGAAATTATGCTTTACTAAAATGTTATAACGATTCCCTGATAGCAAATACTAGACCATATTTGGACCGTTACCTCCATGCCGGCCACTAGTCATGGAGGAAGGAAAGGAGTTAGAAGAAGCCAAAGACAAGATAAGGTATTGCATCGACACTTGACGGACTCCCTTTCCGATGATGATGATTTCGGCTAATTTAAGTGGGTCAATAAAATATGGAAGGAGGTGGGAAATGCCTGATGCCGGGAAAATTGTAGCGCGACGTGGGGCATTCTGATTCTGGTTGAAGAAGTGTGAATAGAGTTCGATATTTTCAACAGTCAAACTTGTAGTTGGTGTCTTGTGTACCCTGTTCCCAACTCTTATGTTTGGTCTATGCTGTTGATTGTCCAGCATAGCACACTACATATTATCAGTGACGTCACCCACCAAGGAGTGATACCTTATCTTGTCTTTGGCTTCTTCTAACTCCTTCCCTTCCTCCATGACTAGTGGCCGGCATAGAGGTGACTGCATGGAGGTAACAGGACCTATGGTTATGCCAAAATATGTGACATGAAATTCAACTCACCCTTGGTGATATACAGGTAAAAGAAATCGCAGTACAAGACGGTCTGCACGATACCAGCAACAATTGCAATCACGTCATAGTGGCTTTCGGCGTACCAGCGGTAGATCCAGTTGAAGATGTAGAGAGCTCTGTAGGACCCGAGGGCAAACAAATAGTGGGAAGTGATGCTCTCGGCTTCCCCAGTCTTGGAAACCATGAACAGCTGAGGAAGGATGGCTACCGACTCCAGGTAGATGGAAAACGTCCACAAAATCTGCAAGGAAAATATGATAAAAGTTCCAGTCATGAAGCATGATCGTATGAGAGAATTTTCGTAAATTATCGGTTATATTATGTTACATTGTTATGAAAATTAAGTACTTAAAGTGCTAAGAAATTGTTAACTAACAATATTCTGGCAAAGAAACTCGTTCTAAATAATATCCAATGATTTAATAGAGATCTTATATTTTTAACGTTTTTTCAATTTTTATCGATTTTCAGCAAATATTAATGAAATTTAAATACATTTTTAGCATAATGTTGTACATAAATTTTTCAATACTCTAGTTCATCGTCGATAAACTCCTTTTGACCAAGCATTTTGAGTTACAAAACAAATATATAGATCAGTACTCACCTAGTGAGCCACATGATAAGCACATTTTCTTTCAAGTAGATTAGTGTTTCACAAGGAATGACGAAATAGGAATTTCGGGGGGACATCCCAATGGAGAATTTAGCATTAGAGCTCACTAAGCTGATTGGGTTGTTCGGCAAGTTAAAATCCTATTCTTTTTCACAGAAGTGCCATTCCAAATTTCATAGAAATTAGCGTTAAGAGCTCACTCAGATGATTGGGGTTATTCGGTAAGTTAAAATCCTATTCTACCTGTTTCATAGAGGTTCTGTTCCAAATGTTAGCGTTGTAGGATACATAGCATAGAAATTAGCATTGAGCTCACTCAGCTCATTGGGGGTTGGGCAAATTGAAATTTCATCCTAGGGTCCTTTCCAAATTGTAGCTTCGTACCTAGGATAAATAGCTTAAAAATTTGATTTTTTGAATCACGAAATCAGCCCACACTGCTGCTTATCAATGAAGACTTTCTCAACCATTTTATTTTGAAGGACTGGCTGATCATTTTGCGACTCATCCCGTCAAATTCGGTCCAGCCGTTCTCGAGCTAAAGTGCTTTTACGAGGATACGTACATACGAGGGTCGTCCAGAAAATAAGTTACGTTTTGATCTGTAGGGTCGTAGGAGTGGCTTTTGCCAAATCTGGTAACACCGCTCGAAAGAGGAGAGGTGGGGGAATAGAATGAGAGGTGGGTGACTTCAGTCGGTCAGTTACCAACGTCAGGGCAGGTATTTGAAATGGAGCCCTCCACGTCGCGTCCCGCCACCTCGATCCCCGTTCCCTCTCGAGTTGTTGTGCGCGGAGTGATTCAATTTCTTTATGCACAGGGTTTCAAATCAGTTCAAATTCACGAACAGCTGTTTATGGAGAAGGTGTAATGAGTGAGTCAATGGTGAGGAGATGGGTACGTGAATTTAAGGCGGGAAGACATTCACTTGAGGATGAAAGTGGGAGAGGCAGACCCTCAGTTGTGACGGACGAAACTGTCGCAGAAATCGACAATGCAGTTCGCAAAGATCGTCGTTCAACCCTGGATGAACTCCACCTGAGTTTCCCAGACATCTCACGATCCCTCATCCATGAGATCGTCTCGAAAAAACTTGACTTTCGGAAAGTTTGCGCTCGGACAACTCGAGAGGGAACGGGGATCGAGGTGGCTGGACGCGACGTAGAGGGCTCCATTTCAACTACCTGCCCTGACGTTGGTAACTGACCGACTGAGGTCACCCACCTCTCATTCTATTCCCCCACCTCTCCTCTTTCGAGCGGTGTTACCAGATTTGGCAAAAGCCACTCCTACGACCCTACAGATCAAAACGTAACTTATTTTCTGGACGGCCCTCGTACATAAACGGACAAAGGGCCATGTCATACGAGCGCTATTGCCGTCGCGCAGATGCCGTCGAGATAGCGCCGGAAAAAGTACATGTCATACGTGACGGCAAATGCGTCGCGTTGATGCCGTCCCACCAACGCCAGGAGCCTGTCATACGTAGCGTCTTCCAGGCGCATTTGCCGTCGCGGCAATTACGTTATTACCAAGATGGACACCATCCAGTTAGGTTGTATCAGCTTTTTGCACATTTTAGATATATATGAAGTGCTCACGCGGCAAATGCGTCCCGCTGGCGCTAGCGCTCCGTATGACAGGGTCCCGGCGTCACGTGCGCCCCGTCGCTAACGCGACCGTCCGCGTTGGCTGCGCTCAGCGTCCGGCTAACGCGGACTCGCCGACGGCATTAGCGTCCGTATGACATACTCCATAAGAACCCCATTGCCGGGTTGGAGCGACTTTAACGCGACGGCAATAGTGCTCGTATGACATGGCCCAAAGTTAATACAGTAGTGGTATTTTTGTTTTCAAGAAAATGCGCTAAAGACAGATTACAAAAATTAGATTATTAAATTAAAGATATAAACATACCTCGAGAGGAGAAAACTCGTGGTTGATGAGAAGCGAAAGAAGGACACATGGAAGCACCAAAAACTCGATCCTGAAAACAGAAGATTGTTATGAATTTATGCTGTGGACCACCAGAATTGTAACTTTGGGCTGAAAGGTTGTTGAATCCTACTGGAAACCTGTACTGGTAAGAGAGTTGAGGTAGGTAGAGCCATGTGGCACATATTCCTCATATCCGTTACATGAATGTGTAGATCATTGAAAATTTAAATAATCTTGAAATTAGAGCAAGATCGGATGAATAACATTCGGATAAGAAAACTAAGTTTAATGGATATTACGTACGCGCATGCACAATTGAAGCTATCAATTTCTGAGAGTTGAAATTTATAGGGAACAATCCACAGCCTAACCGGCACATTCCCAGAAAATTCCACCAAAATCGGATTGAAACTGTAGAAATTATGCGTGTTGCAAGCAGTTTACATTCGCACATGCGCAACAGCTACTAACTAATGATATAGAAGTGATTGATATGAGATAATTAACTAGATTTTTCCTAACCACCCTCCGAATTTGAGCCTAATGGGATGACTAGAAGTGAGAAAATTATGCTTGATGGAATTTATGTTTGTGTATGTGCAGAGTAGATTATTGATTGGTGGGAGATGAAACTGATAAGACACCATCTACAGCCTAACCCGCAGATTCTGTTAGAATTTAATGAAATTTAGATGAAGACTGTAGAACATATACTTGTTGCAAGGATTTGTAGACACAACTTGTTCAGAATGGTCTAAAATATAAAATGCCAGTAGAATTTTTGAATCAGATTTTTTTGTTTAATCTTCCAAAAGTGAATGCTTCCACTATCCTCAGTTAGATTTGGAAGCAATATGAGCAAGACAAGGTATGGCCTCACAGACTTCAGCAACTCAATATCACCAGCAACTCCAGGAGTTATGTGAAAAGATATGAGAAGATTCGAATAGAATGGATGGTCAACTCGGGTCTCACCTCTCTTTTATACCTGCTCTAGTGCATGTGTTGATCACCAGACAGTAGAGGTGGGTAACTAGGTCAGACTCGGGCCAATACTTGGATTTATTTAGGAAACCACAACTAAGTTACAAGTTGTTCACGATAATTGTGTTGATATTCTTTCTGTGGAAAGGCTTCCTACTATCAACTTTGTTCAAGTACTTAGCTACCAAATCATTTCGACTAAAATGTAGATTGTACATTCTATTTCTATTACTTCAAAGTTACATGATTTGGTAAGTATTTTCAGTATCAATAGAATAATGAGTCAGTTTACCTGAAGGTGTCATGGTTGTGGTCGTAGGAGGCCTTAAACTTGACAAACATGAGGTAAACAGTTCCGTAGGAGGCCGCCAAGAAGACGACTTTCATCACAGAATTATAAAGGGAGATGAATGAAGTGAAGAGATCCAGATAACGGGATGTGTAGACAATAGCAAACAGCACCTGGGATCTTCCGGAGATACCTGAATCATAAGAACAACAGTTTTTGAAAAATGTAGAGCAAACATCAAGACAATAATAAGTTAAATAATAAACAATCCATCTGTATACCTTGTTCACAATGGGATGGCAGACCGAAAGTTACCCAATCCACTACTACACTCACAGGATCGGGGGTGCATGGATGGGTCAATAGACCTTTTAGCCACCGATTCTCACCATTTTAGACTCCAATACCACAAACCTATTATACATGTTTTTTATAGTATCTCAACTCGAACTTGAGTTCATCAGTGATAAAAGTATTTTTGAACAGTACTTGAATTTCTGACAAAAATGTGATCAAGAGTCGATTGCGACCACTCCCAGATCTTAACATTCATAAATAAGTGAGAAAAATCGATTTTCAGGTAAAAATGCCCATAATTGACTAAAATTTTGTAGTTTTTGAGTTTTGCTGCGTGCCCTGGAATTTATTCTGCAATGCCATCGCAGGGTTAACCCAGCACGACTATTGAGGATATGGTTCACCTCAATGATCAGAACTCAAGTGCCTAATTTAATTTTATCCACCACCTTATTTTAATTTAATTTCAATTTGATTTTATCCACGTTCTGTTAGCCATGCTGCATGACTAAGAGTAAAGTATTGATTGGGAACAACGAAACTCATAGGGGACCATCTTCACCCTAACCAGCACATTCCATGGACATATCATAAAAATCGTTTGAATACTGTGGAAATTGAGCTTGCAACAAGGATTTGTGGATTCACGACAGACACACACACACAGAAAGACAAGAAACGAATGTTGTTCAGAATGGTCTAAAACGTAAAATGCGAGTGGAAATTTGACCACTGTAAAAAAACTATAACCGTTTGATTTTAGTGGGGACTACAACTTTTCCATCACTCAAAAGTGAAAACAATGCTTCCGTTACCTATATAGGGAAACTTGGGAGCAATTCAAGAGATGAAATTCAGCATTCAGGTACCAATACTTCACTTTTGTAGGTACATCCGCACGGACTGACTGGCTAATCAATAGATTCGCTAGCAGCGCATGATTTCTCTATCAATCCAGAGGCGTTTTATCGAAGTTCTAGCCCTTAGGGAAAGCTAACCGTTCAACGTGCGGATGATTTTAATCAATTCTTTGGAATTGTATTCATCATTGACAAACAAAAAATCATTAATGTTACATTGAAAGTTTTTGAGATCTCGATTTTTGAATGTTTAGCGCATTAGTGCTACCCTTTAGGGTTGACAAAAATTGATCCCGAGCTTCTTGGACCATCTAGACCCCAAATGCGATTTTCAACGCAAGTTTCATGAAGTTTGGTCTATAATTTCGGAGAAAAGCCGCGGACGGACGGATTTTTTTTTAAATTTCTATTTTGGGATTCTACGGATCTTGAAACTTAAACCAAAAACTTTTCGGGAGGGGGTTAACATTTTAACACAGAATGTGTTTTTGCGATGACCTACCGAAAAAAAATCGTCACAAAAAACCGACAGAAGAAACCGTTATGCGCCTTTTATAATGATTTTCACGTACAACCAAGCCGTTGGTAAGGAAATAGAACTCCCGCAGTGTTCATTGCACAGAAATTGTTCACCATTCGTTGGAAAGCTCTCAATTTATATAGTATTTTTCTTGTAGTTACATATTTATTTATATAATATTTATAGGGTTTTAGACCAAATTAAATGTCTAACAATTATTTATTTTATTATTGCCAAATATTGTTATTATTCACGTGCAACCAAGCAAAAACACATTCTGTGTTCCTATGATTTCATACAGAGTATGGAAAAAGAAATAAACCGGGGGGTGCAGGGGGGCGGAGCCCCCCGCCGAGGCGCAAAGCGCCGAGTTTTTGTTGGTAGATTACTAAAGTTTATCATTAAAAATAATAATTAAAAAAAAAAAAAAAAAAAACTCGGCCCTTCGCGCCTCGCAAGGGGCTCCGCCCCTTGACCCCACCAGGGGGGCTTCGCCCCCCTGGACCTCCCCGGATGTTATTACTTTGAGCCTGACTGCTAAAATGTAAAAAACATGGAATCATATTTTGCTCCTCGCTCTCACTTTATTATAGAAATGATCACGACGATTGAGCTCTTGTGAGATGATGATCTCCTAATAGAAACTCGCGAGTAAACATTCACTTTATTATAGAAAGAGGCTAAAGAGGCTACATACGAAATTACAGCTTCCTATAGTGTATAGTATAGAAATTACCTATTAAAATGATTTAACCACCGCTTCACAAATCAAACCGTTCTCGCAATATTCGGATCACCTGCTATGAATCACATCATCGAAACACCAGCTCAGTGAAATCATCAGAAATTAACAAGCGGTTGCAATCATGTTCACAATATCAATAATTGAGAATGATCACCTGTGTGTAAACAATTATTCATATAACCATGCTCATAACTCAGCTTGTTGGCCACGCACTTCGCAGTAGTTAATATAGTATGGTTGGATAAATCGAGAGCTTTCGAACGAATGGTCAACGAATTTTGTGGGATGAAAAACGACGAAGTATCATATCCCTAGAAACGACTCGGTTGTAAGCGGAAATCATCACAATTATTGGCGCTACTTTCATCTCACTTTTCGGCGGGGGATCCATCGCTAAAACATGATTCCATGTTAAAACCATATCCTATTAGTTGCATATGCTACAAATTGCGTCTCCTCCAAATGAATAAAAATTAATTAACTGTTCCCCCAACTTAACTGTCCAACGATAATACAAACATTAACTATGAAATTTCATTTTATTTTATCTTATAGTGTTTCTTGTGTATTATTATTATTTTTAACCGACCTAGACAACAATTTAACACCCCCCCCCCCCCCCCAATTGTTGGTCTAAATCCCAAGATGCGGAGGAAAAAAAAAGGTTACAGACATGCAGCATGACCGCATGAGCGAAGTTTCGCAAATATTCGTTTTGTATTTAAGTAAAATTATTTTCTATTCGAGCTTTTTGAGTGCAAGTAAATTGTTAACTATTAACTTTATAACAAAAAAACTTATTCTAAATTCAATCTGCTAATCGAAAAGAGATTTTAAACATTTAGCTTTTTAGCAGTTTTTTTATCGATTTTTTGGCGCATTTTAATGAAATTTAAGAAAATTATTCAGCGTAATTTTGTAAACAAAAATCATGTATCAGGTTTTTCACATCGTAATATTGCTCAATACCAAATTTCAGCTTCCTCCGTCGATTAGGAGAGTAATGACCTCTCGAGCTCACTCAGCTGATCTGGGTGGTTCCTCGCTTTCAATCATACACAGCAGGCCTATAGATGGCCCATACCAAATTTCAGTATCCTACGTATATTAGGAGAGAAATGATCCCCTGAGCCCACTCAGCTGATTTGGGTGGTTCCTCAATCGTAACACAGCAGGCCTATAGAGGCTACATACCAAATTTCAGCATCGTAGGTCTATTAGGCGAGAAATGAGCTTGCGTGCTCACTCAGCTGATCACGGTGAATCCTCGCTTCGAGAATTGTACACAGCAGGCCTATGGAGGCTCCATACCAAATTTCAGTCTCCTAGGTATATTAGGAGAGAAATGATAATCGCAGAGCTCGATAAGCTGGGCTGGGTGGTTCCTCAATTTGTCAATCGTCCACGGCAGACCTATAGATGCTCAATACCAAATTCCAGCCTCATAGGTCTATTAGAAGAGAAATTAGGTCCCGAGCTCAATCAGCTAATCTGTGTAGGTCCTCATTTTGACAATCGTACACCGCAGACCTATAAGATGCTCAATACCAAATTTTAGCAGCTTACGTCAATTACAACTTCAAAAACTGCTGCTTTTGGACTGTATGCCACCAAGTTCAATGCAAAGTGTCTAATTTCACGAGTGGATGTACCTGGTGTGATGTAGAAAGATACAAGGAAAGTCTGTTAACTATCTAAGGAAGTTTCAATTGCACAAATTTATTCCACACGACTATGTGCTGTTGAAATACGCTTCAGAGTAATTTCCTCTTTATTAAACTTCAATAGGTGATGGTCAATAGGCTCAGTATTATGTTTTAGCTCCAAAGGACGAAGAGCATAGAAATTCAGAAACTCAAGAGATTAGGGTGGTTCCGCACTATGAAATTCCATTCTACCTGCCTTATAGAGGCTCCGTATCAAATTTCTGCTTCATAGATTAAACGGCATAGAAATTAGCTTACGAGCTCAATCAGCAGAATATGGTGGTTCCACCCGTTGAAATTCTATTCTAACTGTTTCATAAATGCCCTGTATCCAATTTCAGCTTCATACATTAAATAACATAGAAATCAGCTTTAGGAGCCAATCAGCTGATCAGAGGTCTATGCATAGTCTAACAAATACTGCTTACAAGTACCTAATACTCAATAGTACCAACCATGTAGTGCCTTCTTTTCGCATTATTATGTCATTAAGGTTACTTAGCAATATTAGTTAAAAACGTAGCGTACTTGACACTACAGCGGCTTAGGGATCATGAGACGTTGTGATAAAATGTGAGCATTCCAACAAGTGGAGGTAGATTTTCCTGCAATGAAAACTAGAGGAGTTACACTTCCCTGGCAATGCATTGGATGTTCGTAAAAATCAATAGAAAACCAAATGCGCTTAATTTTCGAACACAAAATCCAGCGGTAAAACATGATACATGTTTAAAAAATGCTGCCACACCGCGGAATGACATATTGTGTGTACAAATAAACTACGACGATCGAACCCGCTGAAATAATTACTCTCTTTTTCGATAAATCGAGTTTATTATAACTTTTGTTATCAGTAGACGGTCTAGTGAAACGTAAGTAGGTGTCCTGCGCGGTTACCTATCTAATACGGAAATGACGAACCTTCGTGAAATTGGTTCGGTAAATTCAACTTTCTACCGTTCGTGGCTCCGAGGAAATCAGTTTAAAATACTACTTATTCCTTTAAAATCAAGATAACTACAAATGTTGGTAGGAGGAATGACAATCGATGAAGACAGACCAGATATCAGTGGGTTATGTACGGTTATCTAATACTGAAAGAAAGAAATCGTAGAGTAATAATTAGAACTGCAGTTATAATTAGAAATGATTTTATTTTATTTTCTTCTATTTTGGGAATTATCGTCTGTTGAAACGTAAACCAACAATTAACACTTGACCCAAACGTTCAACACTTTTTTACTTTGTCGATTACAAAGATCACACAGGCCTGAGACCAAAAAACATTTGCCACCATTCCACCTAAGCCTCATGTCTGTCTCTTGGTGCGCTGAATCCAAAAATGACATCCATTTTGCTCCTTCACCCACCATTTCCCTACAAAACGCAAAACACATTTCGTATTTAACCCTTAAAAAACCTTATTTTTCAACATTTCTTAACTATAATGGATCAAACCTAACAACGTTTTCAGAAAACAAAATTTGTTTTTCATTTATTGTTTTTGGGTAACACAAAAACCTTTCCAGTTTCAATCAGAATCGATTAAAGTGAGATCATGGCAACCTGTCTACACCACTTTTGGTTTATTATTTTCAACAAACCAGCTATTATTTCCAGCTCTTATTTGTTCACTCCAGCTTACTAAATTACTCTTAGGCACACCAGGTAAACTCAACAATGCAGGTTATGCTGTTGTTGTTTACTGTAAGGAATCAGAAGTGCCTGTTTACACTGAAAAGTTCCCCTTGGGTTCAGGCTGATCTGCTGGCAATCAAGGAGGCACTTGCAAACCCAAACTATCATTGAGGCAGTGAGCTAAACAAGTGAATTCACTGATAGTAAGGATTAACTTGCTATGGTGACAGATCACCACAACCATCTGCCCACAGTGGAGTGAATATGCCAGCTTTTGTATTCCCTCTGTCTCCACAATACCAGGAAAGCTGGTCTAAGTTGGGTTAAAGGGCATGCGGTGGTAGAAGCTAATAAGGCCGCTGATGCACTTGCTATCGATGCCTATATATCAGAAACATTCTCAGAAGCTCTCGCTGAGATCTTCCTCTTGAGCAAATAAAAAATTACCATGGAAATTCCTCACTAGCTTTATGTTGAATGTAGAAGATTTGATCCTCAATGTATATTGGCAACACCTCAAAGCAGTCAAGCAGCAATCGATGAGCATCAGCACAGTCGTTGCCATGGCCCACATGGCTTGGCACCTGCATAAAACTCATAATTGAGCCCACTGCCTTTGTGTAATATTTAATTATATAAAAACGAAATTTCATTTTTCTATTTGCTCTTTCTGTAATGTGAAAGAGAGGATTGTAACAATTATAAATCTTTTTTTTTAAATAAGAAAAAAGAGTTTGAAGGGAAGAAATTTCAATTGGTAAATAGGGGGTGGAACTAAAACTTATTGGTAAGTGATGCATGCATTACAGGGACGTCCCTATGAATGGATTGTATATAATTTTGGTGAGCGTTAAAATAGGAGAAAAAACAAAAATATCGCGATTACTCGGAAATGCCCGGGACCCCACACCCATTAAACCCCTTCACCGACAGTAAATTTGATACTTCCAAGGTTGCATAACTGGACTAAAAGTTGGATCGAACTAACAATAAAAACAGACACGGAAATATGAATATAATAAAAATATCCCGATTTATTGTTATTACCCCTTCCACCATGAAATTTGAAACGCCTGACACATTTGAAGACCCGGGGGGAAAAACCACTTTAGTCCACTTGTGATGGGAACTGAGATATAGGTGCCATCTAGTAGGGAACCATGGAAGCTTTCGGATGGCTAGGAGATCACGAGCAAAAATAACTTATGTCTCGAGTAATGAAGAGGAAAACATTAGTCGTACTGGGAAAGAACAACTTTTGTCCACGCGCTCAGGGGGAAGAAGCGCCAAGGTCCAACTCCTCCCCTCGATTCCTGTGATCCACAACGTGAGCGAGCTCTCTATGAACAGTGCAGAAGGTTTTATGTTGTCACATTTTCTCTGTCTTTTCTCCGATAGTACCTGTTGAGTTCATTCTGTGGTGCTTATGGAAAAACCGTTTTCGTCAACAAGAAAAATAATAAGAAGGCGAAAGCGATTACACCCCAACACCCTGAAAAGCTCTACGCCAGGGAAGTGCCCATCAAATCTGCAAAATTAAAAGACCTCCTCCACTTAAGCAAATTTCTGGATAGATCTGAATCCCGACAATTTTACCGAGAATTGAAAGGAAGTGAATCAGGAATTGAAGAAGCCGACGGCCTGAACGAGGAGGAGAAAACCTTTCTCTGAAATGGTCGACAATTTTGGGGAAGAGTAACATATGTCCAGATGTTTTTTCAGAAAATTTAAATTGTAGAACCTTGATTTGACATTTAAATTTTTTTATTACATAATTCAGTTTTCAAACATGAAAATATTGCTAATACATT
Source organism: Adelphocoris suturalis (assembly GCA_030762985.1). NCBI lineage: Eukaryota > Metazoa > Arthropoda > Insecta > Hemiptera > Miridae > Adelphocoris > Adelphocoris suturalis. The sequence continues at coordinate 22,496,330 of CM061049.1, forward strand.
TTTTTCAAACGTTTACATTCATTTTCACAGTGTTTTCTGAGTTTATTAAAATAAAAATTTGGTTTTCTCAAAATGTGGGTTGATGGACTAAAGTGGTTTTTCCCCCTGGGTCTTCATTTTCCAAAACTATACCAAATTCATATGTGAACGAAAAAAGAATCACGAAAATCTGGGAGAATACTTAAAACATTATGGTATATAATGTTACCCCCTCTCTCGGTGATATCTGAAAATCCTGACATAATTTCCAAAACTATGTCTAATTCATAATAGAACAAGAATCACGAAAAACAGTAGAGATTTTTAGCTTGGGCAGAGTATGAAAAATTGGTAATTATCCCTTCTACCCCCCACCACGACAGTAAATCCAAAATTTCCGGGGTTTGTTGAACAACTAGACTAAAATTGGAATCGAACAAAATAAGAATCACGAAAATCGGTTGAGAATTGAAGCCTGGGCGGCATGAACAAAATTTGATGTAAAAAAAAAGTTTTATAAGGATTTACCTATTCCTCTCATTTCCTTCCCCTCTTCAATCTTTAAATTCAAAATTTCCCTCCCAGGTTTGTTGCACAACTAGACTAAAACTTTCTAAAATTTAGACTAAAAAATAAATAAATAAATAATGTCGAAAATGAGTTGAGAATTGTGGGTAGTGTCGACAAAATTTGTTGCACGCATGCGCGCGCTCACACACACACACACACTCATTGCACCCCCCCCCCCCCCTCAACACTGGATCAATTCTAATAGGTCGTCCATGTATTGACAAAGCCTAGCTTCAGAGGGACGTCCTAAAAACACACCCATAATCATTTGAGAGTATTTACAAATTATAGTACGAATTCGCTAACATATTTATGTCAAGACCTCGAATTATGATGTTAAATACTACTATTATATATATGTAGTGTAGGAATAGAAATGGAGAACATAAGGAAAACTTCGGCCAATGTTCTTCCAGACGGCATTAGTGTGCACGATAGTAACAATTGTAAAAGCTAAAAATAAATCGTCATTGTTTCGTATTGATAACGTCATTTGATCCAGCCCCATTAAACAAAAACACAGTGTTTGCCAAAGGAACGCGAATAACGATTAAGATATAAAAGCAAGGAGGTGTGATGATAAAAGGTGTTAACCCATGTTTGACATATAGTAATAATCAAAGTAAAAAGCCATTAATAGAGTCCAGTTCAAATATTTAAAAAGCGATTAGATGATATATTTCCAAATAATAATCTATAGAAAACCCCTGAAACTAAACTTCACTTTTTAAAGGATTGAAGATAAAGCTTGAAAGATACATATTGAAATTCGTATGTATACAGGGTGTCACAGCTATTATGAACCAAGCTTGTAATCCACTTTATATTAGCTTTTAAAAAGTTCAAATCATGCAGCATTGAGTGCAATTAAATAATTAATTACCAATTTTATGGCAACAAAATTAGCTCTAAATAATAATATTCTGCGATTCAAAAAAGATTTCTAAAATTTAAGGTTTTTTTAGGCAGTTTTTATTGATTTTTAGCATATATTAATGAATAGGGTCCGGATAAGGACCTTATTTTCTCAAAATAGATCCTTGAAATCTAGAAAATTTTTGTCATATAATTTATTGTATAAAATTAATATATTTGTGCATGAGACCGGTACCCAAGGCTTTACACATTTAGGGAAATAATCAAACGTTTTCTGGGGTGAAATTTTTTCTGTTTTCTTCTAGTGCACGACGATATCCACTAAACGAGCGCTCCACATCCACAGTCATTATTGGTGCAAGTGAGAAGGATGCGATCTCACTCGATGATTATAAAATATCCTCCTTGGTGAAATTTGTTTGGCGTCTGTCTGCCCTTTCAGGATAGCAGACATTTCAGTTATAGTTGACCAATCTGCCGATCTTTGTAGCAATGACTCAAGTTTGTCAGCGAGCATTATTGTTGAGGAAAGGTGGAAATAAACGATTGATAACGTCTTCAACAATAGATACTGCTTCTGTTATTCGAAGCCCTTTTTCTTCCAAACGAGAAATGGACGAGAGAACGAAAAATGTGTTAGTATAAATGCTAAATCAGCAAATAATTGTTCACCTTGCAAGACATTTTTAGCATTTTTGATTGCAGCTGACTCATCCTCCGGATAGTTGACGGTTTCCTTGACCTCAGACAATTTTTGAGTCGATTTAGTATCACAACCGCGCGAAAGATCTTTTTTTAAAGGAGTTTACACGAAAAAAGATCGGAAACAGCAAAAAATATCAAATAAGTTCCTGTAGAATTTGGTGTGCGTAATATACACATTTTGATCAGTATGCACCAATTTTACGTTTTTTTGCAGATGTTAATAAACAAAACCCTTTATGGCAAATTCGTTTTCCCGCCATGTAGAAGGTTTCCATGGACTCAGTACTGATTTGAGACTATATTTGTTGATTGCCTCTTTTAAATAAACAAATAAAGTTCAGTAGGTTGATTAAGAAAGAAATCAGCCTCAGAAACCTTGAGTTAAGGATAAGTGTTCCTCCATAACATGTAACATTGTACTCCAACTGCAGCACTGTAGGTAGGTTGATTAGGACAGAAATTAGCCTCTAAAGTCCTTCAGTTGATCAGTTCGCCTTCATAGATCAGACGAAATTTTTCGTTTCCCTTGAAAGGAATTAAAAACGCTGCAAATTATTTCACAAAGGTTTATTATTTTTTCAATTTAGTTTGATCGTAGTTTTAGTTGGCGTACGTCATAAGGCCCATCCAGACTCCTCGGCATGTCGTATTTCGAGTTGCCGCAACCTATACTTCTATAATTATATACGTATGTTTATATTTCTCGATTTGAGCTCCTATCTATTCAAATAATCATTGCCTTAATAATATCATTATCTAAGTACGTACGAAAAGTAGAGAGGATTTGTTATTAAATATGCGTAGGCAAAGCATTGGTATCAACACACAAATATGACCTAGAAAAAAACATATATTCATGCCTCGAAGGAACATGTAATTCGAAAGCAATACAAGTGTAGGAAGTTTTCCACGCCACCCTGGAGGTACTCCCTAGGTCTCGTTACCTCACGACCGGAGGTTCACCGCCCTATTACGCTTACACTATCATATCACTCACATTTTTCCATCAATATTCATTTGAAAGTTGTGCATTTTGAGATGAGTGAATTTTGTCCTAACATGAGAATAATAATTATTAGGTTGTGCAGTTGTGGTCGTGCATGATCTGGTCCTAAAGTGTTTTGTAGCGAAGTCCTACTGCCCATTGTTATCCTAACCGTGGAATATTAGCTTGCGCAGTTGTCGTTGAGCAGGTTGGAGTTTTAACACGTCAGTCTAACACTCAAAGCCTCGAAAAAGACACTTTTTCGCCCGTTTTTGGCCCATAGCATCTATGCGAGTAAAGCGATCGGGATAGTTAAACGTTGGGACCAACTAGACCCCAAATGGAGTCTATTTGCGACCAACTAGACCCCAAATGGAGTCTATTTGCGACCAACTAGACCCCAAATGGAGTCTATTTGCGACCAACTAGACCCCAAATGGAGTCTATTTGCGACCAACTAGACCCCAAATGGAGTCTATTTGCGAAAGAACGGGTTTTTAAATCAATCCTTGGGCCTTTTATGGCCCGGACAGCGGACGGCGAACGGACATGTCAAATTTGGATTCTACGCACCTTGAAACGTTAAGTGACAAAGTTTGAGGGGGGGTTATAAAAATTTTTTGCTATACGATCACATAGGCTTATTATTGGAAATAATAAACCAAAAGGAGAAATCCTGAAGATCCAAACCCTATTAAAGAAATTTAAGTACATTTTTCTGCATAATTTTTTTGCTTAAATTTTATACTGTTCTAATTCGTAGTTTATAAACTTTTTTTCGACTAAATCTTGTTCAAAATTATACATTATGAATTTTTAGCCGTTTAAGTGATTTTTTGAAATGTGACCAATTTAAATGTGCTCAAAAAGTGTTGGCCAACAGAAGCTTTGGAAAGCTTGATTTTTTTGGCGCAAGAACGGATTTTTTAATCTCAATCCTAAGGAGAGCGTCTTGGGGTCTACGGTTATTATCAGTTTCAATCTACTCTATGCAAATTTACTCGTGCGTAGTCAAAAATAACGAGTTGGGGGGGGGGGGGGGTTTACTCTTAAAATTTGACGTAGAATCTGAATCTGCAGTAAGAACTAGGGGTTCCCATTAAACAAGTTCCAGTCATGCAGCATGATCGTATGAGCGAATTTTCGTAAATAATCAGAGTTGTATAATGTTAAATTGTTTTAAAATTTCAGCTTCTTGAGTGCAAGGATATTGCTGAATATTTATTATATGGCAAAAATAGAGGTTTTATCATTTTTTTTTTTGCAGTTTTTATCGATTTTTTAACCAAATTTTGATGAAATGTAAGTACATTTTTTAGGATAATTGTGTGCATACATTTTTGAATGTTCTATTTTATAATTAATAAACTTTATTTGAGCTATATTCTGCCAAAAATATAAGTTTAATGATTTTTAGCTGTTTTTAGTCATTTTTAGTGATTTTTAAGCACACGTTTTTGCAATTTGACCAATTTAATGTGCTCAAAAAGTGCTGGCCAACGAACTCATCCTTTCGTTTGGAAAGCTTGATTTTTTCGGCTCAAGAACGGAATTTTTATCTCAATCCTAAGAAGAGTTATCGTCTGGAATGACATATATATGTAAAAGCGTTAAACTCTAGGATTCGCTTCAGAATGCCTCAAAACGGATTTCAATGTAGACAATTTTCAAAAATTTTGATTGAAAAATTTTCCGAGCCATTGCAATAGCTTCATTTTCTACGAAAATTCAGTATAAAGTTGGTGTGAGTTTAGCGCAATGATTTCAACAATTCATTTCAAAACATTATTGGGGGTTACCTCTCAACCTTTAGTTATAGAAAATTCCAAAGAGAAATACAAGCTTGGTTCCAAGCTTGGATATATATATATATATATATATATATATATATATATATATATATATATATATATATATATTAGGGATGAGTTGATTCTCGATACCGATTCTCGATACCACCGATTCTTAGGCATTTGTATCGGTATCGAGAATCGATCGCCTAAAGCCGGTACCGCCCGGTGATGGACGTTTTATTACACTACGGTACTATTGCAACCATCTAACAACAAAGATGGTTGTACCGTGCAACCGTTGTGTGAAGCTAGCAGTTGCGAAACATGAATTGTCCAAAATACAACTTACAATTATAACTTTGTTTACAAGTAGGCTTGTGTTATTTTGTTTGAGACAACAGAAGCATTAGGCTGTCCGTCCAGTGGACGCGATTTCGCGCGAAGAGGCGAACGGATCCCCTCCCTTCAAACACACTGTCAACATCCATTTCGCTTGTTGGCGCGTTGAAAAACAAACTGGTTTGATTCTCTTCGCGTTCGCCCCACTTCGCGTCTTGCAGTGGACGGGCTCTCAGTTAAAACAGTGTGTTTGAAAGGGAGGCGAACCGTTCGCGCGATTTCGCCTCTTTGTGCGAAATTGCGTCCACTGGACGGACAGCCTTATTAGACAAAGCTATGTTTTCCAAGTATAAAAGCCTAGAGCCAGGCTTATTTGGAAATACCTTACAGTTGCCGACGAAAAACTAAAAAACCAAGTCAGTCTGCTTAACTTGTTTTATTCAGAAAGAAATCAATCCTAGGCAATAAAAGTTGCCTACTAATTGATACTTGATAGATAACAAAAAAATATCAAATTTTGTATTTGCACAAATCAAATTAACTAAAGCCTTGAATGAAAATATAAATCTGAAATTTAGAATTTGTAATAAGAATTAATCTTTAAAATTTATTTAATTTTAATAAGTAACGAAAGCATTAAAGCTTCATTGGAACAAGAACTCCTAATGACAATAAATAGAGTTGGAAAATATATTAGCTAATTAGACTAATAACTCTTTTTAAACAAAAACCTTAAGTAGAACAGATGGAGATTAAAGTTTTTATTATCCATGTCTTGTTTTTATTTAAAAATTACCTCATTTGCAAATATATTGGGATCAATTTTTTCTAAGCATAAGTTATATCATGTTGTACAAAAAAATTTGAATATATCACTAGTTCAAGAGGAATTTTTATTTTTCACTTACAGGTAAGTTAGGTATTATGCACCGATGGTATCGATATCGAGAATCGGGAATCGATTTTTTAGGTATCGGTATCGGGAATCGATAAATTTTGGTATCCACTCATCTCTAATATATATATATATGTCACTTCAGACGGTACATAATTCTCCATAGGATTGAGATAAAAATTCCGTTTTTGCACCGAAAAAACAAGCTTTCCAAATGAAAGGATGAGTTCGTTGGCCAGCAACGTTTAAGCTCATTAAATTGGGCAATTTTCAAAAAATGTGTTTTCAAAAACACAATCCCTTTGAAATACAAAGACATTGCCTAACGAGAGTTATAAAAACTTTGCTCATGAACGCATACTGGGTGAAAAAATTAGTTTATTCCTATTAAATTCTACTCCAATTCCACAGACCCCCACCAAATATACTGAGAAATACGTTCGAGCACGAGTCATGCAATTCTTGAGGGTTCGGTCGAGGAGTTGGATTGCGGTTATTGAGGTGGAACAAAAATTAAAATACGATCCCACAAATGTTTCTTATACACCAGTTATAAGAATTTCCATCTTAGTTATTATGTTGCAGTTATTAGAACTAACAGTTTTACAGCTTAATTAGGTAATCGAGTGGATCTAATGACCGGGATCTTCACTCAGAATCTGCTGGCTGCCATTTATACATAAAGAATGTACCTATTGGCTGCAAATATTTAATACTACTCAACATAAAATGCTTGGAAAGGATGAAAAATTAAGTTGGGATTCAAAAACTGACATTCAGAGTTAATTTTTTGTTTTCTTGGTTTTCTTCTTCCCCATGTAGTTCTGGGGACAGTAAGAGGGGCGTCGGCATTGACGATGCAATTATCGAAAACCGCTTCACTCCCACTAATCACGGTCAGGTACCTGATCTGGTTTCAATTTTTAGTAGATATCTCTCTATGATGAGTGATTTTCCAGCTAATTAGTTTTTGGGTGCCACCAGCGTTTGCTTTTGTACCTACAATATATGAATGAGTGTCTAGAAGAAGGGCGTATCTAATTTTTCGAAACTTTTCAGGAGGACGAAACAACTTTCAAAACTCACTTTTTCAGATTTCCTTCAGTCAGTTGGCTCTTTAACCTCTCATTTCCAGCACAAGTCTCATCTTTGACTGCAATTTACTGCAATCAGATCTTGAAAGAAAAAAGTTTTTCCACGCCTAACCACTTAATTTACACCCGATTCCATACTTGCAACTCTATGACTATTCCTTATTTTCGCACCACTCTTGGTTACCACTCATACCGAGCAAGAGGTGTACGTGGGTTTAATGCTCTTCCGGAAACCCTGAGATCGGAGCTTTTAAATAAAAACGGTACCAAAACTAGTCAGAAACTCAAAAAACACTTCATTATGTTATAATTAATCTGCTATAATAAGTATTGCTGTTTGACTTCATTATTATTATTTTTCTATCTTGGATGGGTACATGTTTTTGTTTTCATTGATCCATTGCAGCTGGAACAATATTATTGTATTTTTATTTTTATTTTTAAGAAGCGTGTTTCTTTTTTCTCTTTTTAAAATAAGTAACCACTTATGAATATTTTTTATTTTTCTAGCTGAGGTACGACTCATCTCCCTGCCACGGGCTATGCCCACATAGGGGATAAGTTTCTGTATATTTTTTTATGAAATCTGTATTGTTTGAAGAACATTTTATTTTCAACTTCTATGTTTTGTATTATGATAAAGAAATAAAGAATCTAAAAAAAAAAAAAAAAAAAAAAAAAAAAAAAAAAAAAAAAAAAAAAAAAAAAAAAAACTACCGGTAGTTTACGAGTACAATTCCAAAACCGCTTCCTACTCGTTCGCCATTTTTTTAGCATACGCCCTTCTTTTACACACCCATTCAAATGTTGCTTCTCTGGAGAAGCTGAATAAATGCTAAATTAAGTTCTTGTTTCTATTCCTTCGTCTCAATAGACTGCGCCAATTTTGTGGTTTTTCAATAAAGTGCTTTTAAAATCATGTTTATTGTAACACAATGAGTTGCATACTAATATACGGGTTACCCTTAGCAGAATGAGCTACCAAAGTGGACTGAAGTTCTCAGAGCTCGTAGAGTACCTATATAGTGCTCGCACTGCTGAGTCGACAGCTCCTCACCAGCGTGGTGCGATTTAGACGATATCACAGGACTTTAGAGTTAGGGGTGGCTTTGAGTTCGTACATGAAGTTGAAAAAATTGTTGTCCTCCAAAATCATTGACCTGCCAAAGTTCCTTGTCTGCCTGACTGTGCTAAATCCTTGTCACGGCCAAAACTATGTTAGGTTCAAGGGAATCTCCCACAGTCGAATAGGTTAGATTATGCTGCCGTCATAGCTCAACGCGCCTGTTAGCCCAGGGAAGTCCAAAAGAGGCTATGCTTCCTAAAAATTGCGAACAAGCTGAAAACGGTTTTAATATAGTTTAGATCACTCAAATATGAGGAAAAAAGTTTGCGAGTCATTTGTAAGGGCTTAACTTTTGTAAGCAGAAAAACCTCGAAATTTTCGTTTTTTTTTTTTTTTGGTCTTTTGTCATTTTAACCTAGAAGGAAGCGTCTGTAGGTTTTTTGTAGGCGATAAAATTACGCTTCGAATGAGTTCCAATAATGCCCAAATCCGTGTGGTAGTTTAGCTACAATCGATTGTCAAAGTATGGCACATTTTTTTCAACTTGGCATAAAAGTGATAAAAATCGACTTTCGACGCCCAAATCACTTGTATTCATCCATGAATACATTTTTTCGGCTAATTTCACAAGCGGGTTCGGTGGCCCGATGGCTCACTTCAATGTAATGAAAAAAGTAATTTTCTTTTTTTTTTTTTTCTTCTCTCTTCTGTGAATTCATGATTCGAAACAATCTTCGGTCTTTCTTAGAATTTAAGGAGCACACCCTCTGAAATGCATTAGTGCATAAAGTTTACAGTCCCCAGGATTGATGATACTCCTGCTAGATGCAGTGAGAAAATTGCTAAATCTACAGATGCTCCATTATGTGCAATATTTGCTGATAATGGTGGGTATACAGTTCATCCAGTACCTGTACCTTTTTCTACCATTCTTCTTATGATTAGTAATGTGATTGATGGGGGTAATAGTCAAAATCTTATATTATTTATTCGGGGGAATGCTATATCACGAGCTCCAATTATAAAAGACTCATAAAAACATTGTTCCACATAAAACTCACGCAAGTACTTAACCAAAGTATATCAAGTATTTTAGTTTTGCCTGTTTTGGAATATCCTACTGTTATCCTGCACAAGTTTAAAATTGTTCTAGTAGAAGAACCCACACTTCGGCCTTGGCCTACGTGGGTATGTTGATGGATGATGTACGAACTATGATGTTATTTCATTTTGTTCTTATTGTACCTATAATTTCCTGAAAATGAAATATTTAAAAAATTAAAAGTACGTACATATCTAGTATCACCAAATAGGGACATCGGCAATTAGGACTAATAGGTACGTAGTCAACCCGGTTTTGAGCACATATACCTACCTAATTTAACCAGATCGTTTAAAACATATTACCAGATCTAATTACTATTTGATGGCTCGAAAATACCTAACCATCACCGATTCTCACAGCCCCACGGTTATAGTTTTCAACTAGCAATAATCGCACCTCAGTAGAACTTCATTGGTTACGATAATTGCCTCTGCGCAAAGATACGAGTGGGCGAATGTATTGGCAACTGAATATAAGTAAAAGAAAAACATGATTAGTGAGGAAGATTCATACTGATCGTTTACTAGGTAGGAAGGTATAATTAATAGAAGGGCTATCTGGTATGAACCTACCAATCTAGGCATGGGTAGGTGTGTCGTTATAAAGCCATCATCTGCTATAAACTTTGTGTTAAATGTCCCTAAATCTTAGATAACAAAGCCAAATTCAATCATCCGATAGAACCAGAATGAATAGGTGAATTACCATTACTCGTTGAAAGATTAGGATAGGGAGAGAAACTTGATTTCAGAATATAAAAGCAAAGCGACTAGGTATATATGCCGCTACGATCTATTGGTATGTAAGATAGTTAAGCAGATTATTTTGATAGATCTAACGTTTAAAACTCGAGATCTAGGCGAATGCCTGTTTGTAAGAGTCGTATCTGTCAATCTGATGTAGCCCTTCGCGGCAGATCAAAGAAACCCAATTCAAGAGGGATTACCATCTCTGTATAAAAAGTTACTGATAAGAAAGTCAGCTGGAACATACGCAATGAAAGGAACTGTGTGAGATGGGAAAAATGAAATAAAAATAAGGGTAGAGGTTACATTGAGGTGGAAATATGAAAGAGGTGGGTAAGGATTATCAGTCATACGCGAGGTATGGGATTTTCTGAAGAAATTCGGGAGGTGGTGCCTGGTGCACGCAGGCAGGTTGACAAGGCGATCATGTCAACTCTCGTGAATGTCGTGGCGATTTCACCTAAAAACTGATGAAATGGAATGATTTTCCCATTTAAGAAACTTGAAAATTGGAGAAACGTGACAGAATATTGCGAGTGACTTGTCTATAATACGGTAGGTTCATCAAAATAAACAAGAATAGTCTGGGAAACAGGGGATTCCGTCGATGGGGTTACCCCGGGCGGCATAGCTGAAAGGTATTTTACCTGCGCAAGATCTCGACTTCCATATTTTCAGGAGCAGGAGGATGATAGCCAAGAGATGCGAGAGATCACCGAGGAGCCGGAAAATGTTCATTTTGACGGTTTAGGAAAACGCGAACGGCGCGACCGGAATCGGTTTTTCTCGAAAAAATGACGTGGCTATGCCAGATCTACAAAATCCGAGGAGGGAGAAGCCGCAGGGTGGTTATCCCTAGAGGTAGGTGGAATAGAGGACGACTCATGTGAAAAACCACTTGTAGTCTACAGCCAACATTCGAATGCTACCTGGATCAATGCCATATTTTTGTTGCATCCACAGAGTAAAGAGTTGCATCCAACACTCATCCATTGATGGTGCTGCTCCTGGTGGCGGTTTTTTCCATCTTTCCCAAGTTCCCTGCCAAGTCATTTCTCACAAGAAATTTGCCGTCTCACGTCAAGCTAATTTGTGGTTGTAAAACCATTTTTCAACAGTTTCGTCTTGCAAAAGTACATTGTATCAATGCAAAGTTTCAATTCAACTAAATAGTTACAATAATCCTTCCAGCCAGTGCAATGATTGGTTGTAGATTGTAGTCAACAATAGGTACCTACCAATCTAAAGTGATTTTTGAGTTTTAGCATGAATATGCTTTAGCCGTGACCTAACTACCGAAAAATGTCCCGCGAGAGTGCAACGAAAGTAGCGCCAATAATTGTGATGATTTCCGCTTACAACCAAGTCGTTGCTAGGGATATGATACTTCGTCGTTTTTCATCCCACAAAATTCGTTGACCATTCGTTCGAAAGCTCTCGATTTATCCAACCATACTATATTAACTACTGCGAAGTGCGTGGCCAACAAGCTGAGTTATGAGCATGGTTATATGAATAATTGTTTACACACAGGTGATCATTCTCAATTATTGATATTGTGAACATGATTGCAACCGCTTGTTAATTTCTGATGGTTTCATTGAGCTGGTGTTTCGATTATGTGATTCATAGCAGGTGATCCGAATATTGCGAGAACGGTTAGATTTGTGAAGCGGTGGTTAAATTATTTTAATAGGTAATTTCTATACTTTACACTATAGGATGCTGTAATTTCGTATGTAGCCTCTTTCTATAATAAAGTGAACGTTTACTCGCGAGTTTCTATTAGGAGATCATCATCTCACGAGAGCTCAATCGTCGTGATCATTTCTATAATAAAGTGAATGTTTACTCGCGAGTTTCTATTAGGAGATCATCATCTCACAAGAGCTCAATGGTCGTGATCATTTCTATAATAAAGTGAGAGCGAGGAGCTAAAACATGATTCCATGTTTTAGGATTGATGGCAGAATGATAAACAGAGTTCAGAGGCCGATGGGGGGTCGGGTTCAGAGAATCAACGAGGAGTGTGTCGTGTACAGCTAAAGCATATTCATGTTTTTTAATTTTAGCCGTCAGGCTCAAAGGAACTGTTTGTTTTTTTGAGTTTTTATTTTAAATAAAGAGTTTTTATTTGAACTAGGAACCTACTAACTATAGTACCTAGTTAATCAGTGTCTGCAAACTAAAGAACTTCATTTGTTTGGGCTTTTAGAGTACTCATTAACCTGAAAAATAGTAAAGAAACAATTATTGAAAATTCTTCAGGTGTCTGTACTGCAGTGTAGGTAAATGGCCATTGCTGAGGTAGCTAAATCAGTGTTCTATTATAAGTTCATAGTAGGTACTATGCCTAACTGAGGAAGCTTTACTTGTTAGGTATATTGAATGAATAAAAGAAGACATTTTTGATAATTTGTCAAAGTGAACAAGGCAGGTTGTTGCTACACCAAGAAACGAAACTACTTTGGTAGGTAGGTAGGTACGTACATCCTACCAGATTCGCTGTTGGTTAAAAGTGCCTAAACAAAGTAAGTATGTAGGTTGTTGCTTTGCCGACGAATGCAACTGTTGATTAGAAAGTTTGTCAAATACCGAATCAGGAAATATGCAACATGAATTAAAAACCAACCGTAAGGATACTTTTACTACCTGCTTCAAAAATTTTTAGTTTCAAATTGATTCAAATAACAGTTCTGAAAACTAGATAGGTAATCCACAGCATCTTCAAGGCTGATGACTGGAACATCTCGAACATCTGGCACATCTTGTATGTCAACTCACCAACCCACATTTCATATAGATCTCGACATATAAATCAATATAAATTTATGTAATTCACATAAAATTTATTGACTCGCATATTACAAATAATCAAAATATTGACTAGGAACTAGATAAGACTATGTTATGCAGTTGTCCAGCTGTGTCTACAAATGGCGCATTTTCGCGCATCGCTTACTCGTCACCATGACCGCAGGGTTAAATATACTTCCATGATGTAAGGATGCGCTAGTGTCGAAGTTTCGAGAATATCACCTATACCCTCTCTATAAGCTCTTTGCTAGAAACGCGTGGAATTGAGCAGGCTGATAGTTTTTCCAAAATTTCTTTTTAGTTTCCCTGATTTTCATGCCTATGCATTTTTTCGGCAACTTTTTCATGTACGATAGATTCCTCTTTGAATACGATTCACTCAAAAGATAGACATGGAATAAGAGAAAAATCTTTGCAGAAAAAAGTACCCCTCAACACTGGGTTTTTGTTATTGTCTTTTTTTTTGTTATTTACCTTGGCTTTTCCTGTGTTAATTCTAGGTACTTACGAAATCCTTATATTTATCTGAGTACCTATTACTTATTTAATAGATTTATAGCATTAATAAAATTCCTTTGTGTTCGTGGTTATTGTTTGTATGTTTTCATTAGCTGTCAGTTGATATCAGTGATTAGTTTTTCTTATGTAAGACCCAGGATAAATTTTCATGTTGAATTCAAGATCAGTGTACCTACTTATCACTCAGAAACCTTTTTCGGTGAGTGTTCTGACAAGCTTTGAGCTTTTGTATTAGAATTACGATCTATTTTATTATAGTTCGCATAGGTACTTGTACTTCATACCTACTTATCTACAATTCGGAAAGGGAAAGAATAAACTTTATAATAACGTTTGGCAAATAGCCAGCCTGATGTGGGACATCTTTAATAATTAACAGTTGCATACGTACACAATTATCATGTACCAGCCCCAGCTCTAGTCATTTCACGAAATGCGTGTGAGGCTAAAGCTAACACCATCAAAGATCTAACAGAGATATGGAGAAAAGAGGTTAATAATATCAAATCAAATAAACTTTATTGTACGAAGAAATATTGTTTCCATTATGTACAAGCAATAACTTAGTAATAATTACAGCCGCTCAAGATGTTAAATAGTAAAACAATTAATTTAAAAAAAAAAAACTGTACAAGTAAATGCAAAGTAAACTAAAACTATGAAAAAATTAAGTAGGGAGCAGAGGAAGGCTTATTATAAGGTGGAGAAACATTTCTTACACGAGTTCCTAAAGTTGGTCATATGAGAGAGAGAGAGCGAATGCGGACTGGCGGAGTGTTCCACAGTCTCGCACCCACGACGCCAAACGATTGACAAAAAGTTCTGGTAGCATGGCCTGGGATACGAATGGCCCCTGATCTTTGGGAAAGAGAACCAACAAACATGCCTCTAAGGTAGCAGGCAAAGCACCTCGCATAATCTTATGAACAGTTAGTAACTGTCGCAATTTAAAGTAATTAAATAAGTCCAAACCTTAAAATTTGTGTTTGTGCTCAGAGATGTGGTCCCTTAACTTTAATTCAAAAGCGTATGTACCAAATACTCGAATTGAAGGCAACCTCCAATTTTCGCCTTGAGACACTGTCAAGTATAACGGTGTGAACAGAGTCACAGTAGAGGAAAATAGGGATAATTAGAGCAACAACTAGGTTTTTCTCTTCAGAATGGATGGGGTGAAAAACGCCATACGTTCCAGGGAGTGGAGCACTCCATAAACCCTACCTACTACAAACATAATGAGAATGTGCCTCTGATTTCAGGGTAGAGTTTAATTTCACACCGAGGACATCTACAGAAGAAGAATAGGGAATAACCACTCCATCCACCAGAATCGGTGGGATAGGGTCAGTAGGTAAATGCGTTTTGTAATAGACAATGCACTGGGTCTTCCTAGGCAATCTATGATGTGTATATCCGGCTACGGTAAAAATCGTTCATACTGGATCTTATCACAACCTAGAACGCAAATGGGAAAAATAATCGGGGTCCTCACAGGGCATTTCAGCTTATGTCTAAAGTACCCTCTCCACTATGTGAATGTGGGAATGGAGAATACACAGCTGAACTCTTTCTGTGCAACTGTGATAGATTCTGGAGATCTAGGCTAAAGGCCCTGGTACGTTGCATCATAGAAAGGGCCTCACTGAGAGAGAATAGAGACCTAGATTGGAAAAAGATAAAGAATTTGGTTGTGTTGAGTAACAAATTTAGAGACAGGTGCAGCCATAGAATCAAAATACAAAAATAAAATAATAATAGTAATAAGGGGCTCATTCTGGGGAAATATAAGCCATCAGGCCTGGGATTTATTTCTACGGAAGCCCCATGCGGTCAGTCAGTCAGGTACACAATAGGCAAAATGCTCCTGGAAAGTTTTATTTTGGAGCATTTAAAAGGGTTTTTTCCCATCTACGTGATATCGAGGCTTCCTCTACCTTACCTTTTTCATAGATGTACTATTTATATATTGAGTTTACTCATAATCAGCACCTGCATTGATTTTTTTTTACTCTATTAAAACATGGACTAAAAGAAGTTGAAGAGTTGAACACGAGATGTTATTGCCTTCGCACCTACCTAGGAATTCTTTTGAATGAAAAAAGTACTTGGAACATCTATTTTTATCTGCACGGATAGTTTGATCTAGAATTGAAATAGGATTCAGCCCTATAAAGCTATACTGGCCACCCTCTTGGAACTTTCTATTCTTCTTTCACCCATCAAGACGGGGAGCCCTCCCTACTAACCTCCTCTTCAGTAACCTCCTCACATTTTATTCTCTTGAAATGCTTTTGTGATTTTAGGATTCATAAGAGAGTTTTTGGCTTTCTACGAAAGCTGACCATACGTGGCCGTATGTACGGCGTTGTCGCCTGATCTGATGATGGTCGTAGCTCGAAAGGAGTGTACCTATCCAGCCAGCATCTGCTTCTATAAACATTTATGGATATAATGTATATATAGGATAGGTAAGAGAATTACCATTAGTGATTACATATGTGATGGGGTGATTCATAGGGAATATATGTTCCTAAAGCGTTTGGCAAATGTATTAGCAGCGGAGTGGGAGAAACCAGCATGCCAGGTATTTCCATGGGTTCGCGTTAACACCCAAATATCAATTCTAGCTTTGTTCCAACAACTCTTTGTGAGCGACCCCCTGGGCTCCTCCAGAGTTGCCGTGGGGTTAGCTCCAAGGTCGCCCACTTTCGTGTTTGTTGGAACCCTTCGGAGACAGATGTGATGACAAACGTAGTAGAGAAGGTGAAAACAGTTTAGAGAAGGTTAAACGGATGTATAGTTTACCCAAGGGTAGCAGGTTATTTCAAAATGCGCACAGATTCCTCCACAGATATGTACAAGCTGAGAGAGGCAAGTAAAGATGGTTTTGGTTTATTAGGGTTTCATGAATTGAGTGCTATTGTAAAAGCATGAGGAAAGTTACTATAGTAGAATAGGTAGCAAGAATCTTTTTTTAGATCAGTAAGGTACTATTCGATTGCCATTGATGAATGGGCTCGCTGAGACTCAATCATATTAGCGTCACTATCCTATACCATGCTCTCAGTTCATACTCGCCGAGGTGATTCGTTAGCGAGGGGACACGTGGTGAGGAATCTGGAGGTCGGTAGACAAGAGCACCAAGTACGCTAGCCATTCGCTTCAATCGAACAACCTTTTGAGAGTGACCCCCGGCACTCCTCCAGAGTTGCCGTGGAGTTAGCTCCTAGTTTGCCCTTTTTCGTGTTTGTTGGAACACTTCAGAGAGATATATATAACAAATTTAGTAGAGAAGGTGAAAACAGTTTAGAGAAGGTTACGCGGATATGTAGTTTACCCAAGGGTAGCAGGGTATTTCAAAATGCGCATGCGTAAAGCCTAGTACGCACTGGGATTCTTTGTTCGGACTCTTTGTCGCGGAGCTGCGTCTCGGACTCATTTTCTTGCATCCGGAACGCTCCGCGACATTGAGTCTTGCATCTCGTGTGTTGCGTTTTAATATTTTTTGAGTCCCATACAGAATGGGATTCTTTACACAATGTCGCGCAATGAGTCAGTGCGTACGTGAATATCGAACAAAGTGGGCCTCTCACCGGTGTATCTTCGTTGTTATCGCTTTGTAGTTATCGTTGTTATGCTTGTAGCTAAAAACGGGTAATTTTTTTTTTTTTTTTTGCAGAATTTTAGTTATTAGAACTTTTTAAACAATAAACTAGAAAAACAAGAAATTTGTGCTGAAAAAAGTAGGTACTTAAACAGGGGTGTCCCCCCCCCCCCCCCAAGCGCAACGACTCGAGCCCCCCCCCCCCCCCCCCCCCCAAACTCCCGACCCCCCCTCCAACTAAAATATTTATTAAATAGGTAATGTAAATGATACACTGATGTGATAAAGAATGTTGTATTTCTTGTTTTACAAATGTAAGTAATTAATTTTTAATTGACAGTAAAACAAGTACAATAAGTATATGTAGAATTTCAATTATCTACAGTAACCGCTGTCATTATGGCACTCACAACGCATGCGCACAATACCTGTTTCTACAACATATTATCCAATAAAGTAATTCGAATTGAAAACAGCTGACGCTAGCAAATTGTTAGTATAAATCTTATTACTTGTTCATAAAAATATACTCATTTTTCTAACCCCCCCCAAAAATTTTAAATGCCCCTGTGGGCACCCCTGACTTAAATTTCATTAATATTTGTCAAAAATGGATAAAAACAGCTTTAAAAAAATCTAAAAATCAAAAATAGCTTCATTTTTTCGAAAAATTTGCTAAAACATTTTTTGAATTGCCGAAAATTATTTAGGACAAGTTTATTTGCCACAAAATCGGTAGTGAACATTTCTTCCTAGTTAAAATCCTAAATTTTCAAAACAATTTAACAAAATATAGGTACCAAGATAATGCTGCATGACTGGAACTTTTTACTAACTTATTAAGTCGTCTTATAAAATCGATTTGACATCAAATAGCTGGATTATCCAATTAACGCTGTTTCCAACGGTGGTCATATTTTTGATTTTACAGTGATCTCAAGTGGAGTTATGGTCGTTTGAAGGTAGAAAACATATCTTAAAAATGAAATTACTCAGAAAAACAAAGCATTAAAATAAATCTCTAACAAGTACTTTCGATAGAAATGAGCTCTAGAATCGACCCATGAAGCACCATTACACCCTACTTAGTGGTTGGCGTCATGTAATAATTTTTTGCCTTCTTCATCTAGTCTTCTAAACAGTTTGCTTCAGTTCAGGTCACACTCTCTTCTCTACTCTAGACACTCTCGGAACCTCTTCCCCCCTTGTCTATGATATCCTGCAGGCTGCAGCAGCTTTGTGGCCCCTCCACTAAAGATAATAATGGCCTCACGATATGGAAAAAACCGAGTGTTAATGAAGGGTCTACGCATCCACCAACGCGGTGCCTTTTTTTTAGTAGCATTTTTTTACCCCGTAGAGCTATGTACTACTGCAATCTCCGAAAGCGCGACCTTGTTCGACATGGGTTCAAACTAGATGCGTACACGATTTGCAGAGCGACAATGTCGCGGGGCAAAGAATCTGAGACATGAATCCCTCGATGAGCGTCTGCAGCAAAGAGTCCGAACAATGAATCCCAGTGCGTACTAGGCTTAAGGCTCGGAGCTCTCGATGACACCCCGTGTGGGGCTTCTTGGGGGACCCCCGGAGCAGCTCTGGGGGCACTCTAAGATCTGTTGGAACACTGAGTTCTCAACCCCATAACCTTGTTGGAACACAATTTCGAGCTCTGAGCTCAGCTAGGGCGCCCTTTTGTCCTTGTTAGAACAAAGCTAATAAGAGCAGTGTCTCTTCGGATTAGGGGGTCCAGGAGATTGATTCGGTCCTTGGGAGTTGAAGATGGAGTTGTGCTGCCTTTCATTGCTCCTTAAATCGTCATGAACATGCGTCACGTCATCTACCTACCATCTGATCAACCCAGAAATAATAACTAATAAATAAATTATATAAATATATTTAAAAAAAAAAAATACAAATCCTAGGCCTACTAAAAATTTTTTGTTGTGTGTTTCAGTTGTAATCCTTAGAAACCTGTTTGGCTGAAAGGTGGTGAGCTGTTGGTAATTTTCGTACACTGAAATAAAATTATTTGGTCATTCAACGATGAACTCGAACGATGGAGATATGATGCCGTCTGATGAAGGTAGTCAAACGAAAGAAGTCAAAAGCCCATTCGGGTTGCCCGAAAGAGAATCTGAGGTTTACAGGAAATTAATTCTTGTTTTGTTGAAACTGCTGGAATCGGATTTCAAAACTTCAGACGACACTGTCCTTCCCAAATTGATGGATTTCATCAAAACTCAAGGTCAGTAACCAAAATTCCTATGAAGATGGATCCCAAGATCTGTGTAGAGTTAGTCCATACATTCCAATTGTAGCTATTGCTAGTGGCGCTCACATATAATTTTGTGGAAAACAAATCTAGAAAGTAGCATAGGTCTCAGAGCCGGTCCGAGCCATTTTTGTTACCCATGCGGAAGGGCTGGTTGCCCCCCCCCCCCCCCTCTATTATATTGGAAGCCAAAAAAAGGCAAACTTTTTACGATTCGTATTTTTAAGAGATAGAAATGAAATCCAAAAATACAAGCGACTTATTATGTTTAGTGCATCACATGAGACCGAGACGAGACCGCCGCCGGAAAAAACGAGACGAGACCGAGACCGATTTCGAGTTTTGAATAAGAGTTTCGGATCTCGAAAAAGATTCCTTCGCCATTTGCTAATTATGTATGAACATTTCCAGTAAATATTTCGATTGTTAAATGATCTTGAGGTCACATGTTTCTAAGATTTGAGCAGATAGTGAATGACACATTGTGACAGAAGAGTGGAAGACTAAATAAAATGAGCTTGCGGTTTTTTACAGTAGTGAGGGTAAAGGAAAGTACAAGGCAACATATACATAAATAAATTCAATTCCTTCAATAATTAACACAAAAAACAAACCAATTTATTCAATACTATAATAAATTAATAAATTAGTTCAATAAATGTAAAAATGCCCTGCCGGGGGCGCCCCTGCTGCTCTGATAGGTCTGCTTAACTTTATCGACGTTGTTAAAATTAACTGTTGTTAAATGCCGTCATTTTTTCTTGTGTTACTTCGTCGAGGTGTTCTGTATACTTCCACCTCAATAAAGATCCTTGGGTTTTGCCTTTATTAATTTATCGACTTGCTCTGTAAGACTTCTGTGTAGTTGAACCAACTCCACTCTTCTTTATCTTATGACAACTAAGGAGGTGGTGGATTAACAAGATGAGGTTAGGTTGTAGCGTTTTTCATCATCCAATGTCACTCTGTAATTCCCTGGTTTATATTTTTTATGAATCGTGTATTAAATAAAAATTTAATTCAATAGATGAGTGTAGTTAAGATTATTGTTGCTGTAAGGAAAGAAGAAATTTGTGTTCATTGTGCTTCTGTAAAAGTTAGCTCTCGAGCTAAGAGCATTTATTCACTACCTATTGTACGTTTTTCCAATTGTTAGTAGGAACTAATTGAAACTATGTTTCACTGTTTGATAAAGGATCTCATTCTAAATCAGACCACGAAGTGTTGATGCGGATTCTCTGTGAATGGTTGAAGAAAGTGTGTGAAAACTGGACTGTTCTGCGTCAAGATGCCAAAGTGTTTGCTCTGAAGATTGCGGGCTACGTTGTCTCCAGTCCAATGGGCTACGCCCGATTCTCATCCACCGGGAGTTTGAATGGTTTGCTGTCACATCTAGAAGGTCGCGGAGAGAAACAGTCCAATGCCATAGACTTGGGTTATCTTTGTCTGATAGAGCCTCTCCTATCCACCACTGAAGGGCCTCGTCTTCTTACACATTCAGGTTTGTTCCTTATTCCAAAGTCGAAAATTTTACATAATTTTTAAACTTTTACGTTTTTTTTGCCCCTTTACAAGTTATTTATGTGGAATGATCTTTAGATAAATTTCAATAATAGGAGTGAACGGTATCGAAAGAAAAACACTATGTTTTGCTGGATCCAGACTCAATAACGTTTTAATTACGCAATGAAAAAGGCGTTAATATGGGAGAGCAGAAGACTTTACGGGGCACAATTAACAGAACGGCGATATTTGCCCGCCCAGTCCGCAGGACTGTTAATATAGCTAGTGTTCAATACAGTGGTAACATGATAAGAAAGTACACAGCAAGTTTGATATTAATTTATCACTTTCACTGCACTTGCAGGAGTTTAGATGGGGAATAATTAGGGAAAGGAAAATCATCATTGTTCCGTCCTGAAGTATACAAAGGGAGTAATTCAACTTAGAGGGACATTAGCGCTCTAGCGGTAATTTTAGAAAACAAGCCTCTAACTCCATTCCAGTCTCGTGGCGGCAAATACAAATTTAGATAGGACCAAATAAGGAGGAATAGGATTCACAAGAAGTACTCTGTTTTTTTCCGTTTAGACCTTTGTCTATTGAGATCGTTCCCAAGAATGGGGTTCCCTTGCCATTTATAATTTTTTTCTCAACATTTTGCACTCCTTGCACTTATATGAAAACTCAAGGACTGGTTGACCCAATTTTCGTTGGATTCCTATATCAAAGCTAATTACCGGTCCAGTTGTTCATAGGTTTAATTGCAAAGAAATTTGCTCCGGGGCTCACTCAGCTGATCTGTGGAGCTTCAGACATTACGAATGGTTTCTAAATGTCCCTAGGGTTCTCCATTGCAATTTCAGCTTCATAGATTGAATAGCAAAGAAATTAGATCAACTGCACCGCTACCTTAGTCTCTTCAAGTGTCTCAATCAAGCGTACTTTTTCCCTCTGTCATATTATGTTAGTTGACTGTCTACAAATCGCCAAGAAACTACAATGATTTTTATGACAGATTCCTCTTATATTTTTTGTTTGGCAAGTAGTAAGGCGTTCAGAAAATCAATTTTTGAACATCTGACTTTGTCAACTCCAACTCACGAAAAT
The DNA here is from genome assembly GCA_030762985.1 of Adelphocoris suturalis. NCBI lineage: Eukaryota > Metazoa > Arthropoda > Insecta > Hemiptera > Miridae > Adelphocoris > Adelphocoris suturalis. The sequence goes on from CM061049.1 coordinate 22,518,308, forward strand.
CAAAACGAAAGTTAGAGAAAAACGTTGTCTACTTCCACGAAAAGTAAAGAGTTACAATGTTAAATCGATTTCGACGGTTAGGCCATCATCAGTAACAAACAATAACAATAACAATTTTTCGTGGAAGTAGACAATGTTTTTCTCTAACTTTCGTTTTGAAATGGGTTTCCACAACTTCGTCGCGAGTGATTTAGTTCGTGTCACGAAAATCGTTTTGGTATCTTTGGATTTATAATAGTAAATTCTATCCACCTGATCCAATCCCAACATCATTTGACGTGTAAAGTAGTTCCGCTTATCAGGGTTTTCCTTATTTACGAACTTGTTTACTGGGGCAGTGTCGTTAGGGAAGTCCGAGATGAAGACGAAGGAAGAGGTTCCGGAGGAGTTTACTATAGCCTAAATGTTGTTCCGGAACCTTGCAGTCATTTTGCTAAAACCCCCATCAAAATCTGTCAAGCATTTTGGACGTGAATCGACCCCAGACAGACAGACATACTTCTCTCTTTTATATAAGTGGAGTTATATATCAGGATAACAAAAACAGAAAAAATCTTAAAATCAAAAACCAAGTGTTTAATGAGAAATCTCTAAGAGGAACTTGGTGTAGGAAATTAGTTGTAGAATCAAACCCTGACGTTTGTCACACCTTTAGTGTTTAAACAAAAAATGAAATAAATCTTGAAAATTCAGAGAATTCATGCATTCATAAACTTTTAAACTATACCTACTAACCATCTGTTGATTTGCTTTGAACGACAGGGATTTGGAAGGACGTGGTCACAATGGCTCTTTCAAGTTCAAGCATCTATTGCTTGCGGCAGTCGACTAAAGTGTTGGCCGTGATGCTGATCAAATCCAATGAGCCCACTTCTGAGGCCATCATGAAGGAAATGACGGCCATATGTTCTTCCTCAGCTCAGGCGGACGAGCAGGAGAGCACCCTCCATATGGTTTACAAGGTGAACGGTCTGACTCCAACCATATCACCAGCGGAAGAGGGTCGGGCGGTCAACACCTTGAACGCCTGCCGTTTGGTATTCTCCTATTTGATGGAAGAAGCCTCCCCTGTTGAGAGAATCACCAATCTTGTGAAAAGTTGCGACATCATGGATTGGACTTGGAGTTTAATCAAAAGTGGAACCAGTAAAAGGGTTAGCATTCCGATTTTCAAATTTGGTAATTTTGCTTTCTCTCTACCAACGGTAGTTTTGCATAGTACAGCAGGTCGCTAAATGTTTTGTCGACTATAATAAAACATTCCGATAGGTGAGATTCTTGAGACTTTGATACTAGCGCATCCTTACATCGAGGCAAGGCTAAAAACCTCATTGTCAGGATTATTACACCTTTTTGTCATAGTGATGAGTAAACCATGTGAATCGGCTCCATTTTCTGTTACTACCTACATACCTAGTCATCTTACCTAGTTTCTAGTTCAGTATATTTTATTATTTATTATACCAGCTACTACATTATACATTCTATTCGAATTATATTAAGATGTTATCCGGCAATGACCTGAAACGTTATGAGCGCAAGATTAGTTTGTGCGGTTGAGATCCCAATGAAATGTGTGTTGGGGCTTACAAACAATGAAGTGTTGGAAGTTCCAGACATCAACCGTAAAAGATTTTGTGAGCTATCTAGTTTTGAAAAAGGTGCGAGCGATTGAATCTATAGAAAAGTGAGCTAATTTTTCACTTAAGGCCGTATCACACTAGCATTTTTTCCGCATTTTTTCTGCGTTTTTAACGCAAAAACGTGAAGGAGAAGAAGTGCGTTTTTCCAAGGTCAGCTTTTTTGACCATTGCGCATCCTGGCGGAGCGTTTTTAAACTCACTTGGGAAAATTAGAACACGTTCTAATTTTTACCTTGACGCAAGAAAAATGCTAAACATAACCCTTGGGGAGGTTACAATTCAATGAAAAACCCCTAGGAGCCCTAACCTGACAGATTTAATAAAAACGCATTTCGCCAGAATGCGCTGTTTTTGCAGTTATTCCTCTTCAACATTCACAACTGAACTTGAAAAAACGCAGTTTGCCTTCTTCACGTTTCAGCGTTTAAAACGCAGAAAAAATGCGAAAAAAATGCAAGTGTGATACGGCCTTTACGATATTTGATCGGCCCCCCTCCACCCAGATTTTTTTCGTCGTCAAATGAATTGCAAGTAAATGTTCTTCTACATTATACGAACCATATTTTTCAAGACATAGTTTCACTGGTATGCATGGTTTCCGAGAAAATTTCATCAAAATGGAAAACACTGCTGTTTGGAAATTTTATTTTGATGGTTTTATAATTTTTGTTTCTTATTGTGAACCGATCAAATTTTACTGTAGTTCAGTACAGATGTGCAAAATATGCTGTAGAAGTTTGAAAACGATAGACGCGGTACTTTTTGATTTGCGATCAAATGAAGACATGGGTTGCCCTCCAGGCTAATTTTGCAGCCGAACCCCCTTAAACCATTCGGCACCGACATAGTAATATTACCACCAGTGGCATCATCACCCTTTCTGACATGGTAATTACCGCATGGTAATATTACTCACATATTGACATAGGTATGTCTTAACTCAGAAGGGCATTCCAAACTTTATCAGACAGAAAACAAAAGTTCAAACATGCGGCATGATCGGATAAGCGAATTTCCGTAAATTATCGTATTATATTGTGTTACATTCGCTCTAATGGGCCAATGGAAGCTAATTTACAACGTTAAGGATGTTTATAATGACATCAGGGACAATACAAGTTGTCCCTACTTTGGCTCTTCGAAACTCTTCTTGACCACATGCGATGTGGTGTCACAAAGGTCAGCTCCACTGAAGCATCTTCATCTGCCTCCATTAAACACTCCTGTAAAGAAAGATTCTTGATTTAATCTTATTTGAGACATTTCTATTTGTTTCAGGTTCTAGACGCAGCCAACAAACTCGTGTGTATCCTAAATTCCCTTCACTGGTACCAAAAGAAGGATAATAATGGTCAAATTCCGTACGATGATTCCAAAGATATTATTGACATAATCCTGAATCACTTTAACGTCCTCATATCTCAGTTAATGTTTTATCAAGTTCTAGATGCCTGTGTGGACTACCAAACTTACCTCCATAAATTTGGTGCCACTGTTTCACCCGGAAATGAATTTGATTCTCAAGGAAAACAAATGTCGGATGTTCCTTTTTGCCTCCATAATTTACTATTTCTTTTTCAAGTAAGTCTTTCTGAAGTTATATACGGCTTTCTGTATGTTGTATAGATACCTGATATACACTTAAATTTTATTGTAGTTGTACTGTGTTGTGGTTTTAGCTATTGTTTTGTCTCGAAGGGCTGATGACCAACCACAACACCAGTTAGCAATTGCTGATCATTAGGCTGTCCGTCCAGTGGACGCGATTTTGCGCAAAGAGGCGAACAGGCGAAAAGAGGCGAATTCGCGCAAACTGTTCGTCCCCTTCAAACACACTGTTCTAAGTGAGAGCCCGTCCAATGCAAGTGCTGCGGTTGAGCAAAGTGGGGCGAAAAAGGGACAAACGCGACGAGAATCAAACCAGTTTGTTTTTCAACGCGTCAACAAGCGAAATGGATGCCGAAAAATTGATTGTTTTAGTGCAGGAGCGACCACCCCTGTGGAATCAAAAGTTACCGCAGTACCTACCACTTGAGAAACTTTCAAGTTAAATCTTTGAATCGCCATTTGAAAAAAAAAAAAAAAAGAAATTATTTCGATTTTATTCCTTATTTTATTAGTGTACTTACCTCAAGGTAACTGCAAGTCGTTCTGTTGAGGAAATGGTTTCCCTGAAATTGGAGGTCCGAGATAACCGGCCCTCTACCTTTGAATGAATATATTCAAAGGTGCTATTTTTCATCCGGAAGTAGTTGAAAAATGACTCTGAAGATAAGTCCTCCATCAGGTGACGCCACTCTCCAAGGTGTGGCCGTTCTAGGAAAACATTGCTCACCCACTCTTCCCTGATAATATCCGGTCGGGCCGCACATCTTCTGCTTATGAACTGGAGAGTCCAACGCATACATTTGCGTTGATAACATTTTCTTATACTATGCAGTATTCTTGATAACATTTCAAACTACTAATTACCTACGGTAGAAAGGAAATTAGTGGAAAACGGTCGAAGTGGACTGGATTCGCCTCCAATGGACGGGGTCAGTTTGTGTGAAGAGGCAAAGGGGTCCACTGGACGGCCAGCCTTAGTGGAGTGTGTGGGAAGCGTATGGCATGGGGTAATTTATCAAGAAAACCCTAGACTCCTTTGAAGAAACAACGTTTTTAACACTATAATAGTATCCCCCCCCCCCCCCCCCGCTCAGCTGGTATCGCCAAATTTTTCGGATTCCCCAAGAGCTGAGGCCCTAGCTAGCGCAAGTAGTTAACTCCACACCCCCTCACACTATCCTCCCTTGTTGCTAAGAGGCTAATAATAATAATTTTTTATTGCCATAAAACATCATCAATAACAACGATAGAGCAAATGTCATTTTAAAAATAAATGAATAAATGTATGTGGGGAGTAGGACTAAAGGGTGAGGAGGGAGGAAGAAAAGGGGGGAGGCACAAAGCTCCCGAGTGTAGCCGGCCAGGGCCAGAGCGCCCCGACCGGCCCGGACCCACCCACCATGGCGGGGCCGCCTGCCCATTTCTGAACAGGCAGCCCTAAAAAGTGATAAAGGTCACTCTGACCCGGGAAAAACGCCAAGGGAGCCGCCCCCAGGCCGGCCAGAACACCCAGGCCACGCACCAGCAACAACACCCTCATCCCACAGTCACACAAATAAATAACATTCACTCCCATACAATATACCCTAAAACCTAATATCACAGACACATAACAGTAAAGAATAACTACAAGCCAGCATACGGTACTATCATAAAAAATTCCTCTGCTGCAAGATAAATCTCAATGCTAAGATGATAAAAATATAATATAAATAACTTGGATTGATGTTTTTTATGCGTGTACTTCGTAATAATAATAACAAAGCTAATACATAGATCTTTGCTGTTTGCTGTCATAAAAACCATGAAAAATTAACAGAAAAGAACATCAAACAGAATGGAATGGTCACCTTAAATTGAAAAATTCATTGAGGCTATTTTCCTTCAAGTGGCTAGGTCCCTTAATTTTTCTGGGGCCTTCAAATTCCCTGACCCGTGTTATTTTTATCCCACCTCGCGCTGACACTGACAGTCATGGCACTGCTGCAGTAGGTCTACTTGTCGGCTATTTCCCAAAAAGAAACCATCATCCAGGTCGATATAGTTCCACTAAAATCCCCTATGGTAGCAGGCGCCAATTTTACGACCCCTCTTAACATACCCTTTGTAAATCTTGTAGACTATTTTCATTTTAAAACAGACTTTTTAACTCCTAGATGATAGAATTTTACCTATTTCATCAGAATTTTTCCTTTAATGAAGTATTCTCCATTATTTTTCTTTCAAAATTGTGAATTATAATTTTCAGTGCTTACCAGTCTTGATGTGCATAAAAGCTCGAAAAACCTGTATTAAGGACATATTAGAAGAGTACATTGACAAGCTATTCAGGATAACTAATTCTAAGGTGATGCGCCAAGCATATTCATGGCGAGACCTGATTGCAAGCACCGGAGAGCAAGTTTGTGTTTTGAATATCGTTATATTGCAGAAATTCACTCAACTATGCCCCATTATGAAAAAGGTGAGAGGTTAGTTACTAAGTTTTATGCATAATGTAATGTAATTTTCGGAGACAGTGAGAATAACGTTATTGTGATAGCAGGATGTTTTGGCGGAAGGAAAGTTAATTTCATGTTAACTGTCCTTATTTAGCATTGGAGTATTTAAGTATATGAAAAAGAAAGTTTCATTTCCCACTAATATTATCGGGGAGAAACACGTTGAATCATGAATTCGTTTTTCAATTACCCAAAAACATCCATGATTCAATGTTTGGCTGTGATAGTGGCGGCAATTTTCATTCCTGAACGACATTTCCATGGAGGCGTACGCCCGTGGAGCAACTTGTTGCGAACTTGTACGCTAGTATTTGAGCGCATGTACGAACGCTCCCCGGGAAGGAGAAATAGATTTTGTCGGAGCCTTACCATGTACGAATACTCCCCTCGGTGCCCAGTCAAATGTACACAAACGTTTCCATTAATTTGCCAGAGGTGACATGTGAGATTTTCTCACACTAAACGGTTATTCGCTAAATACATTCCAATGGTGGGCCCAAAGGGGCGTAGTTTATAATATAATTTATACAAAATATAATTTTTTTTCTTTTTTAATGAAAATTGCTGGATTTGAAGAATTGAAAAAGAAAAGAACAATTGCCGTTCCCCGGAGATACATTTTTTCTTCGCTATAAATGACTCAGACGCAAGAACGAAGTTTTTAGCTCAATCCTATCGAGAGTACCATGTCTCGTATTCATATCTTTGTTTACGGAGTAAAGTGTCCTCCCACTGTCTCTTACTATCTGGCTGGATGTTTCTGTGATCTCATGTGGGCGATAAGACAGTATAGGTCGTTCACTATATGGAGGCGCGTTTCTCCAAACCGTCCGCCAAAAGTTCGAGCAGCTAGACTGAAGTTTTCACATCCCCTCTCTTACCACCCTATTGTTGACGATTTTTATTATTTCTAGTTAACTTTATTTTTAGACATTTTATTGGATTTCAATTTGACGATTCGCCTCTGGTGATGATGATGGGAGACTACATGAGCAACCTCCTCGCGGTGTCCTCTGGGTAACGCAATAGCTCACTACGTAACGATTTTCAGCGGGAGGTTTCGTACATAGGGCGTTCGTAAATGGTTGACTAAAAAGAGAGTGCTCCTTCGGGAGCGTTCGTACATACCACTTTAACCCTCGGAGCGTTCGTGCCGTCCACCTAGTATTTATGGAAGATCTTTCCTCAGTTTTGTTTACTTGTCATCTTGTATTTGTTTATTAAAATCCTATCTGTGAATTGATCTTTCTCTTAGACTGCCATTACCTTAAAGTCTTTTGAAAGAAATAAAACCCTTTAATTTACTGTAAAATATTTTTCTATACTTTTATTTTCAGGAACAAGGTATTTTAGTCTTTCAAGCTGTAACCCATTTGTTGGAAGAATTCATCTTCAAACCAGAGCAGAGCGTTGGCGCAAGAGTTGTCCGCAAGTTTCTCATTGAAGGAGATGAACTGATGTCCAAATACCCAGCGTTGCTGTCTGCCAGTCTCAACTGCCTTCAATGCTATTTGAATAAATTTGACTTCTCTTGGCGGGACAGCCTTGAATCTCTATGTCTGTTGCCGTTTCTTCAGAAAATACTAGATTCAAAAGCTGTTACACCATTGGTTAGTGGAATATTATCGAGTTGAATAACAATTTACTATTAAGGATCCAATAATAGAGTTAGAGTACCTATGAGGACCTTAAAGTAATGATAATGTGGCTAAGAAGAGATGCAGAAATGTTGAGATGTTTAAGGCCATTCAAACCCTCCCTCCGGAGATTTTTATTTAATAAAATGTTAAGTAGTTGTCCAGTTTTCACACTCCAAAGCTTGATTAGCTCAATTTCGTTTGTATTTTCTCCTAAACCAGGAAATTTTAAATTTAATTTAAATTAAAACTTGTCAACATATTTTGGTTTTACCACACTTTCTCTGGCATTTTGTGGACGGATTTGCATTATTTAAATCTTGCTGGCTTCTAATTTCCATCCTCTATTGACTAAACTGAAAAAAAAAAAAAAAGTTAATAGGTAAAAATTGAACTGAAAACCACGCTGCTGGTGGACTAATCTGGAACTACCAAGATAAGGCAGGGTCTGCATTCACCCCACTCCTCCGCTCGGGGCTGGCAGCGCACAGTGGTTTAAAATTGCAAAAACGTGAACTTAATTGAAAAAATCAATATTGACCTTTAAAGCTGGGATGCATCTAGGTTAGTTCCTAACATCCTGCAGCTCACCCATCACTGATTTGTTCATTAGTATTTCTAAGGTTTGTACAAAGAAAGGAGAAACTTGAGCACCATTTTGTTTGATAAACTTCAAAAATGTACAACTTCAATGGTAAAAATTGTAGGGTCTTGAAACTTTCAGGAGTTCTAACATGCCTAGGAGTTCTCGTTAGATGTAAGAGTGGTCGTGTGCGACCAAATCTTTCGAGATTTATAAATAAAGCTTATTCAATTCAATTCAATGCCTATTACATAGGTACATGAGAAAAATGGAAAGAGTCCAAAAGTCTTGAGAAATGTAGCGTTTCAATTTGAGAGTTCATGGACACTTGAAAAATATGAAATACCAACTTCACATTGAGTTTAAAAAGTACAAAAATGGATTATCTGGCTCATGTCTAGAATTGTTCTCCTATGTTAGGAGAACCGAGTTCCATCAAGATCATCTGCGTCTAGCTATCCCTTCGACTTTGAGCTCAGTTTTATGGCATCATAACGATTACTGAAGGAAGGGTTTGGCAAATGACACCTGTTTTCTTTCAAATATTTGTTTTCTCATTCAGTTTATAGTGAAATATGTCAGTGAGAGTGGCAAGAAGAGAACTACAAAATATTATTGTGGAAAGCGACGGTTTCTGGGACACTAATGTTAAAAATGCAGTAGAGCCTGGCTGGTAGCAGGGCTGGTCACTTACTCGCATACCCGCTTATTTGCTGGTAGCCTAGCTGTAGTCTTTAGAGTAACTGTATACACTTAGTGGTACCTAGCTTGTCGCTTGTTGGCATGGAATGAACGGTCCTCCACATTAAACCCGCTAAGGAGCGGGTAAACAATTAGTACTGTGCATGCTTGAGTTGGATCATCTCCACTTACAGCTATGTAAACCAAAGCCTGAGAGCATAGCACACTGCTACCATCCAGGTTATCAGATAGATACCACTGTTTGCGTGCTGGTAAGGATTAATGTTATAATTCTACGTTATAGTTAAGCAGAGTGGAGTTGGTTCAACAAGAAAACCTTACAGAACAGCTGGAAAAAATAGATTACGGCAAACCATGGCGGCCATTTTCGAGTTGGAGGCTTACAGAACACCTCAACAATAAAATACGTCAAAGATGGTGGCGCTGCTTCTCCACTATCGTTAACAATACAGTTACAAACCCCACCACCCCCGGGATACAATTCCCTTCAATTTTGGGTCACCAGTCGTTACAGTGGTCGCTGATGTTGTCTTATGGTTTTCTTACAGATTACAGTCGATGTTTTGAAACTTATCGATCTGGTGTTGAGTAAATTCATGCCACCCAACCTCGCGTTGTTGGTGGACACCATAAAGGGGTCCAGCATTGAAGAGTTGGGTCCTCAATTATTCAGGTTACTACACAGCGTGGAGTGGTCCATCAGGGATTCGACTTTGGAAATTGTCAAAACGATATGCAGTTTGTCGGAGTCAAGTGAGTAAATTCTAGTATAATAGAATAACATGTTTATTCAGGAAAATTTGCACGATACTCTACTATGCTAGCGATTACTAGTTAAATGAATAGAGTGTGATTGTAAGAATGAGGAAAAGTATATTGTGGAAATTAGGAATCAAACAATGCAGGTAATGCAATCTAGTTTCGTTAGCTGTTTTAAAATGTACCATCTCTTGTCTTCAATGATATCATCTCTGTATTGTATTTCAATCGATTATAATATGTGGCGAAAACTATTGAAAACGCTACTCAACTCCATTTTTAATGATTTGACAATGACTAGTGACGACGATGTCCTATTGTCGTCAAGGTTATATAACTATTGTAGCTTTTATAGTGGCCAGTCGATTCTGTGTAGCGAAAAGTATTGAAAGCAAACTCGATTTTCGTTTGATTTGACAACGATTGTAATGCCGACCACAAGTATCTGTTGTTGGGTCGTCACCAAAACTGTACTGCTAATTTCGAATATCTAAAGACCAGCCAAAACAAGGCTGTTAGGAAGGTTTTTTACCAACCAAATTTCGAGTGGATTGCTCCAAAATTGTGGCCTGTATTGTGAAACATACACACACGCTTGCTCACACAAACAAATGCTAGCCAAGTCAAAGTAGAGATTCACTTCGTTCGTCAATAATTAATTAAATTAGAAAACACGTACTTGATTATTCTTTTTTTATAAGTTCGCGATTCAATCGCGAATCGGGCTTGAATATTCTTGAACCTACTCTTCATCTTATTGCTCAACAGCTAATTTAATATAGGTAGCTACAATTCAATCAAGTATTATCATAGTTAAAACCGACCACTTCCTAAGAGATCCTCAGTATCTCCAGGCCACTCTGAAAAATGAGCACAGCTCCTTCCAGTTAGAGCCATTCAACAAATTGACCGACTCCCAAAGGACGTTTTTCTAACGGACAAAGAACTATATTATTTGAATCTCTGCCAATGCACTATAATATCTATATCTATAAAAGAGGATGTATGTATGTATGTATGTTGCCTATAGACTCCGAAACCGCTCGACAGATTGTAATGAAACTTTCAGGTATTATTAGGCATGATTCAAGGATTGTTCTTGTAAAGTTTGGTGCAAATCCGTTCAAAGGGCTCTGACCCAGAGGGCATAAAAGGGTGCAGTGTCAGGTTTTAGAAATTTATTTAACTACCCAAGCCAAGACCGAAGGCAGAGTGAGGCCGAGGGTGAGGCCAAAGGATGAGGAGGAGGATGAGGGAGGATGATGAGGAGGAGGATGAGGGAGGAGGAGGAGGAGGAGGGAGGAGGATGAGGGAGGAGGAGGAGGGAGGAGGAAGAGGGAGGAGGAGGGAGGAGGAGGAGGGAGGAGGAGGAGGGAGGAGGATGAGGAGGATGAGGGAGGGGAGGAGGGAGGGGAGGAGGGAGGAGGATGAGGGGAGGGAGGAGGAGGGAGGAGGAGGAGGAGGGAGGAGGAGGAGGAGAAGGGAGGAGGAGGATACTATTGAACGTCTGCATAAAATGACAACGAATCCAGGGTCATTGTAGACACCAAAGGCAGAAACCAAAGGCTAAGCTTCCGTCCATCAAATCACCTCTTAATAACAGTTTAAAATTACGATCAATAAACAAATTCAATTTGGGCGCAGCAACGCTCGCGGGGGGAACGCTAGTAATCTTATAAGAATAATTATTATTCTCTCAATTTTCAGGGTTTCCCGCATTTCAGACCTTACTAATTGACAATAAGCTACCTGAAGTTGTCTTCTCCATCATTGAAACGGACTACGAACCTTTTGTTAGGACATCAGCTGTATCTTGTTTGTATGAATTGGCTAAGGTCCCGAACGTGTGGAACACTTCTTTATCTGACAAAAATGTGATAGTAAGTTGATAATTAATTATAATTATGAATAATTATTAATACGGTATAGCGATACATTAATTTAATTGTTGTTATAATTACAGGTAAATAGGTAGGTAGGTACTTTTTACCATGCCAAGCGCTGGACTCCTTCGCTTTTAGATCACGTAGTTCTCCCATATCTCCTTCCAATGACTGGAAGTCGTGTTTGGGAGTCCTTAGGCAATCGAACCTTGTGCCCCCCCCCCCCCCCCCCCCCCCCCCGTCAAAATCTGGGACGACCTTCCTGAGAGGAGACTGTACACACAGTCAATGTCCTTGACGGATGCCAAGTACTCGTTTTGACCTGTGGGTTGAGGCATGCGTTCTAGCTCGCAATACCAACTAAGCTGGTTGTTGCCCGAGTTTATGGGTATCTAAAAAACTCCAAATGCCGAGGTCTAAAGGCCCCCGTGAGTCAATTCCTGCGGAGCTCTACCCTTCATCTAAAGGGTGGAATGCATGTTAGGGGTGATGAAACCACTGCCCTGGTGAATCCAACCTCAACTGCGGGGCAGGCAGGTACTGCTTTGACAAAGTCTATGCACCTGTAGCCTAGGGCTCCCCCTACCCCCACGGTAACATTTACTGAAGGTGGTGCCATACAGCACCCCTAGTTTAAGGCCAGAATGGTCGCTAGCCCGACACAGAGAAGATGTGTCTGTGCCTACCGCTTTGTCCTCACTTGAGGAATTCCACAGCTCAATCATTATGAGAACAGAAGACGGTACCCGAAAAGACCCTGAGTTAGAACAGTGTCGGGGTATCAAATATTTTTACAGCAGATATGTAGATCAAACCAAAAAGCAGCAATTCGTCATTAGATTATCAGGAATGTGGCCAAACAAACACCTCTTTTTTCGCTGAGCTTTTTATCAGTATACTACCATCTTCAGGGCTCGGTGAAAGAGGAGGAGGAGGTGTTTGTTTTGCCCGATTCCTGATGATATAAAGTAAAACGTTTTGGGGCCTTTACGTTTGGTGACGTCAGTTGGACACAAACTTTTACGAAATTCCTCTCAAGCCTGTAAACATCTATAGATTCTTCTCCCACTTGATTCAAATAACACTGTGACAATGAACTCTCTTGTCTGTTCCTTCTTCCACAGAGCATCTGCTGATGCAGTTTCACTTTACCGTTTGTCCAACCCTAAATCAGCTGAGACTGCTGGTATTTGACTGTGGTGGAAATGTGAAGAGGTTTGATTAAATCGGTTTTGGTGGCGTAGTTTACTAAAGCACTTGTCTTTAAAGAGCTTCACTCTCAAAGAAGGTAATGACATGGGTTGAAACTCTGTCGATGTATCAAATATTTTTGGCCTGTTACATTTGGCGCAGTCGGTAGGACCCAGACTTGAGCCTGACTGGACTCATCACATTCCCTCATGTAGCATCTTTCACTTTCTCACTCACTTGAGTCAAAACACACTGTGAAAATGTCATTGCTCTACTGTGACTTCTTCCAGCTAGCACCTGTGGAGCCGGTAGCCTACAGTTTCACTTTGTTATTTGTTCGACCTCAAATCAGCCAAGATGGCTGATATTTGACTCTGTGGAAAAGGTTACAAGGAAAACTTCCACAGTCGGTTTGAGATAAAGTGCGCTAGGTGAAGAACTTCTCTCCCAAAGAAGTAAAGTTTTTCGAACTCTGTCGATGTATCAAATATTTTTGACCCCTACATAACGGTTTGAAGGGAAAACTAACATACAACTTTTCAATTTTACAATTTTTTAATCGAATTTCCAACAACAACAGTTGGAGTTGTATGTGAAAACCAGTTGAAATCACTCTACCTAACTATTTTTTGTATCTTATTTTGTACCCAACGTTTTCTAGCAGTTAGGTCAGGGTGATGGCTGGAGCCCACATTTCCTAACCGAGCCCGCAACATGGAAAACCAGTTTGGTTTAGTTTTACATAGAGACGGTGCAGAAGGATTGAAAAGAAGTGAATTTAATATGGAAAAATTAACTAAGCATGACCGTTGCATGGAGAAAGGGGGACACCTGCCTCCGTTACCGACACAGCCAACACTCTTCCTTCTTGCAGTGTCGTGGGATCTGAGCTTAAATCTTGTTCGTATTCGAAATTTCTGGGTCTTTCTCGAAACATGGATATATTGGGCTGAAAATCTCCAAATCTGGCTTCGGAAATCGGAGTGAAATGCGAAGAGTTTTTAGGAATAGGACTAAATTATATATTTTAGTGCCTGCTATAAAAAAGTAAAATCTTATTGAATGTTTGAGAAAATTCTTGGTATTTTCAAACTTTAATTTCATTCGTATACAAATCATTAGAAACTCTCAATTTCGTAGCTACATCCTTTTCGTTTTATACATAGACTATTTCTGATTGTACAGCTTATTAATAATTTACTTGGTTCTTTGGCAAATAATTGTTGAAGGCATTACTCAAAAATGTGGAATAATATCTCCATTTTGTATCTCATTAATGCTGTCTAATTATATTCTGTCGGTTCTTCAGGAAAAACTCCTTCTTATACTACACTATGAAACAGAAGGAATTGTGCGAGTGGCTGCAGCGAAAACTATTACAGCGCTGTATTATCAGAGAAGTATAAGGTAAATAATTTGTTAACCTTCTATTTACACCGAGTAAACTTATCAACAATATTAATTTGACTTATTAAGATGCTTAACTTAATCCCATGTATCCCCCACTTTTCACATTCATCCTATACTAGCTCAGGTGGTTTCAAACGATTAAGGCGATGAGTTAGATGTTGCACTTTCAAAAACTTTACAGCTTCCTCATTTACGTGATCTTTTAGGCTGGGTATTAAGAAACAGCTAACACTAGGGGCAGCAAACCCACAAGATAAACTCGAGTCAGGGGCTATCTACGAAGTGTAACTGAACCACAAGTCAGTGCTAGGACAGCTGCCCCTAGTGATATTATGACCATGGTTGTTATACGATACGACAGGTTCATATACCAATGGTATAAAATATATGAAATACTACGTATTCAGTTCAATGGTGCATTAAACACTCACGTTTACACTAATGATGACAAAATGGTGCATTACAAAAGTTAAAACTACTCGCAACTGACGATTTGATACTTACCTTCATTACAACCGAATTCTCTTCTTTGCGGTTACTAATGAAGTTTGGCAGTTGACTCAGTAATTTTAAGATGTTACTAGTATGTCATCGTTGACCTGATTTTATATTAAACTGTGGCACTATCCAGCTATGCTTAACTGCACTGCACTGTCTAAGCTTAAGCTTCACATGTTCAGGTGACAGAAGTTACATCTAATATACCAACTCGATTTCATGAAATGAGAATTTCATTGCAATTATTTTGCTAATTGAAGAAGCGAGCGGAGTTCACATACGGCGTCATCTTCCTTTTGTCCAATGGCTCTAGCTAATCACAGAGCTTACCCTGGGAATCAGTGGGCTAACCCTCCGTTCACAGCTAGGTCGGCGGTACCCCGTATTTGTGGGCTGACCTCCGCTCTATTTGCGCCATATTATCAACCACGCAGGTGTAACCCCTGACACCCATTCTAGATACCCGCCCTTAGTCCGACAAGATGAGCAGTTTTTTAACCTTCAGCTTTTTAATCACTTCATCCAGGGTGTCAACTTGACGTAGGTACCTGGTAATTTCTGAAATACCACAGCGCGTCAGTAATACCTCGAAGTACCTAGTGGTACTGAGTTCTGAAAACCGTTTATATGTTTACTGTTTGGAGCTGTGCAACCCCACTACTGGGCTCTGTACACCCAAACTGGCTTTAGTACCTTGTTACCAATAGCCATAGTGGATCTCTAGCTGATAAGCCAGTAAACTTATCCGAGTTTCAACGTGGCGTTTCTTTATTCGGATAGTTTATTTCAAAAATGTACAAAAAGTCCTTTCTGCCCTTAAATTGTGTTTTTATTGTTCTCCAACGTTTCTCCCCAGAAACTGGGGCTTCTTCAAGGAGATGAAAATTGCATTCAAAACACCCCTTCAAATAATTTCAAACCCTTATAATAACGGAGATAAAAATATATATCTATCATTTAAGAAATACTCTACGTAGTCTATGGCCCATGGAGGGAGAAGTGACAGTTACGAGCGGAAGGGGTTAGGCTGTGATCACCCAATCTCTTTTGAGTAACTGTCATTCCGAAATCACGTGTACTCGAGATGAGCCAACTTGTGAATTTATTTGGCGATTCTATACTTGAATATTTACAATTAGGTTGGTGCACAACATCAAGGCTTAATCGAAATTACACGGGACACGTGGAAGTGAAAATTTCCAGCATTGACTGCTTTGGATATCATTTGAGGGAAACAGATGTGAGTTATTGAATTCAATGTACGAACTTCCTTGGGTGGTTAGTCCGCATTTCGTTTCAATGAGGGACATGTGACCAATAATCCATTGTAGGTACCTACTACCTAACATGGCATCAGATATGAGTTTGCCTATTTCCATGCACCCGTAGTTCTTGCAGCGTCCATACTTAGTGATATGAATAGCACTCAATGAGTCTGAATGCACCTCTATGCCCTAATGACTTTTTTAAAGCATAATTTTGAATATAACAATAATTTGGAAACAAAATTAATTTTAATAAATTTAATGTCTTTCTTCTCAGTCCGCAGGACTTGGAAACAGTGTACGACATCATGTCCCACACAGCTCAAAACGATCTGCATTGGGAAGTGAAAGTGGAATGTTTGGATTTCTGGAGAATCGTGATGCACCACACGATCGTTGATCAGGGAATGATCGACGACACGTTCCCCGATTTCGTTTTCTCCAAGCAAGAGAAGAAAATCGTGAAATTAACACCTGAAGAAATCGCCACAAGGATTCTGAAATGCTTCAAAACGCTGTCAGAAGTTGGATGTTTACGGGTTAGCATATTTTGAATTCTGAATCGGGCACCATTAACCATTTAGGTTTCATTTTGGGTTAACCATTTCTTTTCACTTAAAGTCCTGAATTTCCAAAACAATTTAGCATAATATATAGTACGATAATTTGCGAAAATTCACTCATACGATCATGCTGTATGATTGAAACTTTTCATTTCGTATTCGTACTTTGACGGGCACGTATTCATTTTTGGGTTTCTATTTGTAACCATGAAAAAGGGGACCGACGGAGAAGTTCTAAAATTGATTGAACTGTGCCAGGATTGGCTGTGGGATTGCACCCACCACAATTATAAAGATACAAGCAAGAGACAGGACGGTCTCCTTTGTTGGCGGTTTCGTCCAGTAGCTTTTGTAACAGTATCCATAATTATTGCAGCCACAGCTGCAAAACAGTCTGAACGTGCTGGCCCGAACTCGATACAACGCGAATTTGCCCCCGGGTTAGCCTGGGCCCAAAAGTGTGAACGTAGATTTACAGTTGGCCGAGATGGATCCCTGTAACTTGTGAGGCAGTCTTAACGAGGGGCCATCCGCAAGGGCAGATTAGAGGGGTTTTACTGTACTGACTTTATCTACTTACTGAATGTACCAAATATGTTGTGTGCGAACACTACACGATGTTGAAGAAGTAAATTTGAAACTTGTAGACTCAAGTAGGTTGACAGAAAACAGCAATAGTACAGACTCGAATGCCATGATAGAAACCTTACATTCCGCATCCACGTAGCTGGGTGACGTTCCCCTTCTTGCTTTCATAACCTTACAAGTCACCTTGTTGTTAGCTGCTTTTGTGTTCACAACAGCGTAAACAAAATACGTAGATACCTCCCTAAAACTCATGTTTTCATAGAAGGTAATTTTTCAAGAAAACCCTCGATTTCATTGAAAAAACATTGTTTTTCAACATTAAAACATTGTTTTTCATCATTTCTCCCCTAATTAGCAAAGTAAAAGTAAAATTGACTACACCGTTTGGAAGGTGATTTCATGGTGCAAATTTTGCCTTTATTTCATTCTGACAAAATATTGGTTTTCATAGTTCAATTCCCGATTGAAAAAACTCGAAGTTTCCAAAATTAGGTAGAATTTGCTTTTCAGAGGGCTTTTTCATGTTTCAAACCTTGATTCATAAAAAAAAGTCAGGCGCCTACCCGAAATGAAATTCAATGCTCTTTCCAACGGTATCCTCAAATTTGAATTTACTCAGAAAATTAAGGGAGTTATGATCGTTTTTGTGACAAAGGTTGAAAATACCAAAAAATCTTGAAAATTGAATTACTCGAAAACTAAGCGTTTTAAAAACATCTCTAGGGCGTCTTTCGATCAGAAATGAGCTCTAGAATCAACTCCTGCTGTTTGGCGGACCTATTTTATGTACACCCTGTATATTAAGTTTTCTGTAGTTCCTAATTCATGTTTAAACTGTTTCGCATAGTACATACAAATTCCATATTTTCTCGCAAGAGGTTAAATTTTTCGGAAAAAGGTAAAAATCAAGTAGGAAAAAGTTTATTATTTATATTTTGGCTAAAGGTTTGATTCATTTGGCAGTAGGTTGAATTAAATCGGCAGATCCTATAGTTGATTAATTATTCATTATTATTATTACTGCTTATAATACACATTTCCCCAGGTACTGCACGAGACATTTCACAATGAAGCGGATTTGGCTGTTCAGAAAAAATCCGCAGACTTGATAAAGAGGATCAAAAAGTGCGCTCTCAAGTACAACGTGAAAGAGATTGTGGACGGCGTTCTCATCAAAAGGCTGGGAGGGAGAGCGCAGTTGCACAGTGAAGTGTGCGATAATGGGGAAATTTCCTCGGCGGCCGACGCTCCCATGGAAGTGAGTATTCCATCTTTCTTAAGTGCTGAATTTCAAAAAAAAAAAAAAAAAAAAAAAAAAAAAATATATATATATATATATATATATATAATATACAAGGTGTTTAGGTTCTTGAGGGTTGGTCAATTGACCAACTCTCAAGAACCTCAACACTTTGTTTTAAGAAAAAGTGGTCGAGAGCTCAACATATTGTTATTATATATATGTATATATATATATATATATATATATATATATATATATATATATATATATATATATATATATATATATATATATATACATATATATATAAATTGTTAGGGGTAAGGAAGCAAAAAGGATGGATATACCTAGCGAAGCACGTCCTTGTGGCTTCCCAGGGCCCTGAGATTGTCTTCAGCAGCACTTTCTGGATCGAGATGTTGATAGTTTTATTGGAAAACAGGCAGATGACAGGTAGATAACTTGGAAAACTCTTAATTGAGAATGTAGGTAAATTTAGGGGGTTAAATACGCACATGGTGATGAGCGGCGAGCAAATAAGTATGAAGTAGACAGTGAAGGGGGGGAGGGGGAAGAGAAAGAAGGTTCGGATTAGGAGGAGGGAAAATGTGGCGGGTTGCCTAACTATACTCCTTCCGACCTCTACGAAGCGCCCAAACAATCCCAATAATGTGCATACGACCTTCACCTTCCTGCACACCACATAGGAACTAGATATGTTGGGCATTTCCTACTTCACTCACGGAAATTTCGGGATTTCATAGTACCTAAAATCGTTCGTACCTTACATTCAAATCTAAGTTCTACATTGCACAGAATTTAACCAGAACAGGAAGTAGGTACCTATAATAGGGGTTTCTTTTACTAACGAATCTGAGAAGCAAGAAAGGAATACACTTCTGTTAACAACAACCTTCTTCCACTTGGTTTTGTATTTTTCGGTCTTGAACACAGGCGTGACACACAAATGACTTTACTTTGGATTAATAATGTAAACCGGTGTTATACACATATGATCAGTTTTCCCTTCAATGGCCTTCAAATCTATCCCGTGTTGTAAAAAAAATTATACGATTCCCCTTGTGGCACGGTGATGCTTCGCTTGATATGATATGGGATGCTTTGCTTTGCTGTGTGGGATATTATATTATTTGTTACTTTCCAATCTGCCAGTGGAGCCCATGGTGGCAATTAGTTTACTTCTAGAGGAGATAGAATTGAAACAAGAAATCCTAAACAACCAATGAAAGTATTTATGTAACAAGGGGTTATTAAGGGGTCCTTATGGAGACTCTTCAGCACTCAGTTCCTTCTAGAACGACTTGTGAAAATTTAGTGAATTGAATTGCCGAAGTACAAATTCCAGCATAGTTCAACGGCTACCACATGAAGATGTGACAAAAAGCTGGGCCCACATAGTCAAATTCGACATTAATATAGGTAGAGGATCTTATTTTCCCCCCAAAGTTGTACTGACCGTTCATCATATGATTACCGGTGTTCCAGGTTTCTACAAGTGACCACAGGACTCAGCAGAGCGACGACGTCATCGAACAGATAGTTGCTAGTAGTGACACGGATTTACTCTGTGACCTTCTGAACTCTGCCGGCCCGGAGAGAACTCTTCCGCGAATTGAGCGGCGCAACATGTCGGACGATGATTTCGTGAAGTATTTAGCGCATTTGAACGTTGACCAGGTCCTGGAGGGAAGGGAGAAGTGGATCTCAGACACATCTGACGGTATCCTATCTCTTCTGGATGATATTCTGATGTTCTCAGGTAAAATGGAAGGCTCTAGTGTCCATTGGAAAAATGCTATCGACTGCTATTAAGCTCTGCATTATGCGAGTAAAAGGTAAAATTATTGGGAGTTCTTATGGATTAGCCAAACAATTGATTCATGACACAGCTATTGTCTCGGGGGTTTAAAACCTTCAAATGTTTAGTTTCGTGATCTGATCTAAAAAAAAATTTAGTTTCAAGACTGTTCCTCCAAGTAATGATGATCTGAAAAAGACTTTTGTAAATACCCCCCCCCCCCCCCCCTGCACATATGGCCTTTTTTTTTAGCCTTTTGTTGTAAAATGAATGCTCTGGAATACTCACCTAACAACCAATCATTGATTTATCGATTAGTTTTCTTGTTGAACCCAATATAAGTAAATTGGGTTTATAAGTAAATTGAACCTTTTACAAGTAAATACTGAATTTATTATTCATTATATTTTACTGAATTCGAGCGCTTGGAGCATTTTTTGTGTTTGTTTTTGCTGTTGATTTTGTTCGCACATAAATAGTTACATTAAAACCTGGATATTAATTTGTTTACTTACATGAACAAGCTAGTTTTTATACACGATTAGTCGATTAGAATATATAGTACTCTATATGCTACGTGGTTTTGCCTGCCTGCGTCAGGTCGCACGAGAAAAACGGAAGTCGACGCGATGATGCGGCTTGTGTGTGTGTGAGAGAGGGAGGGAGAGGGAGAGAGAGAGAGAGAGAGAGAGAGAGAGAGAGAGAGAGAGAGAGAGAGAGAGAGAGAGAGAGAGAGAGAGAGAGAGAGAGAGAGAGAGAGAGAGAGAGAGAGAACGATGACCTACGTGGAAACGCATTTAAACGTATTCAACTGATTGGTTGTGCGTGATTAAGTTCAATACGCTTTCATGCAAGTTTGAGTTGCTGACATATAAAAAACAAAAGAAACCAGCGGAGGCAGTTATTATTAAATGAGGAAGCAAGTTTTGTGGATTTCATCACTTTTAATCGAAGTTGGGGGAAAGTGAAGAACATGCCCAGTCATATTCTAGAATGAAATTGGATACTTTCGACTACATTGCCATTTGTCCACTTACAATTATATATTATATGACACTTACGTACTTGCCATATACGTTCCCACTTCACCACTTTCTCACAACTTGTCTCCTCTAGCATACAATGTAAGTGCCCTTTCTGGCGTTGAGTTCACAGAACTGGAAGTTTCTGCATTCCTGCTTTCAATAATTCCATGATAACCATAAACAAAAAACAATAATTGCCGAAGATCGATAACAGCGTTAAAAATCGAACTAGTTTGAAAATCAAACCGATGCGTTCAACTCCGATGTCTCGCCTCGCAACCAGGGTCACGTGACTTTTTCTACGGATTTCATTGGTCTACCACCTGAACGCGAAATTGTCCGAACTCTAAAACGCCCAAAAGCGTCGACGCATGCAGCAAATCCACGTAGGACAAGGCATTAGATTATTGTTTTAGAATATTTACAAAGAATTGTCTGATTTTTGTTTCATTATTGAATAGATTTTTGTACATTTTACTAAACTTGTATATACCATTGAAATGTGATGTGTTGTATTGGTCTATGTTTATAAATCCTTATTTACTTTGTGATGTACTGTGATAAAAGTGTTTTCTATTACGATGTAATTCCAAACCTTACTAAGGGCCATTTTCACCAAAAACATAAATGAGTTTAGGCTCAAAAAGATTGGAAATTAACGGAAATTCCAGCTTATCGTCTTTCACCTGAGCACTAAGAGTTGAAACTTCTACGAATATAAACCCCCAAAATCCAAAGCCGAGGACACTTTCGCCCATCTCCATGCACTCCGAGAACAAGGTCTAGTTTTCATCAGACTTTGATTACATTTTCTGGGAATTTGTGGGTTAGGCTGTAGATTGTACCCTACCAATTTCATTTTTCTCAAATCATTGCTCCATTCTGCGCATGCTCCAACGTAAATTACTTCAAGCATCATTTTCCCGTTTTTTTAAACATCTTTACCTACTGTAAAGCGTAAAATTGCGGGGTCTTGGAACTGTAAAATTGTGAACCCTTCTCGGCGGCACGATGCGCCATGTTCTGATCATACGAGGGTAAATCAAATATAAACGGGACTTATTTTTTTAAAAATTTATTTTGATTTTAAACACACAAACAAACATAGTTTATTTTTCTACATCATCTCCTGATTTGGAAACACAGGTCGTGTTTGTAGCCAATTGCGCACATGTGCTTCAACCTCATCACCGCTGCTGAATCTTTGTCCCTCCCCCCCCCTCCCCCCCAAGATTCCTTGAGAGGACCAAAAACCTGGAAATCGCAGGGAGACAGATCTGGACTGTATGGAGGGTTTTCCAGTGTCTCCCAACCCAGTTGCTCCTATTTTTCTCTGGTCAGGGCTGCTGTATGGGGGCGAGCATTGTCATGGAGAAGAATCACTTTTCTCATTGGAAGGTCTCGTCTTTTGCGGCGATATGCAAGTCTGACCTCTGTCAAAATGTGCTCCCATAACTTATTCCAACCTCAATTGCAATATCCGAAGTTTTTAGAAGCCAATCACCATCAACAACCTGGCGGACACTGTTGATGTTGCTCGCTGCAACGCTGGTGTGGGGTCTGCGGTCATGGCTCTCATTTTCAACACGATCACGACCCTCCACGAACTGTTTATGCCAAGCAAACACTCTAGCTCGCGACAGCGTCTTTTCCCCGAACTGTGCAGTCAATCTCCTCAAGATTTCTGCTGGTTTTACACCTTCTGCAGCTAGAAACTTAATCACAATGGTTGCGCAACCACGGGGTGTACCTCCTGCTCAGACATCGTCACGATGGATACTGAGAGGGTCGAGGAGGCTGGCTCAGGTGCTTCACCCACTCCTGATAAACCAACCCAACACCCCACAACAGGGGAACGTTATTCCATCACTATTGCGCTCACTGGCCCAAAAGTCCCGTTTATATTTGATTCACCCTCGTATGTTACATACGGGGTTTAATAATAATAGACCAATGATCTGCGTAGAAGGGCTATCTATAACAGAAATAATAAATCATTGTGTAATAATTTGCAGCGTTTTTAATTGCTCCTTGGTTGACATTAGATCTCTCTGAGGTCCTCCACATCTCCTCCCAAGGCACCCGATCGAACGCTTTTTCGAGATCGACAAATGATAGATGGACAGTCTTGTCGTGCTCGCTGGCTTTCTCACAAATTTGTCGGAGTGTGAAATTCGGTCCATCGTAACACGTCCTGAGCGGAATCCACACTGCTCCTTTTAAGTTGGGGCTCAAATTTCTCTCTCAACACATCAGCCAGAAGACGGCTGTATAGATTTCGAGGGACCGAAAGCAACGAAATTCCCCTGTGGTTCTCACAGTCACGGTTATCCCCCGTTTTATATATTGGCACGATAGTAGCCACCTCCCAGTCCTCAGGGATCCGTTTTGTTCTGAAGGCAAGCTGAAACCACTGGACCATAAATACCGCCAGTCTAGCCCTTGTATAGAATCGAGAACAGATGCCATCCCATTTTTGTTTTTTAGCGTGGGACACGCTTTTAACGGGACCTAACGAGTGAAAAAGTGCCACCTTTCCGAACCATAGACTACTAAAACATCAGTGATGTCCCTGGGTAGAATTTTCTTCGACTTCTTGCAGGAACACAAAGCTTCCCTGTCTAGAGGTAGCTAGTGAGGAAGCAAAAATAACTGAAAAACATGTGAACCATTAATTGATTACTTAACATGGAAACACCGTGATGATTGGTTGAGGTAAGTTCAAATGAGTAAGTAGTCATATTGTTCAAATTAATCTATTATTTACAGAAATCAACCTTCTCTACTTGACATTTTTTGTTTGAAGTGTAGAGAAAGATGAATAAAAAATGAGTTAATTTTCTTTAACACGAATATTGTCCTCTCTTTCGAGACTCGGGTGATTGCGTGTTTGAGCTTAGTTGAAACACTACACAGGATATTTTAAAAGTAATTAATTTAAGTTGTATGAATAGGTACAAAATCATCGCTGAAGCCCTTCGCCTATTATTATTATTATTATTGTGTACCTACATAATTTTTTATTAATTTTTTTAACGTAATTTTCTATTACCTCCGTACTTAATTATTGTTTTTTTTTTTAAATAAGAAAGCAAAATTAAAAAACGAGGACCGAATTTAAAAACTGGAAATCAATAAAATCGCTGGGAGTAATCCATGTTGAGCGTACAAATTGAATTCATTCAACAAACTGCTGGTATAAACGTTGACATTTTCAATTTGCCATCCAATGAAATACTTTTGAATGAATAAATTTAATCACTCAATAAAAAATGGAATATAAATAAAATTTGAAGTAGGTATTAAGTTTTATCAAACAATAACATGTAGGATTTATGTTATGTGTGCGAAATTTAGAAATTTCTGTATCATGTTTTAAATTGGCATGATTGTCACAATTGGGAACAATTATATTGTGAATAAATATCTGCCAAAATAAAACGCTCCAACTTTGGCCGTTGGGGGAATTTTGATTTGTAGGATTTAGATATTATATTTGTATTGTATTGAGATAAATACATTGTTTGTGTTCAAGTCAGCCTTAAAACGACCGAAGTTTCATTGAACAGAGTAATATTGTACCTAGTAAATTAAAAGGGCAATCTTTGTTGAACGTCTATCGTTCGTACTTATGAATTCTACACAGTAGGTACAAAGACTAAAATATCAAAAAGAGTTTCCCTGTTGAATTCGACAATTCTGAGTCACTCAATATAAATAATCTTAATCTCAATAAAAATAACTAGGTAGGTACCTACCTTGTTAAAGTTTTAATACTTCATTGGAATTTCTGCGTCCTCCAGCAATGAAAATTAGTTATTTTTTTTAACCAACAATCTTTTATTGCATTATTCCTGTAATAGGAGGGTAGCCAGGGATCGTAAATGTATTATAAAAAACAATGGAATTAGTTCTTTTGATCGGACTGTTCAGAAATCAATGCACGCAGGAAATGATGCAGATCTATATTCGCAGTTGGAAGTTGGTATCACAAAAAATGCCTGTAATTGTGTCCAACATTGACATTTTAAAGTGTTCGATCAGCATTTGTTTTTACTTGACTCCCTTTGCCCCTTTCTCCACGAACGAGAATTTATATTACACAATAATTTACCAACCTGTTAGCCCAGTTTTTGCTGAGTAGGTCGCATAGTTACTAAATATTTTCCTACTGTTACTTGTAAGATAGGAAAACTGCTTCTGATATGTTCCATATTTTAACTTTTCAGCATAGAAAAGCTATTTACGGAAACGTTTCTTACAGCCTAGTTATCACAATATTATCATTTTGACATGGATTTTTGCGTTCACCGCGCAGCTTTACGGCGCCGTTTTGAAGTTCTGCATCGGCGCTGGTTGTATATTTTGTCGTATCCAGTCCATGTAGATGGAGAGCTGGGTGAAGACTTCCATCCCGATCCCGGAACTCGTTTCGACACCCGCCAGATGACCTCCGCACATCAGAGGTTTTCCACTGTCCTGCTCACCTCCCTGAAACCAATCCGGATTTCTTAGTTTTGTAAGGCTTGATTTTTTGGAAAAGACACATCCGCGTAACGTTTTTCGCTAGTTAGTCCAAGGCTAAAGCATGTTCCATACTAAAAACAAGATTTTAACGTAGAATACGTTTTAATGGAGACCTAATTGCTTATGTAATCACAATAACTTACGTAAAAGCTTGGGGAAGTGATAGAGTCACATATCGTCGTGAGGAATTCTTCTTTGTCGTCCCCAATGATGGTCTCCACTTCTGACTCGCACACACTTTCGTCTGGTTGGGAAAAACATATAGGTATACGAGTATTCTCTATTAATTAATGAAAATTTAATTGATACCTTACCTAACAATTAATTAAACTAGAGTAAAACTGAACTGTGACTACTTGAAAATTTTAGCTATATCTAAAGGATTTGTCGATTTGATTAAAACTTTTAACCAAATGAATCCGTTTTATAAACAAGTGAAACCTTTTGCCAAAAAGAATTCATCGTTTTCACAAAAGAATTAAACGTTTTCTCAATGCAATTAAACTTTTTTCCAAAATAAACGTTTTCACGACAAAATTAAACCTTTAGCAAAAAAGGGATGTAATAACCACAAACGACACATTAACCAGTAAAGTCAGTGAGCTACTCATGAAGTAGACACCACTGGTGAATCCCTTCCGAGTGAAATCTATCTCTCGGAAGGGATGCAACTTTATAGGGATGCGGCTATTCGTATTCGTCTGCTTTTAAGTTCTACCCTTAGGGAGAGCGTAACGTTTAAAACATAAAGCGATCCTGGTAGTTTCATTCGATTCTTGGAGCTGATATCTATCAATGACGACCAAAGAAACTTAATTTATTCCAAAAGTGTTCGAGATCTTGATGTTATAATATTTCAGCCCTTAAATTCTTGATCAAGTGGACACGCTTTCTCTGGGAAAGCGCGTGCTCACTTTTTTGGCTTCCAAATTTTCCCCACACAATTTCGTGGACAGTTTTACACGCGCATAATCCTACAGGCGCTAGGCGTGTGGGAAAGAATGTTAGTGTAAAGGTTGCTATTGAATGGTGTAACCAGTCGCTTTTTTCCGCGTTTTTTTTTTTTTTTTTTTTCATCCAAGAGGAACAAATTGATGCATCATTTTTTTAAACTGCCAGAATACGTCATTTCAATAGGTTGGTACTATAAATGGTTTACTTCCGAAAGGCGATGTGTATGAATTCAGGACGCAGATAAGTTTTCTTGTTTACTCAAGTCTACTAGAAGCCCTAGAAAAGATTGGCCAGCTCCATTTTCTGCTGCACAGTGCTTAAAAATGTCAAAGCCCATTAACGTTGAAAAATTAAGATTCTTGCATATTCAAAGATGTGCACAAGCTGATACACCTGAGCTGATGTACACATAGCTGCCAAAAATTTCATCCCCGTCTTTCACCGTCTGTAGTGTCAGTGCCGTTTCAACATTAGGTAGGTACCAGAAGTCGCGAACTTCCTATCACTCAAAGAGTGGGTTTGTCCAAACAAATTTGTTTGTAAGGCTGTCCGTCCAGTGGACGCGATTTCGCGCGAAGGGTTCGCCTCCCTTTCAAACACACTGTTTTAACTGAGAGCCCGTCCACTGCAAGACGCGAAGTGGGGCGAAAAGGGGCGAACGCGAAGAGAATCAAACCGGTTTGTTTTTCAACGCGCCAACAAGCGAAATGGATGTTGACAGTGTGTTTGAAGGGAGGGGAACCGTTCGCCTCTTTTCGCGTCTTCGCCTCTTCGCGCCTAAAGAAGGAAAGTTGTAGAAGATGGAATTCTGCATCAAACGAGACCTCCGAGACCACAGCTCCCTAATTCTTTTTCTTGATTTTTGGAAAATTTTCAAAGTTTTTGTCACCCAAGTACCCCACACTTGTAGATTTCCATGGAAGTAAGTAAATGATGAGAACTTTGAAAAATCGAAGAAAGTAGAGAGCTGGCGGTTGTCTCATGTAATGCAGAATTCCTTCCTCTACAAACTTCTTCTGAAAACAACTTTTCTTTCCAACAAAAAATATTTAGGAAAGTTTCAAAGGTTAAAAAGTGAGAAAAATTGTCAAAAATCGATTTCTTGGGTCGAAGAAGCTGATTTAGTTACAGGGTCATGGAGTATATTCAGAATCAGCTCGAAATTTCCTATAAGAATGGAGCTAAAGATGATAAAATTACTCAATTTAGATGACTGTTTCTTGCCTCTTTATTACATAAGAATTTGGGGTTGGGTAGGTGCAGGTTGGGTTTTCTTTATTGAATAGGTCTGCCTATTACATTAATTGTGAATATTGATCTCTTGGGAGTAGGTCATGACCAAATATATCTCACAGATCCATTGTTAGGGGCACAGAATTATATGTAATTTCCAGAGAGAGGTCCACCTCGCAATACTTGTGTACTTCTATTCTTGAATTTTTCATCGGGCATTAAGATATCACTATTATGGTGGTAAGTAATTCACATCTCACCAGGGTCTGTTGTATTGTTGAGGGTGCGACACACTTGGCCCCCGAATTTCTGGCCTTTGATTGGGAGGCATGGCACGCATCGCCCGTCCATAGTGTTGTTGAGCAGAATCAATCCTAAATAGTTCAAGAAACGTTACACGGTTAGAACATAGTAAACAGATTGAGGTAAAAATCAATACAACTAACTTTGCAGTATGATGCGTTTTATCATTTACAAGTTTTAGTTTTACTTGATCACCAAACTTTCACCAAGTTTTCCGAGCAACACGGCATGCTTTGTGGGAAAAATCTCAAGAGACTTAGCAGGAACTTGTAGAGAAGTTTCCTTAAAGATGTGGCAAAAATAAAGATTGTTGTGTGGATACGTATCAGTCAGTAGTGAATGCTCTGCCTTCTCGTTTGCCGACGTTTATTTTATACGATCAACAAGATTTAGCTTTCACCTAACTGACCGAAAATGTTAAATGAGATTAATGTGGGAATTTTATCCGGAAAGTAGCTGAGTGAGCTCTGTTTCTGTTCTGCTAAATTCTATTCGCCCTAGGAAATGGAAATTTGTTAGGGAGCCTCTCTAGGAAAACAAGAAGCTAATGAAATGAAGGGCTCCATCCCGATCAGTATAATGAGATAAATTCTCTAATTTTCACCTATGGAAGTTGACATTTGATAGGAAGCCTCTCTGGGATATCAAGAGACAAATGAAATGACGGGATCCATCTTCGTCAGCAGAATGAGCTAAATTCTCTACTGCTCAATGTAGGATGTTGACATTTGATAGGGAGCCTCTCTAGAACCTCTAGAGACAAATGAAATGACGAGCTCCATCTTGATCAGCAGATTGAGCTAAATTCTCTCCTGCTCACCCTAAAAAGTTGACATTTAATAGGAAGCCTCTCTGGGACATCAAGAGACGAGTGAAATGATTGGCTCTTTCCAAATCAGCTGAGTAAGTTATATAAATTCTCTCATGTTAATCCTAGGAAGTTATGATTCGATCGGGAGACTCCATGGGACATCAAGAGACAGTGAAATTAATGGCACTTTCCGGATCAGCTGTGATCTGAATTCTCCCTAAGAAGTTGGAATTTGATAGGGAGACTCTCTGGAACCCTAAGATCCGATAGAAATGATTAGCTTTACCCTGATTAGCAGAATGAGCTAAATTATTTTCTGTTTGCCCAAGAAAGTTGACATTTGATAGGGAGCCTCTCTGGGTTTTCAAGATATGAATACAATTATGGGCTCTATTCAGATCAGCAAAATGCGCCAAATTCTCACCTTCTCATTCTAGGAAGTTGATATTTGATAGCGAGCCTCTCAAAAGGACATCAAGAGGTAAATGAAATGACGGGCTCCATCCTGATTAGCAAATTGAGCTAAATTCTCTCCTGCTAATCCTAAAACGATGTCATTTGACAGGGGCATATAGAGACGATTGAAATGATTGGATCACTCTTGATCAGCTAAGCGAGATAAATTCTATCTTGTTCACCCTAGGAAGTTGGAATTTGATAGAGAGCCTCTCTGGGATATCAAGAGATGAATGGAATTTTGGGCTCTATAATGAAGCTAAATGCGGAATGAGCTAAATTATGTAATGTTCGCCCCATGGAGGTTGACATTTGATGGAGAGCCTCTCTGGTACATTAAGACAAATAATGAAATGACGGGCTCCATCTTGATCAACAGAATGAGCTAAATTCTCTCCTGCTCCCCCTAGGAAGGGTTGAGATTTCATAGAGGAAATGATTCATTCCCTCTGATTCATCAAGAGATGAATGCAACTACGTGCTCGGTCCAGATCAGCAGAATGCGCCAACTCTCCTGTCCACCCAAGAAAGTTGGTATTTGATAGAGAGCCTCTCTAGGACATCAAGAGACAAATGGAATCACGGGCTACCCTGATCATCAAAATGACCTAAATTCTCTCCAGCTCGCCCCAAGAAGTTGACATTTGATAGGGAGCCTTTCCAAGTCATCAAGGGACAAATGAAATGACTGGCTCTATCCTGATAAGTAGATCGAGCTAAATTCTCTCCTGTTCGCTCAAGGAAATTGACATTTGGTAGGGAGCTTCTCTGGGACACCAAGAGATGATTGAAATGACGGCCTCTATCCTGTTCAGCAGAATGAGCTAAATTCTCTCCAGCTCGCCATAGGAAGATAGGGAGCCTTTCCAAATCATTAAGGGACAAATGAAATGACGGGCTCCATCCTGACAGCAGATTGAGCTTCCTGTTCGCCCTATTAAGTTGACATTTGATAGGGAGC
Source organism: Adelphocoris suturalis (assembly GCA_030762985.1). Taxonomy (NCBI): domain Eukaryota; kingdom Metazoa; phylum Arthropoda; class Insecta; order Hemiptera; family Miridae; genus Adelphocoris; species Adelphocoris suturalis. The sequence continues at coordinate 22,548,471 of CM061049.1, forward strand.
CTCTCTGGAACATTGAGAGATGAATGCAATCACTTGCTCTATCCTGATCAGCAGAGAGAGCTAAATTCTCTCCTGTTTACCCAAGGAAGTTGACATTTGATAGGGAGCCCTTATTCGACAGAAAGAGAAGAATAAAGTTCCAGTCATGCAGCATGATCGTATGAGCGAATTTTCATAAATGGTCGTATTACATTTATGTTAAATTCTGTTGAAATTTGAGCACTTTGGGGACAAATAAAAATTGTATTATACATTTTATAGCAAACTAACTTTTTGTCAGTAATATTCCAATGAACAAACGATTTTGTGGATTTTTACCATTTTTTCAAGTGTTCCTATCGATTTTTAGCTTATTTTAATGAAATTTAAGTACATTTTTCCGTACGATTTTGTGCTTAAATTTTTAAATGTCCTAGTTCATGTTCGATTAATTTTTTTCGAGTAGCATTCTGCTAAAAAATTGAAATTTGTTAATTTGTAGCGGTTTTTTGCCTTTTTTAGTGATTTTTTAAGTACATTTTTTGAAATTTGACCAATTTAATGTGCTCAAAAAGTGTTGTCCAATGAACTCAACCTTTCTTTTGAAATGCTTGATTTTTTGGCGAAAGAACGAAGTTTTTATCTCAATTCTATCGAGAGTTATCGTCTGGAATGACACATACATATATATACTTATCTATATATATATATATATATATATATATATATATATATATATATATATATATGTATATAGATATATATATATATATATATATATATATATATATAACTCGGCCCTTCGGGCCTCGCAAGGGGCTCCGCCCCTTGACCCCGCCAGGGGGGCTTCGCCCCCCTGGACCCCCCTAATCTATACTCGGCGCTTCGCGCCTCACCGGATCTTTTCTCTTTTCTACTGTGTAGAAAACGAGGATAATTTGCTATGCAATTCGTCTCACGAGAAAAAAAAAAAAAAAAAATTTTCAGGCCTGGCCGGTATTTGAACCCACAACCTTCGTCTCACGAGAAAAAAAAAAAAAAAAAAAAAAAAATTTTCAGGCCTGGCCGGGATTTGAACCCACAACCTTCGTCTCACGAGGGAAAAAAAAAAAAAAAAAAAATTTCAGGCCTGGCCGGGATTTGAACCCACGACCTCTCGCTTCCCATCTCGGGACAAAAAACGTTACACAAAAAAAGTGGACATTTTAAAAAAAATTATTGGGGGTCGGCCTAAGAATTGCATAGCAATTAATATATATATATATATATATATATATATATATATACCTATATATATATACATATAAAAAAGCGTTAAAATCCAGGAATCATTTCGGAATGCCTCAAAACAGATTTCGATGAAGAAAATTTTTGAAAATTTTTATTTTAAAATTTTTGGAGTCATTGCAATAGCTTTATTTTCTAAGAAAATTCGCTAAAATGACGGGCTCTACCCTGATCAGCAGAATGCGCCAAATTCTCTACTGTTCACTCTAGCAAGTTGACGTTTCATAGAGAACCTCTCTGGGACATCCAGAGATGAATGCAATTAAGGGGTCCATCCCGATCGGCAAAATGAGCTAAATTGTCTCCTGTTCACCCTAGGAAGTGGCACATTGCTAGGGAGACTCTCTGGGACTTGGGGCATCAAGTAACGAATGAAATGACGGCTAAACACTCTTGTTTGCCCCAGAACGTTGAAAATGGCAGTAGTAGTGGCCTTCCTGGGACAACGAGAAACGAATGAATTGACGGTCCATATCAGTTACCTCTCAGATATTGATAACCATCAGATGGCAAAGTTGTGTTTTTTTTAAACATAGGTTATACCTTTTGTCTAACAAAGGAGTTAAAATCATTGGGCGACAAAAAATTACCGATGAGCTGCAAATATGCAAGCTAGCCTTTGCTCTGCATTTTCAAAGGTGCTGAATCCGAAAATCGTAACAATTTATTTGGATTGATTCAAATAAACATTTTTTGTAAGCCTTTGTTGTCTTTGCACACAGTTTCTTGTCAGGTTTGGTCACTCATACTTTGGTTTTGGTAGCACTGAATTCATAGTAAATAATATTAACAACATGTGTTGAAGAATATACAGGTAAGAATAAAGTCGAACTAATAATTCATTTCTTCTCTTTAACTAATACATTGTGAATTTACTTTTGCTTTCTAGTTTAAATATTTTCATCGCCTTTTGTTATTTTTATTTTATTGATTTTTTGAAATCATTCTAACGATCAGATCGAAAACAGCTTTCAGTTCGGTAAAAATTAAGTGAAACTAAATGAAAATGTTGAGTTTCCTACCGAGGTTGTTGGCTTCAGGTAGTAGGATGCTGGACGCCGACGTTTTGTAGTTCTCGTTGACGACTATCGTCCGGATTGCCGATTCCACGTCCGGTTCCTCTAGGAAACTGGCTACAACGTTTGCTGTCCCGATCCTGAAGGTTCTGAAAAATTTGTTTGGAAATTTGTACACTTTGAGGGGGAAATAAACTGTTAACTATCACTTTCATGGCTAACAACCTTGTCCTAAATAATAATCTAATATTCAAACAAAGATTTTGGATTTTAAGCATTTTTTGAAGGTTTAATAGATTTTTTTAGCACTTATTACTGAAACGCCAGTACATTTTCAGCAAAATTTTGTGCATTGAAGGATTGTAAAAATTGAAAAAAAAAAAATAAATAAATAAATAAAATTGTCAACATGACAGTGAATAGCAAAGTCACTGTCGGATGTAGAAGTAGGCTGAACTTCAGCTGAGTCGGATCTATTAGGTTTCCCCCTTTTGAACTGTCTATGTACGTGTGATGCCTGATTACAATACCTAAGTAAAATATGATTGTGAATGATAGGAAGAGTATTAAATTCAGAAATATACCTTTGAGTAGCTACTAACTACTAAACTAAAAACGTGATACGAACTAAAACCTTTGTGCAATAATTTGGAGCGTTTTAGCGAATTTTTTAGGAAAATTAAGCTATTGCTCTCGCCTCAAAATTTGTAGAATGTGAATTTTTGAAAAAAATTTATGCAGAAATCCGTTTCAGGCTATTCCGAATCATATTCTGAAGTTTAACGCATTTTTTTATGAATGTATGTATGTATTATGTATGTATATATGTATGTATGTATATATATATATATACAGGGTGTCTCAACTTAAGTAGGCATAACTTCAGGGATCGATTCTACAAGTAATTTGCAACAAAAAGTGCTTCGTAAACTTTTTCTTTTAGAGGCTTCGTTTCCGAGTTATTTCTTTTTTAAGATTTTTGTCGTGTTTTCAAACTTACATCACAAAAACAGCTCTAACTCCCCAATTTGTCTTGTTTTCTCAAATCTAAGGATACCGTTGGAAAGAGCGTTAAATTTCCTATCATTCTAATGTAAATTTCAATTTTTTTATTAGTTCTAGTTAGTGAAAAAAAATGACCAATGTTCAACATTTGAAAAAATGTAATAACTGTCGATTTTTCTTCGTTTTTCTGCTCCTCAGTATGGAAGTTTTTCAACAAGCGCTTTCCGGGAAAAACTTCCTCAACCGGTAAGCTTTCCAACGGTTTACCAAAAAAAAATTTTTTTATGGGTAAGTTTTGGAAGAAAATAGCGTTTGAATGACAAAAAACGTGATTTTGTCGTTCAAAATCAACGTTTCATTTTTTTTTTTTTTTAATATTTCATGATACACAGCTGTATTCGATGATAATAGACCAAAAAAATAATAGTGTCTCTACTTAACTCATCTTCCACCTGCCTCATTTACCTGAGAAAAATTAGATCATCATCGGAGGGGCAGGCAGAAAAATACGATAATACGATCGGCCACCTCAGTCAATTGTGCTTCAAAATTATTCCTCGGATACTTATCGTTCATTTGAGTAGGTACCTAATAATACGGGGTGGGTTGGCAATAAAAATGCTGTTGTGTATCAGAGATCGCTAGTGTTATAAACAATTATTAATTACTTCTTTAAAAAAAAAATAAATAAATACATAAATCAAAGCAGGTTCTCAAAGTGCTTCCATCCTTCCTGTATGCGTTGGTGGCATCTCTTTCTCGCGGATCGTGTGACGTTACGTAAGGTATGTGCATTCTGCATACAGGAAGGAGGGAAGCACTTTGAAAACTTGCTTTTTTTTTTTTTTTTTTTTTTTTTTTTTTTTAGAAATAATAATTATTTTTTTATAACAAGAGCGATCTCTGATACACAACAGCATTTTCATCCACTCCGTATTATTAGGTACCCACTCAAATGAAAGTATCCGAGGGATAATTTTGAAGCTCAATTGACTGAGGTAGCCGGTCGTATTATCGTATTTTTCCGCCTGCCCCTCCGATAATTATCTAATTTTGCTCAAATAGATGAGGCAGGTGGAAAATGAGTTAGGTAGAGCCACTATAATTTTTTTGGTTTATTATCGTCGAATACAGCTGTGCATAATGAAATAAAAATAAAATACTTAAATTATTTAAAAAAAAAAAAAAATGAAACGTCGATTTTGACCGACAAAATCACGTTTTTTGTCATTCAAACGCTATTTTCTCCCAAAACTTTCCTATAAAAAATTTTGTTTTTGTAAACTGTTGGAAAGCTGACAGATTAAGAAAGTTTTTCCCAAAGAGTGCTTGCTGAAAAACTTCCACACTGAAGAGCAGAAAAACGAAGAAAAATCGACAATTTTTACATTTTTTTCAAATGTTAAACATTGGTAATTTTTTTCGCTAACTAAAACTAATCCAAAAAAATTAAATTTACATCAGAATGATAGGAAATTTAATGCTCTTTCCAACGGTATCTTCAGATTTGAGAAAACTTGACAAATTGGGGAGTTAGAGCTGTTTTTGTGATGTAAGTTTGAAAACACGACAAAAATCTTAAAAAAGAAATAACTCGGAAACGAAGCCTCTAAAAGAAAAAGTTTACGAAGCACTTTTTGTTGCAAATTACTTGTAGAATCGATCCCTGAAGTTATGCCTACTTAAGTTGAGACACCCTGTATATATATATGTATGTGTCATTTCAGACGATAACTGTCCGTAGAATTGTGCTAGAAACTTCAAACAAATTTTAAAATGTTAAGGACACAAAACGAAAGTTCAAGTTCGTTGGCCAGCATGATCGGATTACATCTTCGGGTTGATGAAAATTTCAAAAGTGTAGTCAAAAATTTCAGAATAGCTTGTTTTTTGCGATTTGTTGTGCGAAATAATTTTTTCAGCATACTAACATGTGGTATATTCGGAATCAGCGTAAAATTTCCTATAAGAATATGTATCAAGTTTTCAAAAATTTCAAAGTTGAAAAATCAGTCGCTAGTTGTAAAAATCGGTAATATTTGCATGAAACATTGTCCAAATTCAGATTGAACTACTCTTATGGAAGTATCCCTTTATATACAATCCTAGAACCATGCTGTTTAAAACGTAGGTAGTAGGTGCTTGTTATAAAAAAAAAAAAAAAAAAAAAAAAAAAGTAATCACAACTGATGAAATATTCCGTCCTCCGATTCTCTCGGTCGATCTCTTTAATGTTTTACGCTCAACTGTTTGAGGACTTGATGTAGCTCTAATATTGACTGTGGCTTAGAAAATATCAGCCATGAAATTATGAAGAAGTTCTATTTATGTACGTACTAGCACGCAGACCCAAAATCATAAACTAAAATTTCTCTACACTATCAATAGCGACTGAAATGTCGAAGATTTCTTCAAAAATTCGCTCATGGGGTCATGCTGCATGACTGGACTTTTTTATTTCATGCCCTCCATTTTTTATTTGAACGATTTTTCAACTTTTCATAGAATCACACTGCCCGTAGAATAGAAGCATGTAGAATAAAACGTAGGTAGGTATCTACTTATTTATTCCATGAACGTTTTTTATCGTGGGATCTTCTTTTGAGGGTTACGATAGTATGCAGGTATCCCTACTAGATGATACTCTTACGGCAATAGATGTTGGTTACGAAAATACCTTCCAGTGACTTATGAAGCTAAGAAATGTTGCCCCAACTCCTTCATTATTGACATGAACTTTTAGCACGTAAGTGCAAGTATGCCAAAAACGTCAATCTACTTCACCCCTAATGGATGAAAATAGCTAATTGACGTACGATAGGTGACATGACAGGTGATAGCTTAGACTGAAATAATAAACGCGGGGTTGTTCGTTCCTAAGATATTTTCTGATTTGTGGTGGAGCACGAAACCTTTGAATGCAGTTTTCTCGAAACTATCGAAACTAGGACAAACCAGATTGGCACTTTTGGCGTGGTGCATCAATCGTGGTGATATCCAGCGGTGTCTCAGGCTCCGAGAAAGTGTTCAACCCGGCATCCTAACTTCTATGGTCAAAAAGTTCAAGGTGAAATAGGTACCTACTATTAGTTCCCAGGTAACACGAACAGTTTATTTCGATCTTCAACTGGCTAGAAAACTCATTTAGCACGAGTTTATTCACAAGTTTCGTTAGACTCAGTTAGCAGGTTTAGGTAATTCTCGTTCTCTCGCAACCACAACATTAGAAATTTTTGCTTCCTCATTACCGAAGGTAGGGAAGCTTTGTGTTCGTGATTGAAGTCGAAAAAGATGTTTGTCCTCCAAAATCAAAATTTCCACTTGCTTTTTGCGTTTCAGAGCTTGCTGATCAATTTTGGTTCCGTGCCTGCCTGTCTGTCTGGCTATTGTAATTTTTTCTCAAGCCCAAGACTGTACCAAGTTTCAGTCCGATTCCGATGACATTTTCAGGTATTGTGCGGGTTAGCTCTTAGAGGGTCCTCTATGCGCATGCGCAAACGTGAAATTCTCATAACGTCTATTTCTCATCATCTGTTGGTCGTATTTCGTTCAATTTACGTAGGTAATTGGGTATATGTTCTGGAAAAATACCCTATAAATTATATTGCGATTGGTAGAGTAATAATAACCATTGCGCCAAACTGTCATCGATTGACACAGGCAAAACTCCGAGTCTAATCATCAACTCGCAAGACTCATTTAGCACGATTTCATTCACAAATTTTGTTAGACTCAGCAGGTTTAGGTAACGAGACATTCGCGAACAATCAAGTTGAGACTGTAGACCTCTACCAACTAATCCAAATTTTTACTTAGGGATTGATTACTTGATGTTATGTATTTTTGAGATGCGAGTGTAGCGAGCATCCAGACCACTAATCTAAGCAAAAAACTGCTCTGCGTAAAATCTCATGGCGACTGGAGCGCTGGGAATGCCACGCAATGGGTAGTCGAACTAAGGGCCATGTCATACGAGCGCTATTGCCGTCGCGCTGATAGCGTCGCGTTAAAAACGCTCCAACCCGGCAATGGGGTTCTTATGGAGCATGTCATACGGACGCTAATGCCGTCGGCGAGTCCGCGTTAGCCGGACGCTGAGCGCTGCCAACGCGGACGGTCGCGCTAGCGACGCGGCGCACGTGACGCCGGGACCCTGTCAATGCAAATGCGCCCGGAAGACGCTACGTATGACAGGCACCTGGCGTTGGCGGGACGGCATCAACGCGACACATTTGCCGTCACGTATGACATACACTTTTTCCGGCGCTATCTCGACGGCATCTGCGCGACGGCAATAGCGCTCGTATGATATGGCCCTAAAGAGCTATGTAAAGCCGGTTTCACATGGAGTGGTATGAGCGTACAACCGGAAAGATGGAAGGCCGAAAAATCCAGTGGAGGAAGCGGCGGAATGCGTCACGTTGTTCACATGAAAACGGCACCTTGGTGAACGGAATCATAACCATCCTACCTGATCTGAAACCTCTACTTGAGGTTATCAACATTCCTGTCCAATGAGCTTGCGCTCCGCTCGACAGCAAGCGGCAACGGTATACAAATTTCTACCGCTGAGCGCCGACGGCAACATGGCTGCCACCATCCTCAACTGTTGTCCCAACAACCAATCACATTGCGTTCCGTCTTTCCGTCTCCGGACATACCGCTCCATGTGAAATCGGCTTAAGGGTCTAGAGCAGGGGTGCTCAAACTTGAACTGCTGGCGATCTACCTCAATATTTTTAGACTACTTACGATCGACTCTGAGAGGCTGCAAGTATGTGTGATGCAGAGTTGTCGTACATACACGATACACCCTACCTTCCTAGGTAGGGTGTACCGTAGCATATATAGATATTAGCTTTCCGCACAATTTACATTATTTTAGTCAAGGTTTGGGTTAGGTTTACTTAAGTTCTTCTCTACAATATCAATGAAAAAACTCCTAGTTATTCAAAATTGCGAGTTTATTTGATGTTATAAAACAAAAGAGTTACATATGGTGTTAAACTCAACTAAGGAGTGACTTTGGATGTTGAAGCGTGGCACTGCATGTCCTCAGCATACTTATCATAAGATGGTGCGTGACCACTGAGTGCCAATCGCAAGCATGATGACATATGATCGTCAGTTAGTCGATTGCGATATTTTGACTTAATTATCTTCATTTCAGAAAATGCAGACTCGCACAAGTAAGTTGACCCAAACATTGCCGTCAGTTGAAGGGCGATTTGCCTTAGATTCGGATATTTATCTTCAGATATAAAACACCAGAAATTTGTATCAGATGCTGTAGCTTTGAGATGTATATCTGATATAATCTGCACCAACTCATTTTCAACAGAACATGAGTTCATATTAAACTGACTTGCAACTTCAGTAGCTAATTCCTCAATGTTTTTACATGAAAAAGGATAACTCATAAATGATGCTATATTTGCCAATTTACTGCATTCATAAAAACGCATTTCGAATTGTCCCAAAATATTTGATAATTCAGCCTCATACATATCATAATTCAACTGAGGAATCCTTGCTTTCAAAGACGGAAAATGTTTCAGATCCTTTCTTTTCAGTTGATCTATCATAAGTTGCAATTTACTTTTGAATTTACTTTTCTTTGACAAGTACCGCGCGTTCCTTTGATAAAGCCGCCTTTTGGCCGCAAGCAGTGTTATTACGTAATAAATTTTTGTAGTTTAGTTACCTACTTATTAAAAAAATTTTTCTTCTCGAGATCTACTCAAAAAGCACTCGCGATCGACTGGTCGATCGCGATCGACCGTTTGAGCACCCCTGGTCTAGAGTCTCGTCACTTGACTTGATTGTTCGGGAACTTCACGTGGTTTAGGTAGGTAATTCTTGTTCTCTCGCAACCACAACAGAAGAAACTTTATTAAACGCTTTGTTTTCGAGTATTTTTACATTAAAAATGTCCTCATGCGTCCTTAAGCTCCCCCTCATCCCTATCATCTCTAGACGTCCCTACCTAACATCTTTTCCCAATGTCCAACAAATCCAAAAAAACATTGACCGCCCTCGAACCTACAGGACTAATCTTCCCCGGTACAGGGCGGATGTTCAAATGCCCATTGAGTGGAAATAATTGTGTCACCAGCGGAACCGAAAATGATCGAACATTGCCTGCCAACTTCGAGCCCCGCCTAAGTATTACCTACATTACATATATACGCCTGGCTGGGAAATACTTACAGCATAGAGCAGGACGCGGACGTGACGATCCAACCCTTTCCTATGTGGCTGCCCAAACAGATTTGAGAGCCGTCCGTCGTGAATTTCACGGTGCTGTTACAGGCGTCGCAGGTGTTGATCGGCGAGGAGGCAATGGCGTCCAATGCGTCGATATCTGATGGACAAAATTGACAAAGCAGTGGAAATGGATCGGATTACCATTATACCTAAGCAACTGAACAAGATCAGTCGTGCGAAAACCTCTACATTTACAGAACATAGGTCGATTAAAGAGAAGTTTGCTGTTAAGTGTCAGAGCTCTCAGTCAGCTGTTATTGCAGGTAAGGCAATAAGCGCAGAGAGCCAAAAGCGTCGAAGACGGTCAAAACTCCGTTCCTTTGGCTTATATAGTGCAGGAAAACTGTATGCAAGTTAATCATAAGTTGTAAGAAAGAATAATTGATCTTCCAAAACCAAAGATCGGCAATGTAAGTTTACGTTTTCTGAATTCCTTACGATCAAATCTAAACCGATAGCGCCCAAACCTGCAAGTTCTCTGCTAAAAAAGATCAAGTCTAAGCATCGTGAAGAAATATTCAACGTTGGAGTTGGCCCCGTAACAAGAAGGGACACAAGTCCAAGAGATTTTTGAAATCTTAAAGCTCTAAAATAAGGTCCTTGTACAAATGATGTTTAAAAAATGGGGCCGTCTAGGGACGCCCAAAGGAAGCGAAGCTTTATATCATAAAGCGTAGAATAGAATTATGAGTATTTTCATACTCATAAACAATCTTCTAATTGGAATTAATTTCATCACACTCTCTCTCTCTCGCCTTCCCTCTCTCCCTCCACCTCCCCCACACTCCCTCGCCCTCCCTTCCCTCTCACTCCCTCCGCCTCGCCCTCACTCTCACTCCCGCCCACCCTCTCCCACCCTCAATGCCGCTAATGACCCTTCTGGTTAAGATGCGGCTTAAATCTAAAAAAAAATAAAAAATAAAATAAAATAAAAATAAATAAAAAATACATTGCCAAGGAAATGTCACATGAGCTTCCTCATGACCTTCACAGTACGTCACCATTAAATTCCAGAAAACTAGAAACGACCGGTTCCGGCATGAGGGAATTAATAAGGTGGGAAATTGGAAGCTGAATGGTACATATAATAAATGAAATTAATAAGGAAAATTTTGATTTTAATATGGGACCATCCAGGATGTAGTCCGCATGTTCCTCATAACTAAGCTGTGACCGTAACAAAAACATCACCGTACCGCTGCTGATGATCGCGATGAATGTGATACGGGACCTCAAGAAACCTTGCCCGCATCATCCCTGAAAATCTTACCGAAATCCGTTCTCAATTGCCTGAGTTATGACCGAAACAAGGAAATTTTGTTTGCGCCTGCGCAGAGGCTACCGTTCATTCGATCATGACGGAACTGATAGGGGACCATGTAGAGCTATACCCGCACGATCCCTAAAAATTTGAAGAAAATCGCATCAAAATTGTGGAAATTACGGGTGTTGCAAGGACCGTAACAAGAATATTTCGTTCTCGCATGCGCAGAGCGTACCGCTAATGCAATTATGATGATTGTCTTATGGGACCCCAAGGGACTTTACCCACATCATCCCTGAAAATCTGACCGAAATCTGTTCAACATTGACCGAGTTATGACCGTCACAAGGAATTCACGTTAGCGCCTGCGCAGAAGCTACCGTTGATTCGATCATGATGAAGTTGATTGGGGATCCGTATAAAAGCTTCGCTTCAAAAACTGGCCAGCTCCTAACAAACGCATCATTTTACTACACACTAGACCGGGGAAAGTACATTAAAAGATGTAGTTTTGAGCGGTTTTTCGCGCTTTCGGCCCACTGTGCGATGACTTGATGATGTCTTTACTCTGAAAGCATTCGCCTCAGCGTACCTACTCAAGTACTTGGCCACCACCTGACGTAGGAATGTTCCTTTAAGTAGGTACCTAACTACATGATAATTTTACTAGGTATCACTTCTGCTCCAATATATTTAATAAGTACTTTTCTTAAACGTTTCAGTAAGTTTAGCATGGAACTTGCTTTTACCTGGACCTAATAGTGAAAAATATTAGAAAATATTGTCACGAAAAAACGAGACTAAAAGAGCGGCGGTTCTAATTCCTTTGCTATTCAACCTATGAAGCTGAAATTTGAAATGGGCCTCTTGGGTCGTCTAAAACGAATCCACCCAGATCATCCTAGATCAGCTGGGTAAGGTCCGGAGTTAATTTCTTAACTATTCAACCTATGTAGCTAAAATTTGGAATAGAGAATCCTTGGGACGTCTAGAAACGAATCATGTAGTCTAGAACCCCACAGATCAGCTGAGTGAGATCCGGAGCTATTCTCTGCTAATCAACCAATGAAGCTGATATTTTAAATGGAGCTTGCTCCTCGTTCCTCAAATGTTTAGCCGAGGCTCAATGTGAAAACAAAATGGAGTCCGGGGTCTCCCCAGTGGGGTCGAAGCGCGCATGACCTTGTTTTCAGCAATTTTTTCAATTTGAGCACATTTTTGGGCACGAAAAATGACCCCTCCGAATTCTTCTTTTGAGGTGAATCCTTGATTAAGTGGCGAAATAACGATTTATTTATCCCGATTCTGTTGAGATATAGGTAGTTGTTTACGAAAATTCCATCAAAGGGAGGGGGGGGGGGGGGGGGGGGGGCACATCATTAGTAACAAATTTCGAGGTGAAAATGGGACCTCAAATTTGAATTCAGAGTGCAGTAAAAACTAAAGCTAGTGGAGATGTAAGTCATGGGTACTTGATTAGGTTAGTTTTCTTCTTTTGAGTATTTAACCAGTTCCGAAGGCAGCATGTAAAATCGACTGAACGGTTAACTTTTCTTGAAATTTACAGAATCTTAAATTTTCAATTTTCCTACATCATGTACCACGTATCAATTATGAATCTCTGTATTTACCGTTATCCAGCAGGAGATAGTCTTTGGCGATTTCCAAAGTCGTTGAGTCTGGGGCTTCCGTCGTTATGTCAATTGAATCTACGTCAATGTGATCCTGAAAATGCAAAACGGCAGTAGGATTAGGTACATACATTTTGTTCCTTTAATGAGATTTCGAGCCCCCAGACTGTACCAAGTATTATATTAATGTTTTGCTCTTCTATAAAACTTCAAAGGAAGGCATGATATTTTATCCAGTGTATATAGAGGTACCCACCTATACTAGTTTACGTTACATTTTCTTTCTTGCATATGTACTCTGCTGTGAAAAATTAAGGGATAACTGTCGAAAAAACTCAGTTTCGGATTCCAGGTGGCAGGATGGTAAAATACCTACCTGTCCACTGAGACAAATTCTCATTTTTCGATAAATAGACATCCAGAAGAAGAGTTTACGACAAATTCCATCTCAATAGAATGGTCCAGTCCAAAATAGACCAAGAACACATTTTGTAAAAAAATCGATTTTAGCGTCTTCAAACAAATGGTTGCCCGATTTGTCTCTACCAAGGGCTTACAAAAACTGTATAGGTCAGTGAAAAGCTGAGTTCCGTTTTAAAAAAATCTTCAAAAATGGTTAATTTTTTAAAGGTTTAGAGCCAAAAATTCACGGAGAAAAATTAAGGGATTTTTGAAAAATTGTGTTAAAAGTTAAGGGGTCACTGTGCTTTTTATTGGGGTTTTGAGGCTTGCGCCGAGCTGGAGGCGTGAAAGTTGGTTGCTAGGAGTACAACTGTCACAAAAACATTACTTAAAAAGGAAAAGAAAATACAGGTCTGTTCTCAGACGATTCAAGTTCAAGAGGTCGGTTTGAAATGAGATATACCATTTCTTTCTTTATAAAATCTTCATGAGGCCGCGATTTTGTATTTCACCAAATTTGAGATGTCAGACAAAGATTTTCTCTCTCAGAACGGACTAAATTTTCAAAATCTAATCCAACTTATTTTAGGCCTTGGCTCCTGGACTATCAGAAGAATCGAATCGATTCTCCATACTTGCCTGAAGTGAGCATGTGCTTACACGCTTGGTCACTTTGATCCCCTGACTGGGAACCAAGGATGGAGCCCTTCTGCAAAAAAGAAAATTGAAGAGAAGCCGGGCATTACCATCTCATGAGCAAGTCCTCCAAACACCTATAGGTCGACCAGTTAATCGTGAGCCTTATGGGCGGAGCTAGAATGGTAGAAAAGGGGTTGAAGGGAGGGACTCCTCTTTGGACGTTGCAGCTTAGTCTAGGCATTATGCCAAAGCTCAGCAGGAGCAATAACCCCGCATGCTCAAAAATTTCCTTCTGTACCTAGGTAATTTTCTAAAGAAAATATAGTCCCGATCTGTGAATCGTTTTCCGAGCGACAGAAGGTGCACAAACTAGCTTTGTTCCAACAACGCTTCGAGAGCAACCCCCGGGGCTCCTCCAGAGTTGCATTGGGGTTAGCTCCAAGGTCACCACTTTCGTGTTTGTTGGGACATTTCGGAGAGAGATGTGAGAACAAACGTAGTAGAGAAGGTGAAAACAGTTTAGAGAAGGTTAATGTAGTTTACCCAAAGGTAGCAGGTTATTTCAAAATGCGCATGCGTAGGGCTCAGAGCTCTCAATGAGACCCCGTCAAAAGTGTGGGGCTGCTTGGGGGACCCCCGGAGCAGCTCTGGGGGCCCGGTGCACACGAGCGGCAAAAGGACGCAGGACGCCGCGTCATTTCCTAGGAATAGCTATCTGCGTCCTATCTCCATTTCAATGCACACGAGCGGCAAAAGGACGCAGGACGCCACGTCATAAATCGTCAGTCACTCGCTCGCCACCTACGATATATATATGAAAAATGGTAAACTCTAGGATTCGTTTCAGAATGTCTCAAAACGGATTGCAATGAAGAAAATTTTCAAAAATTTTGATTTTACAATTTTTGGAGCTATCGCAATAGCTTCATTTTCGACGAAAATTTGCTAAAACGTACCTACATTTCATTAATATTTGCTGAAAAATGTATAAAAACTGCAAAAACAAAACCTAAAACTCCCAAATGTTATTTGGATCACCGAATTTTATTTAGTATGAGCTTTTTCTGCCATAGCATTGGTTCATAACAATTCCTTTCTACTTCAATTGCTCAAATTTCGATACAATTTAGTATAATAAAATAAGACATGTAATTTAAGAAAATTCGCTCATACGATCATCTATACTATTAATAAGAATGAAACTCCGTTTGTCTGTCTGTTTGTCTGTTTGTCGTGTCTATGCACGGCCAAACGGCTGAGTGGGGGGAGTCTACGAGTGGGGGGATCTTCTTGGGATTTTCCGATAGGGGGAGCGAGCAAATTTAAAATTTTCTAATCCCAGCCGAACCATGGGCCGTAGGGCGGGAGGGGGGTCGAAGTAAGAATTAATGTGCGCTTTTTGGACTTCCCCGCATCCTCTACCCCTCTAAACGGCCGTCGACAATTCCGGAAAAATACCGGTTTCGTAGGTTTTTGAACGAGGAAGACGACGGCGCGATCGGATCGCGAAAAAAGTATCGGGAAATGCGTCAAAAAAATGCGAGAGTACGGACCCGTTTTCTCGAAAAGTCCGCCGAAAAACTTGGTTTTTTCCGATTAAAATATACCCCATAAAGGTACGTTTTTCGGAACGGTTTTCGCGGGCGAAATACAGCTTTGGGTCCGCCGAATCTGAATCCGAAATCGGATATCGAAAAAAGTGACGAGAACTCGGTCAAATTGCGAGCAGAAGCGAGCAAAGCGATTAAAATGATTCTGCCGTGGACGAGAGAAGGCTCAAGAATTGACGTGAAGGGTTCGATGTCACAACATTGCGAGGCGAGCAGGTATGCCTACATAGGTACCTACCTTGCGAGCGAAGCGAGAGCCATTTCAAATAATAAATACGGACTTTGTCCTACACATATACAGGTATACCTTGCGAGCGAAGCGAGCAACATCCCCAAATAAACTTTTCGTGGTTCCACGTAGTTTTATAAGATTTAATTTGTTTGTAATAATTCCCAACCGAAAAAAACGTCTGCCAAGTTGGGTGGGCAGTATAACTTCCTCAAGCGAGCGAAGCGAGCAGCATCCCCTACAGAAGTTAAGCCTACCCTTAGAGATCTACCGTTTGCGAGCGAAGCGAGCAGCATCCCCTACAGAAGTTAAACCTACCCTTAGAGATCTACCGTTTGCGAGCGAACCGAGCAACATCCCCTAAATGCCATACTTTGCGAGCGAAGCGAGCAACATTTTCTACATGCCAGACTTTGCGAGCGAAGCGAGCAACATATCCTACATGCCAGACTTTGCGAGCGAAGCGAGCAATATTTCCTACATGCCACACGTTGCGAGCGAAGCGAGCAACTTAATGGGGGGTCCGGGGGGCTTGCCCCCCGGCTGGACGTTTCTAATCCCAGCCGAACCATGGGCCGTAGGGCGGGAGGGGGGTCGAAGTTCCGGTTAATGTGCGCTTTTTGGACTTCCCCGCTTCCCCTACCCCTCTAAACGGCCGTTGACAATTCCGGAAAAATACGGGTTTCGTAGGTTTTCCTACGAGGAAGACGACGGCGCGATCGGATCGCGAAAAAAGTATCGGGAAATGCGTCAAAAAAATGCGAGAGTACGGACCCGTTTTCTCGAAAAGTCCGCCGAAAAACTTGGTTTTTTCCGATTAAAATATACCCCATAAAGGTACGTTTTTCGGAACGGTTTTCGCGGGCGAAATACAGCTTTGATCCCGCCGAATCTGAATCCGAAGTCGGATATCGAAAAAAGTGACGGAAAGTAGGTCAAATTGCGAGCGGAAATGCGAGGGAAGCGTTTAACCTGATAGCTACCGAGCGATCGCGCGCCCGTCTCCCGCTGCAGCCCGAGACACTGTGGTGCCGTCTCACCCTCCAGCCCAAGCTTTTTCAGCCTTTTCCCGACGGTTTCGCGCTGCGTTCTCCCCTCTATTTTCGCCAATCCCGTCATACTTCATGTTACATTTAGACAAGCAAATTGTTCACTTGATGTTTTTCTTTGAAATAAGTACCTAAAAGTTTTTTCCCGTTTTTTTTTCGTTGTGTGGATTGAGTTTCATCATAACTCATAACCAAACAATGTTTCGCTAGTTACATTGTCTTTTTTGTTTATATATTTCTATTTTCAACATCTGAATATAGGTAGTCATTAAGATTACGATTCAGCATATGAATAAACGGAATGCACTATAGTTGTTTATTGTTTATGCAAAGGAGAATAAGTGCGTTTCTCATCCCTCTTTCTCATTTCTTCCTGATTTCTGAAGTTTACTTTCCGATCTTTCTGCGATCTTCCGAGTGACACTAAAACTAACAAGGCCGATTTTGACGTCAACGATGTCTCTCGGATACCCAAGTAAACACTATCTAAAAAATAAGTTCATTAGCCTCGCAGATAGATGGCAGACGAGTTCAGATCGCGTGATGGTGCGGCTCGCGCGTAAACACGGCCCTGGGACCAGGGGCTGTATCGGAGTTTTGCGCTTAAACACGGGCCTGGTACGACGGCGACGCTGTTGTTTTGCGCTTAAACACGGCCGTGGGAGCGATCAGGTTAATATGACGTTTTTGATCGAGCCGAGCCGCCCGTTGCACAACGTTGCTTAGCAGAAGGGACTCGACTTCTACGCAATAGGTACCTACCTTGCGAGCGAAGCGAGGAACATCCCCAAATGAACTTTTTTTGTGGTTCCACGTAGTTTTATAAGATTTATTTTGTTTGTAAGAATTTCCAAAAGAAAAAAACGTCTGCCAGTATAACTTCCTCCGATGATAACTTTTCCCCTACAGAAGTTAAAACTACCCTTAGAGATCTACCGTTTGCGAGCAACATCCCCTACACGTTTCAATTGTAATACATCGCATGTATACAGCCACACTTTGCGAGCGAAGCGAGCAACATTCCCTACATGCCACACTTTGCGAGCGAAGCGAGCAATTTAATGGGGGGTCCGGGGGGCTTGCCCCCCGGCTGGACGTGGAGGCGAGCGTAGCGAGCCGGAGCGGCTAGTACTGCATGACTGGAACTTTTTCTAAATAACATCCCCATACTCCCACATACATACCTATATATATAGGTAGGTATATGAAATTGATATGAATATGGATTTTGGACGAAAAGTTGGAAGGACCTCGGAGCTAAGACTCGGATTTCAATGAAGAATGTTTTCGAAAACTGTTATTTTATAATTGCAGTAGCCCTATTTTCTGCGAAGATTCGCTCAAAACGGCATGTTGGGCATAGCACGTAGCTTTCTCGTATCCTTTGACAATGAATCAATGTGCAGAAAATTGAAGTTTTTCAAAAAATCGTGGGCCGAAATCTTCAAAATGATGGTTGACGCGAAGTGACGCAGCTGCACGTGTGCACCGGCCGATTGACTGTTCATTACTGCTAGGGGTATCGGGCGGCAAGATAGCTATCGCCCTCAAAACACGTCCCACAGAAACCTGCGTCAACCTCGATACCTATCCGCGGTGACGCTAGCTGCAGATAGGTATCAGCGTCCCGTGTGCACCGCACCATTCTCCGCTGTGTATTTCTAGTTCCGATTGAAAATGACGCGGCGTCCTGCGTCCTTTTGCCGCTCGTGTGCACCGGGGCTAAGATCTGTTGGAGCTCTCAACCTCATAATAACCTTGTTGGAACGCAATTTTAAATTCTGAGCTCCTCTAGGGCGCCCTTTTGTCCTTGTTGGAGCAAAGCTAAGTATTATTATTTAAATAGGAGAATCGCTGCTCACTTTGACGTCGAGAAGGGGAGAGCTGTTAGTTGCATTGCTGCGCGCTGGTCCCTCCTCGACTTCGTTGAGCTTCTTTTTGTCAGTGCAGCAGACGAAGGTGGCGGCCGGCGTGAATGCGTTCCTGAGCCCACCGCAGTGGCCGCTCTTGTCAGGAGCAAAGTCCTGATCCAGCGTGCAGTCGCTGCCCAGGAGGCAATAGCCTGTCCCGTTCCCGCAAGTCTTCACTCCCGATATCACGAAAAGTCCTGGAAAACAAACCACAATGGGAATTTCAAAAATTTAGTTGTTACTATTAGGTAGCATGAGCATTGTGATCTCTTACAAACTTACCTTAAACTACCTACATATTATATTTAGATACTACTGATATAGTACTATTATCCAAGGTACGTACTACTGATATAGGTACTGCTAATACTGCTGATATAATACATACTACTGATGCAGGTACTATATATAGGTACTGCTAAGTGAAACAAAGCTATGAATACACTATTGTTTTATTGTTTCCTTCTGAAACATTTTACTCAACTTTTCGTAGAAAAGGGGGTGTTACAGCCGTCGGCACAGGGGCACTTGGGGGTGGCACGGGTGCATGCTTTCAGAGGGTGTAGAATACGTTTACAAATCGTAATTCATTTTCAGATTTCTTTATATATATATTAATTCTCGATACCACCGATTATTAGGCATTGGTATCGGTATCGAGAATCGATCGCCTAAAGCCGATACCGATACCGCCCGGTGATGGGCGTTTTATTACACTATGGTACTATCGCAACCATCTAACAACGAAAATGGTTGTACCGTGCAACCGTTGTGTGAAGTTAACAGTTGCGAAACATGAATTGTCCAAAACAAAACTTACAATTATAACTTTGTTTACAAGTAGGCTTGTGTTATTTTGTTTGTGACAACAGAAGCATTAGACAAAGCTATGTTTTCCAAGTATAAAAGCCTAGAGCCAGTCTTATTTGGAAATACCTTACAGTTACCGACGAAAAACTAAAAAACCAAGTCAGTCTGCTTAACTTGTTTTATTCAGAAAGAAATCAATCCTAGGCAATAAAAGTTGCCTATTAATTGATACTTGATAGATAACAAAAAATATCAAATTTTGTATTTGCACAAATCAAATTAACTAAAGCCTTGAATGAAAATATAAATCTGAAATATATATCTGAAAATATAAATCAAATTAACTAAAGCCTTGAATGAAAATATAAATCTGAAAATATAAATCTGAAATATAAATCAAATTAACTAAAGCCTTGAATGAAAATATAAATCTGAAATTTAATGAAAAATATAAATCTGAAAATATAAATCTGAAATTTATTTTTATTTATAAAATTATAAATCTTTAAAATTTATTTAATTTTAATAAGTAACTAAATCATTAAAGCTTCATTGGAACAAGAACTCCTAATGACAATAAATAGAGATGGAAAATATATTAGCTAATTAGACTAATAACTTCATCTACGACGGAACGGTAAGCTATTGGTGCCAGTAGGTATTCATTGCGAGAGGGTATCGGCAGTAACAACTTGCGGAACGTAACAACCACGCTCGTCGTGTAGCCGAGACTTTTTAGTACGGCAGGAAACATCTGCGACCAGAAGAGAAATCGTCTGGACCCAGACAGAATTAAAATGTTGGTCTTTTTAAACAAAAACCTTAAGTAGAACAGATGGAGAATAAAGGTTTTATTATCCATGTTTTGTTTTTATCTAAAAATTAACTCATTTGCAAATATATTGGGATCAATTTTTTGTAAGTATAAGTTATATGTTGAACAAAAAAATTTGAATATATTACTAGTTCACGAGGAATTTTTGTTTTTCACCTACAGGTAAGTTAGGTATTATGCGCCGATGGTATCGGTATCGAGAATCGGGAATCGATTTTTTGGGTATCGGTATCGGTATCGGAAATCGATAAATTTTGGTATCGACTCATCTCTAATATATATATATATATATATATATATATATATATATACCTATGAACAAAATTTGGTGCTCACTACTATTCCGAAACCACTGATCCGATTTGGACCAAATTTTGACTTGTAATTTATTATGTTGGAACTTGTGCCTCGCTGACTTTGGTAAGGATCCGCTGACCACGAGCTGTAATATCAATCATAATGATGGAAAAATCGTGCTCAAATCCCTCCTATTCGCCGTAGGACGCCGAAATTTGATAGGGAGCCTCTCTGGGACAACAAGAGACGAGCACAGAGAGGGGCGCCATCCTGATCAGCTGAGTGAGCTAAAATCTCTCCTGTTCACCTAAGACGTTGAAAATGGATAGGGAGCCTCTCTGGAACAACAAGAGACGAATGACCTTGCAGGCTCCATCCTCATCAGCAGAGTGTGCTAAAAGTTATGTCGTCCATCTGATTACAACGAAATTTGATTGAGAGCCTCTCTATATTGATATGGATATGTCTAAAGCAGCCATACTCAACCTGCGGCCCGCGGGCCGCAAGCGGCCCACCAAGCTTTTCTGTGTGGCCCTCATAAGCTAGGGTCACTTTTTGTCCGATAGAATGAAATTTACCTACCTATACCCGTTTCCTCCTCTATTTAGTCAATTTATAATTCTTCTGTTTTCGGTTCTGTTGCACTCCTATTTTAACTTACAGAACTGGCTCAATTCATTTTTGACGAAATAAATACCTAAGATAACCCACGTTGAAAGCGGATACACTGATCTGTCTCACATAGTTAAAAGCCTGTCACAATATCAAAAATCACATTAATTTTGTATTACTATGATTTTTGTAATATCGATTTTGTAAATATACTTCTTTTTTTAAATGTATTTTACAGTTCTATTGTACCTTGACTAAGGTATTCGTATCACAAAGTTTTGTAATACCTGCTTTGTGAACTGTGGCCCGCTTCAACTACGGAACACACAGATGTGGCCCGTGAGACAAAAAGGTTGAGTAAGGCTGGTCTAAAGCGTGGGGTCTATCTGTGAAAATGTAACACGAAAAAAATGCACCGTTTCTATTTCAGTCGATTTTCACGTACAACCAACCCGTTGGTAGGGAAATGTAACGCGCAGTTTTCATCGCACAGAAATCGTTCACCACTCGTTGGAAAGCTCTTAATTTATGTGAAAAATTGACACATCTCAAGCTACTAATTGCCCACTCCTTACGCACCTGGCTACATTTCTAAAAGGGCTATAAACAAAACTTTCGTTAGGCAGAAATATAAATTTTCTATTTTTATTGATTTTTACGTACAACCAAAGCGTTACTAGCGAAGTGCAACTCCCTTAGTTTTCATAGCAGGAAAATCGTTCGCCACTTTTTGGAATGCTCCCATTTTATCACAACATCTCATGATCCCTAAGCCATTGTAGCCCAGTCAAACTAGAGGAAACAGGAGAAAAAATTCATAGTAAAGAAATTTCTTCACCAGGCTCTTCCTTCACACCTAGTAAATCATATCTCAAAAGTCCCCTAGTATGGGGGTGAGCTCAAGGAGAGGGGGGTGTTTTTCTCATTTTTTTCGACTTTGTTTTCGGTTTTTTGCCTATAACTCGAAAAGTAAGCGTTCTACCGACTTGTTTACTATTACCAGAATTAAAGTGCATAAAATTTACTACAATTTTTACTCCTGACTTCATTCTCTACGATTAGGCGTTCCGCCGCTAGAGCGCGTTGAAAAGTAGGTATCATTTCAAAAAATCAGCAATAAGGCCTTTATGCTCTTTTTACGCAGAAATCATTCGTATGTAGCTTCTGGGTGACTTAGAATACATCATGACTTGTTTTCCGAACATCAGTGATGCTCGGACAGTGGTTTGAGAAGGTTTCATTTATGTATTTTTTTTCTGTTCTTCGCTTACATCCTGGAAACTGTGATAACCATAACATATTTTCAGCACCCTTACCAACTCACTGTGAATTATCAATGAATATATATGTATATAAAACACAGTGGCTCTGAAAAAGAAAAGAAAAAAAAGGAACTAAAGAAAATGAGCTGTGTTTCACCAAAAAATGTTTAATGTGCTTTTCCGAACATCAGTGATGCTCGGACAGTGGTTTGAGCAGGTTTCATGTATGTCTTTTTTTTCTGTTCTTCGCTTACATCCTGGAAACTGTGATAACCATAACATATTTTCAGCACCCTTACCAACTCACAGTGAATTATCAGTGAATATATATGTATATAAAACACAGTGGCTCTGAAAAAGAAAAGAAAAAAAAGGAACTAAAGAAAATGAGCTGTGTTTCACGAAAAAATGTTTAATGTGCAGGTACAGTATAACCCATGTTAAAGTAATATTCACAAAAGGAGTGGGAGGGGGAAGGGGTCATCAATCTTCACAGGTATCTGCTCTTCATCCATTGAGAATCACCATCCGTAGTCAAACTGAAAATTCAAAATCGGATTACAGTGAGGTGCATATAATCTTATATTGATAGATAAGTAGATGAAGTTCATGCAGATGATTAGGATGAAACTTACAGGGCGATGACATATGTGTTGAGTGGGTAGTCTTATGGTTCCATGTCTGTTTCATCATCTTCTGTAGATGAACCGTCGTCAGCAAGTGGTGGGTTGTTTGTGCAGGAACCTGAACAGTTTGAGCAGAGTGTTGAGCAGTGGATGCCAGCTCTGTGGCATCCACATCGACCACTACCGCCGCTTTTGGTACAGCTGCAAAATATATTCTGCAGAATTTCAGATGTTGCTAGTGGATCCAAAGTTGGAATTGGTTTGAGGAAGCCATCGTCTCCCTACTCCAACCCCAATTCTGCAGAATATATTTTGCAGCTGCACCAAAAGCTGCGGTATTGGTCGATGTGGATGCCACAGAGCTGGCATCCACTGCTCAACACTCTGCTCCAACTGTTCAGGTTCCTGAACAAACAACCCACCACTTGCTGACGACGGTTCATCTACAGAAGATGATGAAACAGACATGGAACCATAAGACTACCCACTCAACACATATGTCATCGCCCTGTAAGTTTCATCCTAATCATCTGCATGAACTTCATCTATCTATCAATATAAGATTATATGCACCTCACTGTAATCCGATTTTGAATTTTCAGTTTGACAAGGATGGTGATTCTCAATGGATGAAGAGCAGATACCTGTGAAGATTGATGACCCCTTCCCCCTCCCACTCCTTTTGTGAATATTACTTTAACATGGGTATCACTGATGTTGGGAAAACAAGTCATGATGTATTCTAAGTTACCCAGAAGCTACATACGGATGATTTCTGCGTAAAAAGAGCATAAAGGCCTTTTTGCTGATTTTTTGAAATGATACCTACTTTTCAACGCGCTCTAGCGGCGGAACGCCTAATCGTAGAGAATGAAGTCAGGAGTAAAAATTGTAGTAAATTTTATGCATTTTAATTCTGTTAATAGTAAACAAGTCGCTAGAACGCTTACTTTTCGAGTTATAGGCAAAAAACCGAAAACAAAGTCGAAAAAAATGAGAAAAACACCCCCCTCTCCTCGAGCTCACCCCCCATACTAGGGGACTTTTGAGATATGATTTACTAGGTGTGAAGGAAGAGCCTGGTGAAGAAATTTCTTTACTATGAATTTTTTCTCCTATTTGCCTCTTTTTGGTCTAATTTGACTGGGCTATTGTAGTGTTAAGGAAAGCTGATCTATTACGCTAAGTTATAAACTAATATTGCTAAGTAACCATAATGAACTTTATATATAATTCCGAACGGTCTTTGAAATTGTGAAGAACTTCGCGGTCCGATTTTAGTGTCAGCACAGCCCCAAGTTTGTTGTAAAAGTGTTGCCGTTCGTCTCTATACCCGCCTTGATCGTGTTCTAGGCGGTCCTTATCAACGAGAGTTGTTTATTAGGCTGTGGTGGTAACAACAGTTGCCATCAATTCACGGTAAGTAAGAAACGTAGTGTAGTTACTAGCATCTAGGAGAGTTATTTCTGAACGAAGAAATTGAAACTGAAAAACTTAGCGGACTTTATAAATAATTCCGAACGGTCTTTATATTACGAATAAAGATTCCGAATCGGCCGAATAAAGATCAAAGTGTCGGTAAGTAAGAAACGTACTGATGGGGTCATTTCTGATCAGCTAAGTGAGCTAAATTCTTTCCTGTTCACTGTAGGAAGTTGAAATTTGATAGGGAGACTCTCTGGGACATTAAGAGACGAGTGAAGTGATGGGGTCTTTTCTGATCAGCTGAGAATCACTCCATCCCAAAACGTATAATATTTATACCAGGGTCATTTCACGCGAACGGCCAAACTTTTTTTTTTCGATATTTTTTAAAAGTCCTGATTTTCTAGTATGCTGTACCCTTTGGTAATACAAGCTAGGAGCCAAATTTTCAGACCTCTTCTTCGCCCAGCCTTTTCTCTACAACTGTCCGAAGTTTAGGGGTGTGCGCCAAACACTAACTTTTGTTTTAATTGCTCAACCGTTATTGTGCCCAAAAAAATAAGTAAGGTGGCCAATTCTTATGGTAAATTGTCTGCTCTTTCTGGTAGTCATGTCTAAATTTACAAAAAACTTAAGCTTCTTCATGAAAACTCAAAATAAAAACTTCTTTTTCACATTTCATCAATTTGGCATTTTTTGAAAAAAAAATTTTTGATCTTAAATCATACCTACTAGTATGTAGAATACGAGGTTAGGAGGACGTAATGGGCCGACAAACGGTTTGTCGTCAGTGGTACTTAATGTACGGCCTGAACTCCCAAAAAAACGTAAGCTTCCCCATGAAAACTCCACATTTCATCAATTTCGCATTTTTTGAAAAAAAAAAAAAAAAAAAAAATATTTTGATCCTAAATCATACCTACTAGTATGTAGAATACGAGGTTAAGAGGACGTAATGGGCCGACAAACGGTTTGTCGCCAGTGGTACTTAATGTACGGCCTGTACTCCCAAAAAACGTAAGCTTCCCCATGAAAACTCAAAATAAAACTTCTTTTGCACATTTCATCAATTTCGCATTTTTCGGATAAAATTTTTCTGATCTTAAATCATACCTATCAGTATGTAGAATACGAGGTTAAGAGGACGTAATGGACCGGCAAACGGTTTGACGCCAGCGGTACTTAATGTACGGCCTGTACTCCCAAAATAAAAGAAAAATTGAATTTTCATGATAAAATTTGCACCTATCTGATGTGCCGTCAAATGTGAAGTTAGTTCTAAGCAAATTTGATAAACTGGGGACTTTATAATGAAAACTCAATTTTTATTTTATTTAGGCAGTACAGGCCGTACATTTTGTAGTGCTGGCGGGACCACTACGGCGGGGTTTGTCGGGACCACTACGTCCTCTTAACCTCGTATTCTACATACTGATAGGTATCATTTAAGATCAAAAAAAAAAAAAAAAAAAAATATATATATATATATATATATTTTTTTTTTTTTCAAAAAATGCGAAATTGATGAATGTGAAAAAGAAGTTTTTATTTTGAGTTTTCGTGAGGAAGCTTACGTTTTTTGGGAGTACAGGCCGTACATTAAGTACTTCTGGCGACAAACCGTTCGTCGGCCCATTACGTCCTCTTAACTTCGTATTCTACGTACTGGTAGGTATGATTTAAGATCAAAAAATGCGAAATTGATGAAATGTGAAAAAGAAATTTTTATTTTGAGTTTTCATGGGGAAGCTTACGTTTTTTGGGAGTACAGGCCGTGCATTAAGTACCACTGGCGACAAACCGTTTGTCGGCCCATTACGTCCTCTTAACTTCGTATTCTGCATACTAGTAGGTATGATTTAAGATCAAAAATTTTTTTTTCGAAAAATGCGAAATTGATGAAATGTGAAAAAGAAGTTTTTATTTTGAGTTTTCATGAGGAAGCTTAAGTTTTTTGTAAATTTAGACATGACCACCAGAAAGAGCAGACAATTTACCATAAGAATTGGCCACCTTACTTATTTCTTTGGGCACAATAACGGTTGAGCAATTAAAACAAAAGTTAGTGTTTGGCGCACACCCCTAAACTTCGGACAGTTGCAGAGAAAAGGCTGGGCGAAGAAGGGGTCTGAAAATTTGGCTCCTAGCTTGTATTACCAATGGGTACAATATACTAGAAAATCAGGACTTTTAAAAAATATCGAAAAAAAAAAGTTTGGCTGTTCGCGTGAAATGACCCACCAGCATCACCGATCTTCCAAACGTCAACACTGCCAACATTTTAGTAATTTGTGTTGGTCCCGCCGATGTGTGCACAGTGTCGTGCAATGACGAAGAGTTGACACTTAACAAAATCCCGGTTAGGGATAAAACCGGAACCGTCAATCTTATCCAATGGGGGAAACAATTCAATTTCAACTCACATGACATCGTGGCAGCACACCTCATTACAACCAAAAAATTTAAAAATATATTCGAAGCACAAATTGGATATGACACAACACTCGAATTTAATCCAGACACAGAACAAGCACGAGCTTTGCTGGAGTAGTACCAGACACATCAGGACGAAGAAAGCTGTAGCATCTCTTACACACAACTCAACACCAGTACGACATCTACGAGTACTACCGATCAAGATACAATCAATGACATAAAGAAGGAGAAAGAAGACACGGACGCGCAGATTCACATGCTTACAAAGAAACGAAGAAGATTCGAGATAGAATTACACCATCATCTCACCATGCCCAAATTCTGAATTCTCCGATTCAACTTTTTGTTTAGTCTCATAGTAGCGAGGCCACCTTAACTAGTGATATTTATTTTATTACATTACTTACATTTTGATCGGTATTTCCTCTTTTTTAATCATTTAATAACATCGCCTTAGCTTTGCACCGGGTCACATAACGCCGCAAATAGGTAGGACTTATATATCGTTACTATAATGTGCTGAGTTCCTGTTAGGTACTACTGTTATACGGACTAGATTAGGGCTTTCCAAGCCCTAAAAGGCCTCTAGTGAACTAATAAAGTGAAAAGAAGGCACTAGGTACATGGTAGGTACCTATACTATTGAGTAGTAGGTACCTTCTTGTAAGCAGTTGGTACTGGACGATGCATAGACCTCTGACCAGCTGATGGACTCCTAAAGCTGTTTTACCTACTGATTTACCTATTTATATTTTACCTATCTCTATTCGAAAAGTTGGTTCCGCTCATGCGAACTGTGTTTTTATTATTTCTAGTACGTATGAGTGGTAATATATTCCAGTTGAAATAAAATTCTTGGTCGATTACATACCTAACTATCCTTTGATTCTTCAGGCTGTAAGGAAAGTAAAAAGCCACCCCCCCCCCATTCCAGCAGCTCAAATCGCGGCCTAAAGGACGAGGACGATGTACAGTTACACAAATTAGAGGCCGACTGTTGAAGAAGACTCATAAATATTCCGCGTTGCAGTTCGTCGGAGGCCTAACAACGTGTAAACACAGAAACCAGGGGACGAGCCGGCGAGGGGAAGGTCGTTGTACCTGCGGCAGACGGAAACACGGCGTCAATTCGACCAAGATTCTCCGTGTTTCCTCGTATATTATGCGGATTTTTTTTTAAAAGGAAGTCCTTCAGTAGTGAGTGGGGTCCTAATGGTTTTGATCTGGGTTGGGTGACTACAGTTCAAATATGAGACGAAACATTACATAATATGTCAAGTACCTACCTAATGCATACATTAAGAGCATGCTATGTTTTTACTCCCAAACAGACTTGAAGGATTAGGAAATTAGGTAGGTACCTACCTACCATGCAAGACTTTTGTAAGACAAAATTGGCCAATTAGTAGCTTGAGATGTGTCAATTTTTCACATCAATTAAGAGCTTTCCAACGAGTGATGAACGATTTCTGTGCGATGAAAATTGCGGGTTACATTTTTCTACTCCCCCATGCGGTGAGTTGTGTGAGGTACAATAGCCCGGGTTCGGACGAGTTTGACCTGATATTTGTAAAATTGCTTCTTCCATGTATTTTGTCACCGTTAACTCATTTAATTAATTAGGTACTCAATAATATCATCGAAATTCCCAGATATATGGAAGAAGGCAAAAGTGATCCTGTGCTTAAAACAACAAATCCTCAAACTTGCAATGAATATCGCCCCATTTGTCAGCTTCCAGTTTCATCTATGGTCTTGGAAAATTTACCAAGAGACCAGATCACTGCCTATGTCGAAGACCTTGTTGTCTCACTTAAACTAATTTTCTACTATGATTTTCCTACTATGAAAACTATGGGAGTTACTCTTCCCTAGTAACGCCCAGTGAAAATCAATAGAAAATGTGCCGGTCGGGAAAAAAAGTGTCGGTCGGGAAAAAAAAGTGTCGCGAAAAATTCCTTGACCCCCGGCCAAAAGACATATCCATGTCAATACATTGCTATGCTCATATGAATCTGGATTTTGAATATTGCTGGCTGCACCACAGGCTCTTACTCGACTATCCGAAGAAATCCGTCAAGGGATGGAGAGAGATAGGTGTTCTCTAATTGCCTTTCTTGATCTATCCAACGCATTTGGAACAGTCCATTCTGATCTGATGCTACATAAACTGAAAAAAACTAGGTTGCTCCTCCTCTGCTACTAAATACAATATTTCTTACCTATCCGGCCGCTAACAAGCAGTTGTAATTAGCAACCAAATATCTGAGTTTCTACCATTAGGGTCGGGTACACCACAAGGAGCTTTCCTAAGCCCACTCTATTTAGTTTATTTATTAATGACATTGGAAATTAAATAAACCATTGCTCTGTCTATCAGTATGCAGATGATTCCCAGTAAGTTGGTCATGCACTTCGATCCGCAGGATAATTCTATCTACCTTCTCAATAAAAATCTTGGTAGAATATCCAACTACTGTAATCAGAATGACTTTATCATTTAAAAAAAAAAAAAAAAAAAAAAAAAAAAAAAAAAAAAAAAAAAAAAAAAAAAAAAAAAAAAAAAAAAAAATCAATAGTTTTTTTGAAACACCCACCACCGACAACAGCCTCTGTCGTGCTGGGAACATTGTCTGCGAACGAACTAAATCACTCGCGACAAAACCCGCGTGGAAACCCATTTCAAAACTGAAGTTAGTGAAAAACGTTGTCTATTTCCACGAAAAATAAAGAGTTACAATGTTTAATCGATTTCGACGGTTAGGCCATCATCAGTAGGTAACAAACAATAACTATTGTTGTAATTGTTTGTTACTGATGATGGCCTAACCGTCGAAATCGATTTAACATTGTAAGTCTTTATTTTTCGTAGAAATAGACAACGTTTTTCACTAACTTCCGTTTTGAACATTTTCAACCTCTTAGTAGAACAGTTAAGAATCTTGGTGTAGTGTTCAATAACCAATTCACATGATCACATCATATAAGAAGCATTCTTAGGAAAGTTTATGGTTCTCTGAGTACCTACTCTAAAACGATTAGCAGCTTTCACACCAGGAAAACTGAAGGAACAGCTCGTACTGAGCCTTGTTAGTCTATATTTTCTCTATGGCCTACCCATATTTTTCTCAATGGACTCCAGATAGCCTACGATAGTTGCCTTAGATATATTTATGATGTAGCCAAAAGAGAACATGTAACACCATACTCACCATTTATAAATTCATCACTTGGGGGATACTTGAACACTAATGTAGTTTGCTTTATCAATAAAATACTTGAAAATTCTAATGAGATGCCTTCATATCTGAGAGATGCTGTAACCATTGGAACATCAAATCGAAGGATGACAGCACTGATCACTTTTCATCGCTCCAAGGCAATAGGTGTGTCGCTTAGGGTGGCGGTGTCGAAACTCTGGAATCGCCCGCCCAACAGTGTGCGCTCTCTCCCGACAACTACTACCTTCCGCAAAGCATGCCTCGAGCTTTTCTCCGGAGATTAATTAATAAACAATATAGTATTAAAAATGCCCTGATATAAAGTGAATCCAGAGATACCTACACCTACCACTCTGTTCTATATTTTACAAAACGTTTTATAACTTTATAGTTACCAACTAATTCCAACTCCTTTTCTTCATTTGAAAATATTTTAATGTAAGTTGTGGTCTATGTTGAGAATGTACATTCTTTTTCCACAATTAAGATCTTTCTTTCTTTCTCATTGAATCCGAACTCTATGATACAGTGGAAACAATACCTTCTCAACTGAGAACAATACCTTCTCAGGGTGGAAACAATACCTTCTCAAAGTGGAAAGAATACCTTCTCAGCTGGAAACAATACCTTCTCAAAGTGGAAACAATACCTTCTCAAAGTGGAAACAATACCTTCTCAACGTGGAAACAATACCTTCTCAAAGTGGAAACAATACCTTCTCAGCTAGAAACAATACCTTCTCAAAGTGGAAACAAACTCATATCTGACTTTTTTAACGTAGGTACAATTTGAGGCTTAACCAAGGTTTAACCAAGGTTTTGATCCGAGTTCAAGACGCGGTGTGACTATTGAACGGTAATCGTCCGCAATATTAGATTTTACCATGGAAATTCTTAAGCTAATCTTCGATCAAACAGCGTTCAGCGTTGAACGCTCGAACGCGGCCGGTTACGGGACCGGCCGGAACTGCTCGATCGACTCCTCACATACCAACCCACTTTATAAAACTTTGCCCAAGATTGTTGTCATTCTTTTTTTCAAATCAAATCCAACGGAAAAACATCCCCACAATTGGAAATTAGGGCCTGGGCGACAATAATTAATCAAAAATTGCTAATATAATCACGATGAAATTACGAAACCATTCCGAAACCATCCACAACAATTACCCACGCATTCAGACTCACCTGGATCAACGGTAGGAAGTCCGTGAGTCCGAAGAGATAGAACTGCAGTTGTGCCGAGATACAGGGCGAGAATCAGCTTCATTTTTCATCTGAAACATAAAAATTAAGTATAAATTATTTCAAAATTCGATTAGTGTTTAACTGTTAAGGGCATGCTGGATGATTCTTTCAGATACAAACAATCATAGTTCATAGGACATTTCATAGGATATTTTGAAAGATTTCAGAGGTTTGCTAATATTTGGAATGTGTCTTTCTTTCCATAAAATTGAACGTTAATAATTTCTTTACACTCAAACAGCTCAAATTTCAAAACAATGTAACATAGTATAAATACGATATAAATACTGCCCATGCTAGGTGTTTAACTGTTAAGGGCATGCTGGATGATTCTTTCAGATACAAACAATCATGCTCAAACCTCTTCTTAGCAGAACCTCCCCATTAAACCTGTCAACCAAAAGACTCCTATATTTGGTACTTATTCGCCCGATATGGCTATACGCATGTTCTCTGTGGGGACTTGCAAGCAACACCCAAATCAAAAGGATTCAGGTCCAGCAGAACAGAGCCCTACGTCTGATCGCTAATGCACCACGGTACGTGATCAACGCCACCCTCCACCGCGACCTAGCTATCCCAGAAGTCAAAGAAGTCGTCAAAGAAACAACCATACAACTCCATTCCAACATACATCCCCACCCCAACCCCGCCCTCGCCGCTTATTGGACCTCCATGGAACGCCGACCGCAAGAAACCAGACGTCTTAAACGAAAAAGAACAATAGACACTCTACCCGATCTAAGTGATGATTAAAGCCAGTTAAGTGCACTCATGAATCAACCGGAAGGACTGTTGTTGGACAGCGCCCTTCACACACGTTCCACGCACGCTCCATGTCACTATGGAAGTTCAGTTTTTGTTATTTGCATTAGCATAATAAGGAGTACCATTGTACTAAAAGTTTACTGAAAAAAAAAAAAAAACAATCATACAACATTTTATAGGATATTTTGAAAGATTTCAGAGGTTTGCTAATATTTGGAATGTGTCTTTTTTTGCCTTAAAATTGAAAGTTAATAATTTCTTTACACTCAAACAGCTCAAATTTCAAAACAATGTAACATGTGGGCGAAGGAACGAATTTAATTTATTTTTGTTCTCATGATTTGATTTATTTTCAAAGTTAATTTGTCGTTTCCAATATCAAAATTACTAACTTCATGTTTGATTATTTTTAGACCCACATGTTAATTTTATTACTTAAGTAGAGATATTTTCATTCGAATAAATGCAGTCTGTTCAAAAACTCCAAAAGGACTAGAACTGCTATCACCACTTGAACTTGATTTTGATGAAGATCTTTTTGTTCGTTTCAATTCGTCAATACTTCGCTTCAGTTCATCAATTTGCATGGCGAGAACCTGGAAATCTATATTTGACACAGCATGTTGAGATTGATTTTGTTTACTGACCGAGTCGCTGACAGTTGCTGGATCCCTAGACTCGCATATACGATCAGTTAATTCTGATAACTTATCAAGATTACCTTCAGCTATGACTAGAATCGAACGAACATTTTCAGGTAATTTTTCTAACCACAAAGTTTTGAAAACGGTCTCAGTGAAATTTGCACCGGCCAAAGCTCGCATTTTCCTCAACAGTTGGCTTGGCTTGAGAACACCTAACTGTAAACCACTAGTGAGTTTCTTCATTAGTGCCTCTTCACTTTCCTTGAACAACGAAATTAGACGATTTTTGGCTTGTGAGTACTTATCTTGAGCATTTGTAGCAGCTATATCGTAAATATTTTCATCATAAATTTTGTCCATTTGAGCCAAGAGATAGTCAAATTTTGTTTCTTCGGAACTTATTCTTTTTAGTTTAAATTGAGCATCTACTTGATGGAACCAAATATCGGGGTTTTCTGGCCAAAACGCAGGTAATTTTATGCTTACTTCTGATAAATTTTCGGATGGTACGAAGTAGGTGTCTCCCTCCATTTGTAAGTTCGTGGTTCACCACATAACATAATATAAATACGATTTAAATACTGCCCATGCTAGGTGGAATTTTCTATTCAGGGTGTCCCTCCCTCGGAAAATTCTCTTTTCACTGACTGGTTCGAAGCTAAGCTCAAATGAACAACGAATAAACAACGCCCTAATAAACAACGAATTTCGTTCCTTTCAGCAGGGACTATCGATTCCTTTTGCTGATGATTTAAGAGCCCTCATAATAGATTGTGCAAAGGATCTGGAAATGTTTCTCAGAGTGTATCACGGCGAAGTTGGAAATTAAAGCTAGCTTGAGACGCCTTCAGCGTAGAGGTTTTATTCAGCCATACATAGAGTACTTAGATAAATGAAAGGAGTACAGAAAGCTCATCAGAAACAAAAAGCAAAAATATTTGTCTGACTTGAAGAACCTCTTGTCGTATTGCATCCAAAGAAATTTTGGTCTGCAGTGTGGAGACTCATTGACATAACGTCAACATCCCTAGGCTAAACATGAGGGACATTAAGGTTTTTTATGATCCGCTATACCTCAGAGATTAAACTTCCACGGAACTTTTGACCCAACCTTGGATTCTGAAATTCAATTGGATGAGCTCACCAAGACCCTGACCTCCTTTAAGGATAACAAAGCCCCTGGCGAGGACTTGATTCCATACGAATTTCTGAAGAATATGCCAAGGGAAGGACTTCTTCATATTCTCTGTCTCTTCAACTTAATTCTTTCCAGTGGAACTGTTCTTTCGGTTCGGGCAAGGATCCAAGTTTTTCTTCTATTCGAGAAGGGAGATGTTACAGATGTGGGTAATTATCGTGGAATCTCACTAATCAACACTCTGGCTAAGGTTTTTTTCGCAGATCCTTCAAAACAGACTACTGGATTTTGTCACCATTCATACTCTTTTACCAGAAAACTAAAATGAGTTTAGTTAGTAAGGAGAGGGGAATGCTTGATTCAATATTTACGCTGGCAAGTACTGTGCAAATAACCACCAGAATGAAAAAGAGGAAGCTTTTCTGTGCCTTCATCGATTACAAACAAGCCTTTGATAACATATCCCACGATCTGCTATGGAAAAAGCTAAATTTAATCTGAATAAGTACCCACTTCATAAATGTGGTATTTATAAAGTCTTATTATTGGTACCTATGGACAGGTCTGGTTATTTGCTAAACTGGGTCCTGAATCGCCTGCATCTTACGACATAGCATCTGGTATACTGCAGTACACTGCAGGGTGACATTCTCTCTCCCCTCCTTTTCGCACTTTTTGTTTCTGACTTCGATGTTTTTCTGGCTTCAAGGGGCATAGAGGGAGTGAATATAGATGGCACCACGTCGCTGATTTTACTTCTTTACGCAGATGATCAGATCCTGATGGCCGATACACCCCTCAACTTTGAACCGTTCTCTAGCAGCCTTGAAAGAGTATTGCCTGGCGAATGGGCTAACAATCAATGCCACAAAATCGAAGGTGGGAGTTTTCCAACAAAAGGGAAAGCAAGGATAACACAGATTCTGGTGTAGCACAGAAGAATTGGAGAACGCATCAACTTACATATATTTGGGGGTGTTTTTTTTCGAAGTCTGGTGTATTTTGCCAACAAGCTCAGTTCGCTGTCCATAAAGGGATTGCTGCCTACAACAATATATGGCCAGTGATTTTCAAATTTCAATCAGCATCTCGGGAATCATGGTTCAGCCTGTTTTCAGGAGCCATTGCTAGCACCTCACTATATGGCTGTGAAGTCTGGGCCTACCCTTACGCAGAATCCATGGAACGTGTGCAGGTTAGAACCTTCAAGTCCCTTTTGGGTATGGCTTTCAATACCCCGGGCTATGTTGTTAGATCGGAGCACAGGCACTTAAAGCTTCAAATAACCAATGCCATGTTTGGATGGTGGATTAAACTCCTCTCAATGCCACCAGACCATCTACCAAGAATGTGTTTCGAGAGGCTTATTGCTGTTTCTGAACACTTCTCAGATCCAATGTTCAATTGGGCGCTTCAGCTGAAAAAGTCATTCCAGGAGGCTGCACAGGAGGATCTATGGCTGATCCGAGATGCTGCTTCTGCTAAAGGAAGAAGACAAGGAGCTCATGGATTCCTTGCTGAAAAACTTGTATCTAAGTGATCTGAAAAAGACATCAGAGTCCTCTTTTAGGTGTATTACAAAAAACTTCTCTATACGACCGGGTGAGTGTGTTTCGTACCTCTCTGCTGACCCGCCCCTCTCCATCAAAAAAACTCTGTGTCAGGTTAGGTGTGCAAACTCAGCGTTTAGCCGAATGGTCTTCCAACGAAATCTGAACCGCTTCGACGCCTCCCAATCAAACCCCATTTGCAACACAACTCCTCCCGACTCATTATTCCACCTTATTTCATTCTGACCCGTCTACAATTTATTATGAGCGTTTTAAATTTTTTGGGGTCCCTTCCTTCAACGAACTTTCATTTTGCTCGCTAATTCAATGTAAAGACACCAGAGATGTTAGTAAGATTGTGGGGTTTCTACAAACTGTTCTGTGGCAAAGAGCTTTCACAGTAAACGAAGGCTTTCTTCGTTCATGAATTATTTGTTTTGGCCTGTCTTGAACTGTACACATTTCAATATTCTGTTTCATTCTGTTTAACATAATAAGAGATAGGTACTGTATTTTTTCTTCATATTTCGTTTTCTATACAAACTCTTGTGAAAAACAATTGTTTAACACAATTAATGCATCTTCTTCTTCAATACGATAATTTACGAAAATTTGCTCAACAATCATGCTGCATAATTGGAACTTTTTCAATGAGTTTCGGCCTGAGATGTAGGTCGGCCTGAGGGTGGTCTCACCTGGTGCGTCACTCCAGTAGATCGATTATAAATCGTGGGTGTTCATCCAGAAATGGGTCGGCACACTCGGGAGGCCGCCATGGTGGGTCGGGTCCGGGCTCAGTCGGGATACCCTGCAGCCATCATGCCAGCTTTTCTCTTCCTTTCTTTTTTTCCCTATATTTTTATTGTTATTCATTTACAGTTTCCTTTTCTCTCTCTCTCACTCTCTCTTTCTCTGTCTCTTTTCATTGGCAACATGATATGTATTACATGTATAACCAATATTTGACAATATTCAATTATTGTCATGCACGATGTGTTTCGCCAAATATATTTGATTTGATTAGTCGGGCTCAAATGAAATTCTTCTTGGGTGGGTCAAAATCGTGGAAAATGGAAGAAGCTACGGATAATTTTTCCAAGAGTTCCGTTCGAATCACCAACCAGAACTGAATTATCTTGATTGTTCGCCGGTCATACATCGTGCCTATTGTTGCCGTGTCATTGAACTGAGCACATTATAAAACGTTCTAACTATAAACCCGAAACAGTTGGTTGAGACTGACATTTGCTTCGCGTTCCAAGTTCTAATCCTCAGTTTTGATGCGGTTAGGTTTTGACATGAATATATTATGTAATTATTCCCAGATGCCATTTGGTTTTAGGAAAAGTTGGGATTCCTACTTGTAAATGCAATGTAATTGTCACTGACTAGCACTTTTGGTGCCCCGTGCGAATGAATCGGGTGCGTAAGCGCAATAAAACATCGATTTATCATTAGCCCGATTTCCTTCAAATTCGGGTGGTAGTTAGGCACATACTTCGTTGTGATTGGTTTTTCTAATCCATCACACATGAGCAAATCTGAAATGTGCGATTGTTTATCAAATTGCAGAGCTGGTTGGACAAAATTATTCTTTGGCCCTATTGTATATAAAAAATTTCACGCAGATTCTGAATACACCCCTTGTTCCTATATTTAAAATGGCTCCTTAAGGGGGAGCCGTAGGGTCTCCGAAAGCAGACCGACTGGCGCCTTCCCAACCAAAAGAGCAAGAAAGGTGAGTGACTCGAATGTAGTGATACCTAGTGGTGGACTCGCGAACTCTCAGAAACGGCTTAAAGCTCCTTCCAAATTCAAAATACGAACAAACTGTTCATTAAACTTTTCTCAGCCAATAATTGGCCAATTTCAATGATTCTTACAGCTTTCGTTCTATTTTCGAAACTGCAAGGTCCCACAGACCTTGAAATTTGAAAGTAAAATTGTTAAATGGTATCTAAATTTTTTTTAATCAAACATCTAGTTCAATTATGAGTTTGGTCTAGTTTTAGAAAATATGTCAGGAGTTTTAGCATGAATACCTATGCTTTAGCCGGGGCATAACTGCCGAAAAACGTTATATGAAATTGGAACGAAAGTAGCGCGATAATGATAAATATCCATTGCTACGGAGTGATGTCCGCTAGCGACCTGGTATAGTACACACTCATAATAATAAGACGAGAAAATTCAATAATGCAAATGTTTGACTTCCTAGGCATATTCATGTTTTGTTTGGCCGAAGGCTCTAATTGTAGTTTATTCTTTATTCCTTCATTGGCGACATAGGAAAATGAGGAGGAGGAAGCAGCAGGGGTTACAGGAGGTCGACGATAAAACAGAGGAAGTATTGGCAAGCCGTATGGCTAAGTTCTCGATCAAGGACTATAGCGCCGCAGTGGCATGGGACAATTACCTAAGAAATTTTGAGTCAACTTGTAGGGTGAAGGTCATCGGGGGAAATTCGGACGAGTATCAAGCCGCGCGTCGTGATCTTCTACTGTTCAGCATAGGAATGTTCTCTTATTTTATCTCTCTCCAAAATTGTAAATATACAATCCATGCATTACTTACCACTGTGTTTACTACTGATTTTCATGCACATATTCTGCCTACCTACCGTTCAAATCATTTTCATATTCTCTGCCTGTAAGATTCACCCGCACTGACTTCATAGGTAGGTGCTAACTCGAATTTTAATCATAGCAACTTCCTGCTTTTAATTAACCTCCAACGCGGCGATCAGGACCTTGGAAAAAACACTTCTAGGCAGGAAATCTATTTCTTGAAAATTAGAACTTCTTGAATAACTCACTATAAAATAATTTTTTATTCTTTGTTGTTTCTAATTGGTTGAACTAGTTTTATTTTCTACTGCAGGTGATATAAGAGGATTTTTTCTCAGAAAGCTTGATCGAATTGATGAGCAAAAAGTTTAAACGCATTTAATAGGTGATAATAATAATTGACTTTATTGTGTTGAATACCATTTCGGTCTATGTACACATAGGAACGATATTAAGGGGGGAAAAAAGCGATGACGGCTTGACTAAATATAAAACATTTAAATCTCATTATTTATAATATTACAGAATTGATAAATAGTTCAGAATTATTAGATCAAAGAAAGATTAATATGAACAAGTTAAAATGGATGGCCAAATATTGTATGAGAAGGGGGAGGAGGGGGGGGGGATGTGCAATTATTATGGAAACCACTCATTGCTGGCAAAGTATTTTATTACAGCAGTCTCTGAAAACGCCCTGGGGTAGATAGCATTCAAATATTGGTAAAGTGCGTCCCTGAGTCTTGCCCCATATACTTCTAAAGATTTCGCATAGTAGGGACCTTTGTGAACAGGAATATGAAGGGCCCACGATCTATCCGATGAAGATCTGAGAATTGGAAACCTTAGGTAAGATGGAGGTCCTTTCAATGAACTGAATATATGTTTTAAGGTCCTCATGTTCGGCCTGAAGTAATGTGTTAAACAGTTCCAGGCTGAGTTCCAACGTGGGAAAAGGAAGGTGAGGTTTTAGTGGGTTTGAATCCCACATAACCCGGAGTGCGGTCCCTCTTGGGTATCTTACGAGATCCGATTACCACCTTCAGGATCTTAAAGATTTCCTCACCTGCCTACGTAAAAAAAAGAAAAAAAAATTCCTTATGTCGAGGTAGTCATAGAGAGGTAAGCAGAAAATATTATGGCCCTCAATCATTCAATTACAAATGAATGAGGAGTTACAGATGGTGTTGCTATAGATGGTGGATATGAAATGGAGGAATGAAAGAGATCCAAGTTCGGATTTATTGTCGAAAATAGGTAGGCGCTGCGCGGAAGTCTTCGGAACAAGTGGTTGTGGCACTTGTATGTTGAAGTCAGCTATACTTGCCATGCATCGTGACAAATTTTGCTCATTCAATTTGATTAATTTGAATAGATACTATAAATAGTAAAAGTAGTAGTATAGTAAAATATTAATAGTAAAAGTAGTGGTAGAAATAATAAATAGTATTGAAAAAAAAAAAAAAAAAAACTCTATTGGTATTGGAAAGAGTGATGTGAAATCAGAGTCCGACTCGCCCTGAGTCCCCCATTGTTCTGAATGATTTCTCTTTCAACGGGATTCCATTCGCTCAGCGGGACCTCCACCAGCTGAACACGTGCGAGCCGCTCAACGGGACGAGAGAGAGAGAGAAAAAAAAAAAAAAAAAAAAAAAAAAAAAATTCTGCTCTTCTAGAGAAATTTGGAGTTTATATGCAGAGCACGATCCAGCGAAAGAACTCGATGCTAACAGGTGGGTGCAGTACGTGTAGGCTAAATACCACACCAGAAAAGCGTGTAAATTTTGTTGGAGGCAAAACACTGCAAATTACCACAAAGGTTCAGTATTTAGTTTTAGAATTTAAGCCGCATCACAAGAGTCGTCAGAGGTATTATTCATCCGAGTTCCCATATTAATAATGGGTGGTAGAGGTTAAGAATAGTAGAACTGGCTTCATCAAGTTTATTCCATCGTCAAATTCCTACTCTTTCGCCGGTTTTTCAAAGTTCCAATTCTTATTTCTCCAAACTAGGAAAAACTATGATAGCCCGTTCTTCCCCTGTACTCTTCAATTATTACACAAAGGCTTAGTTTTTAGAATCTGAATATTTGTAGAATCTGAGCCGCATCTCAACCGGATGTGTCATCAGAGGTATAATTAATCTGAGTTGCCAAATTAATAATGGGTGGTTGAAAGTGAAGAATAGTAGAATTGGCTTCATCAAGTTTATTCTATCGTCAAATTCCTACTAGTTTCGCCTCTTATACTGGCATCATCAGGGAATGATTGGAACTGAAGCACTTGTAGATAATCATAAGTTACAGGTTGTATATTTCTCACTATGAAGTGGGAGTGGAAAATAATGAGTAAAGTGGTACTTGTTTTCCCATATCAGAGTCATAATTAATTAAAAGTATAATGAATGTTAAAGAAATATAAAAATATAAATCACTGGAAGAGTCCTCAAAGGTACTATTCATCCGAGTTCCCAAATTAATAATGGGTGGTAGAGGTTAAGAATAGTAGAACTGGCTTCATCAAGTTTATTCCATTGTCAAATTCCTACTAGTTTCGCCTCTTATACTGGCGGTTTTTCAAAATTCAAATTCCTATTTCTCCAAACTAGGAAAAACTATGATAGCCCGTTCTTCCCCTGTACTCTTCAATTATTACACAAAGGCTTAGTTTTTAGAATCTGAATATTTGTAGAATCTGAGCCGCATCTCAACCGGATGTGTCATCAGAGGTATAATTAATCTGAGTTGCCAAATTGATTATGGGTGGTCAAAAGTGAAGAATAGTAGAATTGGCTTCATCAAGTTTATTCTATCGTCAAATTCCTACTAGTTTCGCCTCTTATACTGGCATCATCAGGGAATGACTGGAACTGAAGCACTTGAAGATAATCATAAGTTACAGGTTGTATATTTCTCACTATGAAGTGGGAGTGGCAAATAATGAGTAAAGTGGTACTTGTTTTCCCATATCAGAGTCATAATTAATTAAAAGTATAATGAATGTTAAAGAAATATAAAAATATAAAACACTGGAAGAGTCCTCAAAGGTGCTATTCATCTGAGTTCCCATATTAATCATGGGTGGTTGAGATTAAGAATAGTAGAATTGGCTTCATCAAGTTTATTCCATCGTCAAATTCCTACTAGTTTCGCTTGTTATACTGGTATCATCAGGGAATGACTGGAACTGAAGTACTTGTGGATAATCATAAGTTACAGGTTGTATATTTCTCACTATGAAGTGGGAGTGGCAAGTAATGAGTAAGGTGGGACTTGTTTTCCCATATCAGAGTCGTAATTAAAAGTATAATGAATGTTAAAGAAATATAAAAATATAAAACACGAACAAAACTTTCCAGAAGCAGCTGGTTTACATCCACGATCCAGCCGAAGAACGCGATGCTATACAACAGTCAGGTGGGTCAGTACGTTCACACTGAAAATTGCAGAGTACCTAGCTACCTCTAGGGGAAGAACGTTCATTTCGTTTTCATTTCGCTATCACCTTGAGTCTCGTCGAAACATTGGAGGAACGTGGAACACACTTCATTCCAAATTTCGGCTTCTTATGTTTAATACAAAGAACTTAGCTCCGGATGAACTCAGCTGATCTGGGGGGCTCTAGACTACATGATTTGTTTCTCGACGTTCCAAGGATTCTTCATTTCAAATTTATGATTCATAGGTTGTATAGTAAAGAAATTACCTCCGGAGGACACTTAGCTGATCTAGGGAGGCTTCCGTCTTTGTAGTTCAGTTCTATATGTACCAAGAGGCCTCAATTTCAAATTTCAGCTTCTTCGGTTGGACATATAACATAGAATATAACACTCAGCTGATCTGGGTGGCTCTCGATGTCATGATTCGTTTCTGGACGTCCCAAGAGACCTCCATTTCAAATTTCGGGTTCATAGGTTGAATATCAAAGAAATTAGATCCGCCGCGCCGCTACTTCAGTCTAGTTTTTTCGTGACAATATTTTGTAACGAAAAACACACTTCGTGATGATGAGGTAACAGCGTATTCCACACTAAAACATTATTCAAAGCCTTTTTCTACCCGTAAAAAAGAGTGTACTTTGAGTGTACTTTGTTGTGTACTGTTTGAGTGTACTTTTTTCTTCTGTAATAGTATGTTGGATGACTGTCAACAAATCGCCAAGAAACTGCAATGATTGTTATGACATATTCCTCTTTTTTGTGTGTCAAGTAGTAAGGCATTCAGAATATCAGTTTTTGAAGATCTGACTTTGTCAACTACAATTGAACGGCTCAACCCACGAAAATAGTTTTGGTATCTTTGAATTTGTAACAGTAAGTTTTATCCACCTGATTCTATCCCTACCTCATTTGACGTGTAAAGTAGCTCCGCATTCCAGGGTTTTCCTTATTTACGAAGTCGTTTATCGGGGCGACATCGTTAGGGGTGTCCGAGATGACGACGAAGGAGGAGGTTCGGAGAATTTTACTGTAGCCTAAATGTTGCTCCGGAACTTTGAAATCATTTTGCTAAAATCCGCATCAAAATCGGTCAAGCCGTTTGGACGTGAATCAACCTTACACAAACAGAGATATTATTTGAATTTTTTTAAATTTAGTGGTTTAAGCCGCACCTCAACCATAAGGGTCATTAGCGGCATTGAACAAGGTGTCCAAAGGGACACTGCAAGTGGCACGATTCCAAGGGGAGCCATGCTACCCTCCACCAGTAAACGGAGTGCCATCACGGACTCCACTGGCAAATCGGAGGTGGACAAAATAAGGAGTACAGTGATGACCGCAGTTTAGCCCCTAGAGCGGATAAAAAAAACCCTCAAAAATAAAATAATACAACTAAGACTAGATCGAGAATAGAATAGTCTAATAACTAAATATATGTTACTACTATAATCGCCAAAGTGAAATAAAACTATGATTAGATTGTACAAAAATATACCACAGATCAGATTCTGGAGTCTTTTGCCAGAAAAGAGTAAATCAAGAAGTAGCGTGAAATATCATAATTGGTCAATTAAGAAACAAAAAAGTCCAGTCATGCAGCATGACCCCATGAGCGAATTTTTGAAGAGTAAACTCATCAGTTGTGATTACTTTTTTTTTTTTTTTTTTTTTTTTTTTTTTTTTTTTTTTAAACAAGCACCTACAACCTACGTTTTAAACAGCATGGTTATAGGATTGGTTATACAGGGATACTTCCATAAGAGTAGTTCAATCTGAATTTGGACAATGTTTCATGCAAATATTACCGATTTTTACAACTAGCGAACGGCATTATTTCGATTTTTGACTGATTTTTCAACTTTGACATTTTTGAAAACTTGATACATATTCTTTTAGGAAATATTACGCTGTTTCCGAATATACCACGTGTTCGTATGCTGAAAAAATTATTTCGCACAACAAATCTCAAAAAACAGACTATTTTGAAATTTTTGACTACATTTGTGAAAATTTCAACCCGAAGATGTAATCCGATCATGCTGGCCAACGAACTTGAACTTTCGTTTTGTGTCCTTAACATTTTAAAATTTGTTTCAAGTTTCTAGCACAATTCTACGGACAGTTATCGTCTGGAATGACACATACATACATACATACATACATAAAAAGTTCCATTCATGCAGCATGATCGTATGAGCGAATTTTCGTAAATTATCGTATTGTATAATGTTGAATTGTTTTGAAATTTGAGCTTTTTGAGTGCAAGGAAATCGTTAACCATTAATTTTATGGCAAAAAACGTATTCTAAATAATAACCTGCTATTCAAATAGAGGTTCTGAATTTTTAGCTTTTTTAGCAGGTTTTATCGATTTTTTTTAGCAAATTTTGATGAATTTTAAGTACATTTTTCAGCATAATTGTGTACATACATTTTTGGATGTTCTATTTTATAGTTAATAAACTTTATTTGAGCAATATTCTACCAAAAAATATAAATTGAACGATTTTTAGCCGTTTTTAGCCATTTTTAGAGATTTTTTGAGTACATTTTTTGAAATTTGACCAATTTAATGTGGTCAAAAAGTGTTGCCCAACGAACTCATCCTTTCTTTTGAAATGCTTGATTTTTTGGCGAAAGAACGAAGTTTTTATCTCAATTCTATCGAGAGTTATCGTCTGGAATGACACATACATATATATATACATATATATATACATATATATATACATATATATATATATAATTTTTGGAGCCATTGCAATAGCTTCATTTTCTAAGAAAATTCGCTAAAAATGCGTTAAACTTCAGAGTATGATTCAGAATAGCCTGAAACGGATTTCTGCATAAAATCTTTTCAAAAATTCACATTCTACAAATTTTGAGGCGAGAGCAATAGCTTAATTTTCTTCAAAAATTCGCTAAAATGATAATGTAATTTACGTTTGTGCAAGCGCAGAATGAACTGATGAGTTGAAAACAATGAAATAGGTACGGGACCATCTACAACCTAAACCGCGCATTCGCTGACAATTTCATCAAAATCGGATGAAAACTGGAAATTAAGGTCATTACAAGTATTTCACATTGGCGCATGCGCAGTAGCTATTAGTGATACAATCGTGTTGAAATTGATATGAGGTAATCAAGTCATCTTCTTCCAACTATCATCCAAATTTAAGCGAAATCGAACGACTAGAGTGTGAAAAAATAGAGCATAATGGAAATCGTTCGTGCGTGCGCAGAGTGAAGTATTGATTTGGCAACAATGAAACTGACAGGGGACCGTCTACTCCCTATCCCGCTCATCCCCTGAAAATTGCTTCCAAATCGGATGAAAACTGTGGAAAATAAGCTTGTGTGGAAAATAACCTACTGCCACCGTTTCGCACCATCGCGTGCGACTTCAACGTGCGTGCTATCACCTTTGTGTGGTTCATTACTAACTATTATTTGTTCAAACATGTTATTAGGATTTTTA
The DNA here is from genome assembly GCA_030762985.1 of Adelphocoris suturalis. Taxonomy (NCBI): domain Eukaryota; kingdom Metazoa; phylum Arthropoda; class Insecta; order Hemiptera; family Miridae; genus Adelphocoris; species Adelphocoris suturalis. Next base: position 22,593,117 of record CM061049.1, read on the forward strand.
CTTTACAACACGAAACGAAACAACATTTTTGACGTTGTGATTTTCCCACTTTAAGTTTTTGCCAACTTTTGAGGCAAATAGGCCAAAAACCGGGGGGAAAACTCCGTATTTTAAAAGAACAGTTCGTCCTTACCGCCCAGGGGTGGACTCCTTCGTTTCAGAATGAAAGACGTCGGCCAAATTAGGTGGCCAGTATAGCTTCCTCACATGGACTTATAGAATTAGTTGAAGTACCAAGTACGAGTCGAAATGATTGAATGCAAAATAGAATGCTAATGTAAATATGTGTAGACATGCTATCATGTGAAATAGGACTGAGTATAATTGATGTTTTTGCATGCCCATTCCATATCATCAAACTAAACATTTACCGGCAACACACCAAGTTTTAGTCCGATTTTGATGAAATCCTCAGGGATCGTGCAGGTTAGCTCCTGGACGGTCCCCCATGACTTTCATTGCTGTCGTATTAATGCAGTAGCCTAACGTGAAATTTTTATAGCGTCGATTTCTCATCATGTATTGGCCTAATTTCGATCAAACTTGGGGGGGATAGTTGGGTGCGGGTTCCAGAAAAATGCACAGTGAAGTACATCGCAAATGGTAAAGTAATAACTATTGCGCATGCGCAAAACTAAAAAAAATTGATTGAAATAAGTAAAACTTGGTCTAATGGAATAGTCTAGTATGAAAAATCTCAATACCATTGACATCCAACCCCATGGATAAGGTACGTACCTATTGATTAAGTAACTACCTACCGGTTTTCGAGATCAGATCCCGATTTTACAAGGGGAAAAATAGAACTAAATCTATAAAATCTAGATTTATTTTCAACATATTGAAAGTAGATCTTGGTAGATCTAGGTTTTTTAACTGTTCTATTCGGATTAAGCTATTTGGAACAGGTATTGAAGATATGTTCCAGAGTTACGATTATAGAAACTCATTGGTAAGTAATGCATGCATTACAGATACGTCCATATGAATGGTTTTTATATATTTTGGTGAGAGTTAAAATAAGAGAAAAAATAAAAATATCATGACTTCTCGGACTCCCCCCCTCCCCCCATTAACTCCCTCCACCGACAGCGAATTCCTATCAAGTATGAAAGTTGGAACCCCTGACATAATTTCCAAAACTAGAAAAAATTGATAATTGAATTAACAAAAAAATGATCTCGAAAATCTGAAGAGAATAGATGATACATCCTGATTTATTACTAATTACCCCTTCCATTCACCCTCTTCCTTAATGAAATTTGAAACTCTTGATAAACATTCCAAAACCAGACCAAATTCCTAGTTGAACAAAAAATGAATCATGAAAATCTGCCGATATTAGTTAAAGCATAATGAATTATTACTATTACCCCTCCATTCACTCCCTTTCATATTAAATTTGAAAATCCTGATATTTGAAAATCCATCCAGAATATTGAATTAATTGTTTTATTCCTCAAGTGTAAAGGGCCAGAATTCTGTTGATGACATCCCCTGTGGATAATGTATTTAAGTATATAACAGATATTGGAGATATATTTTCGGTTTTCCGTGAATCCGAGCCAATAAGCATAAATTTAGTTTATCCCACTACCAGAAAGTGAATTTGTAATTTGTTTAGTTGTTATATTTCAAAGTATAAATGGCTTCCATTTCGTTGATAGCTCTTGGACTCCACGGATAAGATAATCGATAAGTACCTGCACGTATTTTGGTATGTTATTGATTTTATTAAAAAATGCAATGGAATCTTTAATTTATAAAGGATAATCTGACAGGTGTAATCACCACAATATTGGATCAGCTACCTAGTCTAACAGTAGAGCAATTGAGTCCCAACGTCTTCACATTAGTAAAAAAAACTTTTATAGTTTCCCCAATAGGCAATGTATTGATATAATAGATATAAAAAACCTACTGTGTTTAAAAATCTGTGGCAAAAAAAAAAAAAAATAAATAAATAAAATTTAAAAAAAAAAAAATCCAACAAAATCAAAATGCTCGCTTTTTCTTAGACAATACAGCTAAATGTGAGGAGGCGAGAGTAAAATATTCCAACGTCCGTATAGAATTCTCTCAGCATCCCTATCAGAGGGGAAAAAGCTAAGTTAGGCAAACTTCGATTCTATCTATCGGATCTCTTCAGCAAGGCGTGTCAAACGTGAGCTTTCGCTTCTGCGTCAGCCAAGGACAAAGTTGAGTAAACGTTATTGTTCGACAATTCAGTTCGACAAACGTCAGATTTGACAAAACGTCGTTCTGACGAAGTCTGTTTTAGACAAAGTCGTCATGATTTTTGAATTGCATACATTCGACAACACCATGACATTTGCGGCACAGGCCAAATCTTTTGATGTCTTTAGGATGGCCCGTGATTTGAATTTTGCAAGACCGCGAGACGAGTAAATGTTGTCATGGTAGTAACATGTGGAGGAGAGACTGTCATATAGCTTGACTAAAATTGAGATGACGAGCTTGACGAATTTTCAATTCTGAACATGCAAGATTGAAAAATTCCCCATATCCAAATTCAACAATGAATAAAAAAAAGAAGTTTCATTTCCCCAGCAACTGCTTGGTTGTACATGAAAATGAAAAGAAACGTAAAGACGAAACGCTTGCATACGAGTCTGCAACCCATTGGGACATTTTATGTCTTTAGTTACAGACTCGTATGTGTTGCAGACTCGTATGCGAACTCTCAGAGCCACTCAGCTGATCCGGACCCTGGGCATCGTTAAGTAAATGTCCTAGAGAGGCTATAAACGAAATCACAGCTTCCTAGAGTGTAAAGCATAGAAATTAGCTTTAAGAGCCACTCATCTGATCTGGACCCTGGGCATCGTCAAGTAAATGTCCTAAAGAGGCTACATACGAAATTACAGCTTCCTAGAGTGTAAAGTATAGAAATTACCTATTAACATGATTTAACCACCGCTTCAAACGAATCAAATCAAACCGTTCTCGCAATTTTCGGATCACCTGCTATGAATCAAATCATCGGAACACTAGCTCAATGAAATCATCAGAAATTTACAAGCAGCTGCAATCATGTTCACAATATCAATTATTGAGAATGATCACCTGAGTGTACACAATTATTCAAATAACCATGCTCATAACTCAGCTTGTTGGCCACGCACTTAGCAGTAGTTAACATAATGTGGTTGGATAAATCGAGAGGTTTCGAACGAATGGTCAACGAATTTTGTGGGATGAAAAACGACGAAGTACCATTTCCCTAGCAACGACTGGGTTGTAAGCGGAAATCATCAGAATATTTTCGTGAGCAATTTTCGTCACTCAATTTTCGTAACTTTTTTTTTTAGTTTATGTGCCATACCAAAGACATAAAATGTCAAAAACACTTGAATTGTTTTGCATAAAGTGTTTTTGATGTAGACGTTCGGAATTATTTTAGTAGTCCAAACCTTATCCTATGGATACGTAGAAACATGTTTAGCATGTTACGAAAAAACATGAAAAAGGAACACTAGAATCTTAGTTTGTTAATAAAGAATGTGGCTTAAGTGGGTAGCCAACAGAGGCTTGATGCAGCTCTATTAGACCCTCTTCGATAAGGTAATCATTAATTAGGTACCAACCGGTATTGGAAATCTGAACCAAATTTTACGAAAAAATAATGCCAGAACTAAAAGTATAATTTATTTGGATTACACTGTCCAAGCTATCAATGACTAAGTAGATCTCGGGTTATTGCCGTTTTATTCTTAAAGTAGATGACCTGGAATTTTCGTTGATAAGATATTGATAAGTTCAGATGTTAGGGAACGGAAGATGAAGGTACTGACCTGTTGAATCCAATGTAGAACTACAAGTGTCAAAAAGGAGGCAGCGGGGGAGCGATGCGAAGGTTGACGAAAACGACCGAACCCTCCCGAACCCCGTTTTAAAATTCGGTGCGAGTGGGGCTCGGAAACTCGGCTAAAAAAGGGGGGGACGAATGAATGTCGCCTCTATTAGGGAGTTGGAGGGAGGGACTGGAGTGAACGGTAAAAAAATCCTGGGACTCGAGGTGGGATGGAGAGGATGTGGGGGTCAGAATTGATTTCCATTCAAGAGACGTTAGGCATCTGGTTTGAAATTGGAGTCCAGAAGTTACCTACCTCTCGGCGCTTCACCTGAATGATAACGCGAAATTCACGATTCGGGGTTCGCAGGTGCATAACTGGTTGCTGAGGGTGAATGAATGACAGTGTAGGATTGGAGACGTCAGTGGGCACTAGTCGGTCCACTGACCAGTGTGGCCTATTTCATAAACCAACAAGTTGCAAATTTACAAGTTAACAAGTCAGGTACTTGTAATGCACAGTAAACAAGAACAAGTGTTTCACCAAAACAAAGAGTACAAGTGTAGAAAAGTTACACTTGTAGAAGCTAAGTTTACAAGTGTAGCAGAAAAGAAAAATGGCGTGTGGGGACAAACGAAATGAACAACGTCAAGCGGGATGCCGAAATTGAAGTTTTGTCAGCGAATCATAATATAAAAATTGCGTTAAGTACACGATAGGATGTTTATCGTACAAGACAAGGTGTAATGATAGGAAGACAGACAAATTATAAACTGAAAAGTGGAGAAATGTGTATTTGATTTCAACTTATTCTGATGGCATAATCGGATTTTTATCCTTCATCCAGCGGAAATGATCAATCAGTTCATCAAGTCATAATGCTGCTGGGTTAGGAATGTCATCTGTAACTTCGAGATGATCTTCACACTTCACTTTGTTCTTCAATGATAGGGAGATCCTCAATACCCGATCAGGAAAAATTCACAGGGTAACGCACCATTTGGATCTTTCAAGACATCCTAAATCTCTCGTTAAACCCAAAAATACCCACGAAATGAGCGTTTATTCGTGGCCGAAAAAATTGTTGGCGTCTTCTTCGCTGAATGCTTTTTTCTTGTCTGTATTCCTCAGCAGAAGATGATTCCCACATATCAGACACCGAAAATTTGTCAACTCACAATGCTGGAAAATAACAAGTTTACAGGAGAACGGACGTAGGTTAAAAATCGGCCATTTTTTACTACCGTAAAACAGTGACTTGTTCAAAATGATGGAGAAACTCTAGTAACGTGTCCGAATTCGCCTGTACACTTGTTAAAAATTACGAGTTTACACTTGTACCTTTATGAAACGCTTGCGCATTCATTTTTTACAACGTATACAGGGTGGTCCTTAATGAACGTACCACCCTTTCAATTTCGTTGGTTGTGGAGAAATCAAAAAACTTGTCGAAGTAACCTCCCCTTATTTTTTTGCAAAGAATTCGAAAATTGCAGTTTGAAGCGTCGCGCATGCGCGCAAATGCGCGCTGCGCGCACCAACTTTGTTTTTTCAAATGGAACCCCCCATTTTTATTGCAGATTCGCATTCTACATCAAATTTCATGAACATTTTACTTCGACAACTTTTTTTTTCCACTGCGCGAAACGGGCGCCAGGAGCGTTCAAAGTTCAAAGTTGCGCAAAACATGGATGTTTACAGGAGAACGGACGTAGGTTAAAAATCGGCCATTTTTTACTACCGTAAAACAGTGACTTGTTCAAAATGATGGAGAAACTCTAGTAACGTGTCCGAATTCGCCTGTACACTTGTTAATTTTCACTGTACATTACGAGTTTACACTTGTACCTTTATGAAACGCTTGCGCATTCATTTTTTACAACGTATATAAAATCGGCTTGTAACTTGTCACTTGTTGGTTTATTATTTCCAATTACAAGCCTATGTGATCGTGTAGCAAAAAATGTTCATAACCCCCCCTCAAACTTTGTCGCTTTACGTTTCAAGGTGCGTAGAATCCAAATTTGAAATGTCCGTCCGCCGTTCGCCGTCCGCCGTTCGGGCCATAAAAGGCCTAAAAATTTACTTTAAAAACCCGTTCTTTCGCACATAGACTCCATTTGGGGTCTAGTTGGTCCTAACGTTTAACCATCCCGATCGCTTTACTCGCATAGATGCTAAGGGCCAAAAAAAACGGGCGAAAAAGTGTCTTTTTCGAGGCTTTGAGTGTTAGACGTGTTAGACGCACGCCTGGCACGCTTGGCAGGCGGTCACGGTGGGTGGTGAGAGGGGTGGAGTGAGAGGAGGCGCCGCTGCAACTTGTGGTGGCTGGAGTGACCAGGGGCGTAGCAGAGGGGTGTAGGAGAATGGATATTTATTCCTTTTACGTGTTATACCCATATAATACACTGCGGCACCATGAGGTGGGTACAGCGTTCCTTCGAGGCATGAGTATATGTTTTTTTCTAGGTCATATTTGTGTGTTAATACCAATGCTTTTCCTACGCATATTTAATAATATATCCTCTCGACTTTTCGTACGTACTTAGATAATGATATTATTAAGGCAATAACTATTTAAATACATAGGAGCTCAAATCGAGAAATATAAACGTGCTTATACAATTATAGAAGTATAAGTTGTGGCAACTCGAAATAGGACACGCCGAGGAGTCTGGACGGGCCTTATGACGTACGCAAGCCAACTAAAACTACGATCATACTCAATTGAAAAAATAATAAACCTTTGTGAAATAATTTGCAGCGTTTTACTTTATGAAATAGGCCCCAGGTGGTTCCTCGCAAAGTTGGAAACAGTTCGTCAAGCAGAATGATCGTATGAGCGAATTTTCAGAAATTATCGGACTATATTATGGCAAATTGTTTGACTTGCAGATCTCCCCAACTTAGTTATAACCGATTTTTGCAATTTAACTAAATAGTTTAACCCTTCAAAAACACTAAAAATTGAGCATAATAAACAGACTAAAAATTCGAGAGTTAAAGCGTAAAACTCGGTTATTACTAAGTTGGAGAGATCTGCAAGTGTCACCATTTGATTCAAACTCTTATTTTTATGGATGGTCGTTTTTCACAAAAACCCTCGACTTCATTGAAAAATCTACGTTTTTCGACATTAAAACGTAATTCTCTCCACTAATTAGCCAAGTAAAAGTAAAACTGACTGTTCCGTTGGAAAGCTGAGATACTGGCTCAGTTTTTAGGTTTGCCTGCAAAAATTGACGTGTCTCATTACTGGGACCTATGAGCGTTGAAAAAACCAAAGTGTTTCAAAAACTGACCTATTTCACTTTTAAGGCTGATTTATCCCCCGTTTAATCCAAGCGAAAAATTTTGATTTGGTATCAGCGAGATGGGAAATTTAATGCTCTTTCTAATGGCCTACTCAGATTTGATTTTACGTACAAAATTAAGGAAGTGATGGCGGTTTTAGTGTCATAAGGTCGAAAACACAAAAAAAATTTAAAATGGAAAAAAAAAAAAAAAAAAAAAAAAAAATTGCTACAAGACACTTTTAAAAAGAAATTAGTTGTAAAATTGAATCCTGGCCGGTGGTGCAACCTTAATGTGTACACTCTGTATATGTGTCATTCCAGACGATAACTCTCCTTAGGATTGAGATAAAAATTCCGTACTAGTCCCCAAAAATCTAGTTTTCTAAACGAAAGGATGAGTTCGTTGGCCAACACTTGTTGACAACATTAAATTGGTCAAATTTCAAAAACTGTGCTCAACAAATCACTAAAAATGACTAAAAACGTCTAAACATCATTAAATTTATATTTTCATCAGAATTTTAGTCGAAAGAAGTTTATCAACAATGAACTAGAACATTAAAATAACTATGGTGAAAAATTCACAAAATTATGGTGAAAAATGTACTTGAATTTCATTAATATTTGCTGAAAAATCGATTAAAATAAAAGTTCCAGTCATGCAGCATGATCGTATGAGCGAATTTACGTAAATTAATGTACTATATTGTGTTAAACTGTTTTGAAATGTCAGAACTTCAAGTGAAAAGACATTAATAACTACCAATTTGATGGCAATGGAACTCGATCTCTATCATTTTTGGTTATTAAAAAAAATTTGGATTTTTAGCTTTGTTTGCAGTTTTTATCTATTGTTTGCAAGTATTAATTAAATTTAAGTACCTAGATTTTTCAGCTAAAATTCCTGCATACATTTTTTGATGTTCTAGATCATCGTTAATAAACTTTTTTTTTGGTTAACATTCTACTAAAAATGTAAATGAAATGATTTTTTAGCCGTTTTTTTTAGCCATTCTTAGTGATTTTTTTAGCAAATTTTTTTGAAGTTTGACCAATTTAATGTGCTCAAAAAAAGAATCGTCCTTTCGTTTGGAAAGCTTAATTTTTTGGCGCAAGAACGGAATTTTCATCTCAATCCTAAGGAATGTTATCGTCCGGAAGGTCATATACACACACACACACACGCGCGCGCGCGCGCGCGCACACACACGCACGCACCCACCCACGCACGCACACACATACACACACGCACACGCACGCACTCACGCACGCACGCGCACACACACACACACACACACACACACACACACACACACACACACACACACACACAGGGGTTAGAACTCGGCATCTACTGCACCATAGGTGACTACGTTAACAGTTCAGCCACGGAGGACTATATTAGTGACATTAGGACAATATGATATATTATCATATGTAGAATATGATTTAAAACGTATTTATTTACCATAAAATCTATGGGTAACAATTCTTTGCACAAATTGCTCAAATTTAAAAACAATGTAACGTAATATAATACGATCATCTACGAAAATTCGTTCATACGAACATGCTGCATGACTGGAACTTTTCTGAATAACGTGGGCCTATTTTTCGTTGCGCTAGTTAAAATTAAACTGTTCAAGAAAACAAAAGTTGTAACATAATTATTACAGTACGATTTGAACTCAGAATTTTCTCTTCAAATTGATGATAAATAATTGTAAAACATTTGAAGTCTTCAGGGGCAGAAACGCCTGAGAGTTTGACGAGTTCTGCGAATGAACGACCTGAAATACCTAACCACGATGCGGGTTTTGCCTAACTTTTCGCCTTAACATAACAGGCAATACGGGATGGCCCTGAAAGATTAGGTCTGTTGCAGAAAGCAGTACATTTTTTTTTTTTTTTTTTTTTCAGCATAATGAGCATTAATCTTTTATTTTTTTTTTTTTTTATTTTTTTTTTTTTTTATTTTATTTTATTTATTTATTTATTTTTAAATAATTCATATTTGTTTTTTTTTTTTGTTTTTTTTTTTCCCCCCTTCTGATTGCATCTGATCTGTGCTAAAGAAAGCTTCTTCTTGTTCTTGTATCTTGTTTTTTTTTTCTTTCTATAGAGGCATCAAGGCCCCATCTTCCAGTCCTAGGCATCTCACCTTCCTTCTACACCCTCTTAGGCGCATGGAGACTGCCCGGATTACACTAATTTGGGTTTTCACTCTCACCCAGTATGTCACTTGTGAGAGGGGCTTGGTCCACTTGTCGGCGAGCTTCTCGGCGAGCCGCTTGAGGAAGGTGTCGTATTCTTTGTGTAGGGATCCGTCGCACCCAACTACTAGGGGGGTAAACGATCCACGAAGATCCTCCGCTGCTTCATATTTTGGTTTATTTTCAATGTAATTAAGCAAGAAAAAAACAATTCTTAAACCACCACGAAATTTCTAGGTTTCCATTTCAAGGTAAGTACGTAGTTGAACATATTGGTGGTAATGCATGCATGACAGAGACCTCCCTATGATTGGATTGTATATAATTTTGTTGAGAATTAAAATAAGAGAAAATAAACAAAAGTATCATGATTTCTCGGAATCCCCCCCCCCCTCCACCGGCGGTAAACTTAAAATTTCTGAGGTTGCATAACTGGACTAAACTTTGGATCAAACAAAAATAAAAACAGTCATGAAAAGTCCTATGAATATAATAAAAATATCACGATTTATCGTTATTACCCCTCTCCATTCACCCACTTACATCACGAAATTTATAACTCCAAACGAAATTTATAATTCCAAAACTAGACCAAATTCAAAGTTGGGGGGGGGGGGGGGGGGGGGGGCATGAAAATCGGACGAGAACAGTTAAAACATCATGATTTATCAGTATTACCCCTCCGTTCATCCCCTTTCATCATGAAATTTGAAAATCTATACAAAATTTCAAAAACTATATCGAATTCATCTAAACTATATCACTTTCAAAAAGTGCATGAAGGATATTACCATGGAGGCCATAGCAATGGACTTCGAAAAAAATCTCCCAACACCAAATTTGACCACCAATGACGTGTACTACAAACGTGAGTTTTTACTCTTTTAATATACACGTCCTTGCTACGAACGAAGCTTATTTCTTCACATACGATGAAAGTGTGATACGAACATGGGCAGATGAAGTGTGCTCTCTTCTCCACAATTATGTTAGTAACATATTGTCCCCCGTAGTTAAAACACTAATTATTTTTTGTGATTCCTGCGGGGGGTCAAAACAAAAATTACACAGTTATACGCTTCCTACACTACCTCGTAACAGAAGCACACCGTCTTGAGTGCGTCAAAGTTGTTTTTCCGATTCGAGAGCACTCCTACTTAGAGTGCGATCGGGATATGGCGATAATCAACCAAAAATCGTATGTCCAAGTTCCAGAGGAGTGGAGGGATGTTATACGTAGCAGTAGGCAGAAACCCTCACCATTCAACGTGATTGATTGTACCAACAAATTTCTCAAATCATGGACACAATATCTGACATAATACTTGTACCTCTATACAAACCCAAGTGCCCCTTTCCAACAAGAGCTATTCTATGCCTCAAAATACAGGCCGAATCCCGTCGTCACGTCCACCATCGCACCATATACTGTGGAGGGTACCTAGCCAGTGATGTTGTGTGGCAACCACCAAAGAATAACGAACGAAAACAAGCCCCATCAAGGAAGCAACTTGAAATTTCCTGCGCAGGACTACTACCAATTTCTCAACCTAGATTTAACGACTTGCAGCACCTCAAACAATTTCTAGAAAGCGAAGATGCTAAAACGTTTTACGATTGCCTGGTCACACACCAAGCTGTTCAAGATTGTCAACAAGATGACGTGTTTCTTGATTATCCTGAAGACTTCGAATGACTCATTTCAAAAATAAGCATTGTGATTCTTCCCCCCACTGTTCCTTATTCTTATTGTGAGTAATTCTTACTTTTTTGGCATTCATTGAAACTGCTACTGTGCCAACTAACGTTTTCACACCGATATAGAAAACTCGGCCCTTCGGGCCTCGCAAGGGGCTCCGCCCCTTGACCCCGCCAGGGAGGCTTCGCCGTCCTGGACCCCCCCGGATGTTATTACTTTGAGCCTGACTGCTAAAATGTAAAAAAACATGGAACAATGTTTTAGCTCCTCGCTCTCACTTTATTATAGAAATGATCACGATGATTGAGCTCTTGTGAGATGATGATCTCCTAATAGAAACTCGCGAGTAAACATTCACTTTATTATAGAAAGAAGCTAAAGAGGCTACATATGAAATTACAGCTCCCTATAGTGTAAAGTATAGAAATTACCTATTAAAATGATTTAACCACCGCTTCACAAATCAAACCGTTCTCGCAATATTCGGATCACCTGCTATGAATCACATAATCGAAACACCAGCTCAATGAAATCATCAGAAATTAACAAGCGGTTGCAATCATGTTCACAATATCAATAATTGAGAATGATCACCTGTGTGTAAACAATTATTCATATAACCATGCTCATAACTCAGCTTGTTGGCCACGCACTTCGCAGTAGGTAATATAGTATGGTTGGATAAATCGAGAGCTTTCGAACGAATGGTCAACGAATTTTGTGGGATGAAAAACGACGTAGTATCATATCCCTAGCAACGACTAGGTTGTAAGCGGAAATCATCACAATTATTGGCGCTACTTTCATCTCACTTTTCGGCGGGGGATCCATCGCTAAAACATGATTCCATGTTAATATCCTATTATGCTTACACTAAATACAATGTTTTTTCAGAAGAATATAATTTTTCTTGTTCAGTGAATTTACAAGGTATTACTTTGAATAACTATTTGATAAGGAATGATTTTTACGAGACATTTTAGTGGTTGGAATTGAATTAGTGGAACACATACTGATACTATCAGTCTAGAAAGTTTTCGATTTCTGGAAAATCAGCTTTTCTGGACGCTCATCGTTTTTCCCGTGGACCCTTCATATCGCACTGTTGGTTCACAAGGGGCGCAACTCAAAAAATGTAGTTTTTGGGAAAACGCTTTCAAAGTTTTTGCAATTCTTCTCACCTCAATTGTGTCGCTGCTATTTAGGTTAGCTCTTTAATTATTTTTGCGTTTTGTGAGGAAACTACTGAACTTTTGATGGCACTAGGTCTTGTATGACTCATAACCAATTTTACTAAAAAAGAAAAAAAAAAAAAAAAAAAAAAAAAAAAAATACAAATACCCGAAAAATGATTAAATTTGGAATTGCGCCCATTGTATTTTCATCACTCCAGCTGTCGTTTTGAGTTGGGCCCATTCCCTTCCCACTTTCGCATACAATAATTGGAGAAGGAAAACAGTGCTTTATTAAGTAATAAATTAAATTGACGCTGAAATCATGACAAATAATCTTTGAAAAATGTACTTATATACTTTTTTATTTTTTGATTTAACAATGGAACAGTCACATCCTATTCTGTACAGTCTAATGACTCATGAGATCACAAAATTCCTAGTTCAAAGATTGAAGTTTCACAAAATTAGTAGTTCTATATTCTAATGACTTTTAAACCACGAAATTTCAAAATTTTCTGCTATATTGAACTAGAAAAATCACAATACACTTTTCAGACTTAAATTGCATAGTACAATGAGCATGGAAGTACATGGAAATTATCCTGAAAACTTCGAAATCAACAACAGAGTCCAAAACTCGAACTAAAATACTAAGGTTCATTATTGGAAATAATAAAACAAAAGAGAGAAGGTAAGTGAGTAATTAATGAACCATAAACAAACTAAAATGAAGTAAAGGACACATGCAATTAGCAACTCTAGCTGGAAGGGGTGGACACCTAGGTAGGCGCTTACTAACTGTCATAAAACCTTTTTGACTTGCGCCCCTTGTCCTTGAACAATCCCCTCCAACTATACAAATGCAACAGGGACTCTTTGTGCATTCTAGCGGCAATAGTTGGTACTATCAAAACGCCTCTTGTACCTGCATGTAGATCTCGTTCTGGTGATTTTAACAGTGTAAATAACTCAAAAATGCCATTTTTTGAGTTGCGCCCCTTGTGAACCAACAGTGCGATATCAATAGTATATTAGAATAGTATCGCCATCATGGTATCATATCAAGAGTACCTCCCTATAGATATCGATGCGAAAGTGATTCCGAGTCGGCAGAAAACTCTGGGGGATCCTCCGCTGAGCTGAGTTGAAAGACCTCCGGAGAGCTTAACGGTAAATTCTCCTTCGCCCTGACCTCGCGGACAGACGGACGGACGGGACGGGAAGGGCCGGGACGGGACTTACACCCCCCTGCCCGCCCCACCAGCCCTGGCGGTATCTATGCCACGTACTGTCACCTCAATACGGCGACGGAATACGTCCCGCGATAGTGCGTAAGGTGTTTCCGCCGGCACTTTTTTTCTTTCTTGCATTTTATCTTGCTCTTTCTCTTCTCTCCTCCTTCTTCAAACAAGAAAGAGACCAAAAGGTCTCGTTTTTACTTTCCAACGTCCAGAAGGTTCGCAAGGAAGGTATGCAGTTGCCTTTTTAGCAAATTTCCATAGAAAATGAAGTTATTGCAATGGGTCGAAAAAAGTCATTAGAGAGATAGGAAATCTTACGCTCTTTTCAACGGTATAATTAGATTTGAGTTTGAATGAAAATTTAGGGAACTGCAACAGGTCGTCAGTGGCGGCGTGGACTGGATAGAGCAGACCTGGCGGGCAAAAATGAATAAGTATGATAGAAATGATCTGCGGCTACGGATTTCCAAGCTAAAAGGAGTGGCGACCAACAACATCAGGGTCATGGCCGCGACTGTGTCATGGCGCGGGGTGTGGTGCGGGAAAAGCGCCGCGGAGTTACTAGAGTTGGGCATCTTGGCTGGAGTGCTCCGTGGTATCACCACCCGCGTCCTGAGGGGTTCGCACTTGAACTGGTGGTCATTCTATAGGGACACTTCCTTTTATCCCATTCTTCCTCCTCATCCTTCTGCAACTTCCCTCATCCCTAGAACCGGCGTCGGGTGAACCTGGGCGTCCTCCCCTACTTATTTATTTTGTCAAAATAATGGTGTGCACCCTCCGCTTTTGAGGGGAGATTTGTAAAAAATTTTATAATAAACATTTTAATTTCTCCCTTGATGGGAAAAACAAAAGATCATGGACACCTACTACTAATAGTATACCAACCTTGCAGTGCCTTTCTTTTCACAAGATTATTCCATTATGGTAACAAAACAATATTAGTTCATAACTTAGAGTACCTAATAAATCAGCATTCCTTGACACTACAATGGCTTAGAAGTCATGAGATGTTGTGATAAAATGAGAGCATTCCAAAAAGTGGCGAACGATTTCCCTACTGTGAAAACTATGGGAGTGACTCTTCCCTAGTAACTCATTGGTTGTAAGTGAAAAATCAATCCTAGCCTTCACTTTTCGAGTTAATAATAATCTAAAGTGCCGGTTCGTCACAAATTTTGGTGTCGTTACGCAAATTTTAGAATTACCCCCAGCCCAAAAACATATCCATGTTAAAAAAAAGTGTGAGTGTGTGTGACAAATTTAGTCGACGCTCTCCAGGACACAATTCTCAACTGATTTTCGAGATCCTTTCTTTGTTCATTCCCAATATTAGACTATTTGTTCAATAAACCTCGGAAATTTTGAATTTTAAGATGGAAGAGGGGGAATGACGGGGATAAACCCGAAAAAACGTGTTTTTTTCCGACACATTTTGTCGGCGCTACCCAGGGTACAATTCTCAACCGATTTTCGTGATATTCATTTTGTCTGATTCCGATTTCAGTCTAGTTGTGCAAAAAACCTAGGAAATTTCGGATTTGCTGGCGGGTTGGGTGGTGGAGGGGATAATTACAGATTTTGTCAAGCGCTGCCCAAGCTACAAATCTCTACCGATTTTCGTGATTTTTAATTTGTTCCATTGTGAATCCGATATAGTTTTGGAGAGTATGTCAGAATTTTCAAACTCCACCAAGAGACGGGGTGAATTGAGGGGGTAATATTTATAAATCATGAGGTTTTAGATGTTCTCGTCCGGTTTTCATGATTCTTTTTTTGTTCAACTTTGAATTTGGTCTAGTTTTGGAAAATGTAACAGGAGTTTCAAATTTCATGCTGGAAAGGGGTAACGATAAATCGTGACATTTTTGTTATATTCGTCAGACTTTCGTGACTGTTTTTATTGTTTGTTCGATCCAGATTTTAGTCCGATCATGCTACCTCGGAAGTTCCAAATTTACCGTCGGTGAAAGGGGTTAAATGGTATGGAGAGGGTGAGGGGGGGGGGGGGGGGAATTTCCAAGAAATCATTATACTTTTTTTTCTCTTATTTTCACTCTCACCAAATTATATACAATCCATTCACAGGGACGTCCCTGTAGTGCATGCATTACTTACCAATATGTTTGTGAAACTACTTCCGTTCCATCGTGAGTGTTATTCTCTTGAAATGATAAACATACTATGACATTTGCGATACTACTACTACTAGTACTTCTTATTAATGCAAAGCTAAAGTGGAAGTGCGCTGTACTATTCCACAATAATATTAAAGTTCACATTAGGATTGCCAGATTTTTTCGGATCATATAAAGTATATCCTGGCTGCAACCAAGGAAAAGTAAAGTATTTTAATGAAAGTTAAACTATACATTAAAGTTAAGCTTCTCGACTTACACACTAAAGTATTTTTCATTCACCAACAGCACACAAGGACTTGAATGTGTCAGATTACTGAAAATAAGAAAGTTCGGTTTGAGGAATTTTTAATTATATAATTAATTATATAATATCATAATAATGATGTTCCTAATTACATTTATGTACCTATGTAATACAACCTTACTGAAATATGTACTCGATAAGATTGAAATGTATAGTAATGTTTTCTTCGGAATAAAAATTTTGTGACCTAAGTACAGTAAAAATGTTACTATCCATGGTCGTTTAAAAAAACAATGTTTAAAAAACAATCATGGATAGTAATATTTTTACTGAACTTAGGTCACAAAATTTTTATTCCGAAGAAAACATTGCTATACATTTCAATCTTAACGAGTCCATATTTCAGTAAGGTTGTATTACATAGGGACATAAATGTAATTAGGAACATCATTTTCAATCTCGTTCTCACTAAAAAAATATTTCGTGCATCTATTGGGCACGTAAGGACGTTAGGAACTTTTTAGGAACTCGAAAAGTTACATTTATTCAGTCCCTCTTTTTTCTCTGAAACACTGTATCTATAAAATATTAAAAATTCGGAAAAGAGCTGTGGAAATTGAAAATTTAGAAAAACTTTGAAAATTGACAATTTGAAAGAAATCTTTATACTTGACAAAAAAGTAAATTAGAATTTTAGAATATGTATTAGTGAATTAGTCAGAATTAGAACAAGTCAAGTGAATTAATTCAAAAAGTTGAATTATTCTTGAGTTAACGAAAAATGTGGAAGAAAATCTGGGAGATCTCACATTCTAATACTTATCGCAACTTCGCGCAGAGGCTACAAGTTTCTTTTCGTTCTTGAAATATTCAAGCGCGTCGTTGCAGCCAAAGTTTGAATTCGTGGTGATCAGGAGTTCATTTTTGATTAGCTCCAACGAAGATCGGTTCCTCTCATCTCGCCATTTGATATTTTCGTCCATGCAGGTAGGTAGTTCTGGTTTAGGTATGTATGAGAACCTTGTCCGTGACTAGTAAGTAGGTGCGGGGGCTGAACTTTTCTTCTTCGTTTCAAATATGAAGTATTTTGGTCTACTTTAAATTTTTTATAAAGTATACAGTATTTTGAACAAAAATAAAGTAGGATACTTTAAATTAAAGTAGATCTGGCAACCCTAGTTCACATCCCCATTTAATAAATGAATCAAAAACTTCTGCCATGTTAGGCGGGCACTATAGCTTCCTCATATATTGTAATATGAACGTATAGAATTAGTTGAAGAACAAAGTACGAGTCGAAATGATTGGTAAGTCGACGTTATAAGAAATTATTGGCGCATGCGCACAGACTGCTGTTAATCCAACGGCAATGAAACGTATAGGGGAACGTCTAAGAGCTCAAACCCACAATCCCTAAAAATTTCATCAAAATTGTTCCATTAGAGTCGGAGTTTTGCCAGTGACATCAATATTAATCTCGAGAATGCGCAATGGTTATTACTCTACCAATCGCGATTTAATTTATACGACATTTTTCTAGACCATACACCCAATAAGATTTCACAACAAAAGGCCTTTCTGTCCTTATATTGGTTTTTTATCAATCTCCAACGTTTCTCCCCAGGAACTGGGGCTTCTTCAGGGAGACAAAATTCGATTTCAATTCACATTCCCTCATGAAATTTCATCGGGATCGGACTGAAACTTGGTCAAGTCTTGGGCGTGACAAGGATTTATCACAGACAGACAGTCAGACATCAGGAAGAGAGACACGGAGCCAAAATTGATCAGCAAAAATTCCGTTAAAATTTGCATAGGACCGATGATTTGAGGTTGGTGCAACCCAGGTACTGTTTTGGAATGCTACACCTAGAATCTTTCTCCTCATTTACTAATCATTTCATTCTCTCATTAATGAACACCACCAATTGATTATTGTGAGGAAAGGAAATGGTGATCTGGAGGGGTCTGGAGAAAGGAAAGTATGAGAGAAAGAAGGAAGAGAAGTTGAAAAAGGAAGACGAAGTGGAGCGGGGAAAGGAAGGCCTTAGGAGGCGGCAGAGGGGGAAAAGGGTCTTCAGTGTTTAGCTGTGCATTTGTGCAGTTTTTATGGTTTTCGCTCACTTTTGTGACCAGAATATGATGAGCTTCGGAAATAACTGTTGCTTCGCAAGCTAGTCAGTTATGCCTTTACCAGATCTGGTAATCTTGTTATCATAATCTCAGGATCGAATTTCGACTGAAAAACTGTTGAACAGTTTAAGCAATTGCAATGCCAACATGGCAGATTCGTGGAAAGGCTGAAGAAAACATTTCAGATACATTTTTGAAAAGTTATCATCCAATTTAGTAAAAGGTTCTAATGCGATTAGAAACCTGAGCTGTTGCAGTGTGATAGGTGCCGCCTAGTGATATAGGTATGGAGAAAGGCAAACTGGGGAAATGGGGAACAAAAATTCCGTTAAAATTTGCATAGGACCGATGATTTGAGGTTGGTGAAGCACAGGTACTGTTTTTGGAATGCTACAATTAGAATCTTTCTCCTCATTTACTAATCATTTCATTCTCTCATTACTGAACACTGTCAATGGATTATTGTGAGGAAAGGAAATGGTGATCTGGAGGGGTCTGGAGAAAGGAAAGTATGAGAGAAAGAAGGAAGAGAAGAGGAAAAAGGAAGACGAAGTGGAGCGGGGAAAGGAAGGCTTCAGGAGGCAGCAGTGGGGGACAGGCGGTCTTCAGTGTTTAGTTGTGCAGGGTTCAAGAAGGACCAGTGCCATGATCTTCTACTCGTGGCTCGCCTTAGCTCTCACCTCCCTCGCCGCTGTGAGGGCTCAGGACGGCGAATCTTTGGCATCCAGCTTTCTGTCAGGTAAGTCTTTCCAGTAACACGAAATTTGACAGCAAAATCGTCGTGAACAACAACAAAAATCTGCCAAATCAGACGAGCAGAATAGATTTAACACTTACTTACTGTAATGTAAGCACTTTATATTATAAACAAGTGGGTTTTCTGAAGAAATTTGATAGAAGGAAAATCAACTTTTTACGTCTGATATTGTAGGAATCAACAAGAATGTACAAAGTTTGCAATCGATAAACTGATACTTGGTCAATATTTTTAAGGAGGATGATGATCCTTGAACATGATTAATCTATTCGATTAAACTTCCCCAAAAAACATTAAAACCTGCAGTAATTTCGGATTTTGGAAATTTATCGTCCGATATCGTCGATAATATCGTCGTTGCACCGATTTTGATCGCTCTGGAAGTAGTCTCAATTGTTTTAACACGTCTCAAAAACTACCTAAATCTACCGAAAAACTACCAAAATCTATACCAAACACGTATTTCTGAGGAGTTTCGTTCCACGTAGTCGACGATATCACCGCTACATCGTGTTGGATCGTCACCAAAAGCTATACCTACAGCATACTCCTGGTATCCAAGAAGTCTACCTACCAAATTTCATGTCGAAGCTCCAAAATTGCTAATTTAAGATGAAATTATTGGATCTGATCTTTATTACTCCTTAAGCACTGTACCTATCCGCTTTCCAATACTACTAGCACTGACCCAATGGCTATTGAACAAGGTAAAAGTTAACCCACTCAGCTCCTGAAATGTCATCAAAATGGTTTAAGTACGATAGCTGAAACTATGATCCAACTACCTTACAATTTTGTCAGAAATTTTAGGCTAGTAGATAATAAGAAACACGTGTTTCAGAAATTCCTGTTAGCGTACGCTAACTTCTTCAACTAGGACAGGACTTTCGGAATGTAATTCATTCAATCCGTGGAAATTTAATCAAAATAATCAAAATTGCCCTATTTTTAACAGGTTATTACTTCTAACAACGAATTTTACATTCTGCATTGCCCACTAATCATATCTATGTGATCCGATCGCAGTGTACGATCCTAATCAATCATCTTATTACTATCCTTAGAGTATCCTACAAATTCTTGCGAATTCAATCCAGAAGATCGTGAGTTCAATAATTTCGTGCATGCGTACGCGCTAGTAATGGAAAGCCGGTTATGGAACTTGAAGGGAACTTTCAGAGGCATAACTCGATTTATTCCGTGTAATTTTCAACATCACCCACACATTGTGCTCATCCTTGAATCTTTCTATTTTGAGTACCTACATATTTACCAGTATATCGTAAGAAATAGTAGTTTCGAAGGGATCCTTCTACCTAACCTAACACATCTACTTACTACAAATTTAATCAAAATTTGCCCAGTAGTTGTGATCATCTTCGAACTATGCTCCAATGTTCAGAGATATTAATGCTATCTAGATCGTGGGGTAAACGTGTTTCAGAAATTCCAGTTTGTACACGCAATCTTATTTAATTTGAAGGGGACATCAAGAGATGTAACTCTCACTTACCATAGAAATTTAATCAAATTTTCTCTAGTAGGATTATACCTCTGACAACGAATTTTACATTCACCTTAGTGCGCTGGCCATATGCGCCAACTCGTAGTTGTGCCAATTGCGATGAAAATCCTAATCAACCACCTTCTGGTTATGATAGGAGTTCCCAAATTTTGATCGAATTTGAGCCAGTAGAGCGTGGAAAATATTACGCATGCGCACGCGCCAGTTATAGTTCGCTGGTTCAGAAACGGGAAGGGAACTTTAAGGAGAGATACATCCTATTAGGTTGGGTGAACGCAAATGTCCAGTTTCCCTCATTCGAGCAATTAGCTCGCGGCTTCTATGTACGAGAAAGAAAACTCGAAGCCTCGGGGTAGAAGATGTGGCCGGAATTGGATGGATACAGGAATGAGGCAGAGGATCACATCAAGTTTGGACATTTTCCTAAATTATCTCTGGACATGTTACAAACTACCTCTGAAAATATTAAATAAAAATTGTTGTTAAAAAAAAAAAGAGAAAAAAAAGCTAAACTTTCACCGACAAATACTTGCACAGGCAATGTACAATATGAATGGTCTAAGTAGACAGCTAAGAGGAAAACGAAATTGTAAATGGCATTCTTTCTAGTTTTTATCCCAAATGGCCGGCCGTCTCTAATAACACAAAATAAACCTTTATTTAATAAGTTACTACTTTCTTAAATAGTAGACAGCAATGTGTATCTAATCTTAATAAACAATCTGAAATCTTCAATTGACTGCATTGATATAATCGATTTTCATAAAAGTGTCAGTAAACGAGCAAGGTGGAAGCTCTTCACGTATCATAACTGATGTCTTCCGCGTACTGCGCAGTTCGAACGAATTGAAACCTCACCCTACTTATATCGCTGGGCTGCATTGATGAAAAAGAAAAGTGCTCACAGAGAAGCCATCAATATGGATCGCATTGGCACAATAAGGTTGGCTGATCTCTTCACAATGGCCATCAACACAACAATGATGTAGCCAACTCATGTGCCATCTCCCCGGGGTGCGCCCGTCTGCTCGCATCCCACCTTGAAATTCCTTGCCGTCACATTGTTGAGCTTAAAACCTTCGGTTAAGACCCTGTAAAGCACTAACGTGGATTTAGCACCTCCTATAAACAGAAAGCATCCATAAAATGAACAGAATAAACAAAGAGTATGAATGAATGAGTTCTTTCTATTCTCTCTGGTTGATAATAACAATTTATTGACATTTTTTTTACACATAATATGTTTGTTAATGTGTCGAGCAAACGGCAAAAGATCATAAGGAATTCAAATATTATACTATTTACATTCTTTGAAGTATGAAAAAGTCTTCCAATTCATGTAACTCACGATTTTAAAAGTTTCATCAATTGATGCAATGGTGCATCAAAAGGGCGAATTTAAGGTTAGAGGTTATAGACGAGGTTATAAAGGAATGTTCGGTTTTAGTCCAAACATTTTTAAATCAAATTTTTCGAAAAATTGCAATGAAGACACTCACAGACAGACAGACAGACACACACACACACACACAGACACACACACACACACACTTTATATATATATATTTATATACTATCTTTCTACTCGTGATCCCGGCAAGTCGCCGAAATATTGAGGTATTTTTCCATTGTGTCAGAAGTTTTTTTGTCACTATATCTTTCTACTTCAAATATATATATATATATATATATATATATATATATATATATATATATATATACATATATACTCATTTTCTTTTCTTTTTTCTTTGATTTGAGATTCTTTGGAACCATTGCATTAGCTTCCGTCCGCTAAAAACATTTTCAAGTTTAGGTTTACATATTCGCTTTCGCAGTCAGCCAGCCGGGTTACTACATCAATCACGTTATTATACATCGAAAATTGTTTATAGTTCGTTAGTAACTTTGCCTGAGCTCAGCTGCTTTTATTTTCGAAGCGGTTTGGACAGAAGTACGATGAAAATGGCCAAGATACAGTACCATAGCAACGGTTCGGTAGTAAGCGGGAATCAACAGAAAGGTATCCGCGAACATTTCTTCGTAACGTAACAAGTTTTTATGAGCAATTTCCAATTCAAGTGTCAGAGCTAAGACATGCTGTCAAAATAATTACCTACTATCCATCTGCTTTCCGATAATCAGCAAATTATATAAATTAAATTGTTAGGTAGGTACCAGCTTGATGGTTCCTTAAGCCTTTAAATGTTGTTGGAGATGAGTTTCTTCCTGATCCTGCTATACATTTCGAATTCGATACATCTGAACTCTTCATTGGGCAGTTCATACAAACAGAAACAATGTTTCAACAGAAATTATGTTTGTTTGGTTATACAGACTAATAGGAGGTCTTTGTTTGTAGCTGAGATTGGAGTAGGTACATCTATACATATCGTCATATGGGGGTACAATGTTAATAGGGTAAGGTGAAAATACAGAGCAGATATTTCTCTTCCACACTTAGCTATAACCAAAGACCTCCTTTCAGTCTGTTTATCCAAACAAACATTTCTGTTTGTTTGGTGCAATGTCACCCTAGAGAAGTCTGCATGAACTGTCCGGTGACGTTTTTTAACACAGAATGTGTTTTAGCCATGTACTAACTAGCCAAAAAAGCTAACGAAATTTCGTAACAAAATCTGGGACTTCAACACGGATACCGATGATACGGAACTAAGGATCGTGTAACCTGGTGTAACCTATGCGATATTTTGTTATGCCGCGGTGATTATATAAAATTCTGATTAAGTGGGAGGAAGTAATTCGAATGTTGAGTCGAAAACAGTCAAAACAGCTACTCGTAGTTTACCATATGTTATGGGGTTCTTTCAAATAATGTTGTAATCTCAATAAAACTATAAAATACCTTCCTATCTGAAGACTGACTTCTTAAAAGTCTATCGATGATATGGAACTAAGGGTCGTGTAACCTGGTGTAACCTATGCGATATTTTGTTATGACGCAGTGATTATATAAGATTCTGATTTAGTGGGAGGAAAGTAGCGAAATTCTGATTTAGTAGGAGGAAGTTAACCAATCTTCAACCGAAGATTGAAAACGGGTTTATGTGAAACGCGTGAGCTAACACATTCTGTGTTTCAATAATTTCGTCCGAAGTATGTAAATAGAGGTAACCGGGGGTCCAGGGGGCTTGCCCCCTGGCGAGGCGCGGAGCACCGAGTTTTTCCTTTTAATTGGCGTCATTGTAAAACCTTACAGCCATATTTGTACATTGTTAGAAAATATTAAAAAGTTAAGAACACTGACTCTACTATGAAGAAAGTGTGGTACAAATTAAATTTTGCGAAGAACATCGTTAAAATATATGAAAATAATTGAATATACTTCTTCAGTTTCTTCTGCTAATAGAAAGAGTAAATGATTGAGCCCAATGTTTGTTAGGCTGCTGAAGATGTGTTGCCTCTCATCAACGCACCGCGGGCTCACAAGAACAATATGCTCCAAGTCTTCTATATTGTTACAAAATTCACAGAAAATTACACTGATTTGGCCAATTTTCTTGAAGTAAGCCTTACAAAGACCGTGCCCGTTTCTCAAACGGATGTCAGTGTGGGGTAAAGGTATCGTGCAGGTCTCCCCTAACATAGCCTCTCTGTTTCCTAAAACATCAGCGGTTAAGATGTATCAAGCGATGAGGAGTTGAGATGTATCAAACTCGAAATGCATAGCAGGATCAAGAAGGAAAAAAAGAGTCATTTTTCTTCTTCCCCTCATCAAAACAATATTTAACCTCAAGACCATAAAGGCTCAAGGAACTACCAAGCTGGCACCTACCTAACAATTTAATAATATACTTCCATATCCCAAAAATCCACAAGAATTACGTAAATCCTTGATTTTACAGTATGTTTGGTAGGAGTTTAGCCGCGTATGACACTTACTGAGGAGTCTATAACGTTTCCCTATAGTCCACGGGGTAAACTTGAAGACAATACAGTATTGTTGAGGCCACATTCTGAACGGTGGCCAATGAACTCGGGCCTGCGGTGTCTTCTTCCAAGCCGAGAAGGCGGTGGCAGCTTGAGAGAGTTGCCGGCCTCAGACTTGAGACCTACTTTGTCCCCTAACGTCCTCGTAAGCTTAGAAGCTATGTATACTTTTAACGGTCAACTTCTCTGTGAAATTATGAGACAGTCATGGATTCTGTGATAATTTATCAACAATATATCTGTGAAGTTGGGTGTGGCACAAAGCGTTTCCGTACCCTTAAGATGTTTGTATACATTGTAATAGAGATTGTAGGTACATAGATATTTGTACGGACTTCTTAACTTAGATTAAAAAAAAAAAAAAAAAAAAAAAAATCGTCTGCCTAGTTGGGTGGGCAGTATGGCTTCCTCACATATTGTATATGGACGTATAGAATTAATTGAAAAATAAAGTACGAGTCAACGTTATAAGAAATTAATGTTTGCTCATGCGCACAGCCTTATATTAATCCAACGGCGACGGCTTACCCTAGAAATCCGAAATTAGGTAGAGAGCCTCTCTGGGACATCGACAGAAGAATAAACTGACGCGTTCTACTCTGATCAACTGAGTGAATTAAATTCTCTCCTTTTCAACCTAGGATGTGGAAATTTGACGGAGAACCTCTCTGGGGCATCAAAACCGTGTTCCACGCTCGATGTTTAGCTGGTAAGCTGTAGATGGAAATGAAGAGGGTTCGAGTTTATACAGGCTATTCGTGCGGGAAATTTCATCTGATTACAAATGTACCCCGTGATCCTGTAGCTAAGATACGTGTAACATATTTTTCACTCAAAACTTTAAAAAACTTTTTCGATACAAATTATATTCAAAATGTACCCTTTAAAAACCAAAACTAATTCAACCTATAGCAACGTTGTAGCGAATAAAATCTTGCTTTGATTTGTGACAAGAAATTGAAAATTTGATAGACAATGAGGAAGATACCGTCTTATATGAAAGATTCCTCTAAATTTATTTTAGGATATTTACCTATTTATATTCCTCTAAATTTATAGAGGAACCAAAAATGTAGTTTTCCGCATTTTACAGGTCAACGTTGGTATTTAGATGATAATATTTGAGGAAAAAAGTCGTAGAAAATTGCATTCCGCGTAAATTTGTAACAAGAAATTAAAACGACTGCCAAGTTGGGTGTGGCACATAGCTTCCTCGTTTACCTATCATGAATGTATAGATTATTGAAAAGTATTAAATGATCTTGAAAAATGCCATAGCGGAAAAGAGTAAATCAAGAAGTAGCGTGAAATGTCCTAATTGGTCAATTAAGAAACGGAAAAATGATACTCAATGTAATTTACGTTTGTGCAAGCGCAGAATGAACTGATGAGTTGAAAACAATACCTATACATATGACCGTTCTGGTTGAGGTGCGGCTCAAACTATTGAATAAAAAATAAAATAAATCGTCACATAGTAGTCCGTATCATGTAATTACCGCATCAAATAGGTATATCATCCTACCATTTTTCGATAATGGATGAACCCAATCGCCTGCTTCGGCTTTTCAATGAAGGGTTGATTAATGGAGGGGATATTATGTACGAAGCTTTTGATAGACATATCACAGTTATATGTGGAGAGGAGGGTTCCGGCGTGAGAGGTTTGGCGAGTTCAGCTCAGAGCAACTGACGGACGAAGGGATCGTTTTAATGTTAAGATCTCAATGGGAGCACCTACCTCTATTGCTAAATTTATTGGAAATACACATGGAAATCATACTGCCTAACGGATATTTCAGTTTGAATGAAGAATATGTTCAGTTGACGGGCATGAAGAAACTATAGGTAGGTACCGCTCACAAACAACTTCTCATTTTTAGCGAATGTTAAAAAATGTTTTCAGCTATACTCAACTGCATTTGTTCTGATTTTAATCGGCTGATTTATTTGTTACCTTGGTTGTCCGATTTGGAACCAAGGTATAATCGGAATGTCAGTTGGACAGCAAAGAGTAACAAAACACTAAAAGACTGGCTGCCTATGACTTCAATGGTTCAGCCATTTAATTTTCATAAACTTCAAGCTTTAAGTCACGCTAAACGTCACTTCTACGGTCGTCGCGGTTGTCAAAAAACCGTGCAAAAAAACAAAAGATCCAGTTAGCATCCATGTGCTCGCCTTATCTCGGCGACAACGGCTCGGACGGTTTCGTTCATGGGACGACTGCAAAAAGTCTCTAATGAAATAGGTACACAACCAGTGTACTCACTGTCTACAACCTAAACCGCGCATTTGCTGACAATTTCATTAAAATCGGATGAAAACTATGGAAATTAAGGTCAATACATATATTTCACATTGGCGAATGCGCAGTAGCTATTAATGATTCAATCGTGTTGAAACTGGTACCTATGAGGTAATCAAGTCATCTTCTTCCAACTATCATCCAAATTTAAGCGAAATGAAACGACTAGAGAGTGAAAAAATGGAGCATACTGAAATTTACGTTTGCGCATGCGTAGAATGAAGTTTTGAGTTGACAACAATGAAACTGATAAGGGACTATCAGCAACCTAACTCGCGCATTCTCTGACAATTCCCTGTAAACTCCTAGTAAACTAGGAAGCAAGATTTAACACTGTTATTTTCAATCTCTTGTGAGCACTCGACGCAGAAATTAATTTTGACCCTATAGCAATATAGCTCGATTTTACACGAGGTCTGGCTAAAAAACGAGGTTTGCCCCGGCCATAAGTCAGACATTCCCTCTCCGATATTTTAGCCTTTCTACTCGAAAATCTGAAACCTGTAACGGCATATCGGAACCGTGAAAGACGATGCGAAACATGGATATTATAATTTGTCCGGAGGGAAAGTGAACTCGTCCTCATCAGAGCTCGACGGTGAATATGATGATGAGGCGATCATCCGAAACTCAGCAGGTGTCAGAATGGGAGTGAAAATTTGACGTCACCTCTGGTTAAATGGTACCTACCTATCGACTACGTTACCTACCTTCACATACCCCACCATCCCTACATACCTACCGGTTCCATCCGAAATTTGACTTTCCTGGTTCCTTTGCTATGCTTCGACCTGGATGGAGATCCACGCACCTGAAAAGAACTAAATCACTCGCAACGAAGTTGTGAAACCTATTTCAAAATGAAAGTTAGTGATAAACGTTGTCTATTCCCACGAAAAATAAAGAGTTACTATGTCAAATCGAGTTCAACGGTTAGATCATCATCAATAACTAACTACAACTGAACACAAATTAGAAAGGACACAGCTTATATAGTCCCAGGTGAAGGGATGTTGAATCTCTTTGGTCGAGAGAAGGAAAGAGCATGAAGTCTGACCCGACTTCGAAATATCAAACATTAGTTCGAAAAGTTGTTCACCAATCAAAAAATAAAACGTTCCAGTCATGCAGCATGACCGTATGAGCGAATTTTCATAGGTGATCGTTTTATATTGTTACTTTGTTTTGAAATATGAGCACTTTGAGTCCAAAGAAATTGGTAATCATAAATTTTATGGCAAATAAACTCGTTCCAAAACATATTCTACGATTCAAAACAAATTTCGGATGTTTAGCAATTTTTCGGTTTTTTAAATAGATTTTTCTGCAAATATTAATGAAATTTGAGTACTTTTTTCACCATAATTTAGTGAATACATTTTTCAATGTTCAATGTTCTGTACACGTGTTTGGACTAAAATTCTGTAACAATTAGTAATTTAACGATTTTTGGCCGTTTTTAGCCAGTTTTAGTGATTTTTTTAGCAAATATTTTGAAATTTGACCAATTCACTGTGCTCAAAAAGTGTTGGCCAATGAACTCATCCTTTCGTTTGTAAAGCTTGATTTTTTGGCGCAAGAACGGAATTTTTATGTCAATCCTTAGGAGAGTTATCGCCTGGAATGATACACACACTTTATATATATATATATATATATATATATATATATATATATATATATATATATATATATATATATATATATATATATATATATATATATATATATATATATATATATATATATGAAAAAGCGTTAACCCTAGGATTCGTTTCAGAATGTCTCGAAACGGATTTCAATTTGATTTTATAATTTTTGGAGCCATTGCAATAGTTTCATTTTTACGAAAATTCGCTAACAGTTTACTTAAGAATATGTGTATTCCAAGTTTTTTTAAATTGAATCCTCATGCGCCTAGGTTATCTTGTCTCCCGAAAATTCATGAGGTAGGAGTGCCGATGAGGCCATACTGTACTACTGTACTAAATACTTATGATTTGGTTTCTGAAATTATTCAAAGGATATTAAAATTTCCAAAATTATTCATTTAAGGATATTCAAATACTTTAAAACTTGCATCATTCGATGTTGGATTGAAGGGTGGGGAGAGTGGAGGGGTGTGGTGGGCTGAGGGATTTGTTGGCAAGCGCTTTTTGACCACATAAGATCGGCCAAATTTCATGAAATGGGCTCAAAAATCATTAAAAATGGGTAAAAATTTATCAACGATGAACTAGAACATTAAAAAATGCATGCTCAAAACAATGCTAAAAAATGTCATTTCAAAATTTCATTAACATTTTTGGTGAAACATCGATCAATACTGCAAAAAAGCTAAAAAATCCAAAACCTTTTTAAAAATGCAGGATATTATTTAGAACGGGTTGTATTGCGATAAATTAGGTAGTTAACAAGTTCATTACACTCAAAGTCGTCAAATTCAAAAACAATCTAACGTTATAATAATAACGTTACGACGATAATTCAGCAATACTAGCGTTATACGATAATTTATGAAAATTCGCTCATGCTCCATGACTGGGTTTTTTATATTTTTTCATCCGAAAGTAAAAACTTACTTTGAATTAGTTTACCTATAGGTGGACTTGAATGCCAAATGTGCTTATGGAAACGGATAGGAAAGGATGGGTGCAACATCAGATTGATTCGGGATTTACTGAGGATTACTTTCGTTCAATTCTCCAGAATTATTTAATATTCACAGTGAGATACGATTTGAGAAGTGTATTATTTCACATTGGCGCATGCGCAATAGCTATTAATGATACAATCATATTGAAATTGATATTTCTTGAAGATCTTCTGTACATAGGCCGCAACCTCGTCCTCCAAGCCTTCTAACCCAGCTCGCCTCGCCAAATCCTGCACACGCTCTCGTAACCTACCTGCCCCCCAAGCCTCAACACTTCAGTCTTCCCAGAAGACCGGAGATCCAGGGGGAAGATTGCTGAATGGCGGGCTGTTGCCCCACGCCTATAGGATATGCGGGAAATTCCCCAGTTTTCCGATTTTGATGAAATTGTCAGGAGATACGCGGGTTTGGTTGTACATAGTCCTCTATCAGTTTCATTGTGGCCAAATCAGTACTTCACTCTGCGCAAGCGCAAACGTAAATTCTATTATTCTCTATTTTTTCACTTAAAATTGGATGACAGTTGGGAAAAGACGATTTTATTAGTAGCTACTGCACGTGTGCCAATGTAAAATCCTTGTAACGTCCTTAATTTCCACAGCTTTCATCCGATTTTGATGAAATTGTCAGTGATTGACGGGTTAGGTTGTACTCGTAGATTGTTCCGTACCTATTTCATTGTTCAACTCATCAGTTCATTGTGCGCATGCGCAAATGTAAATTACACTGTTTCATTTTTTCGTTTCTTAATTGAACAATTACAACGTTTCACGCTACTTCTCGATTTACTATTTTTCTCTATGGAATTTTTCAAATAATTTAAAACGTTTCAATGATCTATACATTCATGGTACATAAACGAGGAAGCTATGCCACACCCAACATGGCAGACGTTTTTATTCTTTTGCACTACAGATTTCAGTTTTTCCTTCCAGAATTATTCTCATCCAGTATTATCGGGATTTACTGAGGATTACTTTCTTTCAAATCTCCAGAATTATTGTGCTCGCTTCGCTCGCAAAGTCTGGCATGTAGAAAATGTTGCTCGCTTCGCTCGCAAAGTATGGCATTTAGGGAATTTTACTCGCTTTGCTCGCAAACGGTAGATCCCTAAGGGTAGGTTTAACTTCTGTAGGGGATGCTGCTCGCTACGCTCGCTTGAGGAAGTTATACTGCCCACCCAACTTGGCAGACGTTTTTTTTCTGTTGGGGAATTCTTACTTACAAATTAAATCTTATAAAACTACGTGGAACCACGAAAAGTTTATTAGGGGATGTTGCTCGCTTCGCTCGCAAGTCCGTATTTATTCTGTAGGGGATGCTGCTCGCTTCGCTCGCTTGAAGAAGTTATACTGCCCACCCAACTTGGCAGACGTTTTTTTCTGTTGGAAATTCTTACAAACAAATTAATTCTTATAAAACTACGTGGAACCACGAAAAGTTTATTAGGGATGTTGTACTGCCCACCCAACTTGGCAGACGTTTTTTTCAGTTGGGAATTATTACAAACAAATTAAATCTTATAAAACTACGTGGAACCACGAAAAGTTTATTCGGGGATGTTGCTCGCTTCGCTCGCAAGGTATACCTGTATATGTGTAGGACAAAGTCCGTATTTATTATTTGAAATGGCTCTCGCTTCGCTCGCAAGGTACCTGCTCGCAACACCCAAACACCGAAACCTGTACCTGAGTTATTGAACCCCAAAGACCTCTGTCTTCCCAGAGCCTTCTCGCGAACACGGCAAAATTAATTTCTGATGTTAAACGGTTCCCTCGCAATTCCGCTCGTGATTTGACCTACTTTCCGTCACTTTTTTCGATATCCGACTTCGGATTCAGATTCGGCGGGATCAAAGCTGTATTTCGCCCGCGAAAACCGTTCCGAAAAACGTACCTTTGTGGGGTATATTTTAATCGGAAAAAACCAAGTTTTTCGGCGGACTTTTCGAGAAAACGGGTCCGTACTCTCGCATTTTTTTAACGCATTTCCCGATACTTTTTTCGCGATCCGATCGCGCCGTCGTCTTCCTCGTAGGAAAACCTACGAAACCCGTATTTTTCGGAATTGTCAACGGCCGTTTAGAGGGGTAGGGGAAGCGGGGAAGTCCAAAAAGCGCACATTAATTCTTACTTCGACCCCCCTCCCGCCCTACGGCCCATGGTTCGGGTGGGATTAAACAATTTTAAATTCGCTCGCTCCCACTTTTGGAAAATCTCAAGAAGATCCCCCCACTCGTACACTCCCCCCACTCAGCCGTTTGGCCGTGCATAGACACGACAGACAGACAAACAAACGGAGTTTCATTCTTATTAATAGTATAGATTCACAGTGAGGTACGATTTGGGAAGTGTATTTCTCCAATATACTCGAGTGTCTGATATGCTACGAAGTGGCTATGGCTGCTCAGACTAGGCTGGTGACTTGAACGGTTGGTTCTACTGTATGATCACTACTGCTTTGACATTAAAGTACCTAACAGAATTTTTAGAATAACCCCCAGGGATAAGACATTAATTTTCAACTTTTTCACATTAATATGTCAATATTAATATATTGTCTATTAGCATATTGTGATATGTCTTTTCGCTGGGGGTTATTCTAAAAATTCTGTTACCCATTCCGTTACCGACAATGTTACCATATTGACATTTTATGTCTTTACTTTGGCACATAAACGAAAAAAAGCGTTAAGAAAAAGCGTTACGGTTGGTTTTCTGTTGATTTCCGCTTACAACTGAGTCGTTGGTAGGGAAATGGTACTTCGTCGTTTTTCATCCCACAAAAGTCGTTGACCATTCGTTCGAAAGCTCTCGATTTATCCAACCATACCTACTATGTTAACTACTGCGAAGTGCGTGGCCAACAAACAGAGTTATGAGCATGGTTATTTGAATAATTATGTACACTCAGGTGATCATTCTCAATAATTGATATTGTGAACATGATTGCAACCGTTTGTTAATTTCTGATGATTTCATTGAGCTGGTGTTTCGATGATTTGATTCATAGCAGGTGATCCGAATATTGCGAGAACGGTTTAATTTGTGAAGCGGTGGTTAAATAATTTTAGTAGGTAATTTCTATACTTTACACTCTAGGAAGCTGTAATTTCGTATGTAGCCTCTTTAGGACATTTACTTGACGATGCCCAGAGTCCGGATCAGATGAGTGGCTCTTAAAGCTAATTTCTATGCTTTACACTCTAGAACTCTCTTTACTCTTCTATTTGTATGCATATGAATTGTTATTGAATTTATTGTGTGAATTTGAATTATTTGTGTGTTCACGTGTTGGATTGTGTATTTACTACTTAAACTGTCTACTCCCCCACAACGCACAGTGCCTGTCTCTTGGTGTTGGGGTAATTCCGTACACCATCCACTCAGATTATTGAAGGCATTTATTTTGTACACGCCACAATGTTCATTCTTGTTTATTTTGTCCTACGCTCGAATAAATCTTTCATTCATTCATTCATTCATTCAGGAAGCTGTAATTTCTTACGTAGCCTCTTTAGGACATTTACTTGACGATGCCCAGGGTCCGGATCAGCTGAGTGGCTCTAAGAGCTTGCATACGCGTCTGCAACACATTCGAGTCTGCAACTAAAGACATAAAATGTCCCAATTTATGTTTTATAATTTTTTTAATGTTGTAATTTTATGATGATTTGCACTTACAACCATCGCGTTTCTAGGGAAACGTAACTCCTATAGTTTTCATCTCATGAATCGTTCTCTATTCGTTGTAAAGCTTTCGATATATCTAACCCTACTATGTTAACTGTTAACCTCAGCGCATTGCGTGACCAACTATCCGAGGTATGAGCGTGGTTGTCTGAATAATTGTTTACATACAAAAGATCATTCTCAATTGATTCCGTAAACATGAATGAAAACGACTATTGGGACTGAGACGATTGAAACAATGGAATTTTCCTATATCAGCTGAGTGAGCTAAATTCTCTTCTGTTCACCCTTGGGATTTACAAATTTGATAGGGAGACTTTCTGGGTCATTGAGAGGCGATTGTAATGACGGGCTCTTTCCTGATCAGCAGAGTGAGCTAAATTCTCTTGTTCACCCTAAGAAAAGTTGAAGAGTCAAGAACAAGCTTCATCTTTATATATAATTCCGAACGGTCTTTGAAATTTTGAAGAACTTCGCGGTCCGATTTCAGTGTTAGACGGCTCATTCGAATCAGCACGGCCCCAAGTTTGTTGCAAAAGTGTCGCCGTTCGTCTCTATACCCGCCTTGATCGTGTTCTAGGCGGTCCTTATCAACGAGAGTTGTTTATTAGGCTGTGGCGGTAACAACGGTTGCCATCAATTCATGGTCAGTAAGAAACGTAGTGTAGTTACTAACATCTAGGAGAGTTATTTCTGAGACTTTGTAAATATATAATTCCGAATGGTCTTTATATATAATTCCGAATCAGCACGGCCCCAAGTTTGTTGCAAAAGTGTCGGTAAATAAGAAACGTAGTGATTGGGTCTTTTCTGATCAGCTGAGTGAGCTAAATTCTTTCCTGTTCACTGTAGGAAGTTGAAATTTGATAGGGAGACTCTCTGGGACATTTAGAGACGAGTGAAGTGATGGGGTCTTTTCTGATCAGCTGAGTGGCGAGGACCACCTCAACTGGTGGTATTTATTTTATTACATTACTTACATTTTGATCGTTATTTCCTCTTTTTTAATCATTTATTAACATCGCCTTAGCTTTGCACCAGGTCACATAACGCGGCAAATAGGTAGGACTTATATCGTTACTGTAATGTGCTGGGTTCCTGTTAGGTACTACTGTTATACGGACTAGATTAGGGCTTTCCAAGCCCTAACAGGCCTCTAGTTTTTAAATAATTTTAAATAACCTTGACCCGCTGCTACACGTTGATTAGTTTGGCATCAACTTGTTGATCATGTGCTGATTTAGATTTGAAGCACATGATTGTTATAAATTTCATTCTTCATTCTGTGAAAATGTTGTGTTTTGTGTAAAACATTTATTATAAAATAGGGCTTAATTTAATAGGAAGTTAAAATTCGATAGGGACACTCTTTGGGACATTAAGAGACGATTGTAATTATGGGATTTTTCCTAATCAGCTGAGTGAGCATTCGATAAGTTCCTTCGATAAGGCATTTGGACCACCTGCTCAAAGGACATCTTGATGTCACAATGTATCAGCGTGCAGAGTTGATATTTTCTTACCTACTTACATGGCAATGGCATGTCGGTGGATTGGCATGCCTACCTATGTACGTACTACTATAGTTGTAGTTGCTCACAAAAAAATACTTCACCATGCGCCCAGACAAATGTAAAATCCACCAATCATCCTTATCATCTCTTTTCTAACGTTCTAATTGTTCAATCTTGCTCAAATTTGGAAGATAGTCGAGGAAAACGGTTTCAAGACTTTCAAGAATTTCAGTTTCAAGTGGATCCTATAACCATTAGCAGCTGCGCATGCACGAATGTAAAATTCTTGTGACAAGCATTACCACTAAAGTTTTGATTCGATTATTATAACATTTTACTTTAAATGTAAACTCTTTTCACACTTCGTGAACAACAACTTCTACCTCTTTCTCTACTCAACAACAAGTATTCTGTGTTAGGGATTTGATGAGAGGTTGAGCTGTACTGATGATCGGTGAATCCGATCCCAGCCAAGTATATGTAAACTCACCCAAAGGGGTGAATCCGCATAACCAACCTACAAATCCACTACAGTTGTGAACGTCTTCTAGTGGGTGAAGCCTATTTCAGCCTTCAGACTTGGACTTGGTGATGGTTGGAATGCTCGCTGAGGAGGTCGGGGAGAGGAATTTTCTGTTAGGGCGAGCCCATCTCAACAAACACACCTTTTTTCCCTTTAAAAGGGTGAGCCAAGGGTCAGGAGCCAGATAAGATGGAACCTATGTTTTTTTCCAGTCATTAAAAAAGAAACTACTAAGAGAGAGGGAGAGAAAGAGTGAGGGAATGAGAAAAGTGGGAGATAAATGTCATACATCACATATTTCTATGTGTAGATGATATTTT
The DNA here is from genome assembly GCA_030762985.1 of Adelphocoris suturalis. Lineage (NCBI taxonomy): Eukaryota > Metazoa > Arthropoda > Insecta > Hemiptera > Miridae > Adelphocoris > Adelphocoris suturalis. Next base: position 22,628,320 of record CM061049.1, read on the forward strand.
TACACTGTTGGTGACTTGACTACCTGAATACCTTGTGTTGCTACTGCAGCTAGAGGGTATCACTCCTACCTTCCTTTAAAAGTGGGAGGAAGGGTTCCATATCAATGTCAAGATAATCGTAACATTATTAGCTCTTGAGTTTTTAAATTATCACAGATCATCACGAATTATCACAATATCATCACGTTGTCACAAATTATTATATTATCATCCATTACAGAGTGTGTCTGTTACTCTGCCATTGAGCAGGCTGTTCCATAATTTTCCACCCGCCACTATGAATGAGTTTTTAAATTGACATAGATATGTCTTTTGGCTGGGGGTCAAGGAATTTTTCGCGACACTTTTTTTTCCCGACCGACACTTTTTTTCCCGATCGGCAAATTTTCTATTGATTTTCACGTACAACCAAGGCGTTACTAGGGAAGAGTAACTCCCATAGTTTTCATAGTAGGAAAATCGTTCGCCACTTTTTGGAATGCTCTCATTTTACCACGACATTTCATGACCTCTAAGCCATTGTAGTGTCAAGGAATGCTGATTTATTACTCTAAGTTAAAAACTAATATTGTTTTGTAACCGTAATGGAATAATCTTGGGAAAAGAAGGCACTACATGGTTGGTATACAGTTGAGTAGTAGGTACCAACTGGTAAGCAGTAGGTACTAGACATATCCATGATGTTTTGTTTTTCCCATCATAGGGAGAAATTAAAATGCTTGATTTACACTTTACAAATATTATCACAGTTATCATCACGAGTTGTCACAAATTATTATATTATTATCCATCACAGAGGATGTCTGTTACTCTGTGGGTGGGAGTTAACCCTTGAAGTCTCCAAGATGGGCTTCGAACACTTGAAGGAAGTGAAGTCTAGACTGCAGTGGAAGGCGGGGACGGGAATCGGCTTTTGGTCATGAGTGACACCGGTTTCAATGAAAGGAAACGGAGAAAGTTGTAGGGGTGACTTACAGGCCGGAGTGGACGTCGAGGCAGGCGAGGTACCACATAATTCAAGCTCGACCTATTAAAAGGTTCAAAAACGCCGGCGACCCGGGCTGTTGACCTCAGGCCCCTCCCTCTTCCTTATGGCTTTATGGACATCTTTTTTATCGGAGAGGGTCATCATTCGTTCGGGCGAGCCCTTCGGGAAACGCATTAGAAAGTGCGTGTTGGCTCAAGCCAGCAACAGCCATTTACGCGCTTAAAACGTTTATTTTCAGTTTTTAATTTTTATTTATTTTAACGTGAATTACGTTTTACTGCTGAAAATTGAACAAAACTAAGCGCGAGCCGTCCTATTGATTTGCACGTATAACTAATGCGTTTGTGTCTGGGACATCAAGAGGCGGTTGAAATGATTGGCTCTTTCCTAATCAGCTGAGTGAGCCAAATATTTTCTTCGGTTAATCCTAGGAAGTTGAAATTTGATAGGGTGACTCTCTGGGACATAAAGAGACGATTGAAATGATTGGGTCACTCCTAATCAGCTAAGCGAGATAAATTCTATCTTGCTCACCCAAGGACAGGGGTTCCCAAACTTTTTAGTACCGTGCCCCATTGTGGTAAAATGAAAGCCTCCCACGCCCCCCTTACATAACTAATGAATGGATGTGAAACAAATGCAAGTTTTACACTGAAAACAATTGTTTATTTGCTATTTAGACAAAACACGATTTGATAACACGTAGCTTTTATGAAGTAGCCATTTTTTCGAAGTCATACTTGGCAGAAGAATCATTTTTTATTTCAAAAAATTCTTCTTGCAAGGCTTCTGGAACATGTTCAACGTTGACATGAAAAGGATCTGTTGAAAGTCCGTAAATATGTTCGTCAGCAGTGTTAGGGAAGTGTTTCCCGAATTCATCAGTGAGCGTCTCCAAATGGTTTGAAACTTGTTTTGAAAAGTTTTATCCTTCAAAAACCTTCTTGAACCGTGTTTCTTCTGAGATTGATACTAGCTTTGGTAAATTTGAAAAGTTGCAGGGGTTTGCTGATAGTTTTCGTCTCCAAAGTTGTAGTTTCTCAACATACGTCTTGATGTCACCACGATGAGTTATGATATTTTAGTCTCCATCTGCAGTTTTAAGTTAAGGCTGTTTACGAATCAAGGAAGTCTGACAAATATGCCAACATTTTTTGAGAACTAGGTTTGCTGAAGTTCATGCTTAGCTCATTTTGCTTCTGGTTTTCCAAGAACGAAGTTACTTCATCTCGGAGCTCAAATAGTCTTGTCAACATGTTTCCTTTTGAGAGCCAGCGTACTTCTGTGTGAAATAGCAGTGTTTTGTGGTCAGTTCCTAAATCTTCAAAAAAGAATTCTAAACAGTCGGGTATTTAGTGCACTGTTTTTTATGCAGTTCACTATTTTAATACATAATTTTAAGACGGCATTGAGGTCGTTTGGAAGCGTTTTGGCTGCCGAAGCTTGTAGGTGTATAAAGCGTCACATCAGCGTTTTTTTCTCTGACTAACTGCACGAAGCCTGAGCGAGAACCAAGCATTGAAGGGGTGCCATAAGTGCCCATTAGTTTTTGCTATGAGAGTCCATGATTGTAAAAAAAATCAGACACGGCTTTCATCACATCAACAGCTTTTGTAGTGGTCTCCAGCTGTGTTGAAAAGAGTAGCTCGTCTTTTATTGATTAATTTTCAACATATCGAACATATACAACTAACCGAGAACGTTGAGCAACGTCTGTACTCTCGCATAGCTGAATGGCAAAAAATGGTGTTAGTTTTATTCCATCGACAACCTGGTTTTTTATATCTTCAGCCATATAATCAATACGACGTTCCAAATGTTCCAAAAATTTGATTTTAAAGTTTTCGGAGTTATTGCAATCGCTTCTTAATCCACGAAAATGTGCTAAAATGGTAAACCAAAATACGTGGGACTCGATTTTGGGATAAACTATTGGAGCAATGAGAGTCTGTTCCAGTTATCGGGCCGGTGCTATACGGCCGTCTCGCACGCACGAAATCCCAGCGGCCGCTACTTAGTCACAAGTGGGTCCGGCGTTACGTAAAACTTTCACGTCTGACTCACTTACTGACTCACTTTTATGGCGGGCCATCCGAGTCGGGACCTCCGTCACAAGTGACTGTCATGACGGCACTGGGTCACACGAAACTCCTGAACGCCGACCCTCCTTTGTCCCTGACTCAGGAATCTGACGTGTTATCAACGAATTACATATGCAGAATCTTTGACATAATATTTTACTTTGACTAACAATAACTTTGTGGGGTGCAAGGTTAATTAAAGAGGCAAATCTGAATAATCAGTAAACTTTTGTATTTAAAATGAAAATTTACAAATAAATGTAGGAACTTGAACGAATTGAATTTGGGGCCGCGACCCCGCGACTGAGAATTTTGTGTAGAAACGCATTTACAGGAAACCTTGGAAACGATTAATTTTGATGTCCAGATGATATAATAATAATAATGAATGTAGCACCGCTACATAGATTCCCCCTCCAACGAAAATGCGACTTGTTTCGGTCAGTGAACTGTTTCTGCAGGTACTGTGATAAATGCTGGCTTCAAACGATTGATTGCTACGATGGTTTCTTTGTTTTTTATTTGCAGCTTGAAGAACTTGTCATTCCGCATTAAAACAGCAAAAGGGCCTTCATATGGTGGCTGCAGCGGGCGTCGAACGGTATCACAACGAACGAAAACATGGGAACACTTGGCTAAGTCTTTATGCACAAAAGTATTTTTGGTTCCATGCGTGGCCACTGGTACAGGTCGCAGCTGGTCCATTATGCCATAAAGATGACCCACTAAGTTCGAAGGATCTTCTTAATTGCCTGTCATATGAAAGAATTGACCTGGAATCCTCAAAGTAGTTCCATACACCATTTCAGCAGGTGTCGTTCCACGGCCTTCGTTTATAACCGATCGCAATCCCAGTAGAATGAGTGGAAGAATATCGACCCAGTGCGGAGAGGCATAACAACGAATTGCAGTTTTTAAACATCTATGCCACCGTTCTAGCATTCCATTTGATTCAGGGTGGAACGATGTGGTATGGATGTGATGAGTGCCCATGAACTGAGTTAGAGTTCGGAACAGGGAACTCTCGAATTGGCGTCCTCGGTCAGTGGTGATGCGCAAAGGCGTTCCGAATCTGGCTATCCATCCAGTAACACAAGCACGTGCGACTGTTTCAGCAGGGATATTGCTCACAGGTAAGCACTCAGGCCATCTTGTGAAACGATCAATGCAGGTAACACCATATCTGTATCCTTGACTAGGAGGAAGAGGGCCTACAATGTCTAGATGGATATGTGCGAAGCGTTCACCTGGGACAAGGAAGCTGGATGGAGGGCTGACGATGTGACGTTGCACTTTGGATGCCTGACATTGGAGACAAGTACGAACAAATGCTGTACAGTTTTTAGACATGGATGGCCAGAAAAATCGTGTCCGTAACAATTTATAAGTACCCCGAGCTCCAGGGTGCGCAAGGTTGTGAATGACTTCAAATGCCGATCGACGTAAAGAAGGGGTGACATAAGGATGGATTTGACCAGTTGATGTCTCACAAAATATGGAAACAGCAGAATTAAACATAGCCAATTTGGAGAATTTGAGATTTGTGTCCGATTGAAGGAGCTGTTGCAGGTCTGGATCCCTCGTTTGCTCATCAGCTAACCTTGCCCAGTCGATGGAACACTTAGAATTGAGAGCTTCAACGCGTGATAGAGCATCAGCGACCTCGTTATCTTTCCCCGATAACTTCATTTCGTTTATGTAGTCATGTCAACACAAGATGGCAGAATGCCGTGCTCATCTTCACAGATGGATCGAAATCCGGCAGTACAGTAGGATGCGCATTTTACGTTGCAATAACGGGATATAATAGCAAATTCAAGTTGCCCCACACCTCAACATCTTTCAACGCCGAGGTGATTGCTATAGTGAAAGCCTTAGAATTCATCTGCACAGAGAGCGTTAACAGGGGATCTTATCTGCAGGCACGTAGCCAGGATTTTGCCTGGGGGGGTGTCCAGATCCCCCCCCCCCCCCTCGACAATCGGCTCTCTTCCCATTTCAATACATTTTAAAATACGAATTTTAAGTCACAGGAGAAGAAATGTTCTACAAACATGATGAAATACTATCTTTAATAAGGCAAAAATATTTAATAGGTAGGTACATAATACGGATTTTAGGTGACAGTTAAAACAATTTTTTACAATCATGATAAATCTTGATCTTTATACAACAACAAAAGTTCAATTTTTAGGTATTTAGTTGATCATAAAATGTTTATAGTAAGACTTTTCTGTTTGCTTTTAAAGACATCAAATCCAGCACGTCATCAGCCGCGAACGACAGTGGATAATGAATTGACATCATGGTCAAATGAGAAAGGCGTTCGTTACCCATCTTATTTCTAAGGTATTTTTCTAATCTTAATTTCTAAGGTACTGCAGGATCCCGTAACGTAAAAGTTAGGAAGACATCTAGGAACATTCTCCCCGTAGGATATTGTAAGGAGTGTGGGGTGGAATACAGAACCCCGTGACGCACATAGGATAGATAAATTTCCCCTAGACTGCAAGATCCCATGAAGTAAATTTATGAATTTTCTAATCCCGGAACGGATGGTGATGTGTTGTGTGAATTTCCGCTCCGCAAGAAAATCGATTTTCGAAGCGTTAGATCGCGTTTTTTTTTTTTTTTTTTTTTTTAAATCAAAAACCGATGGAAAACGTACCAGACAGGTTCACACTACCAGTCATACTTCTTCAAATTCCTACTTCGGAGTTGAGTGCCAAATTCTGTCTCATTCACTCATTCCAAAAATGTTAAATTAATTATTGTTATTGTTGTGATATCGTTGAAGCAACGTAATTATGTAGCTCAGTAACATGGAAAGATACCTTGGTGAATAGTCAAAGAGACAATGCAACCCAATGTCCCCATTGTTGTAGAGGCTTTACAAGAAGAGAACTCACTCTACATATACGCTCCAGACATCCAAATATTGCGAACCTGAATACCAACTGTGGTAGGTAATCAAAGTATAATATCAATACCAAATGCTGATCCCATTCAGAACTATTTCATAAGAGGCTTCGGGGACGGGATGTTAAATTCTCCAGGAGGCTGGACCACATTAAGATGGGACTTGCTGTAGCAGAGAGCCATGCGTCTGCAAGGAAAGCAGTTCGAGTTACCTCGGGGAGCGGTCGGCGTGTCACTCCTTGCTGATGAAGTGAAAGAGAGCAGACGTTTTTTAAGTGATGAAAATGCAAAGTGAAGAAAAGTGATGAAAAGCGCTTCACGTTGCATTTTCATCACTTAAAAAACGTCTGCATTCAAGCAATGTCTCAACTGTATTTCTGGGTAGCTTCATGCCCAACTAATGTGTGATATGAGATAGTGTTTCTACACTTAATTCCCTAAGCCCTGAGGATGAACAATAAATTGTTTGAAATGTTGGCGTAAAGGAGTCATCTCAATTCGGACCAACCCTCGAAAACCCCCAAAACATAGTTTAATTGGAAGTGGTCGAAATCTTCATACATTGGTATATGATATATGTTGTACCGGATGGAAATTTTCGAGCAAGTTTGAACAGACATATAATTCTGCCTATGCAGGTTCTATAAGTTTTCTAACAAAATGGAAGGAAACCGTTCCAGAGAGACTTCTTGTTAAAACCCCAAGCTATTGGAGTCGGGGCCGCTCAAACAGTAATAAAAGGGTGCGATCCCGTAATCTCTGTCAGCTGCTTGTGAGTCTTGGCGCCGATGTGGGTCACCCGTCTTCTTGAATCCTTAATAGATTTTGAAACGGCGTCCGCGGCTCCACCTCGCACCTGAACTCCTGGAAAAATCAAAATATGAACGGGAAAAGTCGTTCTTTTGGAACTGCGGTTCTTAATCTTTCTGAATAGGCGGACCTCTAAAAAAAGTACTCAATCATGCAGCATGACGAATAGAGCGAATTTTAAAAGAGAGATGTGGATAACATTAAATTAGGCACTTAAATTCTCGTTATTGAGTACAACCATGTCCTGATGAGATCGCAAAGAAAATTTTAGAACACGCAGCCGAACTCGGAAATACTTGTTGGGTACATATTAGGGTTACCAGATTTTTTCGGATCATATAAAGTATATCCTGGCTGCAACCAAGGAAAAGTAAAGTATTTCAATGAAAGTTGAAGTATACATTAGAGTTAACGTTCTCGACTTACACACTAAGGTATTTTTCATTCAGCATCTGCACACAAAGGCTTGAATGTGTCAGATTACTGAAAATGAGAAAGTTCGGTTTGAGGAATTAAAAAAGAACCATGGATAGTAATATTTTTACTGTACGTAGGTCACAAAATTTTTATTCCGAAGAAAACATTACTAGACATTTCAATCTTAACGAGTCCATATTTCAGTAAGGTTGTGTTACATACGTAGACTAGAGGCCTGTTAGGGCTGTTATGGCCTGTGAGGTGGTCCTCGACACTATGAGACTAAACACAAAGTTGAATCGGGGAATTCAGAATTTGGGCATCTCGAGTCTTCTTCGTTTCTTTGTAAGCGTGTGAATCTGCACGTCCGTGTCTTCTATCTCCTTCTTTATGTCGTTGATTTATTTATTTATTTTGATCGGTAGTACTTGTAGATGTCGAACTGGTGTTGAGTTGTGTGTAGGAGATGCTAGAGCTGTCTTCGTCCTGATGTGTCTGGTACCTCTCCAGCAAAGCTCTGGATTAATTTCGAGTATGCAACTTCATGTCCGATTTGTGCTTCGAATATATTTTTGAATTATTTGGTTGTAATGAGGTGTGCTGCTACGATGTCATGTGAGTTGAAATTGAATTGTTTCCCCAACTCTTCGTCATTGCGCGAGTCAACTCTTGTCAACTCTCTTAATGTCGCAGAGAGTCTACCTATCAAATTTCAACTTCCTACGGTGAACAGGAAAGGACTCAGCTGATCAGAAAAGACCCCATCACTTCACCTGTCTCTTAATGTCCCAGAGAGTCTCCCTATCAAATTTCAACTTCCTACAGTGAACAGGAAAGAATTTAGCTCACTCAGCTGATCAAAAAAGACCCCATCACTACGTTTCTTACTTATCGACACTTTTGCAACAAACTTGGGGCCGTGCTGATTCGGAATTATACCTATATAAAGACCGTTCGGAATTATATATATAAGTTCTTATATTTATTATAATTATTATACTTTATTATTATAAGTTCTTCAGTTTCAATTTCTTCGTTCAGAAATAACTCTCCTAGATGTTTGTAACTACACTACGTTTCTTACTTACCGTGAATTGATGGTAACTGTTGTTACCGCCACAGCCTAATAAACAACTCTCGTTGATAAGGACCGCCTAGAACACGATCAAGGCGGGTATGGAGACGAACGGCGACACTTTTGCAACAAACTTGGGGCCGTGTTGATTCGAATGAGCAGATTTACACTAAAATCGGACCGCGAAGTTCTTCACAATTTCAAAGACCGTTCGGAATTATATATAAAGAGATGTAATTAGGAATATCATTTTCAATCTCGTTCTCACAAAAAAATATCTCGTGCATCTATTGGGCAAGTAAGGCCTAAGGACGTTAGGATCTTTTTAGGAACTCGAAAAGTTACATTCATTCAGTCCCTCTTTCTTTCTCTGAAACACTGTACCTATAAAATATTAACAATTCGGAAAAGAGCTGTGGTAATTGAAAATTCAGAAAAACTTTGAAAAACTTTTATACCTACTTGACAAAAAAGTAAATTAGAACTTGTCTTTGACTAGTAAGTAGGTGCGGGGGCTGAACTTTTTTTTTTTCGTTTCAAATATAAAGTATTTTGGTCTACTTTAAATTTGTTATAAAGTATACAGTATTTTGAACAAAACTAAAGTAGGATACTTTAAATTAAAGTAGATCTGTCAACCGTAGTACACATGTCCCGCTGTGCGCGCCCCTACTGAGCTGAATTGTAACAACGGTCCCCCATAGTCGTTTCCCACGAATATGTTCTGGTGAATGAATTGGCGCCTCAATTTTTATTAATCAATGTCCACTGTAAATAGATCAGAATGATTTGTGTAGTTTGGTGGTCTGGATGCTCACAAGCTCACATCTCTAAAGTACAAACATCAAGTAGTAAAATGCAGATTAGTTAGACGAATAGATAAAAATGACGTTTCAAAGTATGATTTAAAACATTTATAATAATGATGTTTAAAAATACATTTCAGAGGTTGAATTCGAATACAAAAACATATTGTCCTGAGCTTAGAATCGAACTCGGGGTCCCTCGCCTTGGAAGGCTAATTCACTATCCATTACACCACGGAGAAATTGAGCAAATAATGAATAATCACAGAACTTAGCTACCCAAAAAGGGAGCTTATTTCCATTGCCAGTTGGCGCTAATTCGAATTCAGGTCTGCAAGGGCGCGCAATTCGGAAATTATGGTCAATTATGGGCATTTTTCACATAAAAATAGATTTTTCTCACTTATTTATGAATCTTAGATATCTGGAAATAGTCAAAATCGTTACAGCACTTCTTTTGTGGCACTCCGCATGTCCAAAATCTTAAAAAAAAAAAAAAAAAAATTGTTCAATTTTATGGGCATTTTTCACATGCCAATCGATTTTTCTGACTTATAATGAATCTTAGAGTTATGGGAGTGGTCGCAATCGACTCAGCATTAAAAAATAATAAATAAATAAATAAATAAATATATATATATATATATATATATATATATATATATAAAAAAAATTATAAATAGTATAATATAAATATTTACGTTAAAATCTAGGATTTTGTTCTTTGATGTATGAAACGGATTTGTAGGGGGTCCCCGGCCCTTCAAACCTACTTTTAAAATTTCGAAGCCATCTAAATATCTTATTTTTCTTTGAAAATTCGCTCAAAGACTTGACTCCATTACTCATTATGAAAAATGTGAAATCGGGGGATCGGGAGTTTTCGGCTATCTTTGGTTCGCTCTCAATAAGGGCTAGTCACAAGGTGACTGTGATTATCTACTCTAAACGCAACCCGGGCACCCTCTGGGTGAACAGAGGGTGGCGAAATGACCCGCTGGCGATTAGGGGGAGGCTCGTGTCAACGGGTCTCCCGACCCTTCTTAATGTGTCTCCCCCGTTATGGAAACAACTAGCGATGAGCCTCATAACCCCCGCCTGCCCATTGGTACGCGGGGTCTTAGGGGAGGCGCTCGGGGGCGCTCCAGGCAGGGGCGTCGGCCATCCTCTCCCTCATCATCATCCTATCCCTCCTCCTCTTCCACAGCCCCAATTAATGCCCACCAGTGTGCCCATTGTAAAAGTAGGATGCAATCCTGGCAAATAGCAGTGGGGGCTCTCCCGCATCTCCGGCAGACGTGGGACAACAGCCCGCCATTCAGCAATCCTCCCCCGTGACCTCCGGTCTTCTTTCAGACTTGAAGACTGAAGTATTGAGGCTCGGGGAGCAGGTAGGCAATATTGTTGGTTATGAGAGTGCCTACCTGCAGGATCTGGCGAGGCGGGCTGTTGAGGGGCCAAATGGCTTGGAGGACGAGGTCGCGGCCTATGTGCAGAGGATCTTCCCGCAGGTTGAGGAAGCGACCGTGGCGAGGCACCAGGGAGGAGTTCCTCCTAATGTGGTGCCTCGTGGAGGTCGCAGAGCGGCTAAGCAAGCAAGGAGGCGGGAATACCAGCGAGTCCAGAGATTGTGGAGGAAGCATCCGGCTCGTGCAGCTGCGGAGGTACTGGAGGGAGCTGGGGAAGAACAAGTTATGCCCCCCCTCCAGGAGTTTGTGGATTACTGGGAGCCACTTATGAGTGCTCCCAGCCACAACTCTGGTGAGCCAGTTGTACCCCCAGCTTCCACCAGGGACTCCTTACGCAGCATCATGTGCACACCGGTGCTTCATGACGAGGCACATAAGTGCCGTGTCAAAAACTCCACTTCTGCTGGACCCGATGGTATATCCGCCCGACGCTGGAATAAAGCTCCGAAGAATATAAGGCTGCTCATCCTCAACCTGTTGCTACTATCTGGAAGACCCCCGAAAGCGTTGACCCGTGCCCGGACAGTTTTCATCCCAAAGAAAGGGGGAAGTGGGCCTGGAGGCTACCGTCCAATTTCTATTTCGTCGGTGGTCTTCCGCCACTTCCAAAAGGTTCTGGCATCTCGCCTCCAAGTGGCTGGTGTCATAGGTGACGTCCAGAGAGCATTTCGGCCAGCGGATGGCACAGCGGAGAATCTAACAGTTCTCCAAAGTGTCATTTCGCTGGCCCGTATCAAGAAACGGCAGCTCCATCTTGCCGCTCTGGACGTTGCTAAGGCCTTTGACACAGTAAGCCACAATGCCCTGACCGATTGTCTTCGTGGTGTCGGGGCACCTACTCGTTTAATTGAGTATGTTGCCTGTCTGTACCACGAAGGCGTGACGGTCCTCGAGGCACAAGGTGAGATGTCAGGGGATGTTGTTATTGGGCGCGGGGTACGCCAGGGGGATCCTCTGTCGCCACTCCTCTTCAACCTGGTCGTGGATACGGCCTTGGGTAAGCTGCCAGCTGAAATAGGGTTCGATCTCGCCCCTGGGGTGCGAGTAGGTGCATTGGCTTTTGCTGATGATGTCATCCTACTCGCAGAAACCCGTGAGGGCTTGCAGATCTCCCTCAACGCATTTGCTGAGCAGCTAGCCAGGTGTGGTTTGGTGGTCAACCCAGCTAAGTGTGGGTCGGTCTCCTTGGTCCCGTCGGGTCGCCAGCATAAGGTGAAGGTAGTGGATGAGGAGTGTTTTGTCTTAGGACAAACTTCCATCCCTGCCCGATCCGTGCTGGAGGTCTGGCGGTACCTTGGAGTCGACTTCATGGGTGTTGCTACCATTGCCGCAAGCCGTGTGGACCTTCGTGGAGCACTGGCTCGTGTCACCAAGGCTCCACTGAAGCCACAGCAGAAGCTGCGCCTCCTTCGCACGTACTTACTGCCAAAGCTAACCTATGGGCTAGTCTTTGGCAGGCTTACTGCGGGGAGGCTGCTTGAGTTAGACCGCGAAGTACGCTCTGCTGTGCGCTCTTGGCTAGGCTTTCCACCTGGTGTCCCAAGTGCCTATATCCATGCGCCGGTCAAGGCCGGTGGGCTTGGCATTGTCTCTCTCTCAGCCTCTATCCCATCTTTACGCCGCCATCGCCTGCTTGCCCTAAGGGGCTCGAGCTGGGAGGTTGCCCGCACTCCTGCTGACCTGAACTTGGTCAGGCAGCAGTTGCTGTGGTGCGATCGAGCAACTCCAACTGCTCCAAAACCCAGCTCATCTGCTGAGTTCGCTGCTGCTCTGCATGATTCAGTGGATGGTAAAGAACTCCGACAGTGCTCTGAGTCCCCCATTTCCTCCCAGTGGGTTGAATGGGCTTCAGAGGGCATTGGGGCCCGCGACTACCGACATTTTCATGCCGTCCGCGTGGCTACGTTAGCCACAGCGGTGAGGTGTTCTAGAGGTAGTCGTGGGACAGTAGACACCCTCTGCCGTGCCTGTCGGGGTAAAAATGAGAACCTGTATCATGTGGTGCAGCAGTGTCCACGGACTCATGGTGGCCGCATTCTGCGTCATGATGCGGTTGCCAAGCAGATAGCAGGTGCTTTGTCATCCAGCGGCTGGGATGTGGAGAGAGAGAGACTGTACCATATGCCAAGCGACCGGGGCAAGAAGCCAGATATCGTTGCCATCAAGCCCGATGGGTCTGCCATAATCCTGGATGTCCAAGTTGTATCTGGCAGCATGGACATGGAGCAGACCTGGAGGGCTAAAATAAGTAAATATGATAGGAACGACCTGCGGCAAGCGATATCTGAGCTAAAAGGAGTGGCGCCTAATAACATCAAGGTCATGGCCGCGACCGTCTCATGGCGCGGGGTGTGGTGCGGGAAAAGTGCCACGGAGCTTCTCGAGTTGGGCATCTCGGCAGGAGTGCTCCGTGGTATCACCACCCGCGTCCTTCGGGGCTCTTACCTGAATTGGTGGTCATTCTATAGGGGCACATCCTTCCATCCCTCTCTCCCTCCTCCATCTTCCTCAACTTCCCTAATCCCTAGAGCCGGCGTCGGGTAAACCTGGGCGTCCTCCCCACTTTTTAATTTAGTTTTTTCGTTTTTTTCTTAATGGCGTGCCCCCTCCGTCTTTGAGGGGAGTTTTCTAAAAAAAAAAAAAAAAAAAAAAAAAAAAAAAAAAAAAAAAAAAAAAAAAAAAAAATACACAAAAACCTTCCTGATACTACGTATTTTCCGCTTAAAACTCACATTAAGAAGGTTTTGTGTTTCTGCATTAAGAAGGAACAATCCCGTGAATTGAATGAATAAATTAATTGAATTCATATTAAGATCACTTTTTCTAGACGTGTCAATCACTGGGTTCACGTATTCAACACTAACCCCCCCCCCCCCCCCCCCTCCACCGTATTACTTTAGTTTATATTTTACATACGTAGGTTACCATCCATACTCACGTTTTAGAACAAAAGGAATAGGGGATTTCAGATGATATCAAAATCCATCTTGGCGTGGAGTGTAAAGAATGTAAGGAAGGATCGAGATGTGAGAAAATTCTATCAGTTTACAAAGGTTTTTGTAAGAATTTTTCACAAAACTGATCATAACATTCGAACCAAGAACATTTAAGTTTTTCATAGAAGACGAATTCAAAAAATTATTTGACGATTTACTCAATAAAAATCGATGCAGATCAATGACAACAGCAAAGAATTCGAACACGTTTCTGCACAAACACAACACTCTCAGCATTTTCTGGTTGACAAAAAGAACAAATAGTGACGGATCGTCCTCCAGGAATCACGTGACTTTATGCATTCTCCCCCGTCCTCGAAAACAAGGTTTAGGGGGCAAAAAATTAAAGGAAAAAAATTATAATAATAAAAAAATAAATACAATTAACAGAACTTTTTTTTTAACCTGTATACAGAACCGTGGCATCATGGGCATTCACTGGAGGAAATATTGTCGATTTTCTGTAGCAACTAAAGATAAAAATCATGTATCATGTTTTATCTCGTCGTTATGTTGCTAAACACCAAATTTCAGCTTCCTCCTTCTATTAAGATTCCCGAGCTCTCTCAGGTGATCAGGGTACCTACGTCCTAACTTGGTCAATCGTACACAGTAGGCTTGTAGAGGCTCAATACCAAATTTCAGCCTCCTAGTTCTGTTAGGAGGGAAATGAGGTCCCAGACTCACTCAGCTGACCTGAGTGGTTCCTCACTTTGTCTTACAGCATGCCTATGGAGGCTCCATACTAAATTTCAGCGTCCTATGTCTATTAGGAGAGAAATGAGCTAACGAGGTTACTCAGCTGATCTGGGCGATTCTTCGTTTTGTCACACGTACACAGCAGGCCTAAAGAGGCTCCATACCAAATTTCAGTCTCTTAGGTCTATTAGGAGAGAAATGAGCTCCCTAGCTCTCTCTGGTGATCTGGGTGGTCCCTCTAGGTCAATCGTAAACAGCAGGCCTATATAGAGACTCAATACCAAATTTCAGTCTCTTAGGTCTAAGAGGGAAATGAGCATCCAAGCTCACTCAGCTGATCTGTGTAGTCCTAACTTTGTCAATCGTACACAGCAGGCCTATAGATGATCAATTCCAAATTTCAGCCTCATATACAACTATTATAGCCTCCTATTACAAGCCTATTACAACTTCAAAAACTGCTGCTTTTGGACTGTATGCCATCAAGTTCAATGCAAACAAGTGTCTAATGTTACGAGTGGATGTTTCTGGTGTGATGTAGAGAGGTACAAGGAGAGTCTTTTTGCCATCAATGATGGTTTCAATTGTACAAATGCCTCCAACACCATTATGTGCTGTATAAATACGCTTCACAGTCATTTCTTGTTTATTAAACTTCATTGGTCAGTTGGCTCAGGTTAAAGTTAAAGCTTCATAGTAGGAAAATCATAGAAATTAAGAACCTCACCAGATTAGTGTGGTTCCGCACTGTGAAATTCTATTCTACCTGCCTCATACAGGCCCTGTTTTAAATTTTAGCTTCTGATATTAAATACCATAGAAATCAGCTTTAGGAGCTAACCAGCTGGCCAGAGGTCTATGCATCGTCTAGTACCTACTGCTTACAAGTACCTACTACTCGTCAGTACCTACCATGTAGTGCCTTCTTATCGCATTATTAGTTCATTATGGGTACTTAGCAATATTAGTTTATAACATAGCGTGATAAATCAGGTTTCCTTCACACTACCGCGGCTTAGGGATCGTGATGCTGTGATAAAATGATATGAGAGCAGTCATACAATGATATGAATATGGTAGCAGTTCAAAAAGTGGCGAACGATGTTTCTCATAGGTATATGAAAACTAAGGGCAACGCGTTGGTTGTATGCGAAAATCAGTAGAAAACATGTCGGCTCGCGCTGAATTTTGCTTAATTTTCAAGGACAAAACCCAGCGGTAGCACACGATACGTTAAAAAAAAATATAATACCTATATATATATATATATATATATATATATATATATATATATATATATAAACCATAAACCTAACCCAATGACAAGAAGTTGGTGAGACATATACCTAGGTGCATATCTAGTACAGTTAATTTCTATATCAAGAGCAACTTGATGGCGTCCAGAACTTGATGGCGGATTCACCCCTTTGGCACAAACTCTGAATCGAAAGTTAAAAGAAAGTGAAAACGACTGTCCCGCTAATGCATTCGCCTTTCATGATTTACTCGATGTGAATTTTGAGCGTTCGTAATACTGGCCATTTATACACGAAGAGGCGCACCGAGTTGACTTTAATAAGGCCGATTCAGTCTACTTGCCGCCTGTATGCCGTCTGCTCTCGTTTTTGGGGGTAATTTCCACTGATGAGTCCCAAGTTAATCTTGCCGCTTAATTATAGAAACTGGACCCATTTTCTCCTGAAGAATTCAATCAAGAGGATCAACTGAGTCATCAACATGTGCAAGATTTTGCGAAATTGTAACCTCAATCAGATGAGACAAACTAGAAAAACGTAAAAGAGTTGATTTGATGTTATAATCTGCTCATTGAGTGGGGACTTTTCGGTATGAAACCTTATTCGGTTTGAAATGAACTATCTTTTAGGAAACCCCATTAATTATTTTGTCAATCTGAAAATATTTACATATGGAATTTTTAGTTGGTACACAGAATTAATAAACAGTATAGTTGCAAAATTGTCTAAAAATCTTTTTTTGTATTTTGCTAATAATAATTTTCTCTTAAATTAGCATTTCATACATGCAATAATTTATTGGGAAGGCGCGTATTATGTGTAGACTTGGATGTGTCTTTTACATTGGGGTCTTTGATGAAATTGTGTGAAATTTTTCAGTCCGAAAAAATGCAACGCGAAAAAAATAAATTGAGAAATCATTAACTTGTGAAAAAAAATAATACGACACATTTATGTAATGTATCACACATTTCACTGTAAACAACAATTTCAATGTGAACACATTTCACAGGGGGAAAAATAAGACATATCCATACCCATGTACTGATGTATCTGCATGTAGTGTAGATACGAGTACTTTGCGTGCTTTTGGAGACAGATGGAGGCGATTTCAGTTATTATTATTTATTATTAGCAATAAGTTAGTAGTTATACACAGGAAGAACTGATGGAATAAAGAAGATGGAAATAATGAGAGAAAGACAAATACCTACCTAATGAATTATGGTCAAACGTATTTCCCGTGGAAAGAAATCACCACGATGGACGCAAGTATGTTGGGAAGTACGTCCAACTATTTTAAAGGGGGTTGATCATACGTCAAAATCGGAAAAAAGTCAATGTTTTGTTTTTATTTCTACAAAATTTTGTGGGTTTTAGGACGTCCCTCTGAAGCTATATATAGGCAAAAGGGTTCGTTAACAAGAGGGACGGCTATCTGGGTGTGTGTGTGTGTGAGAGAGAGAGAGAGAGAGAGAGAGAGAGAGAGAGAGAGAGAGAGAGAGAGAGAGAGAGAGAGAGAGAGAGAGAGACTGTTTGACTGTTTATTTATTCACCTGCACAGAAATTAGGGCCATATGGCCCTCTCTACCACTCTGGCAGGAAACGTAAGTACAAAAACAGAAAAAATTAACATCAGTCTTCAAAAAATTATAATGTTGCGCTCGGAGTTCACTTCACTAATAGTTTATTTTTAAAGTGTCCACTCATCACAAAAACAAAAAAAAATAATAACTCATACTAATTTATGCATAATTTGCAAAATTTAAACATGAACATAGTATTTATTCAGCATATCAAACTATCAACTACAAACTAAGAAATTAATCGTCATATGTTTTTAATAACTTTTCTTTAAATTTTTTCTTAAATTTACTAATAGACATATCTGTATCAAATAGTTCAATATTCTCATTGTGCATTCGCACTGCTTGAACGTGAAATGATCTATTGAAAATCATTGTCCTGTGTAGGGGACATTGTAATAGCCTATCACAACCACGAGTGTTCATTGTATGACTATTACCTAAATACTGAAAATCATCAAACAAATAAGAGGGTCTACCGAACTTCAAAATTTTAAAAACAAGCACACCAAGGCGATATTTTCTCCACTGCCTGATCTTTCACCAACAAAGTTTTTGAAAATATGGCGTCACATGTTCCCACCTAGGAAATTTAAATATAAAACGGATGCAAGCATTTTGTGCTCGCTGCAATGTATCGTACTTGTCAGACGACATGTCACTATACGCCACAGCACCGTAGTCTAGAATCGGAAAAAGCATCGTCTGCACAAGCTTGATTCGCACACTCTCGGGCAAATGGAAAGCAATGCGTCTAAATTGGTACAGGCCTTTGTAGACTTTAGCAGATACCGAAGCAACTTGCTGTCCCCACTTCATCCGACTATCCACTTCCAATCCCAGGTTTTTAGTCGACAGTACAAAAGGCAATGGCACCGTGTCTATTTCAATACTAGCGCCGTTCGCAAGATCCACTTGCTTGAGCAGGCCAGAGGATCCGTAACGATAACACTTTTCGGTGACGGTAACACTTTTGACATTTTATGTCTTTGCTTTGGCATATAAACAAAAAAGTCCAGTCATGCAGCATGACCCCATGAGCGAATTTTTGAAGAAATCTTCGACATTTCAGTCGCTATTGATCGTGTAGAGAAATTTTAGTTTATGATTTTGATAGACAAACATGGAATCAAATTATTAGGAGGTACTCATACTTTATTATTATTAAACTAATCTTGTAGATTTAAAGACAAATGAAGGTAAATATTCATAGATTTCGATGTCCAATGTGGTCAGTATTGAAGGCAGTTGAAATCTTAACAGTATCCTATCATAACATCATCAAATCTTGACATAAAATAACATGCCAACGTCATATGAAAGAAACGTATTTCCACAGCCAATCGATGATGAGGCTTTATATTACGAGTGATATAAAGTCAGTTGCATTCGAATCGTTATTGGTTATACTGGGATACTTCCATAAGAGTAGTTCAATCTGAATTTGGACAATGTTTCATGCAAATATTACCGATTTTTACAACTAGCGAACGGCATTATTTCGATTTTTGACTGATTTTTCAACTTTGAAATTTTTGAAAACTTGATACATATTCTTATAGGAAATTTTACGCTGATTCCGAATATACCACATGTTAGTATG
This sequence comes from Adelphocoris suturalis, assembly GCA_030762985.1. NCBI lineage: Eukaryota > Metazoa > Arthropoda > Insecta > Hemiptera > Miridae > Adelphocoris > Adelphocoris suturalis. Next base: position 22,647,025 of record CM061049.1, read on the forward strand.
CTGAAAAAATTATTTCGCACAACAAACCGCAAAAAACAGGCTATTTTGAAATTTTTGACTAAATTTTTGAAAATTTCAACCCGAAGATGTAATCCGATCATGCTGGCCAACGAACTTGAACTTTCGTTTTGTGTCCTTAACATTTTAAAATTTGTTTGAAGTTTCTAGCACAATTCTACGGACAGTTATAGTCTGGAATGACACATACATACATACATACATACATACATAAAAAAATGCGTTAAACTTCAGCATATGATCCTGAAACGGATTTCTGCATGAAAATTTTTCAAAAATTCACATTCTACAAATTTTGAGGCGAGAGCAATAGCTTAATTTTCTTCAAAAATTCGCTAAAAATCGTTACGTAAACTGTTGACGAAAATTGTCCCAGTTGTTTTGACATTTTCATGTCTTTGCCCTGGCACATTGCACAAAAAACTGTCACGTAACGAAATTGTGTTACAGTGCCTTTATAATGATTTCCGCTGACAACGACCCCGTTGTTAGGTTTGTTCATTTTCTACACTTTTTAACCCACAAAATACGTTCACCACTCGTTGGAAAGCTCTCGATTTAACGAACATTTTCATGTTCTCCATAACATATTGACTATACGAATAGCGGAGCTATGGGCATAACTGTTCTCATATTTTGTTTACAAACTCTTTACATGGAGGGTAGTTTATAAAATCCTACAGTGAGGTAAAAAGCAATAGGTAAACACATGAAAATGTCCCAATGCGTTGCAGACTCGTATGCAAGTGTTTTTTTTTGTATTGCGTTAGATGCAATGACGTGTACGAATGGATAACGAGTTTTGTAGGTCAAAAACGGATAGAGTTAGATTTCTTAGTACAGGCATTTTCTGACGATTTCCGCTTACAACCGATTCGTTGCTAGGGAAATGGTACTTCGTCGTTTCTCATCCCACAAAATTCGTTGACAATTCGTTCGAAAGCTCTCGATTTATCCAACCATATTATGTTAACTACTGCCAAGAGCGTGGCCAACAAGCTGAGTTATGAGCATGGTTATATGAATAATTGTTTACACACAGGTGATCATTATCAATAATTGATATTGTGAACATGATTGCAACCGCTTGTTAATTTCTGATGATTTCATTGAGTTGGTGTTTCGATGATTTGGTTCATAGCAGGTGATCCGAATATTGCGAGATCGGTTTGATTAGTGAAGCGGTGGTTAAATCATTAAGGTAATTTCTATACTTTACACTCTAGGAAGCTGTAATTTCGTATGTAGCCTCTTTATTTACTTGACGATGCCCAGGGACCGGATCAGATGAGTGGCTCTTAGAGCTTGCATACGAGTCTGCAACTAAAGACATAAAATGTCCAATGTGTTGCAGACAAGCGTTTCTGATGAATTTTGATTCTATGTGCCAAAATAAAGACATAAAAATTTTTTCCGCTTGCACGGAAAAAACTCATGCATAGATATGTCTTTCGTAAGACCCATTATGCTACTTAACTTGTAGGTAAGATAAGAAACAGTAGGTGAAATCACTTAATTAAATTAAAAATTCGAATTGTTTTGTCGTTGTTTCGTTAATTGCTAAGAAATAGTGACTTCCTCATTTTCTGGATAGAGCACCGTGATTAGTAGCGTAATGAAAGTAAGTAACAACCTAGTTACCCATTACATTTTGTGATCACTATATCGCTTATTTTGTCATGATCCCCAGCCAAAAGACATATCTATGTCAAAAGCTTGAAGTCGTAGCCATGATTTATTTTAACACGATCATGCTTTGAGTGGAACTTTTTTACGAATAGCGGTATTTTGAATAATCTGATTAAGTAGAAGGTTATAATATGAATAATGCGAAATTGCCAAGAAATAAATTGAACACGCCTCGTCGAGAAACTAATTTATTCCCTGTAGTTGGATTTGAACTTGCTGCTAACAGCGGTCCCCCAACGTCCAACATGATAACCTTGCTTCGGTAACCTCAAGTGGAAGGTTCCATTTGCGCGTCCAGCACGTCTTAAATTAACTGATTCTGGTGAGTTATGTAGCAGTGCAACACCAGAAACCAGTGGTTTTGCAGCAGTGAAATGATTATTTATTCGCCATTTGTAACGTCTAACGACTGCTCTAGATACTGTTTTTCCTACTTGCCTACTGCCTCAATTCCTCAAATGAGATGGCAAGTGTAAAAATTCAACTCTAGGAAGGCAGCAGAGGGAACGAGGAAGGAAGCAGAAGTGTTTACGAAGAAACAGACGCGGCCTTAACCGGGTTTCTGTTGGTACGTTGACCCCCTCAGCAAGGTCGCTGGAAACATCGTACGGACTGTCTAACGGTGCACGTGACGTAACTTGGTAACGGGACGCCTTCACCCACACACGCGTCTCTGTGGGTCGCTTGGAAACGCACGTAAAACCACAGCTTTTTTTAGGGGGTTTACCTGTAATGTCCCTTCTGAATGGGAGTCGGCTATTCACTGGATGTCAACTCGGCCACACCCATTTCATTTCCGAACCAAGATGCATTGAACAAGTTACCAGATCTGAGTTTCCCAATCTTTTTAGGACGCCCCTATGAAGCTAGGCTTCTTTAATAGAGGGACGACCTATTGGAATATTGATCTAGGGGGGTTAGGAGACAACCCAAGGACGAGGAAAAAGAAAATAAAACAAATGACCGCATACAAATCCGTTTCACACCATAAGGCCGAATTCTGAGAAATCATAGGTGTATGCCTGTGTGTGTGTTTGTGTGTGTGTGTGTGTGTGTGTGTGTGTGTGTGTGTGTGTGTGAGAGAGAGAGAGAGAGAGAGAGAGAGAGAGAGAGAGAGAGAGAGAGAGAGAGAGAGAGAGAGAGAGAGAGAGAGAGAGAGAGAGAGAGAGAGAGAGTCTATTTCTTTGTTTGATTCCAATTTTAGTTTAGTTGTGCAACAAACATAGGAAATTTCGAATTTCAAGATGGAAGAGGGGGAATAGAGGGGGTTGTGACAGTTAGCGCGAGATCCAAGAGAATGCGCTGTGTGTCCGTCGCTCCGGCGCCAGGCGTTAATGCTCACGTTCTTGAAAGGCTATGGTTGGCGATAGATGATGATCCGGGAACCGGAAAATTATGTTCTGTGAACATAGCATAATATATATGCTCTTAGTACGAGTCGTATCTCTTGAGTGAGGATTTAGGCCCCCATTGCACCTCTGGGGCGGCTAAGTTCATTACAGGGTAAAGACGAAAAAACTTGTTTGTTTTTTCGACAAATTTTGTCGAGGCCACCCAGGCTTCAATTCTCAACGATTTTCGTGATTCTTATTTTGTTTTATTATGAATCCGATAGAGTTTTGGAAATGATGTCAGGGTTTTAAAATTTCATCAACAGAGGGAGTAAATGGAGAAGTAATACTATTAAATCTTGATGTTCGATTTTCGTGATTCATCTTTTGTTCACCTATGGATTTGGTCTAGTTTTGGAAAATGTTTAAGGAGTTTCAAATTTCATAATGGAAGGGGGTGAATGGAGGGGGATAGATAAAGGAGATGAGGATGACACAATGTAACTATGTGATATGCTTGCTGCACGTGTTTGGAGCATACTCCAAACATAGATTTTTACACGTCTACAGCAGTTTGGTACTTGCTACTCTAACTGAAGCCGTTGCAATCAATTCGCTAGATGGTATACCTACGATCATTCAAGTATCTATTGTGCAATTTATACCTACGCAGTTCAACAATCGCACAAGTACCTACTTTGAACCGTTAGTAGATAAGTTTTCAAGAATCTTCGAATCCGTTTGTTGAAGCTGCCACACCTACCACCATCATACTTCTCATGAACTCAATAGTTGGACACCGTAATAGAATAGAGAGCTACTTAATGCAACAGAATTCTCCATTTTGAAAGGAAAAAGAAACAGACAAGGAAACCGGTTCTAAATTTTGGCTTTAACTTTTGAATAGTGAACCCCTACAGATACATAAAGGAGATGAGGATGACACCCTCATCCTAAAACGGAAGTTAGTGAAAAACGTTGTCTATTTCCACGAAAATGAAGAGTTACAATGTTAAATCGATTTCGACGTTTAGGCCATCATCAGTAACAAACAATAACTGAAGACACATTAGAAAGGACACAGCTTATATAGTGACAGGTGAAGGGAGATTGAATCCCATTGGTCGAGAGAAAGGAAAGGGGGCAGGAGGTACAACCAATTAAGTGCATACAAAGTGAAAGGGGATTATAGCTAATCAGATGAAGTGAAAGGGGGAAATAACTAAATATGGTTTCAACAGTGTGAATGGATAATTCCAATCTTTACAGAAATGGACCTATCAGTGGTGAAATATATTGAGGTATATCCTCATTTAAACATTTACCAGACTGGTAAATGTTATGTAAATATAACATTTGTAATTATGTATGACTGGTAAATATGTATATGTAAATTTGTGAGTCTGGTAAATGACAAACCTCAATATATTTCACCACTGATAGGTCCATTTCTGTAAAGCTTGGAATTATCCCTTCCCACTGTTGAAACCATATTTAGTTATTTCCCCCTTTCACTTCATCTGATTAGCTATAATCCCCTTTCACTTTGTATGCACTTAATTGGTTGTACCTCCTGCCCCCTTTCCTTTCTCTCGACCAATGGGATTCAATCTCCCTTCACCTGTCACTATATAAGCTGTGTCCTTTCTAATGTGTCTTCAGTTATTGTTTGTTATTGATGATGGCCTAACCGTCGAAATCGATTTAACATTGTAACTCTTTATTTTCGTGGAAATAGACAACGTTTTTCACTAACTTCCGTTTTGTAATGGGTTTCCACAACTTCGTTGCGAGTGATTTAGTTCGTACCCTCATCCTTATGCTTACAGCACGTGTGTTTGGAGCATGCACCATACATAACATGTTATATCATTAGAAGTCTTCAAGAGCTGGTTAGTACTTACTACTCCAAATGAAGCCATTACACTGTCTATCCGTCAGTTGGTACATCTAATATCATTCAAATATCTATTGTGCAATATATACCTACCTACGCAGTTGAACACTCACACAAGTACCTATTTTGAGCCGTTAGTAGATAAGTTTTCAAGAATCTTCGAATCCCGTTTGTTGAAGCTGCCACACCCACCCCATCATACTTCTCATGTACTTAATAGTTGAGCTTCCGCCGCGTACTAATTTAGGAGGCTCCGTTGCTTCTGATCGCCCAAGTACCGTAAGATCGGTTTTAGCCAAACGCCCTCCCTTGGAGGTCAAGGTCTCCCTGCCTCGGTTCAGCCTGCGAAAAAAAACCGCCTCAACCCTCCTTCGTAACACTCAATATTCTTACCATTAGCGAATTTTCGTAGAAAATTAAGCAATTGGAATGGCTCCAAAAATTTCAAAATAGAAATTTTTGAAACTTTTTCTTCACTGAAATCCGTTTTGAGACATTCTAACTAGGGTTGCCAGATTTTTTCGGATCATATAAAGTATATTCTGGCTGCAACCAAGGAAAAGTAAAGTATTTCAATGAAAGTTAAAGTGTATATTAAAGTTGATGTTCTCGACCTACACACTAAGGTATTTTTCATTCAGCATCTGCACACAAAGGCTTTAATGTGTCAGATTACTGAAAATAAGAAAGATCGGTTTGAGGAATTAAAAAAGAACCATGGATAGTAATATTTTTACTGTACATAGGTTACAAAATTTTTATTTCGAAGAAAACATTGCTAGACATTTCAATCTTAACGAGTCCATATTTCAGTAAGGTTGTATTACATACATAAATGTAATTAGGAACATCATTTTCAATCTCGTTCTCACTAACAAAATATGTCGTGCATCTATTGGGCACGTAAGGACGTTAGGAACTTTTTAGGAACTCGAAAAGTTACATCCATTCAGTCCCTTTTTCTCGCTCTGAAACACTGTACCTATAAAATATTAAAAATTCGGTAAAGAGCTGTGGAAATTGAAAATTCAGAAAAACTTTGAAAATTCACAATTTGAAATTAATCTTTATACTTGACAAAAAAGTAAATTAGACTTTTAGAATATGTATAAGTGAATTAGTCAGAATTAGAACAAGTCAAGTGAAATAATTCAAAAAGATGAATTATTCTCAAGTTCACGAAAAATGTGGAAGAAAATCTGGGAGATATCGTATTCGCATTTCAATATTTATTGCAACTTCGTGCAAGTTCTGGTTTAGGTATGTATGAGAACCTTGTCCTTGACTAGTAAGTAGGTGTGGGGGTTGAACTTTTCTTCTTCGTTTCAAATATAAAGTATTTTGGTCTACTTTAAATTTTTTATAAAGTTTACAGTTTTTCGAACAAAAATAAAGTAGGATACTTTAAATTAAAGTAGATCTGGCAACCCTAATTGCAATGGCTCCAAAAATTTCAAAATATAAATTTTCGAAACTTTTTCTTCACTGAAATCCGTTTTGAGACATTCTAACCGACCCCCACTCCTTGGGGGTTCACTACCTCACGCCGCACAGTGTGAGATTTCCGCATTCTAGGAGGACAAAATTGGTGAAAATCGTCGGAGTGTCAATTTTTGGTGTTTATTGGCTTGATATCGTCAGAGCCCCCAGTAAATGACACTTTTAATGAAGATGGCGAGAGGTTTGGTAGATATAATACTGTGAACTGAGGTTTCAGGTCTTAAAACTGAAAGAAATTCGATCAGAACCAGGGGAAAAAAAATTGCTATGTTTGGTTGGGTTTTTAATTCAAAACATTACTTATAAGTTTGATTTCATCATTTGTTTGTGAGATGGTAATAAAAGAAGTAGGTACTTTTTCAAAATAATTATTAGTATAAAATTAATCGAAATCAATTGATAGAGATTCACATTCTTTTCCGGCAGATATTCTGAGTTTCTCAAGTTCTTTTCCTCGTTCTGGAGAAGAAGAAGACATTTCCTGGAGTAGTTTGGCAGAATCCCTCTTTCCCAACAGATTAAATTTCATACTCATGGCAGCTGCTATGATAAGTAATATTACAAAATGGAATAATGGAAAAGTAGTAATGTAAGGAGTCGTCCTTACTCGCTGGTAGTAGGATGGGTGAGAGTGAAAACACAATTCGCCATAGCTAGGGCAGTGTCACTTCGCATAAGAGGAGCCAGACGAACAGTACGATCGCTCGGAACGGAAGATGGAGCGGCTCTTACAGCGTTGATCAATTGTTGAAACAGTTGATCTCCTATCAATTTTTTTCAGGACATTTATAATGCTTCCCAACTTTTTCCCTCCCATGCGCCTAAAGTGTGTCACCCTATAGATATTCTCGAGGTACAAGGACAATAAATTGTTATAAATTGAAAAAAAAAAAAAAAAAAGTATGTAATACTTACATTATTATGTAAGTAGTTTTATTTACCAAGATCCTAGCCCTTCGCCTAATTCTTTCGCTGCATTCTGAAAAGCCTTTTAGAGGCCTCCCCACATGTTTAGATGGCGAACATACTTGATCATCGATGAGTGCCTCTGCATGTGATTCCGAGATAGAAATTTCAGTCTCCCTCCAGCCAAGAAGCATTGTTGGTGAGAAATCGACCGTGCATGCGATGAGCATTGTCCCACCGTGTCTCGAATTTTGTCACCAGGCACCTCACTGAATTCTTAATTGCCTCCATTTGGTCGGTAGATAGTTTCTCAGGATTAGTTTTCACTAAAACTCCTTCAAGTATATTTTCAAACCTTGATGTCGAGGCACTATCATACCAAATTTGATAGCTTCAATGTCTGGGTCATTCTGGAAAAAATTACATTTTTGATGATATAACTAAAAGGGGCAAAAACGGGCAAACTATTTCTTTTGTATCTTTTTATATAGCTGTTCTAGATCGGTCCTAATTTTTGAACTGCACGGAATAATGCGGAATACTGTACTAAAACTCAACTTGAATACTCTCAATGTTAAAAAAAAAGGGTTTCAGCAAGTATACATAACACGGAATGTAAAATCCTTATATTACGGAATATTTCGAAAGTGAATAAGTGTATACTTACTTGATAACTTGTATGAAGAGCGGAAAACAAAATAATTGTCACAACTTCACTTGAACTCGTTTGGATCCCGACTGAATAGGAACAAAGAAAATGTCTTGTCTCCAACAATTTTATCTGTTTGTTGTGCGACATGTTTCTACTTTCCACGCGTTCCAGAAAGGTCCGAAAAATCGAACCTTATCGTTTTCATGACCTCTGACTTTCATTTTTTCCTATTTCGTCCTCCTAGATTGCAAAATTCTCACACTGTGCGCCGCCTTCTTTGTTTTCTCACAAATTTCTACTTAATTGTTTATCATTTGCCGTTCAATGTCCATATTGAGCTTCCGATGAATCGCAGTACGTAGAAACTGTTTAGTCAAGCTAGAACCATGGTTCAGTATCTTTATGTACGCACTAGTATACAGAAGAAGGGACGTTAAATATTTATTACGATGGTATTATCTTGAAACACCTCTCTGCTCTAGAATAATTTTGAATTTATATTACTAGCGGGTTACCCGGCGCGTTGCAACTGGAAAAAGCAAATTACCGACTAAAATGTCCAACAATTCGCAAAAACATTCAACTATTTTTTACTCTAGAACCTGCTATAATTTGCCCTCCGTTAGTTGTTGCGGATTCACTTCATATTCAGGTTTTGTCATACATTTGTGCTCCAAGTAGTGTTGGCATATTAACGCGTACCACTTTTACCACGGTTAATCGTACTTACCCATTGCGAAGGGCGGCCAGTTCGACGATAAGGAATAGTTTTGGGGATGATTCCGATTGCCTTTGTCCTTCCTTAGAGTACCTACAAAGAGTGGGGGAATTTTCGGTGGTCAGTGACAGAAATTAAGAAAAACTACTATGTCGTTTCCCAAAACGAGCACTTTGCTCGCCAAACCCCGCATGTGTGGACACCCCTGCCTCGCTTCAAGGCGAATACCGAGGCCGACCGCGAGTTGCTTGGGGTTAGCCAAACATTCGGTATTTGCCAAACCCCGCATGTGTGGACGCACCTTACGAAATGGATTTATAGGGGTTGTAGGGGGTCCCTGCCCCCTTCCTCCCAATTTTTAAATTTTGAAGCCATGTAAATTGCTCAATTTTTCTTTGAAAATTCGTAAAAATGACAAAAAACAGTATTTGATTTTGATATTCTTTGTAAGGGGAATCTGAAGTTCGGTCAGGGAAAAGTCTGGGAAATTTCAAATTTCCATTTTGGGGGCCAACTCAATTCAATTCAATTCAATAAGAGTGTATTTCCATAGGTACATTGCCATTTTCATTACATAGGTACATTGCTTATATTCTCAAAGTACAATGGTAATTACCCATCCACTTTAAGGCTACCAAAAAAAAAAAAAAAAAAAAAAGAAAACTTACTTCAAAAGTTATAACTATTAACTGTTAGGAAGATTAAATTTACCTGATAGGTAAATTGACAACACGCGTGAATAAATCAATATCGCTCAATAATAATAAATCAATACATCACTAAAATCAATAAATCAATAGACGCAGATGGACTAGATTTGAATTTTCCAAGTAACTTCACGTACACACACTTTCTAAATAAGTTGAACATTTAACGTGTCCTTCAGTAATCAGCCAAGTAAACAAAATTTTCTTATATTTGGCCCTATTAATATTACTGGGATTACAGTACTATGGGGATCTTGTATGACATACATAGAACTCTTGGATCCTTCCAACTAGACTAGATTTAACTGCTTGCGTGTTAAATCTTAACATAGGAAGGGATAGCCCTCGCGCAGCTAACCACCCTTCATGCTTCTGAAAAAACATCAGTATGCTCTTCATGTATAGCTGGTTGAGCGAGAAAATAGGGAGTATGGAAAACAGTTCAGACGTACTAAATCCTTCACTCTTCCTCGCAACTATTTTTAGTATGGCCTTTAGCTTTATGAACAAAGGATCGAGTAATGAACTAGACGCTCCCCCCCCCCCCCATGCTATTATCCCAAATGACAAGATATACTGGACCAAAGATCTGTGAATTGTCAATAGAATAGATTGGCATAAGACGTTCCTTAGATTGTAGAAAATAGATGGAAATCTCCTTAGTTTCATTATTATATATTTAATTTGTTCCTCCCACCGGGTCATTCTCATTTCATTTGCCGCTTTGGGTCGTTCGAGAACCTCAAAAAACGTGAAATATGAAAGTGCTCAAAAATGAGGTTAGATCGGCAAATACTACTCATTGTACATTGCTGATTGTGTTCTATAGATGAACAGTGAGTTTTTGATTGATGTTGTATTTTACATATTTTTTTACCCATCCTTGGTCACACTCCTGAGAGGTAACACTCATGAGATTTTCCAGTAAAAATGGCGTCACACAGGATGATGAAGTGGCAAAACTCGGGGATGGTTACTGTTTGAAACCTGTCACCAAGCAGTATGGTTCTTGATATCGGATTATTTTGTTTAAGCACTAACAACACTAGTAATTAGTGTAACACTCATGATTGAAAATAAAAATACTCCTCATGTTTTTAGGCTTCTTTCACTGTAAAAACTGCTGCAACTCCAAGCACTCCACTGCAGTCTCACATCTTCAACTGGACAATATAACCTTCACTTCTGACTGTTTCCCACCATTTTCCATCGGCTTTCTTGGTCGCAAAAATGATAACACTCTTGAGGTCCCATTGAGAAGAGATGTGGGGGACTGACTGAAAAACTAGTTTTTCACGGGTTGGGAAAAATTTTAAAAATGTAAATTTGGAAATGTAAAAAATGTAAAAGAGGAACCAAGTTACTACAGCTAGTATCCCTGGCCAGTTCTAGATTGTCATTATTTCGTAACAACCTAACTTCTACTTACGTGTTAGGTAGGATGGGGACAGTAACACTCATGAGTTTCCAGGATTTCAGGTTTCATTTCGTCATCACTGAGTATTGATTAAAGGGGATTTTGGGCAGTCAAATTATTACTTCGTTGATCTCCCAACTTATACTACCCTTTTTTTCCCCAAAATCGCTAGTTTTGGTCAAGAATTGTGAGAATTCGTCGTCGGGGACATGAAAGCGGCAAATGAAATGAGAATGACCCACCTCAAATCTTCATCTATTACTACACCCAGATACTTATATGACCTCAATCTACTCAAAACAGGACATACCTACACATTTTTTACTACCGTCACAGACGACAATCTGTACCGTTTGTTTCACTTCCTCTCTATCTCTTGTTTTAGATATTAACGTGTAGGGCCAAGCTTATAGTTAATTTACACGAGGTGATTTATTTTGTGCAGGGCTCCTCGACACGATCACGACGACGGCCGAGAGCAAAAACTGCCCTGGCGTCTGCGTCCACACGCTGGCGACGCTCATCTGCTACGAGGTGCTCGAGGACGTCGCCTGCCCGACGCCGTCGATGAGGTGCTGCATAGAGACGCCGCCGGGCAACGCGACGACGCCGCAGGCGACGCCGCAGCGCCCGACGACCACCACGAAGCGGCCGCAGGTCTGAACGCTGACGTTTATCACGTTTTGAAATTAAAATGTTCCAGTGCGGCATGATCAAATGAGCGAATTTTCGCAAATAATAATTTTTTTAAAATATTATAACGTTTCATCGAATTAAAATTTGAGCACTTGTGTAAAGAAACCACAATTTTATGAAGAAAAGAAAAAAAAAAAAAAAAATCATTCTAGATAATAAATTTTTTTTTGGAATTTCAGTTTTTTTGGCAATTTTTATCGATTTTTCTGCAAAAATTAATGTACATTAAAAATTAAGTACATTTTTCTTGCAAGTCTATTACTTCCCTTACTTAACCCGAAGGGTGAAGGGAAAGTCTTGCAATCATCCTGAGATTTAATTTCATTTTCATCTTTCATTTCATTCATCAATCATTTTCTAGCAACTCATGCTAGGATGGGTATTTTGATCAACATGAACCCATATCTATACGTTTCATGAAAATGTATGTATGTGTGTGTGTGTATCTATACTAGAATAGATATAACTTCCGTATTGGGCGGTGGGGCGTTCTGGTCTATCTCCCCTTGGCTAGCTCCCCCTCCATACGATTCCAATACGGAAGTTGTATCTATTCAAGTATACGTATGTAACTCGTATACACGATTGTGACGTTACGGTACGACACTAAAAAATTCCAATTCTGGGGTTAGGTTTTTATATCCCCAGAACTGTAGAAAAATCAGTTTAAAATGATCATTTTTAGGGGGTTAAAAAAAAAAAAAAAAAAATCAGAATAGGTGAAAAAACGTTGTTTTTAGCACTTTCTTGCCTTTTCTCCAAAATGGCGCGAGAGATTTTGATGAAATTCGCAGGATTTACTCTTCTTGTGGGTTCAAATGATACTAGACACCCCTCATGATTGGGAAAATACTCTAAGAGAGGTAATCAGCAAAATACTTCCAAAAATAGGTTTTTTAGCACCTTTTTTGGTCTTTCCTTGAAAATGGCTCGAATGATATTGATGAAATTCACAGGGTTTACTTTTCTTATGGATAAAAATGATATTCGATACCCGTCATGGCCAGGAAGATGCCCTAAGGACAGTAACAAGCTAAATAAATGTAAAAACATAATTTTTAGCACTTTCTTAGAATTAAAAAAAAAAAAAAAAAATAAACAGTAATTTAATAAAAACTTCCCAAAGATGCGATCCATCATGATAGCATCTATGTAAAATGAATACAAGTTAGGAAAGTAGTGTGAAGCCTCGTACCAGATGTTCTTGATCTTGGAATATCATTTAGAACAATTTTCTTACCATATAATTGGTAGTTGACAATTTCTTTGTACTCAAAGTGCTCAAATTTCCAAACAATGAAGCATATAATATTGCAACTTAGTGCTATGCTTTACAAAAATTCGCTCATATCATCGCGCTGCATATTTTAATATTTTTGGGGCTATTACAATAGTTTCATGTTCTACGAAAATCCGCAAAAAGGAAACCTAATCAGAGATTGGACTCGATTATGATCAAAAACACTGCAAATTATTACACAAAGGTTTACTGGTCTGAAATTATTACCTCAACCCTGTGTATATAGTATAGGATATTTTTTACTATCGAAACTCGGGGATTCGCTCCTCGCAAATGGGTTCACTGCATTACAGCACCAGGACGACATAATTTTACGCTTTTTAGTAAAGTTGAAGAACAAGACGATCAATGACTAAGTCATCTTCACATGAAGTAAAAGGGTTGCATACTTGAACTATGTTCGTTCTTTGCCCATTAATTACAATTAATGTATTTTCTGTAGGTTGATTAGAGAAAAAAATCAGTCTCAGAAGGCCCTTATCTGATAAGTTGTTTTCTATATTTAATAACATTGCATTCACGTCGTTACAAAGGCTTTATATTCCGAATTTCAGCACCGTAGAGCAGTGTTGGGCATAATTTTATCGTCGAATACGAATACGATTGTACTCGCGATAATTATTTGTTGATTCTGAGTCAACTGCGATTATATTCGTATTCGTGTAATCGTATTCGTCTGTCGGCGATTGCACAAAAAAATACAACCCATCAAAATGCGTCACAGTAATCAATTTCAACAGGGCGTCCTTCCTATAATATGCGAAGCCTTGCTAATATTGCCTAGCTTCAGAGAGACGTCCCATTGAAATAGATTTGAGACAAATAAGCTGGGCTCCCAATCGTTGAATTCGCTTTAAGGACGACCCTCTGAAGCTAGGTAATATTAGCAAGGCTTTGCATATTATAGGAGGGACGCCCTATTGAAATTGATGACCGTGACGCATTTTGATGGTTTGTATTCGTGTAATCGCCGACAGACGAATACGATTACACAAATACGAATATAATCGCAGTTGACGCAGAATCAACAAATAATTATCGCGATTACAATCGTATTCGTGCCCAACACTGCCATCAAGTAAAAGGGTTGCATACTGAAACTATGTTCGTTATTTGCTCATTAATTACAATTAATGTATTCAAGTAGGTTGATTAGAGAAACAAAATCAGTCTCAGAGGGCCCTCAGCTGATAAGTTGTCTTCCATATTAAATCACATTGCATTCACGCCGTTTCAAAGGCGTCATATTCTGGATTGAAGCACCGTAGGTCGACCAGGACAGAATTTAGTCTTTGAGGCCCCTCAGCTAAACACTCGACCTCCATAACTTGTTACCGTAAAACGCTGTGAAGGCGGACAAAAAAGACGTTTTTTGGAAATATTATCCTGCAGAAATTAAGCTAAATGCTTCCCGAGCTCATTGTAGTTTCCTTAGGATCTCCTCTTTCAGATGATGTGCCAAAAAAATTTTTGGGGTGCTTCTGCCCCCCCCCCCCTTTTTTTATATGTTGAAGGTTGTCCGGGTCGACCCGACATTGTGGGGTGAACCCGGACACCGCTTTTTTTTCTATGAAAATCGCCTTCAACAACCTAGATAACCGAACCCGGACACTTTTTACATTTTAAAAAAACTTTATTATCAACAAGAACTAGGATTTGGAACCCTCAGCTGAAAGAACAGTTACCACCGTGGGTATGCACGCTGATGCCCTTGACGTGTTGCCAGATTGTGGTTTTGGGGACATTATATTTTTTCTGGAGCTCCCTGAGGCTTGTTTTTTTGGCTTTTTACTCAATAACGGCAAGTGACATATTTTCCTTGCAACATTTAAACAACATCGTCGGGCCTACCTTCGTTACATACCAAGGAGGCATTGTCCGGGTTTACCCGCCAACGTTGCCACTTAACACTACAACGTTCACCAATAACACAAAAGTGAATGAAATTCTTTCAAATTTTCAGGAATCCTAGACTAATATATTTACAAACGATCAATGAACAAGAAATGCACAACTTATCAATAGGACACCCGCCATGTCCGATTTCACCCCGTTTTACGGTAGTGTATTTTACGTATTCCAAAAGCGCTCCATTTCAAATTTCATCATTGTAAGTCGATTGGGAAAGAAATTAGCCCTTCAGGCCCCTTCAGCAGAGCAAAGCGCCTCCGTGCCTCGTAATTGTTTTCGAGGTGTCCCAAAGGAGTTCCATCTTAAATTTCCGCACCGTCAGTGAATTAGAAAAGGAATTAGCTTAAGGGGTCCCACAGCTGATCAGTATCCCTCCATAATTTGTAATTGTATTATAGATGGTTTACGACTCGAAATGCGTAGAATCCTAAACGCAGAACTCGTCTATAATCATTAAACGAAATCTACTGTACATATATATACAATATCTAAATAAATTTAACTGCATAGACGTAGAGGCCTTCCGAGGAGACATTGATTTAACTAAACACCTATACATCACTAGTCCTCCTATATTTAACAAGAGCTGACCAACTAAAAATCAATGGGGTGATTACCTACCTTCGCTTCACAAGCCCAATAGGATGCAGAAGCTATAAACTAGATTTCATGAATTCAGAATTCCATTGGAATTATACAGGGTGCGGCAGTGAGGACGGATGGTTTTAAAAAAATCATAAAATAGTTAATTTTTACTCAAAAACAAATTTATTAATGCAATCAGGTTCGCAAGGAAATAGCATTTGAGAAAGTCTAGTGTGAAAAATCACATGAGGCATGTGGTGGCCGAAATTGTTGATGCAGTGCTGGAGGCGTTCTTGGAAGTTCGTGTAGACTCTCTCCAACATAACCCTACGTCGTAATGATCACCAACTTCTTTTTCCCTGAATTATGACGGCGACGTGTTCCAACCCGACGTGTGTGGTTCCAGCAGGATGGGGCGACCGCCCACATAGCCAGAGCATCAATGGACGATATTCGCCCTCTCTTCCCTGGTCGCCTTATTTCCAGGTTTAGCGATGTTCATTGGCCTCCTCGGTCCCCAGATTTATCCATATGCGATTTTTTCTTATGGGGACACCTCAAGGCTTAGAGTATACGAGAACAAGCCCCGAACTCTGGACGAATTGAAGGACGCAATTCGCGTGGAAGTCGCCCAAGTTGAGAGAGTATGTTGGAGATAACGCCCAAAACACCTCCAGCACTGCATAAACAATTTCGGCCACCACATGCCGGATGTGATTTTTCACACTTGACTGTCTCAAATGGTATTTCCTTGCGAACCTGATTGCATCAATAAATTTGTTTTTGAGGGAAAATTAACTATTTTATGATTTTTTTAAAACCGTCCGTCCTCACTGCCGCAAACTGTATCAGCTGATACAATTGTCAGAGTTTTCAGTTAAATAAATAAATAAACAACATTTTTCAACATTAAAACATGGGTTTCTCCCCTAACTAGCAAAGTGAGAGGAAATCGACTAGACCTTTGGGAAGCTGAGATTCTGGCGCATATTTCAGGACTACGGGCTAAATTTCTCATGAAGAATTTTATTAGACCGTCAGAGTATGAAAAAAAGTGGTCAATCTGAAGATTTGACAGAATTCACTTTTCAGATTGATTTTTAACCAATTGAGAACCGTCTTAAAAAACTATTGTGGTACATTTGGGAGATGGGAAATTTTTTATTCTTAACAACGGTATAATCAAATTTGAATTTTCTCAGGTAGTTAAGTAAAGGAGTTATGGCCGTTTTAGTGAGTTAAGGTCGAAATCACACAAAAAAATCTTAAAAGTGAAAAAACACGGATTTCAAGCGGAGTAAAAAAAGTTATAGGGCAACTTTTGTAGCGAATTAGTTGTACATTCGATCCCTGGCCTGTATAAATGCTCATTAATTGCATCGATTAAAATGTTTTGTACAGATGTTGGACAGTTTGACCCTGTTCGTATTCCATTAAATTGTTCCTTTAAATGCAATTTTGAAAACACACGTTTTATTGAGTAACGTTCTGGCATGTACTTGGACGAGTTATCATAAAATACAAAAATGAGATTCCTTTCGCAGGTAGACAGAAACAGATCGAACTTCGGACTACTAGAAGACATACGAGACTTGACGCAGAGTTGAACAATTAAAAATTGAATTGAAAAAATACAGTAGGTAAATGGAAAGTTTTGACCCAAACCTACAAACTTACAACCAACTAATCTGCCTTCCCCAAACTCCTACTCTATAGAGTTGAGACACTCTGAAGCAGCTGCTCAAGCTTCCTCAGACATCCCCTAGAGTGTGTTGGAGCTGTTTCATCTTTCATTCTCGTGCCAGGAATCAGACCTGTTACAGGTATGTTGGGAGTCACTAGTAGTAGTGGGAGGGTACCCACACTAAAGCTGAAAGTAATTGTAAACACGATTACGATTTCAATCATAGCGTTTATGAGTTGGGATTACAAAATACGATTGTAATCACAGAACCTGAAGACATGATTATGAAATCGATTACACTTATGATTACTATTAAGATTATGATCGTTGTTGTTAGGCCAAAATCACATTAAAAACTTGTGATTACAGTCATAATCGCAGAAAATTTTGTGATTACGAATACAATCACAGAAAAACTGTGATTACGAATGCAATCATAATCGTAATCATAAATGTAATCGTAATCATAGGTATCTTAAGGTTTTGTGATTACAATCATAATTTTAATAAAAACTCTGAAACCCTATTATTGTAATCAATTTTGTGATAACGATTACATCCAACTCTGGTACATACAAACCAACTAATCTGCCTCACCCGAACTCCTACTCTACAGAGTTAAAAAAACCCTGAAGCAGCTGATCAAGCTTCCCCAGACATCCACTAGAGTGTGTTGGAGTTGTTTCTTCTTTAATTCATTATCACTTTTATGGCAGTGAAACTTTATTTAAGAACTTCTGATTTTTAGATTATTACCGCTAAACCCATCAACAAGCCCGAAGCTGCTGCGAGCACCATGACGAAGAACGACCAAGGTACTGATCTCTCGAGTCAGTTATTATTCTAATATTTTAGCAGAATGTAAGTATTGCTATGTCGATTTTAATTTCAATTTATGTTTGTGATGCACGAAATTAAATTGTGTTGCATGGCTGGTCAGTAGAACGCGATTTGTGTACCTTGTTGAATACTTTTTGATACTCTGAAATACGTCAGTTATATAAAATTTGGGTTGATAAACGTGATATACTATATAAGTCCTAAATATGTGTGTTGTAAGAAATTTTAAATTCACCGAAATATTCGATTTGCAAAAATTTAGAAAGCAAGATAGTTGTCAAACATAATTATGAAGGTGGTTGCATTTGTCAATGCTAAGTCTGAATATACGAGTACACATTCCTCATTTATCATCAAATAGGTACTTACATCAAGTTTTCCCAAAGTTCTAAAAAGGTTCTTTTAACTGTGATTTTTTATTTTTTGGTCTGGTGAAAGGAGTTTTGTTCAATTATAAATGGTTTCTTTGAATCAATTGTTGATAATGTGTTACACATTAACCTGAAATTTTTTTAATTTTTAATTTTATGTATTCATAAGAAACTAGACATTGAGAAATTTGACAGCTAATGTCAGAGTTTATGTTAATTAGTTTTCATTAGATGATTTTTAAACGTATGGTGCACTGACGTCATTGTATCCCCTCACATGCGGGGTACAACTGTGACGTACCTAGCATAGTTGGTGCCAAAATTTTCAGGTTAAAATCTTCTTGAATTTAAAAGCTAACCGAACGGATCGGTTGATAATCGTGGATATAATTAGGCACATTGGATTATCTTTACTTGAATTATATGGACTTGATGAGTGGACGTCGAAAAATGAGCTAATATTGCCTCTAGAATTTGGTAAGTGGTTGAGATTGAGTGTTCGAATCTCGGTATCTCATAAGTGAGGAAAGGGAAGCCTTGAATGAAATGATCATTACAAGTTTTGGTATTACTTAGTGGTCAGCTGATCTGCTGCTGATCACGCTCGCAGAGCTGTAGTTTGTTTAGGCCTATAGTGATTCTCACTTTTGTTTGTTATTGAATTTTATTGAATCTTCATATTGGTGCAACAGGTCACAAAGATTGTCCGGGAGTTTGCGTGGCGGAAAGGATAGCAGACTACTGCGAGGCCGTTCTGACCGGGAACAGGACCGGCCCTGGAGCTGACAGCTTGTGCAAAGAAGGGCTGAGGTGCTGCGTCACCAGAGACGCCTTCCCCTGGGCACAAGCCCCGTCCCCTCACAACCGCAACAGCAGCAATCAGCAGCCAAGCTCGACTCCCAGGTCTACGACGCTGACTACGACCACTCCTTACCCTACCAGGGCTACGGCATCTCCTCAACAACAGGTAGGATGACAAACTGTTCAATGTCTGACCTGTAATTCCGTTTTAGCATCCTTTAAAACCCACAATCGTCTGCCACCCAAAAGAGCTGGTGGATTGTTCAAATAATTCCACAAAGCGCAAGTTAATCCAGACAAAAGCACCAGTGGTTTGAACTGCAGAATTATGGAAACACAACAAAAAGCGTCAGGGTTGTGGTGGCATTAACCCTTGAAAAATTATAAAGACGTTAATAAATGCATTTCTAAAAAGTCTTGTTAAATTCCTAGCCCTTAAGGTAGCAAACTGAAAGTTAGTTTCTTGAAAGTTTTCATGATCTCGATTTTTCAGTATTTCAGCCCCTAATTACCACTACTTGCCTAAGGGTTGATCAAAATTGATGTCGATGTTACTGGCACATCCGCGGCAAATTTATGATTTTTGAGCCAGATTTCAAAAAGTTGGGTCCAGTAGTTTCGAAGAACAGCTTCGGACGGACTTTTTTCATTCGATGTTTGGATTCTGCGCATCTTGAAACGTAAACCAACTAATTTTAAAACTTCAATTCCAAACAAAAATGTTCTGTTGCAACCAATAAATTAAAATCATGCATCATGTTTTCTAACGTCGCAATGATGCTCATTAAAAAATTTCTGCTTCCTAGGTCGATTAGAGAGAAATGAGCTCTAGAGCTCACTCAGCAGAGCAGGTTGGGTCCTCTCTTGTTTTATCGTACACAGCAGACCTTTAGATGCTCAATACGAAATTTCAGCTTCCTAAGTCTAATACAACTTCAAAAACAGCTGCTTTTGGACTGCATGCCATCAAGTTCAATGCAAAGAAGTGTCAATTTCACGTGTGGATGTAAGTACCTGGGGTGATATACAAAGATACAAGGAGAGTCTTTTTGCCATCAATGATGGTTTCAAATGCACAAATATCTTCAACACCATCATGTGCAGTCGAAATACGCTTCAAGTCAATTCTCTTTTGTTAAACTTCATTAGGTGATGGTCAATGGACTCAGTTTAAAGTTTTAGTTTCGTAGGACGAATAGCATGGAAATTAGAAAACTCAGTAGACTAAGGTGGTTCCGCACGTTGAAATTCTATTCTACCTGTCTCATACAGGCTCTGTTTCAAACTTCAGCTAAGACGTACCTTATACTCAGTAATACCTACCATGCAGTGCATTCTTTTCGCATTATTAGTTCATTATAGTTACTTAGCAATATTAGTTTATAATGTAGTGTAATCAATCAGCTTTACTTGAGACTACAGTGGCTCAGAGTTCATGAGATGTTGTGATGAAATGAGAGCATTCCGAAAATTGGCTAACGATTTTCCTGCAATGAAAACTAAGGAAGTTATACCTACTTCCCTTGCAACGCATGGTTGTACGTGTGAATCAATAGAAAACATGACGGCTTAAATCGTGCTTAATTACGCTTAATTTTCAAGTTTAACATTTTCTCGATTTTTATTTATTTTTGGTCAAAACCCAGCAGTAAAACATGATACTTTCATGTTAATAATAAACCAATAACCGACTGTACGAGAGCAAGATACAAAAATCTCCCAGCTTTGAAGACTTTCCTGCTATAAAGTCAGTCACCGTGACTGTTGTTTTCAGATCTAAATGACAATGCTCTGATTCGTCTAGGAAATCCGCTCTCATCAACCTCTAAAGAAAACAATAGCCCTTGCAGAAGTTAGTTACGAAGTTTTGTTCCTCCTGTTTCAAAACACGAACGCATCAATATGTTTCCTCGTCCCCATTGTCCAGTTGCTATTACGCGTACCTATCCTATTAGTTGACTCGAAGGTTTGAGATGACAAATGATTGCGATTGATTGTTTAGTCATGGTTGTATAACGTCTTAACATATATCGAAACTGAATTTAGTAAAAAAATATTGTCTATTTCCACGAGAAAAAAGAGTTACATTGTTAAATCGATGTAGACGGCTAGATCATCATCGGTAACGAACAACAAGTACACACATTAGAAAGGACCAGCCAGTGTTATATAGTCACAGGTGAAGGGAGGTTGAATCCCATTAGTCGAGAGATAGGGGAAGGGTCTGAAGTCGCGACCAATTAAGTGCAAGCAAAGTGAAGGGGATTATTGCTAATCAGATGAAGTGAAAGGAGGGGGGAAGAAGTACTCAATCAGGTTTTAACAATGTGAAGGGATAATTCCAAGCTTTATAGAAATGGAATTATCAAATGTGAAATATTTTATTTTTATTAGGATATCCTCATTTAAACATTTACCAGATCTGTAACTTCTGATAATTTCGAATTCTTCAATTACATTCAACATACCTCCCTTTGGACGAAAATTAAGAAATTGTACACACTGTCTATCTAACAAATCAAAATTATAACTATGATTGGATTCCTTAAGATGTTTTGCAAATGTAGACAACCTTATTTTTCCTGAAATCCTCCTGATACTCGTCTATTCTTTCCCTGAATTTCCTACTGGTTTAACCGCAATATTTATAGCTACAAGAACATTTTAGTTTGTAAATCCCACTTTTATCCTGAACATTGATTTTGTCTTTAACGGAACCTAGTACCCACTTTGTAACTCCTCTATGATAGAACTTTACCGATTTTATCAGAAATTTTCCCATAATAAGGTATACTTATATATTGTTTTTCTTCCAAAGCTTCATATTCCCTAACCAGATTGGAAACTTTATCTCTACTCTTTTTCCTGAGAACCTTAGCCTATATAGTATCAACAAGATCTCCTCCATATCTATTACTAGCTGCTATGCTTTTGATAGCGGATTTTGATAAATGTTGTTCACTCATTGGAATAGATAGTGCTCGGTTGATCATACAATGGAAAGCTGCAAGCTTATGGACTATAGGGTGATTTGAATTACTATGGATAGTTATATCGCTATACGTATCTTTTCTATCAATTGAAAAATCATGCTTTTCTTTTACCAAAGAGACAGACAGATCAAGAAAAATGAGATATATCAAGTTTATTGAGTTGGAATTTACTTCCACTGAATTGAGCTTACGACTTCTCAACTTAGGAATCCCAACATTTCTAGATTGTGCAGTTGCTATTACGCGTATCGTATTTTTTGACTCGAAGGTTTGTGATGATAAATTATTGCGATTGATTGTTTCGTCATGGTTGAATAACGTACATCATATATCGAATTAATTGATATTTCAACCTTCATTTACTACCCTCTAGGGTTGATTAAAATTAATGCCGATATTATTGGCATATCCCCGGCCTATCTATGATTTTTAGGCAAAGTTCATGAAGTTTGGTTCAGCAGTTTCGAAAAAGCTTCGGACGGCGTATGGCGGACGGATGCCTTTTTTTTTATTCGAATTTGGATTTTACTCATCATAAACGAACAAATTTTGAGAGGGGGTTACATTTTTTCTTGGTCAATTACAAAGGTTCATTATTGAAAAAACTAAACCAAAATTAATAAGACGGGAGAAATCTGTATTACGCAGATCACATCTGCGGGTGCGGTCGTGAACGATATAATTCCCCTTTTACTGATATAATCATATTAACCCATTAATTACCTTGAAGGTACCTCCTTATTTACTTACTTATTCACATACTGTAAATAAACTGTATGGTTTTGCAAGTTTCCATACGTTATTCTGTTATTAGTAATTCATCTAATTCATTTTCTTTCGCGATGAGTGCGGTCGGCCCAGGGAAAGTTGGCTTTCTGTTCTAGAAGTTTCTAAATCAAATCGTCGCCGGAGAGTGGGCTGCGGATTCCCAAGATGCATACGGGCTCTGAGCCGAAGGTAGCGAAGTGAAAATGATTTTGAATGTCGTGTGGTACCTTCGAGTTTTCGTACGAATGAGATTATAGAGATTGTAGAGTTTAACGAATATTCGTAGAAAATGAATCCATTGCAATGGCTCCAAAAATTTTGAAATCAAAATTTTCGAAAAAATTGAAATCCGTTTTGAGACATTTTGAAACGAATCCTAAAGTTTAACGCATTTTCATATATATGTGTGTCTGTGTGTGTGTGTCATTCCAGACGATAACTCTACTTGAGATTGAGATAACAATTTCGTTCTTGCGCCAAAAATCAAGCTTTCCAAACGAAAGGATTAGTTTGTTGGCCAGCACTTTTTGAGCACATTAAATTTGTCAAAATTCAAAAAAATGTGTTTAAAAAAATCACTAAAAATTACTGAAAACGTCTAAAAATTGTTAAATTTATATTTTTATCAGAAGTTTGGTCGACAGAAGTTTATCGACGATGAACTAAAACAAAAAAAAAAAAAAAAAAAAAAAAAAAAAAAAAAAAAATATTCACAAATTATGGTGAAAAATTGTACTTAAATTCCATTAATATTTGCTGAAAAATCGATTAAAAAACTGAAAAATTGCTAAACATCCAAAATTTGTTGTGAATCGTAGAATATGATGTAGAAAGAGTTTATGTACCATAAAATTGGTGGTTAACAATTTCTTTGTACTCGAATTGCTTAAATTTCAAAACAATTTAACCTAATATAATACGATTATTAACGAAAATTCGCTCATACGATCATGCTGCATGACTAGAACTTTTTTTTCTCATAACATTTTATTAATATATTTACGACCAAAGGAGAGTTTTTGTATTTCTCGTAAACACGAAAACAAGCAGTTAGAGCGAGCAAGATGAGTGCCAACCTTTTTGCATCGATTTCTCGTAGCGTTTTCGTAAGCCCGAGAGAAAGAGAACTATTCTAAGGCGTTAACGTGACTCTTGTAGTGAATCACTGCTCAAAACTCAATTGTCAGAGTAGACAATTTCCAAAATATAACACGAATTAAGAAACAACGACCTCTAAGTACACCATATAAAAACGATTCAGCCTTGAAGCGAAATCTTGTGAATGAAAAAGCTGAAATCTAACGTCGAAAGCAAGAACAAAATGCTGCTAATGCATTCTGGTTGAGGTGAGGAAAAAAAAAAAAAAAAAAAAAAAAAAAAAAAAAAAAAAAAAAAAAAAAAAAAAAAAAAAAAAACTCGGCGCTCCGCGCCTCGCCAGGGGGCAAGCCCCCTGGACCCCCGGTTACCTCTATTTACATACTTCGGACGAAATTATTGAAACACAGAATGTGTTTGCGTTGTCGCGCAACCAAGTGACAACCAAACAAGCGTCATTGTTTACTATTCATTTATAATATCAATTTATATAGTTATAGTATGAAACTACGAAAAAAAATACGAAATAAATTCGTGATAAGTAAATCAAGAGCGATTTATCAAGTAAATGTCCTAAAGAGGCTACATACGAAATTACAGCTTCCTAGAGTGTAAAGTATAGAAATTAGCTTTAAAAGCCACTCATCTGATCCGGACCCTGGACATCGTCAAGTAAATGTCCTAAAGAGGCTACATACGAAATTACAGCTTC
The DNA here is from genome assembly GCA_030762985.1 of Adelphocoris suturalis. Lineage (NCBI taxonomy): Eukaryota > Metazoa > Arthropoda > Insecta > Hemiptera > Miridae > Adelphocoris > Adelphocoris suturalis. Next base: position 22,671,616 of record CM061049.1, read on the forward strand.
CTAGAGTGTAAAGCATAGAAATTAGCTTTAAGAGCCACACATCTGATACGGACCCTGAGCATCGTCAAGTAAATGTCCTAAAGAGGCTACATACGAAATTACAGCTTCCTAGAGTGTAAAGCACAGAAATTAGCTTTAAGAGCCACACATCTGATCCGGACCCTGAGCATCGTCAAGTAAATGTCCTAAAGAGGCTACATACGAAATTACAGCTTCCTAGAGTGTAAAGTATAGAAATTACCTATTCAAATTATTTAACCTCCGCTTCACAAATCAAACCGTTTTCGTAATATTCAGATCACCTGCTATGAATCAAATCATCGAAACACAAGCTCAATGAAATCACCAGAAATTAACAAGCGGTTGCAATCATGTTCACAATATCAATTATTGAGAATGATCACCTGTGTGTAAACAATTATTTATATAACCATGCTCATAACTCAGTTTGTTGGACACGCACTTCGCAGTAGTTAACATAATATTGTTGGATAAATCGAGAGCTTTCGAACGAATGGTCATCGAATTTTTTGGGATGAAAAACGACGAAGTACCATTTCCCTAGCAACGACTCGGTTGTACGTGAAAATCATCCGTCACACATTTCGTTCCCATCCCGCGTTCCATTTTCGGCTAGTTAGTCCATGGCTAAAACACATTCTGTGTTAAAACCACGAAAGAAAGACAAATACAAAGGTTAAACCAACAACAAAAGACGGCACGGGGAAAATTCAGGCGATTTTGTCGGGTGTGTGTGTGTGTCCATGCCTACTGCATGATAGTTGCTAAGTTATTCTAGAGTGTTATCCTAGAGAAAGGTCAAGTTGTCGTCTCGTAATTACGATTCCGAAAAAGCTGAGCACGAGTCTTCCCGTTCCAAAAAGCGTTTCCACGTTACGAAAACCTCTTCTCGCTTCGGAAAGGCCATTTTCGTATACAGAAACTCTCTAAAATCTCTCTTACCTAGATCTGGCGTTGCAGAGGTGAGGATGAAGGATCACGTTTTGGTTTATTATTTTCAATAATGAACCTTTGTAATCGACCAAGGGAAAAAAAAAAAAAAAAAATTAACACCCGGAAATTGGTGGTTTACGTTTCAAGATCCGTAGAATCCAAAAATCGAAAAAAAACCGTCTGTCCCTCGTACGCGGTTTTTCTCCGAAAATACTAGACCAAACTATATGAAACTTGTGTTAAAAATCACATTTGGGGTCCAGATTTGGGGTCTAGAAGCTCGGCATCAATTTTTACCAACCACAAAGGGTTGTATTAAAGCGCTAACATTAAAAAAATCGAGATCTCGAAAACTTTCCAAGTAACAGTAATAATTTCTTGCTTGTCAATGGTAAATTCAATCCCAAAGAATCGAATAAAACCACCCGCAACGCTGAACGTTGAATAGTTCGCATTCCCTAAGGGCTTGAACATCGAGAAAAAAAAACCTTCGAATTTCTAAGCGCAAGAAGATGGAGAAATCACGCGCTGCTAGCCGATTGATGGATTAGACAATCAAGCTTCAAATCCCATCAAAGATCGCTAGATAGGTAGCGATACTGGAATTATACATGAAAATTTCCTTATAAATATAAGCTGATATAATGCCAATTGGAATTATCGTGATGCAGTTCCAATGGAATTTATTATAACGTTGCGAAATCGAGTTTAACTTCTGTTGTCCGTGCGATGTACCCACTAGTGAAGTATTGGTACCTAAATGCTAAATTTAATCTCTTAAATATTGCTCCCAAATCTACCTATAGGGAGCGAAAGCATTGTTTTCACTTTCGAGAGATGTTGTGGTCTCACCTAAAATCAAACGGCTGTTGTTTTTTTTACAGTGGTAAAATTCCCGCTAGTATTTTACGTTTTAGAAGTTTGTGAGAAGCACTACTCGGTGTTTTCATCTAATTAATCGTCCTTCTTGGTATCTCTTACAGGCTCAGGGACCCGGTCATCAATGTCGCGGGGAGTGCGTGTCTGGCTTCTTCGCTCTCTTCTGCGACAAGATCGACATGGAGGCGAGTTGTCCAGGTGAAGACAGTTGCTGCATCACAAACCCAACAGGAGGAGGAGCTACAGGAAGCGGCAGCGAACCCCAGAGGCGACCACCTCCGCCAACCACCACCACCACCCAAAGGTACAACAATAAGAATAATAATAATAATAATACCACAATATTAGGCACAAACATAACTTTTATGTGGGTGCCAAGCCATGTAGGTATTCAAGGCAATGAGTGTGCTGATGCCCTGTCAAGGAGAGCCATTGGTGATGACTCCATCGAAATGTTGCCTATGCGCATTGAGGATCAAATCTCCTACATGCAGCATAAAGCCAATTCCATCTGGCTCGAGCAATGGCACGGCGAGGTCACTGGTCTGCGTGGAGTCCTTCAGGACCTTTGCCCGGTTGATCCTTTCGTGACCCACCTTCCAAGGAGGGACCGAATAGTGGTCAATCGGGTAGCCTCTGGCCATACCCGTCTTACTCACAGACACCTGCTGTATCCAGTAGCTCGTGATGTTGTGTGTGGGGGATTTGGGGATGATTTGTCTATCCGCCACTTGTTGGAGGATTGCCCAGCCCTCATGGACCTCAGGGTCCAGCATTTACACCCTCAGTGTTTAGAGGTTCTGTCAGGATCAGACAAGGTCCAGTCCCTGTTGGTGTACCTGAAAGCCGTTGAGCTTTACAACGAGCTGTGATATGTGATCAGTAATATATTTTTGTGCTATCTAGTCATAACTTTGGTACGAAATTCACTTTGGCGATTATATATAGTAACGTATATTTAGTTATTAGCCTATTCTAGATCTAGTCTTAGTTGTATTATGTTTTTTTTAAATCCACTCTAGGGACTAAACAGTGATCCCCCTTCCTGTACCCCTTATTTTGTCCTCCTCCGATTTGCCAGTGGAGTCCGTGAAGGCACCCCGTTTCGTGGTGGAGGGTAGCATGGCCCCCCTTGGAATCGTGCCACTTGCAGTGTCCCTTTGGACACCTTGTTCAATGCCGCTAATGCCCCCTATGGTTGAGGTGCGGCTTAAACCACTAAATAAACAAAAAAATAGACTATGTAAAATTGCGAGGTCCTGGAACTGAAAAAGTGTAAACCCTTCTCAGAGGCACGATGCGCCATGTCTGATCATATTTATAAACGGGGTTAAATAATTATATACCAATGATCTGCGTAAAAGAGTTTTCTAACTCAGAAATGATAAACCATTTTTTAATAACTTGCAGCGTTTTTTAAACGTAAATTCCGAAAACCTGGCGCATATTCAGTGAAAGAAACAGCTGTTTGCATTGAGCTGTTGATAATAAATTATTGAGCATTTTGTAAAAACCATATTCCTAATATTACCTAAGCAACTTTCATTCAGAATTATATTCGTTCAAAATTGTTTCTTTTCAAGTGTTAATCTTATTTCCCTTATTTTACTTGTTTTTGTTGCATATTTGTTGAATATTTCATTGGTTTTTACTACATGTTCTATGGCATATTCATGCTGCATATAAATCCAGTCTCTCCTTATAAGATATAGCTTCAGAGAGACGTTCTAAAAATGTATATACATTATAGTTGTACCAGAGAATTATGCATTATTTTTACCACCTATAGTTCATTTTCTTAAGTTTTCTTTTGTTTGTTAACAAAGCCGTTTTATTTTCTTGCAGACCGACCAGCCCACCTCAGCAGCAGCTGCCCAAGTGCCCAGGCTACTGTTTCCCGAGCATCATGGCAGCTTTCTGCGAGAGGCCGTCCGTACTCATCCCCAAAACTTCATCCTGCACTGGAGGTAAAGAAATATTCCACAACTAATGGGGAAACATGACATTTTAAAATCTTTTCCCCACATTCACATAATTTAAATTTAAGTAGGCATCAGTCAATAATATGAGGACATTTTACCTTGAGCAGTTAGGTATCGTATTTCATCCTGTTCTGCCAGAATCTGCTCATCTGATGGTTAATATCTGACGCTAAAATTTTCTAGGTGCTTAGGAGCAGAATTAAGCAACATGCAACCATGAATCGAATAATTATACAGTAATTATATTGTTTATCTATAGGTACCTATTTTTTTAATACTTAATATATATCAATGTATTATTTATTTTATTAGTTTTAATTAGAAACTAAGTTGATAATATAAATGATGAAGTTTCCAGAGTGGTTTTTAGTATATTAGCGATGTGGTGCAAAGTTGAAAGGGTCTCCCTAATCTTCCAGTCTATCGATGACATTCTCAGCGGATTTCTTACATTCTACACTCCAAGCTGATAATTTGGATACCAAAGCATCCCGGAAAACCTAGGGAAAACCTCGGAAAACTCAGAAGGATCCGGATCTTGCCAGTCTTATTAAAATAAGGCGATATCGATGACAGTCTCAACGGATTTAGGTTCTACTCAGTGAGATGAGAATATTGATACCAAATCATCCTGAAAAATCTCGGGGAAACCCTGGGAAAATAGCTCTGGAACATTTCGCATTTTGCCAATTTCCCTAAAATGGGGGAAAATTGATGACAGTCTCAGTGGAAAATCGATCTAGATTTTAGTCCAGTTATGCAACCTCTATGGAGGGGTAAATGGTGGGGGTGGGGGGGGGGGGAATATAAGAAATCATTATATTTGTCTTTTTTCTCTTGTTTTAATTCTCAACAAAATTATATACAATCCATTCATAGGGACATCAGTAATGCATTCATTACTTACCAATACGTTTTTTCCGATTTATTTAATCTACGTAGGTATTAAAATATAAACCAACCAATTTTGGCGGGGGGTTAAAATTTAATTTTCTTGGTCGATTACAAAGGTCCATTATTGAAAATAATAAACCAAAGTGATTTTCAAAAAAGCCTACGATGCATCATGTAGGTATCTATGCCGAGAATGGATAAAATCCACGCAAAAATAGTCGACTGAATTCCATATGAGGTGCCCCCTGCCCCTCCCTGGACCTTGTCTGGGATGCGTGTTGACCTTCGCATGAGGGTCGGGGTCAAGGGGAATACACCCCCTCACATCCTCAGGTGTCGCTACACTGAGGCAATCCAGCGATATGCTGGACACACTCTTCTTTTCACTGATTGCTCAAGACACCTGATGGTGTTGGCTTTGCTGTATGGAGCCCCAACTTCCAAGTCACTAGACGCCTACCACCAGTTGCGTCTGTGTTCACAGCAGAGCTGTGGGCAGAGACACTGGCTATTCGACACTGCCAATCATTGGGAGTTGGGAATTATGTGATTTGTAGCGATTCACTAAGTACCATCAAGGCGATTAGGGACTCATATTCTGATGATCCTTTAATACAAGGCCTACGTGGATCACCAAGCTACACCAAGCCACGACATTGGGCTCAACCATAACTTTTATGTGGGTACCGAGCCATGTGGGTATTCATGGCAATGAGTGAGTGTGCAGATGCCCTTGCAAGGTGAGTCATTGGTGATAACTCTATTGGTATGTTACCTATACGCATAGAGGATCAAATCTCCTACATGCAACATAAAGCCAATTCCATTTGGCATGAGCAACGACAGGGTGAGGTCACTGGTCTGCATGGTGTCCTTCAGGACTTGAGCCCGGTGGGCCTATTCGTAACCCTACTTCCAAGGAGGGATCAAATAGTGGTCAACCGGGTTGCCACTGGCCATACCCGTCTTACTCACAGACACCTGCTTAGTGCAGAAGCTCGAGATGTTGTGTGTGGGAGGTATGGGAGTGATCTGTCCATCCGGCACTTTCTTGAAGACTGCCCAGCCCTTTTGGACCTCCGAGTCCAGCATCAGCCCCCTCAGTGGGTTAACGTTCAAACCGGACCAGACAAGGTCCGATCACTGTTGTTGTACCTGAGAGCCGCTGAACTCTACTACGAACTGTGATATCTGATCTGTGACATATTTATATACATCTAGCCGTAGTTTCATTTCACTTTGCTGATTTTACATAGTAGTGTGTATATAGTTGTTAGCCTATTTTACATCTAGTCTTAGTTGTATTACTTTATTTTTGGGTTTTTTTATCCACTTTGGGGGCTAAACAGTGGTCATCACTGTACCCCTCATTTTTTTCCCCCTCCGAGTTGCCAGTGGAAACCATGATGACGCACCTTTTTAGTCAAGGATGCCAACATGGCTCCCCTTAGAATCTTGCCACTTCCAGTGTCCCTTCAGACACCTTGTTCAATGCCGCTAATGACCCTTGTGGTTGAGATGCGGCTTAAACCTTTAAAAAAAAAAAAAAAAAAAAAAGTCGACTGAACATTTAAGGAAAGGAGTCTGGGGTCTGCTTAATGTCGAATCGAGACCATTATCAATGCAAAATGGCGGAAGCCAACACCTGATTTTCACGTTTTGCCTACAAAGAAGATAAGTCGCATATTTTTTTTTTCGTTTACCAAAGTGTTTGTGCCTAGTTCGTTTTGTTTTTAAATTGGTTAGAAAGAGAGATTTCTCCACTGACCCTTGGATGGAAGCAATGACATGCCTACATATAACTACCGCACTCAGATCCTGGAGACATTCTTCCCATATCTCTTCCTTCTCCTCTGATAATTCTGCACAGAGTTGACCAAATCGTACTAGCAAGTACAAAGTACGATTACTAGTAATTGAAAAGTAATTGCAAGTACAAGTCCTCAAAAGTACTCGTTCTTGAAATTGCAGTGGCAAGTACAATTACAAGTATTTAGTAATTGAATAGCCAAGACAAGTACAAGTAAAAGTACTTGCCAATTTTTCAGTTCAAGTATAAGTAAGTGTATGTAAATTGGGTACCAGGTCACGAAGGTCATACAGAGAATGAAGAGGCGGATCGACTGGCCAGGCAGGGGTCGGCTAGAAACTATTATGGACCGACCCCAGCCTTAGGCATAACGCGCAACGCGTGTAAAGCCAAGGCAAATACCTGGACCAACAAAGATCTAAATGAGCTATGGAGAAAAGAGGACAATAGATATAGACATCTAGGTTGTGTATATCTGGCTACGAAAAGAGTAGTTCAGACTGGATTATAACACTGCCTAGAAAGCAAATGAGGAAACTAATAGGGGTCCTCACAGGGCATTTCAGCTTTAAGAGGACCCTTTTCATCATGTCCAAGGTATCTTCACCACTCTGCGAGTGTGGAAGAGGAGAGGACACAGCTGAACACTTTCTTTGCGACTGTGACAGATTTTGGAGATCCAGGCAAGAAGCCCTAGGACACAATACAATCGAAAGGGCCTCACTCAGAGACCTCGATTGGAAATAGATTAAGAAGTTTGTTGAACTGAGCTACAAGTTTAGGGACATAGTGCAGCCGTAGAATCCCCAATTTCTAAAGGGGCCCTTTTGGGGAAATATAAGCCATTAGGCCTGAGATTTCTTTCTACGGAAGCCCTATGCAGTCAGTCAGTCAGTCAAGTATAAGTGCGCGAGTACTTGAGTGAAATCAGCAGGTACAAGAACTTGCACTTGTACTTTAAGCAACACAAGTACCACCCCTTTCCCTCTCAAATCATGAAAATATGTCGGTAATCACTTAATTTCTGACGATGAGCTAGTCGGTGCATCATTGCATTTTTGAAGCAAAAGATGAACTGTGTATTTGGATGCTTCAAAATTTGGTAAAATTTGATTTTAGGGAGCTTTTTCGTGACTTGAACTTTAATTTTAAAAAAGGTAAAGCTCCGATAGATTTCATTCGAAAACGGAAAGACAATCCGAAGCGGAATATTGTTGGTTTTTAACAAACAATTTTATTGTACTTGCTGTACTTGAATTACAATTACAAGTTACAAGTACTTCTAATTGTACAAGCGCAAGTACAATTACAAGTAATTGTAATTGAAACGTGACCTTGGCGGGTACAAGTACTTGTCCTTGTAATTACAAGTACTTTGTACTTGTACTTGTGCGGTTTGAAGTCGAAACAGGTAAAGTAATTGTATTTGTACTTGGCAAGTACTTTCAAAGTACTTGAAGCTGTTAAATCACTAATTCCATTCTGCGCCTTCCATTAACATGCCTCTGAAGTGGAAAATTTCAAGTTCTCACGATAGTAATTGAAATAAGTACTTAAGTACCACAATACTTAAGTACTTTCAACTCTGCTTCTGCAGCACTAATTTCTAGTACAGTTCTCTTCTATAGCATCAATGCACTTAGTTTTATGGCTCTTTTTGGGCATGTTTTGATGTTTTTTAGCTTAGTCAACTCACACACAAATATATACCTATTTGGATAATTTCAAAATGAATCTAAATCCCTCTATTTTAAAATATAACCTGCAAATAAGATGCCTTTCATCTCGTTGTTGTAGTCTTTTTACATGCCTCGCAGGTATTCCACCTTCTTCTTTTACACACGTGTTATCACAAAAATTAACGGAGTTAACGTGGGATCCTCATAATTCCTGCAGATTACGACGATTTCGATTTAACACGTTTAACATAGTTGTCAAGAACATGAATATCCCAATTAATTATTGTGGGGTAGTTGGCTGTCAGGAATATATCCTAGGGTGAAAAAGAATGATAAGTGTTTCCTTGAACAATTTCAATATTTTACTAATTTTAAGAAGAAAATTAAACCCCCCCTACCTTTAGCAACATGTAAAAGTTATAGAACTTTCTAACCATGACAAGAGGATGGGTCCCCCTAACAGAAAGAATTACAGAAAGACTTATATATAATATATATATATATATATATATATATATATATATATATATATATATATATATATATATATATATATATATATATATATATATATATGTACAGCTCTGACGAGGCCAATGGGCGAAAGCGCTAAGCTTAAATAAAAATACATAATACGAGAAGCAGACTTATTCTCGCCCTCAACAACCCTAGAATTCATTATTGTTGTAATTTGAAAGGAACAGGACTATGTTTCTTCTGTGTTTATAAATGTTAACTTTACCTACCTAACTTTGGGAATGTTGATTTCATCGGTTTTGAAGACAAGAGAACGGCGGAGGCACCAAGAGGCGCGCTAAGCTCAGATGCGAAAATTAGCGGAGAAAGTTGTTTAAGAGGATTGTGCGAGTAGGTACTTAGGTACCTTCTTGAGTAAAGTCGTCAAAACCTACTTTCCAAGTGGACGATTAGCCGCGGGCCGATTACCCGAAGTCGGGGATCGATGAACCGATCATTTGAATAATTTCCGGTGGTGAGCTAATGATTGCTAATGAGGTCACGCCGGGGAAGTGGGCGCCTTCTAACGGTGTCGTCTTCAACGTGACCTGTGGACAAGAACGACTGGAAATAAGAAATGAAACGGAACAAACGAACCAACCTTTAACCGAACGATCCAATGAGGGGTATGAAAAAGCTACTTTTACTGTTTTCAGGTGTAAATAGTCTTCATCCTAAGACATTTGACACCAACGGGGTCCGGTCAATTGAGAAGATTTTGGTGTCAACTGAGACGAAGGGGGGGTGTGTGGACTGAGACGCCCTTCCTAATCCCTCCGACCGTCTCAACTAACATAGCCCTATAATTTTTCATGTCAACTGAGACCAAAAACATGCACTACATGGAACGTACCTTATTCTTATGTCGGAGTGATTCGCGTGGAATGATTCGCAAGAGTTTGTCGTTGCACCGGACGAGTTCCTAGCAGCCCACATAATAGGGGGGAAAGTTGAATTGGGCTTCAAGTAAGTACGCTTAAGATATTGAACGAACTGATCAATTTTTGGATGTCCAGCGGTTACCTACTGTGAAATCGTGCTCAAATGAATCGTCGACTTGAAAAAATAAGAGATATGGCAGACTAAACACAGTTTTGAGGAACTTCCCTGGTTGAGTATTAGTTTTGTAGTCCGTTGCTAACCCTACTTTTTGGATTTTCCGCCACCAACTCTGGGTTAAATGGAACGTAAATCAGGCACTGGAATGGAGCCGAGATACTTCCTTGAGGGACACCTGTGAGAACGGGGCAAGATCTTGACTCTACATTTGAACGTTCCACATTTGCACAGCAGATCGCTATGCGCGTGGAATATATTTACATTAACAAACAAACAACGACTTCATTTATAACAATAACACGAGATGCCCTACTTTTGCGATATCTCATTCCGTTTCGGAGTGAAACAACCGCACCGAGCTATGTTTGTGAGTGCAACGTTCGTGCACATCCAGTTGAAACATGCTAGCTTGCAAATTCTGAAAACGAGATTCTTTTCAACGGCCTGCAAGGATATTCCAAGCCGAATCGATACAGAAATGCTCTTGCGGAAGGTGGTATCTCTCCTCGTCACATTAACTTCAATTATGTTTATAAAAAATAAAATTCCGACGTCGAAATTTGGATATTTTTGAAGAGCTGAGTTTTTGCGATTCTCAAATGGGCGAGAAATTGGGTGTAACTCCTTCCCCTCAGGTAAGAATATTCCCACATTCTGCGTCTTCTCCTTCGGTGCTTCTTTTCAAGTTCCGATAAAAGCACTTATCGCCACCCTGGATAACATCGGTGCCATCTCGAACAGAGGACGCGTACCTAAGTAACTCTTGGATCAAACGCAAATGCTCGAGAACAACTGTTTGGTTGGCCAAGTGTGGGCAGAGTAAACGCAACCTCCTTTGTGGTGTTTGCAAATGTTCTGCGTGGTGCGGACCTGTTTGCAAACGTTTGCGGATGGTGCTCACTTGGAGTAAATGTACCTCAACAAACCACCGTATCATTCCTCCGAACTAATCAAATCTGAGGGCAAAACTTCAAAGGAATTTAAGTTAGGAGGAACGATGGGTTAGGGGGAACAGGCTTGTTGGCGGTTCTCCCCGACGCCATATCAAAGGATGTACGGAGCGGGGTGAGACAAGTTGAGACTAAGGTTTTGGGCAATACTCCAGAATGTGGGGGATGAACAGATCACCCCCACACCTCCCACACACAACATCTCCAGCTCCTGCGCTAAGCAGGTGTTCATAGTTGATGTCAAGTACCTAATGCAGGCATGAAAGTAGCAACTTGAATTTCTTCATGGTTACTGAACCAAAAGCAATCACGAACCCGTTCCATGGTTGAATCCACTTTTTCCAAGATTGAGCCATTTCTGATTCAACTACATCAAGCGGCAAGGGTGGTTTTATGTTTTACTCGGTGGCCCTTGGTCTTCTTTTCCTTCTTCGGCGCCATATGTCATCTTGATCTGAAAGACACCTCCAACAGAAAAATAGACGGGGAAACTTATGTACTCGTACGTCTGAACTTTGCCTTCGAACCTCTTGATCGCGGAAGGTCTCTCGTTTGAAGGACACTTCCAACAGTAAAATATACGGGGGAAACAAATACGTACAAACATTTAACATTCGACCGTTCTGTTAGTACCGAAATGTTCTTACAACTAAACTTTTCGTGGTTCCACATAAGGTGCCGCGTTTGATAGTAATTTCCAACAGAAAAAAAGTCTGCCTAGTAGGGTGGGCAGTATAGTTTCCTCACTTACAAAAAGTTAACATCCGACAGTTCTGTTAGTACTGAAATGTTCTTAAAACTAAACTTTTGGAGGTTCCACATGATCTTTATAGGACAGCCCTTCTACGAAGATAAATGACCTATCTTCGCCTATTAAATTTAATAATCTTTCCGTGGTCCTACGTAGAAAACGCTGCAAACTATTACACAGCAATTTATTATTTTTGTTTTGCTTCTTTTATAAGATTTACTTATTTATTTATTTTTGCCATACCCTTGGGATTGTCAATGGAAAGGGATTGTTAGCAATTTTAACATTTTCCACCCCCACCCAAACCATGGGGTGAAGAAGAAAACCCTCCCCGCGCGACCAAAGCTGGCAGCATCCCCTACAAATTTCAAATCACCCTTAGTGATCTACTGTTTACAATCATTCTACATGTCCCACTCAACAGTAAAAGACCATCGCATATATATAGCCATACTGAGCGAGCGAGAGAACTAGGCTAGTGTATAAGAAGAGAGAGTGACTACGTACTAGCCCTTCCAAAAACAAGCCCGCGAGCGAACCACCTGCTGAGATTAACCTGCGAGAATACTTATGCATTGGAATGAACTAAAAATCGGACTACCTATCTGAGCTATTTCCGGATCATGCCAGCGAGTGGATCACCTGCTGAGCCCAACCTACGGAAATCTCAGAGTAATTTTGGAGATAGATAATTATTAGATTTAAAGAGAACTCTTATTGAAGGTATATGTGATGTATTTTAATTGAAGTAACAAAGTCTTAGGAATATTTTTACAGAGCTTAATGTTAGAGTAGCGCTTCTAGTAAGATATATAGGTTTGAACATAGAATATTTATGAATTATTTTATACTAGGTAAAGGGGAGTAGGTATTTAAGGCCACAGCTTGTGTTTGGTAATAAGAGGTTGAGAAGAAGTGGTAGGTGTGCTTACCGAGCGTCAATTTAGGTCCCTGATCGCCGTTTTGGCCTATTTGTACCCTGGCGATCTCCCTCTTTTTTCGCAGCTCAGTAGTGAAGGACCAGGATTTAACGGAAGGGATGTCATCAGCTCAGGGGTGCATCGCTATGGCTGGAGTATGAAGTATCCGACTATTTCCTGCTCTTAGTCATTCATCAGAAACATGACCGCGAGCATACAAAGTCATCTGTATGGTCGCAGCAATCCTCAATAAGTATAGACAACAACTCAACGAAATGGCTCTCATTGCAAGATAATCATAGTCGTGATTTCCCGTATAAATTATGCAGTGTCCCTTTTGTTACCTTGTAATTTAACAGATTATAATATTGCTATTTTAGAATTTTATTTTTATTTAATGATTTAAGCCACATCTCAACCAAAGGTGTCATTAGCGGCATAATATTGCTATTCCAAACCTTGTTATATAGTATCAAACACTATTATATTATGTCATCGCTTTTTCTTTAATACGAATTATACCATTTTATGCAAAATAAATTCATTCTTAGAGAGTCGATATATATCAAGATACCTACCCTAATAATCATGGTTTGTATGATTTGTTCTTTCTTCTAGGTTTGGTGTGTTGTGACAACACGAGGCAGCCTGTGACGAAGCCCCGGCCAAGGCCAACGACGACGACAACAACCACCACCCCCAAACCAACGCCTCCGGACCCCAGGCCTGACTGCCCCGGCTCATGCATCGTTTCCTATCTCTCATTCACCTGTTTCCGTAAGACCTTTTACTCATTGCATGCTATCAAGTTGAAAGATAGAAATCAAAAGGTGGTCATGAATCGTTATTTGAATTAAGTTATTATTTAAATGATGAACTAAGTTGGACAAAAAAAGAAGAAGATCTGGGCTCACGAGGTGAGTCACATGATAGCGCATTTTCTTTTTAGTAGATCCACGTGAAATAGGCGCTTCCTGCGTCAAATATGAGACAAAATGGCTTTGGAGTTCAATCAGCTGATCAATGACCTCTCATGCGTCAGCGGCCCTTGATTTTCTTTATTCTCTCCATGTTACAGATTACATCCATACTAAGTTTCATCAAAATTGGACGTCGGGAAGTGGCATTTAAAACGATTTTAAGAGGACATACATACATACATCAACGGTCAAAGTGAACTCACTAACACATTTTCCCTATTTTTAAAATAAAATGCGCTAAAAAGGAAAATGTGTCAGTAATTAGTGTGGCCACCAAAGTAATGAAAAATTCACAAAGTGAAATTCACTTCAAACTTGGAACGTGATCTTGTGCTGCCTGAAAACTATCAAAATTGTGATACCTAAAGAATACACAAGTGCTGTGCTTAGGTAGGAACAGTTTCCCACATTTTTTGATTTTTCACATTTTTGTAACATGTTTTAGCTTTGTCCAGATTAATTGAAAACGTTACAAAATCTTGATTTTTACTGCATGTAGTTAAAGATTATGTCGTTCCTTGCGCCAAGCCCACAAGAATTGTTTATCTCTTTTCGTAAACATCTTGGCCTATCTCAATGGCTCGAATTTTCCACTTTTTGCTTCCCTAGGTACCTCATAAACTAATTTTTTTCATTCTCAGTTTTATTTGTAATGGATATGGGTAATAAATAGTTCTCGCTTCTAGATTCTTATAACTGCCGCATCTTAGGATGATTCCTGCACTTTTCAGCAATCAGGATATCCTCTGGGTGTAGCAGGTTAATTACAAGTAAATGATTACAAGAAGAAATGGAACAGTAGTGGTACGAAGAGGTTGTGCACTGAGAAGTTCTACTTCTGAAAAAACCAAAAAGTTCATTTGGGTCTAATGAGAAAACTACTCCAGCGAAGAAAGAACTTGTATTGTCAATCGGGACAAGAAGTGGACGACTGGTCCACAAACCAAAACGTTTGGATTTGTAAAAGATGATGTAATCCAAGGATTACAACAGGTGGGAGGATGTGAAAAATGGCTTCAAGATTGAAGAATGAAGATTTATTTCAATCCCAAACAATATTGATTTATATTTTCCCCTGGGTTCTTCCCAAAAATAATTATTTCATATGTTTTTTCTTCTAAAATAAAACACTTGTGAAATTGCCGTCAATGCGTGTAGGTCTCTTAATTATTCAGAGAAATTAATTTAGGTAGGAGTATTTTTTATCGTTTCAGTTATATTCGTTAAATTTCTTGCTTTTGTTCGTGGAATGTTTTGTTTTCCTATCACTTCTGTTCGGACAGTTCCTGATATTAAATACTACTTTTATAATTTACAAGATTTAATCTGATTGCAGGGAACGCTGAAATGACGGATCTTTTCAAATGCAGGAAAGCGGGAACGCAATGTTGCGCCCCCAAGTCGCTGACGCGCGGAGAGACTCAGACCGGCAACCCCAGCGAGAACACGATATCGCGGAACGACACGATCGCGTCGCAAGGGGCGTACCCGTACAGACCGACACCGACGCCCAGACCCAGCGCTCCACATCACACTACGCTGAGTGAGTATCTTGTGGTAGAGATGAAACAGAGCTGAAAAAGTAGCCTTTATTTATATTATATGAACACGTGGCTTTTACCAAAGTTCTAGCCGAAAACTTGGCTGAAAAATGGTTCAGACCACAGGGACAAATAAGAGGATGGCTGAGGGTGAGAATTGGATTCGCGATAGTAAGAGCACCATCCATGTGCATCAGAGGATCGCGAAAGAAATGGATCTCCGCCGAAGATTTGATAGGGTTTGGGGATGGCGCCGCCCTGTCCTTGGGTATGAATTAGGGAACACTTAGTCACATTTGACGTTAGCCAAAGAAGAAAAAAAGAAAAGAAAAAACCCTGGAAAACCCCACTCCCAGCTACATGAACAGTTCCCCCTTAAAACAAATAGCCAAAATATAATCTGTTAAACTTCTCGACCGCTTTACGTAAAATGAAGTTAAGGATTCTCTAGGGTTTTGGTCAATAATTGAAACTTTCTGCTAGGCCGACGTTTCGTCGTATTTGTACATCATCAGGACCACATTTACACAGAAGATTACAAGATGGCACAATTTGGTCCATATTTAGATTCTATAGAGTCAATAAAACTTCGCAACACACAAACACTGTGTAGTTGGGTACCTATTAATGAAATGCATGAATAAAATTTAGTTATAATAACAATGTAGGTAGTACAATTGCAGTAATGACAGCTAAACTATGAAGACCTAATCATTTTCCTGCTTCGCTGCTAAGGTACTTTATTATTCATTAGTTTTTAGGCGTATTACTACAATTTTACTATCTACATTGTTATTATTATTAAATTTTATGCATGCATTTCATTAGAAAGTAAGTACCTACCTACACAGTGTTTATATATCGCGAAGTTTTATTGACTCTAGAATCTAAATGTGGACCAAATTGTACCATCTTGTCATCTTCTGTGTTAATGTGGTTCTGAAGATGTAGTACAAATACAACGAAACGTCGGCCTATCAGAATGTTTCAATTATTGACCAACCCTCGAGAATCCTTAACTTCACTAAGAGGGATGACCGCAGTTTTGTGAACCACACATAGGTTGAATCCCACGTAGCTGGCAATGCCGATCAAGCGATGCGGCCGGCGATGTGGTCGTACGATTTCATCAAACCTCAAATATCAAACAGCGAAAGCGTCCTAATTGGATTAGTATTGTGGCCAATAAGGGCGAATGGATTCAAGGGAGCACTTCCACAGCATAGCGTAATTTAGTCCATTCTGAGTGAGAAAATCTTCAATACCCAACCCCGTTCCAAATCTCCTGACCAAACCAAGTTTCGGTTCTTTCTCTTCAGGTCAGCTCTACTAATTTTCAGATTTTTTGTTAGCTGTAAGTCATAGATTTAACCAGTCTTTAAACCGTGAGTGGCAATTCTATTCTCATCATGGTTACGACAACGGATTGAATGGTAAAATATCAACATCACGATGATCTATATAATAAGTACTTGTTTAATTTGTAAAATTTTACGTTAACGTAGTCAGTTGTACCTACCTTTCTACGATAATATCATTTAAAGAGACTTTCAGCTGTCATTAGGTTTACTGAACAACGCGATATGCACTTGGTGAAACTTTGCTCTAATTCCAGAAGTTTCAGCAAAACTGTCCATCTCAGAACGCTGTGTTGGTTTGGTACCTACAAAACGTTTTCTACAGAAACTTGATCCTTATCTTCTAATTAGGTCTAACGTACTTTTGGAATATATCCTGGTGATTTTGTTCTAATAAGAAGACAATGAGTCCTGTCAGTAGGGAGCAAAATTTACCTGTATTTCATCCAAATTAATAAAGCGCATGAGGCAGACAGATTTGCTAAACTCGTTTTATAGAACAGGTCCCCAGAATGTTTCCATGCTTATAGCGGTATTATGAAGAACGAATGATTGGTACTAGTTGGGATCTTCATTATAGCTGCTAAGTAATTGATACCAAGACTATTGGTATGAGGAAAACCAGAATAGCGTAAGGTTTTCTCATCATTCGAACCTCAACGTCATAGCTGTAAAAAACGGTACGTTTCTCACATTGCGATTTTTTTCCATTCCGCTACTTTTTATAATACTGACCAGCCATGCTTCTTTACTGACCAGCTTGTACATACATATTTTATGCACCTACTAACATTGTTATGTTTATTAAAAATAATATAAATTGCTTGGCGCAGTTAACCCAGCAGGTCTCGCTTTTCTCAGCAATTTACAGTAAGTACCTACCTACCCATTCTACTTTAAAATCTAACTGGATTTTTATGTTTTCGGTTGCTTGTAATGAAAGTTTACTGTGCTCAGGGTTTCAGGTGCGTCTTTTCTTCATCATTCTTTATTACATGCTAATCATATTTGCTCATGAACACATTTTCTTGAAGCGATTTTCAGGTACCCTATATTTCTACGCTTCTTTCTTCACTTTTCTGTGGGGTGCACCTTCAAATAAAGGTATAACACACTAAGTACCTACCGCTCTTTCTCCTCCTAAGGAATTTCAGACATGATCTGGATATAGACGCGATGGTAGGTATATTATTTGATTTCATAGAATATGTGATATGTGTTTGAAGAAATTAAAAACAAAGGTAAGATCACAAGCTTCGCAAATCTTATGATGATGCTTTGGATCGAATATGAAGTATGGACAGAACAGGTCTCTACTGTACAAGTTTGATGGACGAAGAAATAATTGTGATTAGAATAGAATGTTTGTTACTCAATACCTACCTTGTGTAAGATTCTGCACATCTACATAGCATCATTTTCGAAAGTTTTTTTTTTTTTTTTTTTGATTCAAGGAACATGTGTATTTTTTTTTTCTTTAACACGGTAAGTACCTACTGCATATTTTCTCCTAGGAATATCAGACATGATCAGCATCCAGAAGCGGTGGTTGTTAGGTATATTATTCGATTTTGTAGAGTAACATGTAAAATGTTTTTGATAGATTATAATAAGGTAAGATTATCAGCTTGGCAAAACCTACAGTTTTTTGGATATAATTTACATGGAATATGGACAGAAAAGATCTCTACTGTATAGGTCTAATAGACAAAGAAATAATTGTGATTGGAATAGAAATATTATAACAATACCTACCTTGTGTAAGATAATCTGCATATCTGTATAGTATCTGTGACAGTTCCAGTCAATTCCAAGAGAATGCGCGTCTATCCGTCGCTCTCGTGCCGGGTTGAACATGTCAAGCTCGAGTTCTTGAAATGCTGTGGTTGGCGATAGATGAGGATCCGAGAACTGGAAAACCAATCATCCCTGAACATAGCACATTACGTTGTTATTAGTTGGGGAATATTATGGGACTGTCACACTCCCCTCTCTCTATTTATTGCGCGGATTCAGGGAACATGTGTACTACTTATTTTTAGCACAGCGAGTACCTACTGTTATTTTTTCCTCCAAGGAATATCAGACATGATCTGGATCCAGACGCTAAGTTCCATATTAATCAATTCTGTAGAGTAACGTGCAATGTTTTTGATGAAATTAGAACCACAGGTAAGACAATCAGCTTCGCAAAACGTATTATGATGCTCAGGATACAATTTACATGAAGTATGGACAGAATAGATCTCTACTGTATAGGTTTCATAGAAAGAAATAATCGCGATTGGAATGTTTATAACGCAATAGTTTGTGTCAGATTTTGCATATCTTCGTAGTATCCGTGGGTTTTCATGTGGATTCAGAGGAAAAGTCTAAATCATTTGATAGTGAATCAACTTTAATAAAACAAAGTTATTTTCTATACGTCATGAGCTGGATGTAGCCTCGTCGACACGATTTATAAATAAATTTAAAAAATAACCGCACTCAAATCCGTTTCAGACAAACCCATAGGTATATGTCTGTGTGTATGACAAACTTTGTCGACGCTGCGCAGGCCACAATTCTCAACCGATTTTCAAGCTTCTTTCTTTGTTCGATCCCAATTTTAGTCTACTTGTGCAAAAAACTTTGGGAATTTCGGATTTGCTGTCGAGGTGTGGGCTGGAAGGGATAATAACCGATTCGTCCAGGCAGTGTCCAAGCTACAAAAATCACGACCGTCTTTCGTGATTCTTATTTTGTCTCATTAAGAATTCTATATAGTTTCGGAACGTCTGTCAGGAGTTTTAAATTTCATCATGGGTGAGGGTGAATGGAGAGGTTACTACTGATGAATCATGGTGTTTTAACAATTCTCGTTCGATTTTCGTGATTCTTCTTTTGTTCAACTATGAATTCGGTCTAGTTTTGGGTCGTATATCAGGACTCTCAAATTTCATTATGAAAGTGGTGAATGGAGGGGATAATTGTAATAAATCATGATGTTTCAACTAATATCGTCAGATTTTCGTGATTCTTGATTTGTTCAACTAGGAATTTGATCTAGTTTTGGAAGGTACATCAGGAATTTCAAATTTCATTATGGAAAGGGGTGAATGGAGGGGGTACTAGTAATAAATCATGTTGTTTCAACGATTGTCGTCAGGTTTTCGTCATCATTTTCTTATTCAATTATGAATTTGGTCTAGCTTTGGAAAATATGTCAAGCGTTTCAAATTTCATAGTGGAAGTTTTATGATTGGAATTCACTGTCGGTGGAGGGAGCTAATTAGTGTAAGGGGGGGGGGGGGTATTATGAAAAATCATGGTATTTTTTCTCTTATTTTATTTCTCACCAAAATTGTATAAAATCCATTCATGGGGACGTCCCCGTAATGCATGCATTACTTACCAATACGTTTCTTTTGTAGGTCCAGTTGGTACGAGTACCATCACTAGGCCTCCCGTGTACTCCAAGTACGTCTGTGGCGTCAAGGGGACGGACCGAGTCGGGCGCGTGGTAGGTGGAGAAGATGCTGGACCCAGCGAATGGTGCTGGCAGGTGGCGCTCATCAATTCTCTGAACCAGTACTTGTGTGGAGGAGCTCTGATTGGTACTCAGTGGGTCCTGAGTGCTGCTCACTGCGTCACCAAGTATGTTATTTGCATGAATCTTAATATTGACGGACTGTAGTGAATGAAGACAGAAGTCAATCTGAATTATACAAGTTGACGTCTAATGATTGATGTCGAAACAAATTCAAAAAATCTAGACTTGGACGCTACTATCTATAAAAAAAGAGAAAATTTGAAAATGAATATTCTCAGTTTCTTGATCTGGTCGCCAGAATTCAACCTGGATAGCCGGGAGCAGCAATGAAGGGTGTACGTCGAGCAATACCTGTGCAAAAATGTCAAGTTTTGAGTTTGCTTTGTTGTAATTGGAAGCTCTAGTGGATGATGATTAATTAATAGCAGTAATAGTGTTGTGTAAATTGCATTGCAGTATTGTTCGTTCTGGAGATGCGATCTACGTCCGAGTCGGGGATGACGATCTGACGAGGAAATACGGATCAGCAGGAGCTCAAACGCTGAGGGTCGCGACGACGTACATCCACCACAACCACAACTCGCAAACTCTGGACAACGACATAGCGCTGCTGAAGCTGCACGGACAGGCGGAGCTGAAGGAAGGCGTTTGTCTCGTCTGCCTGCCGGCCCGAGGAGTCTCACAGGCTGCTGGCAAGAGGTGTACTGTCACTGGTTATGGCTACATGGGCGAAAGTAAGTCCATCCCTGAAACCAAGGGAAACGCCTGCCAAGTTGGGTGGGCAGTATAGCTTCCTCACATATATTGTAACATGGACGTAAAGACTTAGTTGAAGAACAAAGTACGAGTCGAGATGATTGATAAGTCGACGTCATAAGAAATTACCGTATGCGCTTGCGCACAGACTACTATTACTGTAACGGCAATAAAACTTATAGGGGAACGTCTAGGAGCTAAACCGTACAATCCTTGAAAATTTGATAAAAATCGGCCCATTAGTCTCGGAATTTTGTCTGTGTCGATCAATTTTAGTTTTGCGCATGTACTATAGTTATTACTCCATCACCGCGATATAATTCATTGGGAATTTTCCTGTAACATGTACATATCTACTCCCCGAGTTTGAACGAAATCGGACCAATAGATGATGAGAAATCGACGTTGTAATCAATTAACGCTTGGGCATGCACACAAACTACTAATTTATGTGACGGCAATGAAATTTATAGGAGACCCTTTACAAACTATCCGTTTGACTATTTCGGCAAAATTGTTCCATTACACGTGGAGTTCTGCCTGTGCCAAGCGATATTAGTTTCACGTATGCGCAATGGTTATTACTCTACCAATTGCGATATAATTTATAGGGCATTTTTCTAGAACGTATACCCGCAATTACCTACAGAGTTTGAACGAAATCAACCAGACCAACAGGTAATAGAACTGAGAAATTCACGTTTGCCAATGCGCACAAGCTACTGTTGATTCAACGGCATTGAAAATTATAGGGGACCGTCTAGGAGCTAACCCGCATAATCCCCGGAGATTTCATCGGAATCGGACTGAAACTTGGTATAGTTTTGGGCGTGACAAAGATTTACCACAGATAGTCAGACAGACAGACAGATAGACAGACACGGAACCAAAATAGACCAGAAAGCTCTACGTGGGGAATGAAGAAAAATCAACAATCACTTTGAATAGAATTCACACCTAAGGACGACTTTCATCGACGGATTTATGTAAGTTGAAGTTTAGTCAGGTACTGATTTTGACATTTTTGACATTTTCATGTCTTTGCTTTGGCACATTAACTGAAAAATCGTCACGAAAACTTGCTCACGCGATACCAATAAATAAAATAGACTCACTGTATTGGGTAGAGAACAATCAACTAGTTTCTTTATGTCTTTGCTATGGCACATAAACTAAAAAAACGTCACGGAAAATTGCTCACAAAAATATTTTGATGATTTCCGCTTACAACCGAGTCGTTGCTAGGGAAATGGTACTTCGTCGTTTTTCAACCCACAAAATTCGTCGACCATTCGTTCGATTTATCCAACCATATTATGTTAACTACTGCGAAGTGCGTGGCCAACAAGCTGAGTTATGAGCAAGGTTTTTGAATAATTGTGTACACTCAATAATTGATATTGTGAACATGATTGCCACCGCTTGTTAATTTCTGATGATTTCATTGAGCTGGTGCTTCGATGATTTGATTCATAGCAGGTGATCCAAATATTGCGAGAACGGTTTGATTTGTGAAGCGGTGGTTAAATCATTTTAATAGTTAATTTCTATGCTTTACACTCTAGGAAGCTGTGATTTCTTATGTAGCCTCTTTAGGACATTTACTTGACGATGCCCAGGGTTCGGATTAGATGAGTGGCTCTTGAAGCTAATTTCTATGTTTTACACTCTAGGAAGCTGTTGAGTTGATGATTCGAATTGAAGCCTTGATAATTTTTAGTACTTTTAATAATAATATAGTCCATTCTAAAATTTTTAGATACTTAGTAAGTAGGTACCTATAAGATATTATTTTTAATTTAATTTATTTATCTAATTAATTTATATTTAGTTTATCAATAATATTTAATGATAATGATTGATTATTATTTAGTAGCCATATACTTTCATAGCAGTTGCCCAAGGCATAAAACGCAAAAAGCAAGAGAAAATGTTGATTTTGGAGGACAAACATTTTTTCGGCTTGAATCACGAAGACAAACCTTCCCTACTTTCGTTACGAGGAAGCAAATTCAAGTTATTGTTTGAAGCCTATAAATCAAGAGTTTTGCTTCCTCACTACCGAAGGTAGGGAAGCTTTGTGTTCGTGATTGAAATCGAAAAAATTGTTGTCCTCCAAAATCAAAATTTCCACTTGCCTTTCGTGTTTCAGAGCTTGCTGATCAATTTTGGTTCCGTGTCTGTCTGTCTGTCAGTCTGTGGTAAATCCTTGTCAGGCCCGAAACTATACTAAGTTTCGGCCCGATTCCGATGATATTTTCAGGGATTGTGCGGATAAGCTCCTAGACGGTTCCCTGTAGTTTTCAATAACGTCGAATCAACAGTCCCCGTGCGCATGCGCAAACTTGAATGTCTCATAACGTCGATTTCTCATCATCTGTTGGTCTGATTTCGTTCAAACTCGGTAGGTGATTGGGTAAATGCTCTAGAAGAATGGCCTATAAACTATATTGCGATTGGTAGAGTAATAACCGTTGCGCATACGCGAAACTAATATCGATTGACACTGGCAAAACTCCGAATCTACTGGTACAATTTTGATGAAATTTTCAGGGATTGTACGGGGTAGCCTCTAGACAGTCCCCTATAACTTTCATTGACGTCACATAAATAGTAGGTTGTGCGCATGCGCAAAAGTTAATTTATTATAACGTCGATTTCTTATCATCTATTGGCCCGATTTCGTTCAAACTCGGGAATTAGATGGGTATATGTCCCAGGAAAATTCCCTATGCATTATATTGCTATTGGTGGAGTAATAACTATAGCGCATGGGCAAAACTAACATTGACAGACAAAACTCCGAGACTAATGGACCGATTATTGTGAAATTATCAAGGATTGTGCGGTTTAGGTCCTAGATGCTCCCCCATAAATTGCATTGCCGTTGGGTTAATAGTAGTCTGTGCGCATGCAGAAATATTAGAGAGTTTTTGGCGACTTCAACTTAACGTCATCCTTCAACTTAACGTCATCCAAATGAAGATGCTAACCCAAGTGGAACCGGGGGCACGGTTGCCTTAATTTTGATGTCACGTTAACGGTGGTTGGGCAACGCGATATTTTCCCCCAGCTGTCTTGTTGTCTACTGGTTGTCTAATCAACTTCTTTATTTCGATATGAAACGCCGATTTTCAATCCTAAATTCGAATTTCATGTTAGTTCCAGGACAAATACGGGCTAATTTCTAATTTTTAGTCTTCAATTCGTAAACAGGGCATGGATTTAACGCAAAGATCCCGAGGGGAACACCGTGGTTTAGTTGCACTTAAGTATAGTTCACTAAGTAGTCGTTATGAACTTCATGTTTTTGGGTTTTCCGTTGGGTAAATCGTCAACAAGTATGAAAAAAGTATTCATCATGACAATGAACCAGTATTTCACCTGATAATTGTCAGTGGAGCAATGTTCATGAGAAAATAGCGGAGAGATCAGGCAAACTAAGAACAATACTGCAAAGAAGTAGTTTCTTAAAACTCAGGTTTCTCATTTAAAATATGTGAAATAATAATAAAAAAACAAGGCTCTAATCGACCAAATAGAAAGGGTTTAGAAATAGTTTAGTTTAGTTATAGAAAGGGGAATAGAAAGGGTTCTAAAAGAAAGTTTTTTTATCGATCGAGTTGAAGGCTAGTAAAGCTAGACGGTGGAGGCAGACTTCAGATAGCACATTCGGTTTCTACGCGACTGAAACGTAAAATAACCAAGTTTGAGGGGTGTTCAAAAAACCTACCCGCTACATCAACATAATTAATAGGTAATGAGGCATTTGAAAAAAAAAAAAAAAAAACTATTATTATTAACTTCACGAGTATTCGAGTAATTTTGTGATCAGTAGTGTTACATTGACCGGAAGGTTAGGCTGGTGTCGTGTGCCTTTAGGTCCCCTAACGGATGACGTTAAATGAGCGATGTTGCTAACGTCCCCTCAAGATAACGTACTCTTGGGTACGTTAGGGTGACGTTAAGGGTACGTTAGTGGTCACCAAAAACTCTCTATTAATTTCTTATAACGTCGACTCGTACTTTGTTCTTCAACTAATTCTATACGTCCATGTTACAATAAGTGAGGAAGCTATATTGCCTATCCAACATGGCAGACGTTTTGTTTACCTGCCGTAGGAATCTAAAACTCATTTGTCCGGATCAACATTTGAATAATTCATGAAAACAAACTTGGCTTAAAAGGCAATGAACCAATAAATACCAATAAGTAGGTAGGTACCTAGGTACTCGCCAAGTCATGAATAATTCACATTCGAACCCTCTCTCTATGTTTTACAGTTAACACGTATATCAATTTGAAAAGTACCTACCTATATTGAATCTTTGTCTTACCTAACAATACAATTTCAGCTGGACCGATACCACTGAGAGTGAGGG
This sequence comes from Adelphocoris suturalis, assembly GCA_030762985.1. Classification (NCBI taxonomy): domain Eukaryota; kingdom Metazoa; phylum Arthropoda; class Insecta; order Hemiptera; family Miridae; genus Adelphocoris; species Adelphocoris suturalis. Next base: position 22,696,560 of record CM061049.1, read on the forward strand.
AAGCCGAAATTCCAATTGTCAGCGATACGGAGTGCATACGGAAAATCAACGCTGTCACTGAGAAGATATTCATACTTCCTGCGAGTAGTTTTTGTGCTGGAGGAGAGAAAGGCAACGATGCATGCCAGGTAAGAAATTACTGTATAAAATAGTTGTACTGGAAATGGTTACAGAAGGTGCTAGTAGTACCTATTGAAATTATTACCCTGTTAAGAATGCAACATCGGTTAGGTGTTTTTGGCTAATAGAAATGTTGTGAGAATCATTCGTCAACCGATCAAAGTCGCCATGAGTAGAAAATATAATTTTTCTGCTCTCGCCCCACAGTGTGAGCGAAGCTATATCAACTTTTGTACTTCTAGCCAATGCTTGTCATGTGATTAACGAGGTTAAGCAAGGCCGAGTGTAGTGGGTACTTGGGTGGGTGATATAAATTAGCTAATGCGATAGGAATTTACGAGTAAAGAAACGAGTACGAATGTAAATAATTTATGATTTTATGAACGATTACATTATCACAATATTTGTGGGAACGCAACTGCACGATTACATATGAACGTTGCTATGCATCCTCCTATAGTATATTATAGCTCACGACAGAAGTCTGCACAGGTAAGGGAAGCTAAGGGTAAGAACACAGTGGTACCACCTTCTAGACTTAATGAATTGATCCTTACCAGCACATAAGGTGGTACCGAACAGGTAGCCGAGATGGTAGCAGTGAGGTATGCACTAATCAGCCATAATTCACAAGTCGATAGTTTACATAGCCTAGGGGGGGTTTAAACTCACCCATTCTTAGTATCAACTTTACACTGATCCTTACCAGCAAGCACACAGTTGCACCTAACAGGTAGCCGAGAAGGTAGCAGTGAGCTATGCACCAACAAGGCATAATGTCAAGTCGATAGTTTACTTACCAGTAAGAGGGATGATCAGTATCAACAGTTGCACCCAACAAGTAGCAGAGATGGTAGCAGCAGTGAGCTATGCATTAAGGGGGCATAATTGACAAGTCAATAGTTTACATAGCAAAAAGGGGGGGGGGGTGGTTCAACTCACCCATGCTCAGTATCAACTTTACATTGGTCCTTACCAGCAAGCACACAGTTCCACCTAACATGTAACTGAGATAGTAGCAGTGAGCTATGCACTAAAGCGGCATAATTTACAATTCAATAGTTTACATATCAGTAAGGGAGGGGGGGGGGATGGTTCAACTCACCCATGTTACGTATCACCTTTACATTGATCCTTACCAGCAAGCACACAGTTACGCCTAACAGGTAGCCGAGATGGTAGCTGTGACCTATGCACTAACGGGGCATAATTGACAAGTCAATAGTTTACATGGCAGTAAGGGGGTGGTCATGCTCATTATCAACTTTACATTGATCTTTACCAGCGCACACACTGTCGCACCTAACGGGTAGCCGAGATAGTAGCAGTGACGTATACTCTTTCCAGGCATAATGAGGAACTTGCAGACATTTTCTTTAGTGCAGAAATTAAAAGTGGATGAGATTTATATGTAAATGGCAAAATAATGGTTTTTATTGGTTTGTTAGGAGTCTCTATGATTTTATAAAAATAAATAATTTGAATTTACTGTGTTGGAAATGCCGTTCACACTGTAATAATATCAACTAATCACCTGTAGAGTACAATATAACAAGTACTTCGTTATACTAAATAGAAAATTCATTCCGTACATTATTAATCCAAGTACCTACACATATTCACTTACATTATCTATAAAGGGTAATGCGAGTAAGCCACAAGCTATGTCAGTCAGGCTCCACAGTGTTCTTACACTAAGGATCGCCTGTCAAAGTAGTTTTTACTCTTCTAGACGGTAAACTCCTATACCTCCTCCTTCGTAGTCAGCTCGGACTTCCCTAATGACATTGCTTCGATAAACAAGATCGTGAACAAGGAAAACCCTGATACAACGTGGAACTACTTTAAACGTCAAATGAGGTTGGGATTGAATCAGGCGGATAGAACTTACTATTACAAATCCAAAGATACCAAAATGATTTTTGTGGGTTGAGCCATTTAGTTAGAGTAGTTAGTTAGTTAGTTAGTTAGTTAGTAGTTAGAGTTATGCCATATAGTTAGAATCAATGCATAAGGCCTGTTATACCGAATTTTGCTATGCAACAACTCTTCAATGTTATAATTCTATGTTCTATGTATAGGTGTAAATATGAGGAATAAGGCGACAAAATGAATACACAGCTTGAAAGGGATTACTTTGATGGTTTATTCAAAGATTTAAGTATTGCTCCAAAAGATTCTACGGGAGTTTTTCTCACGAAACTGAGAGGTATTTACCAATAGTTGGTTTTACAGTTTGAATAGGAAAAACACCGCAGGAGTTTTGGACAGAGGGATCAGGTCTAATGGATTTGCAAGAGAAAATAATCAAATTGGTATCTAGAATGCAATAATATGTGAAAATCGTACATGTGTAATTAGACTGATGAGGTTAATCGTATCTTTATGACTGAGCGTCAGGAGGCGGTTGATAAGGGGAGCCATCAGTGGACGGCGGTCCCTTTCTCTGACTCCGATCTTCCCTCTTCGCACCCTCTGAATCAACTATTCTTTGATTCTTGTGACTGATGCCCGGTAGATCGAGTAAGCATGCCATCAGTCGTCACATACTACTTGCCACAAAAAAGAGGAATCTGTCATAACAATCATTATAGTTTCGAAGTTGTCAAAACGAATTCTGATCCTCCTTTTGGTTGATGACATCCGCGACACCAATATCAGTCGGATATAAGCCCCAACCTTAAATCTACTTTATTTAGCTTACTTTAATTGGCTGTAGTTGATTTATATCAACTCATGTTGCACATACTCATGACTTCATTTTTATCTTGTAGGGCGATGGCGGCGGCCCGTTGGTCTGCCAGGATGACGGATTCTATGAGTTGGCCGGCCTCGTCTCGTGGGGCTTTGGCTGCGGGCGGCAGGACGTGCCGGGAGTCTACGTCAAAGTCTCCTCTTTCATCGGATGGATAAATCAGATCATCAGCGTCAACAATCTGTAGCCCTAAAATGCTGCTCAATCGTACCCTTATATTACCTGGGCAGGGGGACTCATTCTGCCAAAAATGTTTAGTGAAGCCCCCCCAAAGCCCAGTCCAATCAAACCACAGGGACCCCATTCCAGTTCTCGAATGACAATTTTCTCTATCAATTGATATTTCATCATCTTGAATATTCTTTTGACTTCTAAGTTTACACTTCCAATTTTCCTTATTTGTGGATACTGCAGGGTCATCTTCTAACAATCCCAATAGGACCTCCCAATATTGACTAAGCCTAGCTTCAGTGAAAATTCCTAAAAGGTGGATACACCCCTTGCAATCATTTTGAGCGTTGGTGGAGGCATTTCCTATTGCTTGCACCTTTTGTAGTCTATCCACTAACTCTCTTGGACAAATGAATCTTCAAATCAACGGTGATGGGAAAGGGATTCAGTTTAAGTTTGCTGTAGCACTACTATTCCATGATGTTACTTGCCCAAACCTTTTTTGGAAAGCTTGATCGGCGAATACAACCATGGAAAAATCAGTGCAGCAGCATTCTGCTCTACCACCAGAAGAATTTTGGACCTGTTGATTTGTAACTAGCTTACAGACAACTGGTCCATCAGTTGACTATTTTAAGGAAGCTTCTAAAACCACTGCGAAAAGACTTTGAGGATGATGCTATCCACCAACACTTGTGCAGGGCTCAAAATAATATAGGCGATGCCCGATTTTTCATGCCCTATTACGTGAATTATCTCCCTAATAAGTATAGTCTATATGCTTCTTCAGGAATTGCGTTGAGGCATACAATGACTCATTCTTAGTCCACAGATGCCGATGCATGAAGTTAGATTCGGGATCTTTGCATATTAATGTCAAATTGACTTTGAAATATCCACGCTTTTGTACTGAAAGATGATGCAATGTTCGTTGATGGTGAAGATGTATCAGTGGATTGGAACGAGATCCCAGAGATCGCCTTTCAAAAATCTGAAAATAAAACAGAAATCCGGGCAGAAGAAATAATGATAAATTATTTCGTGCGTTTATTGTTGAGGTTTGATTTATTTCTTTATTTTTATCGGATACAATAGGTGGTTTCAGATGGTCACTAAACGGATATCGGAGGAATAGTTTTTTTTTCTAGTGGAACGTCATTCTAAAAAATTGATTTGCGATGAGTGAAATAGATAAATGTTCCCACTGGCTATAGTTCTGAAATTTTGTCAGAATCGGGAAATAATTCTGAAATATGGACTCGCGAAATCGGCAAAGGAATAGTTACAGTAAGTGAACTAAAGGAATCAAAGATGACCACAATTTTGTAGTCAGTCTACAGAACTCGCATAAGCTGATACCAGACTAGCATAACTGCTACTATTAAACAATGCTTCTAAGATAGAATAGGACCATTTTTTATCAGCTATGTCAATTTAAATGCTATAAGGTATACCGTGCAGAAGCCAAGGAATTAGTCCAAAAATTCTGTATTCCTTACGTTACTGCTTTCTCCCCGTTTTTCTCTTCATGGTTGTAGTTTATTATGAAAACTACATATACAGGATATATCACTTGAGACTGCACATACTTCGGATTTAGATTATTGACATTTTCATGTTTCAGTTCCGGCAAATGAACTGAAAATCGCTCACAAAAATCGTTACGTTACGAAAAATCGTAACGAAAAAATGCTCACTGATACATTTCTATTTCCATTGACGTATAACCAATTCGTTGATAGTTTTTTTTGTCATCAGAGCTAACATCTTCTTTCCTAACATCTTAGAGCGCTGAAATTTGGCACACAGCTTCTTGGGGACCACGAGTAAGAACATCTGGATGAGCTGATATGTTGTTTCCAAAACAAAGTCCCTCGGTGCCATTTTCGTTTAAGCCATTAGTTTTCGAGTCTTTTGAATTTAAAGATTTTTTCGTCATTTTACTTGATGTCATTGTCAATACCTTTCCCAAATTGCAGTGTAAAATTAAAAATAATAACATCTTTGAATACAGCGTGAAATTTCCTGTCATAAGTCTTAAACATACATTTTTAAGAACAATCAGTACCAAGCCAAAAATTGGTTCAAAAACAAAACGTCCTAAAAATTGATGAAATTTTTTTTCTCACTGCCAAAATTCAACAAAATTTTGCGGGTGCCACATTAATTAAAAACTGACCCAGAATCACTCTTTCATGGTCAATTTTACATTAAATTTGCTGACAAGGGAAGAAAATTACGCTTAAATTTAAAAAAATCATCATTATTTCAAAGAAATCGAGGATATTCTTCGAAAATGGCCCTATAGGAACAAACGAGTTTGGGGTCGGGTTTTAGATAATTATTCACTCTGAATCGAGTGGAAACACTCTTGCAGATTTCTTCAACTCTGAGTTTTGCATTCAATTTTTTTCTCATGCTCAATTGTTTTCTGTGTTCCTAAGTGTGAAATGACACGAAAAACCTAAATCCGCAGTATTTTTACTCTCAAATGATGTACACTTTGTATACAAATTTTGACTCCGTTCTTTTATTCAACGTACCTACCATATGTTGTACTTACACATTATACACTAACAAGTATAAATAATATCCAATTCATTACCTACCTACCTTGCAAGGACAACTACAAAAAACAATTTCTACCGACAGCCCCATAATGTCGCCCTCTGAACCTGCCTATTGATCCGTTTATGTTTCCAACAGTATTATGTTTATTTGGAGGCACTTCTTTTTATTTCATGTTTTTTTCGTGTGAAAAAAAAATGTTTTCGCAGTTGAACGACTGATTCGTCAAATGCCATTTCGTCAGTTATCTTCTCTACAATTGGGATTCGTACCTCTCACGCCCTGGCGTTGTTTTTTTTTCGTAAATCATGTTCGACAACTATTATTAAGTTGAAATAAATCGAGATTTGCTGCGCTTTAAAAAAAACTATCTGTATGGTTTTAGTTTTTATTATCGTAGAGTAATATTTAAGAGCCAAATTCTTCAATGAAAAATTATAGTTTTCATTCGCTATTCAAACGGATTCTCGAATTCAAAACTTGTAATCAAAAACCGAAATGAAGGCTTGTTCGAGTATTATTCAAATTGGTTTAAACGAAATCAGAAATGAGTAGACAATAAGACTCGTCGTAAATACGTGTAGCTACATAGGTACCTATTGTACAGGATGGATTCAGATTAGTATGAACAATTTGTTTGGGTGAAACGACCAAAATGAGATAAAATGCAGCCGAGAGTAATTTTCTATCTCAATCCGTCTTCAAAATATGATTTTTTCAAGTTTTATTTCACGAAAACCACTGCTTTGATTTTATACCTTTATTTCTCCTTTAATCAATCAATTTTAAATTTGACAGATTGTTTGAAATCAATTTGATTTCCAAAAAGAAGAGGGACCTTTGATTCTCGGAAAATACCAACCTACAGATCATAAATTCAGCTAGTTTCAGAAACAGATGATCTACTTTCCCTGAGCCCAGACCAAAGTGAATTGGCGAAGTATCAAGATATGATTTTTTGAAGTTTTGTTTCACAAAACCACTGTATTGCTTAAAACCCACTTTTTTCTACTGTAAATCAATCAATTTCAATTTTTGACAATTTGTTTGAAATCAGTTTAATTTTCAAAAAGAAAACTGACCTATGATTCTCGACAAATCCCAATGATGATCATCATTTGTGATCAATCTATAGATCATATCACTAGCTAGTTTCAGAAACCGCTAATCTACGTTCCATGAGCTGCTACCAGAGTGATTTGGGGACGTATCAAGATATGATTTTTTTAAAGTTTCATTTCACGAAGACCATCGTTTTGCATAAAACCCCGTATTTCTACTTTAAATCAATCAATTTCAACTTTTAACAATTTGTTTGAAATCAGTTTAATTTTCAAAAAGAAAACTGACCTATGATTTTCGAAAAATACCAACCTATAGATCATTTCACCAGCTAATTTCAGGAACAGCTGATCTTCTTTCGCTGAGCTGCTACCAGAGTGATTTGGCGACATATCAAGATATGATTTTTTAAAGTTTCCCTTCACGAAGACCACCGTTTTCATAAAACCCCGTATTTCTACTTTAAATCAATCAATTTCAACTTTTAACAATTGGTGTGTTCCAAGCACTCGTCTGAGTTCATGAACTCAGACGGGTTCCACGAGTTGACGAAACTTTTAGGTTCAAGAACCCGTCGGTGGGAACACTATAGTTCACCTGACACTCAATGCACTAACCAGCGCCAGCGTCGTCTTTAGTAACGGGGAAACATCGTCACGGTTATTTATATGAGTGACATTCCGTCATTTGTTCGTTTATTCATTGTTACTTCAAGATTAGAAGAGTCAAAATAAAAGAATTCGTCCTGCTTCATCGAAAGTTCTCTCCGCGTCAAATTCCTGCTCATCTAACTCCTTCTTATCAGAACTAAGGACCCTCTCCCAATCGGCAATGGAAGCATACACTTCCGATTCCGAATCAGAATCTTCTAGGAAGAGCCCCGCTATTCTATTAAGATTCATGACGTAAATAAAGTGCAACGCAAGCGAGGAACTAAAGAGATGTGAAAAACGATAACGCAACAAGCATCAAGCAGGCGACTGACAAAGCAAGTATTTAGCGTGAGGGTTCGCGGTGAAATGAAATTTTTGGAAGGTTCAGAAAGGTTTCCATCAGTTCGAGTTCTCAACGCTATCCCCGAGCAGGTCTGAAAAGTTCATGAACTCACTGAACTCAGTTCATGAACCCAACGCGGTGGGAACACCTTAGCGAGTGTTGTTTCTGAACTCAAAACGCTTGGAACACCAGTTCCGAAAATATCATGAACTTGAGGGTGCTTGGAACACAGCTATTTGACGTCCTATCGCTCATTCCCGCGCCGTGGTTTCGTGGGGGAAAGGGTGTGTGTGTGCCCGCCCTTAAAGTGTTGGCGATTCCTTCCGGTTACTCAATTCCTTCCGCCGTGCAATCGGCGATTCCTTCCCGTACTCAATTGCTTCCCGCCCAGGTGTTGGTTAATTTTGAAGCAAAAATTAACTCTTTATAGGACTAAACCCTTAATTGCACAATTAAGTACTTAAAACCCAAATCAAAGTATTACAAAGTAAAGTTCACGTCGTTCAATATTGTTAATATTCAAGGCCATCTCTAATTCCTTTGATCGCTGATTCAATCCATTGGCATTCCAACTCATAATACGTATTGCCTTTTTCATAGCGGTTTTCTTTGATGGCTTAAGCCTAATTTACTTTCAAGTGCCATGAGGCGTTTGTTCATACTTTTGATTTCGTTCAAAATCGACAAGAGGGTGATTTCTCCCTGCAGAGCTGGAGTTTGAAACTGATTTAGGTTTTCCCGAGCGTTTTGAACTACATTGGCGAATGATCTCAAGTTTGGGTATGCAAAGTCAATCGGAGCTCTGTAATTGTTCAAGATAGATGTTTTCACCTTAAAGGTAGACTTCTGTTCTTTTACTGAAGTAGGATTGGGAACACCAATAGCTTTTTCGTATGTTTCTTGTGCTTTTAGTGCCACAGGGCATTGCCTCCAGTTAGCAGTATGCTGAGCTTTCACTTTGACGGGAAGGAATCGCCGGTTCCCCAAGAAATCATATCTCTAAGACCGATTGCGATGGAAAAATGCGCCAGACGGCTTTGTATGTACTAACATTTTTCTTTTTTTGTGTGTTCATCTGCATCCATTTTGTACACATCACCCTACTTACATACACCACTTATTTTGATTCCATTTCACAACTAACCACAACTTATAATCAAACGTAATATTTTTTCAACTCCGGAGTTTTTTTAATTTTTCCTATTATTGTTTAATAATTACTCAGTAACTCTTCAGGAGATACATTATGCAATTCTTGAATGAATTTGGTTATGTACAAATCGAATATACCTACTATAAACTATTTTAGAAACCTTACCTACTTTGATTTTTTTTAAATTTGTACATAGCGATAATTATGTTTCGTTCTGGGTTGAACCTATAAATCATGTATTTATTTTCCTTAGGTATCACAGCGGTGGGCCGATTCGTAAACAGAATGGCGCACCTTTGTAATGTAGATACGGTAGTTGATGCATTTTTTTATTTATCAAATTTGTTTTGAGAAGGTGAGGTAAGGCCTACTCAATTTTCGTTTTATTTTTTTTTTTTTGGCATTTTTCATGCCAATATTTAATTTTGATGGTTTTTTAAATAATGTTTTGTAATTTATTAGTAGGATGTAATTAAATCTTTACACAATCAGATGTTGTTGATTTTCACCATTCTGTGTTCTCTAGATTGTTGCAGCGAACGTAAGTACAAAGTACACATTTTGATTGGTTCAATAATAAATTGTAACCTTCATAATAAGAAAACAAAATTTAACCACCCCTCAAATTTGTTGGTTTATGTTCCAAAATGTGTAAAATCAAAAAATTGAATGAAACCAAGTGAAAATAAAAATCCGTCCGTCCGCCGTACGGTGTTCCAAACCCTCGATTGTTTGAAAACATTGAGCACCAAAATGTTTTTTAGTCTGCTGTTAAATTGGAAGAAAGAAATGATTAGATCAAGAAGTAGCATGAAACGCCATAATTGGTCAATTAAGAAACGGTTAAATGATAATGTAATTTACGTTTGTGCAAGAGCAGAATGAATTGATAAGTTGAAAACAATGAAATAGGTACGGGACCATCTACAACCTAAACCGCGCATTCACTGAGATTTCAACCATATCGGATGAAAACTGTGGAAATTAAGGTCATTACAAGTATTTCACATTGGCGCATGCGCAGTAGCTATTAGTGATACAATCGTGTTGAAATTTACCACCTACCTTGGTAGGTATTGAAGTCATATTCTTCCAACTATCATCAACATTTAAGCGAAATCGAACGACTAGCGTGTGAAAAAATGGAACATAATGGAATTTACATTTGCGCATGCGCAAAGTGAAGTATTGATTTGGCAACAATGAAACAGGGGACCGTCTACCCTCTAGACCGGACATCCCCTGAAAATTTCATCCAGATCGGATGAAAACTGTGGAAAACAAGCATGTTACAAAGATTTCATATAGGTAGCTATTATTTATACAATCGTGTTGAAATTAATATGAGGTACAATCAATTGATCTTTTCAACTATCATCCTAATTTAAGTGAAATCGAACGAATAGAGTGTGAAAAAATGGAGCATAATGGAATTTACGTTTGCGCATGCGCAGAATGAATTGATGAGTTGTGAACAATGAAATACGTACGGGACCATTTACAACCTAACTCCCCGCACGACCCGCGCATTCACTGACCATTTCATTAAAATCGGCTGAAAACTGTGGGAATGAAGGTAATTTACATTGGCGCTTTCGCAGTGTATATTAATGATAAAATCATGTTGAAATTGATATGGGGTAATCAAATTGTCTTTTCCCAACTATTTTTCAAAGTTTTTAAGCGAAATCAAGCGAATAGGGTGTACAAAATGGAGCATAATGAAATTTATGTTTGCGCATGCGGAGCGAAGTATTAATTTGATAACAATGAAACTGATTTACCCTAGCTTGCACATTACCTGAAAATTACATACAAATCGAATGAAAACTGAGTAAAATAAGTTTGTTACAAGGATTTCACATTGGCTATTAACGATACAATCAAGTTGACTGTATGGGATGATAAAATCGTCATCCCCCAACCATCATCCAAATTTGAGCGAGATCGGACGACCAGGGCGTGAGAAAATGATGATTGGTGGAATTTACGTTTGCGCATGCGCAGAGTGTAGTATTGAGTCAGAAACAATTAAACTGATAGGGGACCGTCTCTACACCCTAGCCCGCACGTTTCCTGAAAATTTCATCCACATCCGATGAAAGCTGTGGAAAATAGGCTTGTTACAAGGATTCGCGGATGCACTACAAACACACACACAGACAGACACGGAACCAAAGTTATTCAGAATGGTTTAAAACGTAAATGTAATGGTCTAAAACGTAATGCGAGCGAAAATTTTGATTTTGGAAACCAATAATCTTTTCTCCCGAAAGTGGTAACAATGCTTCAGCTAGACTCGGACGTAATAAAACATAGTTGAAAGATAGAATGTATTGAGAAGCTCAAACTGGAAACGGATATACATATTACGAAGTTATTTTGACTATATTCAACTTTACTTGAGACGCATACCTAGTAGGACAAATAGCGTAGAAATTAGCTGTAAGACCTCATAAGCTGATTAGAGGGATTTCGCACGTTGAAATTCTATTCTACTCGTACCTGTTTCATATACAAAGGCCCTGATTCGAATTTCAGATTCATAGATTAAATAGTATAGAAATTAGCTTTAGGGGCCAATCAGCTGATCAGAGGTCTATGCATCGTTTGAATGAATTATAATTCTCTGTAGAAGTTAAAAGGCATTACAAAAGTCAAAACAATAAATAAATACTTGAGATGTCAACAGAAATTAGTCGTAAAAAAAAAAAAAAAAAAAAAAAAAAAAAAACATTAATAAATTACAAATTTCGGAATTAAACTGACACAGAAGAAACATCAGTTCAATTAAAATTAAAAACATTTTTCGCATCGTACAATTCAATGTCTTGAATTGTACGACGCGGAAAGTTTTTTCACATGTCTATCAATTCCCGTTTTATAGTGTTCTTGAACTTGCGAATGGGGAAGATCTTGATATGGTCAGGAAGACGATTGTAAAAACGAGATTTCATTTGGAGAGGGTCATGGGCAACAGAAGTGGCGAGACGAGCTACTGGAAGACGTAAGTCGCAATTGCCTCTAGTAGGGTAATGATGAATGTCACAACCTCTCGTCATTGAATGAATATTCTCGTGAACATGTAGAAGGGCGGCAAGGAAATAAGTAATTTGGTATGGTTAGGAATCCGAGGGTTCTAAGATGGCCCCTACAGCCATTATGTCGTCAGCATACAAGAATACACGTCCTTCATCAAACTGCTATGCCAAATCGTTAACAAGTTGTACAAAAAGGCAAGGCCAGAGAACTGAGCCCTGCATAACGCCGCATGGAATTCTGACAGCGCTCCATAAAGTAGACGATCTGTTTCCAGCCTCCAAGGTAGGAAGCGAAAAAAGCCAAGGCCTCATTGCTAAATCTCTATCTCTATATCTGTTATCTATAGGAATGAAACTCTGTCTGTGAGTCTGTCTGTGTCGCTTTCACAGCTGAAGGGATCCGAACGGGGGGTTTTTTTTTAATCGTGACCGGAAATATTCCGATCCTACTATAGGCTATGTTTTATTAGTTTCCCCCCCTCTCTTTCGACCTTAAAATTCCGTTTTTTACCTAAATTTTGACGTTTGTCGGGCGCTTTCCCGTTCTTTTCGACTTCCCCGCATCCCCTATCCCTCTAAACGGCCATCGAAAATACCGGAAAAATACCGGTTTCGTAGGATTTTGTAAGAGGAAGACGACGTCGCGATCGGATTGCGAAAAAAGAATCGGGAAATGCGTAAAAAAATGAAAGAGTATGGATCCGTTTTCTCGAAAATTCCGATGAAAAACTTAGTTTTTTTTTCTAATTAAAATATACCCCATAAAAACACGTTTTTCGGGACGGTGTTTGCGGGTGAAATACAGTTTTGATTCCGCCGAATCTGAATCCGAAGTCGGATATCGAAAAAAGTGAAAGAAAGTTGGACAAAATGCGAGGGGAAGGAAGGCGAAGCGATTAAAATGAGAAGTTAATTGTGCCGTCTAACCAACTCAGGCGAGTAAGGTCCCCCTCTGATCTTTGCCTTCGAACCTCTTGACCCCCGTTTGAAAGACGGGGAAAAGGATAGCCCTCCTGCGCAGATATAATAATGGCCTACATTTAGAAAAATAGTTCGGTTAGTACTGAAATATTCTTAAAATTAAACTTTTTGGGGTTCCACATTAAGTGCCGCTTTTGATAGTCATTTCCAACAGAAAAAACGCTGCAAATTATTACATAATGGTTTATTATTTCTGAATCAGATAGCCAGCTATAGTAACCAGCATGCTCTGGGGCTTTCGCCAGTCTCTTTTCTAGTATCCACCTCTGTTCTCGCGTTACAGGCTGCACTACCGATGGGGAGCAAATGGATGATCGTACAGCCACCCGAGTGGTCTCATTCAATCCACGGAGCTAATTTCTATAGGAATCAAACTAAAACCGTGGGTACACTGGATTCCAAAAGCATCTGGGACCTATCCCGCGGCGCCTCCTCTCACTCCACCCCCCGGTCACCCCCCTCACCACCCACCGTGACCCCCTGCCAAGCGTGCCAGGCGTGCGCGCGTGCGTAAGTCTAACACTCAAAGCCTCGAAAAAGACACTTTTTCGCCCGTTTTTGGCCCATAGCATCTATGCGAGTAAAGCGATCGGGACGGTTAAACGTTAGGACCAACTAGACCCCAAATGGAGTCTATGTGCGAAAGAACGGATTTTTTAAGTCAATTCTAAGGCCTTTTATGGCCCGGACGGCGGACGGAGATTGCAAATTTGTATTCTACGCACTTTGAAACGTAAAATGACAAAGTTTGAGGGGGTGTTATAAAAATTTTTTACTATACGATCACATAGGCTTATTATTGAAAATAATAAACCAAAAAGGTCAGCCAAGTTGGGTGGGCAGTATAAATTCCTCACATAGAAAACGCAGCAAATTATTCTGCAGCAATTTATTATTTTCGTTTTGCCCCTTTCATAAGATTTATTAATTTTTTAATGTCATTCCCTTGGGATTGTCTATAGAAAGGGATAGTAAGAAATTTTCAAATTTTCCACCCCCTAGAATTTTTAATATTCTATTAAATTTTTTTTAATGTATATATGAATGTATGTATGTATATATGTATGTATGTATGAATATATGTATGTGTCATTCCAGACGATAACTGTCCGTAGAATTGTGCTAGAAACTTCAAACAAATTTTAAAATGTTAAGGACACAAAATCAAAGTTCAAGTTCGTTGGCCAGCATGATCGGATTACATCTTCGGGTTGAAATTTTCAAAAATGTAATCAAAAATTTCAAAATAGCCTGTTTTTTGCGATTTGTTGTGCGAAATAATTTTTTCAGCATACTAACATGTGGTATATTCGGAATCAGCGTAAAATTTCCTATAAGAATATGTATCAAGTTTTCAAAAATTTCAAAGTTGAAAAATCAATCAAAAATCGAAATAATGCCGTTCGCTAGTTGTAAAAATCGGTAATATTTGCATGACACATTGTCCAAATTCAGACTGAACTACTCTTATGGAAGTATCCCTATATAACCAATCCTAGAATGAGCACCTATTTATTTTTAATAATTTGATTCCATGTTTGTCTTTCAAAATCATAAACTAAAATTTCTCTACACGATCAATAGCAACTGAAATGTCGAAGATTTCTTCAAAAATTCGCTCATGGGGGTCATGTTTTATGACTGGACTTTTTTTTATATGTAGAATAGATTTTCGTCAAGGCAAACGGGACTTTCAAAAGCCTGTGACCGTTTAACTGAAGGGGTTCCGTTACCCCCACCCTCATCCCCCATGTGCTAAACTGAAGGCCTCATCCCATGGTTTCATTCTTCGTACTTCTCAACTGCTGTTCATAACGTTTGCATAAAATGTTTTGAGCAACTTAATGGGAAGGTCCGGCTGGACGTGGAGGCGACTGAAACGAGCCGGAGCGGCTAGTCCATAATAAGTCAACTCTTCCAGGAGGATGTTGTGAGGGACTCGTTCAATTCAAAATCCTTGGAAAGATCATACATCTTTTCGGATTATTAGTTCATTAGGTTTGAGAAGCAATATTAGTTGTTAATAATTTAGCGTAATAAATCAGCTTTCCTAGACACTAAAGCGGCTTAGGGATCATGATGGTGTGGTAAAGTGATAGCATTGAAAAAAGTTGCGACCGATTTTCCTGCAATTCAAACTAAGGGAGTTACACTCCCCTGGCAACGCATTGGTTCTACGCGAAAATCCATGTTAAAAGAAAGAATTTTTAACCAATAGTATCAGCCTATTGATAGTGCTGAACTATACGATTGTCTAGCGGTTCGCGCAGCTTCAGTTTCTTCCTTTCCACTTCCACTGACGTTCGTCCTAAATCAACCGTTCAGCCCTTCTCACTTCCCGTTCTATTTCGAAATACACACCGTTCGTATTTGGACGATTGCTTGAAGCATATTCAGTGAACTTGCGAGAAACCTCGTGAATGTCAAATTCGTCGCCAAAACAGGGCAATTCCCATAAATCATATCTTTCTCGTCCGTTTTTTCTCTTCTTTCTTTAAAATAATCTAGGTCTGGATGTGCGAAACGAGATTTTTTAAAAAAATGAATGATTATGAAGAGGAAATGAGTTGTTCTATGTTAACAATATTTTCAACCAATTTTCGTGATTCTTCTTCGGTCAGATCATTTTGCTCGAAGTATTTGGTCTCTCTGTGTTCCACTCATTCTCAGTACGTAAATTCGCATTTAAAAAGTTGCAGTCATGCTATAACAGACTAACTTAAACGTTCAAACTAAATTAATAAATACAAGTTTTAAAGAGCAGGTACAAAACATTCTTTCAAAAAACTTGGACTCCCGAGAATCAAATCAAAATAGTACCTAGAATATAAAAGGGCTGAAACAACAAACTGATAAAGGGCTGAAACTCGGAGATAATAGCGAACAAGCACTCATTGCGTAAGGGAAGGAATAGGAACTGAGGTGTGTGAACCGCCCATCCCTAGTTTTGTAGAATGATAGCGTGCCTCTATCTCAGTTGAGTCTCTCAGATGGTGTGAGATAGACAACATCAGATAGAAGCTTCAAAAATTTACTTATGTTATGTATATGTACAAGTTCGGAATGGGAGACTTGTTGGTCCAAATGTTGGAGCGTACAACAAACCACGCGGGTAAAGCCAGTCATTCCCCAGGCGAGCTGCTTGATGCGCATTCTGTGGTCCGCTCCTCGTACCTACTCGAGAGTTAATGGGGATGAGACAGATACGGCCTCAACGCTCAACTGGTTGATCAGGGTACTCCATATAAATTAGTACCTACCTACAAGTAACTTTATTAGGCAAAAATTTACGCTATTTTGAAAATTGGAAGAAAAAAGCACTGCGAATCATTACACAAAGGTTTATTATTTCTGTATTAAATAGCCCTTCTACGCAGATCATTGGTCTATTTCTATTATTATTAAGCCCTATACAGGGTGTCTCGACTTAAGTAGGTAAGACTTTAGGGATCGATTTTACAAGTAATTTGCAACAAAAAGTGCCTCGTAGACTTTTTCTTTTAGAGGCTTCGTTTCCGACTTATTTATTTTTTAAGATTTTTTTCGTGTTTTCGACCTTACATCACAAAACAGCTCTAACTCCCTTATTTTTCAAGTTTTCTCAAATCTGAGGATACCGTTGGAAAGAGCGTTAAATTTTCTATCTTTCTAATTTAAATTCCAATTTTTGTTATTAGTTCTGATTAGTGAAAAAAATGACCAAAGTTTAACATTTGAAAAAAATGTAAAAATTGTCAATTTGTCTTCGTTTTTCTGCTCCTCAGTATGGAAGTTATTCAGCAAGCGCTCTTCGGGAAAAACTTTCTCAATCTGTCAGCTTTCCAACGATTTACTGAAGAAATCTTTTTTATTGGGAAGTTTTGGGCGAAAATAGAGTTTTAATGATAAAAAACATGATTTTGTCGGTCAAAATCGACGTTTCATCTGTTTTATTTTTTTTATTCAAGTATTTTATTTTTATTTATTTTATTTTATTTTATTTATTTTATTTTTTTTTTCTTAAATATTCCATTGTGCACTGCTGTATTCGACGATAATAAACCAAAAAAATAATAGTGTCTCTACCTAACTCATCTTCCACCTGCCTCATCTACTTGAGCAAAATTAGATAATTATCGGAAGGGCAGGCGGAAAAATACGAAAATACGATCGGCTACCTCAGTCAATTGTGCTTCAAAATTATTCCTCGGTTACTTATCTTTCATTTGAGTAGGTACCACTATGGGTGGGTTAGCAATGAAAATGGTGTTGTGTATCAAGGTGCCTACAGACCGGACGATAACATTGTTGAAAACATTGTTATTAACATTTTTTAGTAAGATTTCTTTCAGACCGGAGGCAACACTGTTGACGACAATGTTATCGACATCGGGCGAGTGGAATTGTTAATAACATTGTTACGGCGCACGAAAAATGCTGACAACAATTCCTCCTTCGAAATGTTACCAAAAACATTGTTGGCAACATTTTCGGTAACAAATTTATTTTTTCCGTCAACATTGTTAGTAACACTGTTGTCAATACTGAGTTTTGTTATCGAGCCATGAGCGATAACAAACCGGGATTTCTGGTAACATTGTGTTTCACAGGATTTTGAGCCTTTGAATTGGTGGGAGAAGGGTAGACTGTGATTCACACTGTTGCACTGACGACGAACTGTGGAGGACATTTTGGTTTCTTTGATTAATTATGTGCAGTAGTGACAAGAGAAGTAGTGAAGTGGGAATAATGAATTGGGAAAAGGACGAAGTAGTAAGGTTGATTGAGGAATATAGAAAGCAGAGATGCTTATGGGACGTGCAGCTGCCTCAGTACAAAGACAAACAGAAAAAGTGTGATGCTTGGAAAGTGCTTGGGATTGCCGTAAATCGTACTTGGGTGGAGGTGGAGAAGAAAATGAAAAGCCTAATCGGACAGTTTCAACGTGAAATGAAAGAGTACTGGAGAACACCTACTTGTTCACACCCAAATGTTATTACTTTGAATGTTAACAACATTGTGGATAACATTGTAAGAAAACTAGACCCAAAAAAGCAGATGGATGAATTTTTGGCAACAAAAAAGTTGACGACATTGTTGCCAACAATGTTGGTAACTAATTTTCCAGATCATCACTTTTTGTTTCCAACATTTTTGTTATCTACAATGTTATGTTAATAACAATGTTTTCCGCTAACATTTGGTCTGTAAAGGCCTTCAGAGATCGCTCGTGTTATAAAAAAACATAATTACTTCTTTACAAAAAAAAAAAAAAAAAAAACAAAGCAGGTTCTCAAAGTGTCTCCCTCTTTCCTGTATGCAGAATGCACATACCTTACGTAACGTCACACGATCCGCGAGGAAGAGATGCCGCCTATGCATACAGGAAGGAGGGAAGCACTTTGAGAACCTGCTTTGATTTTTTTAATTTTTTTTTTTTTTTTAAAGAAGTAAGTAATTATTATTCTTTTATAACACGAGCGATCTCTGATACGCAACAGCATTTTCATTGCTAAACCTACCCCGTATTATTAGGTACCTACTCAAATGAAAAATAAGTAGGTATCTGAGGAATAATTTTGAAGCACAATTGACTGAGGTAGCCGATCGTATTATCGTATTTTTCCGCCTGCCCCTCCGATAACTATCTAATTTTGCTCAAGTAGATGAGGCAGGTGGAAGATGGGTTGGGTAGAGATACTATTATTTTTTTGGTTTATTATCGTCGAATACAGCTGTGCATAATGAAATATTGAAAAAAAAACGTCGATTTTGACCGACAAAATCACGTTTTTGTCATTCAAACGCTATTTTCTCCCGAAACTTCCCAATAAAAAAATTTTTTTTTAGTAAACCGTTGGAAAACTGACAAGTTGAGGAAGTTTTTCCTGGAAAGCGCCCGCTGAAAAACTTCCATACTGAAAAGCAGAAAAACGAGGAAAAATCGAAAATTTTTACATTTTTTTCAAATGTTAAACTTTGGTAATTTTTTTCACTAATCAGAACTAATGAAAAAAATTGGAATTTACATTAGAAAGATAGAAAATCTAACGCTCTTCTCAACGATATCCTCAGATTTGAGAAAACTCGAAAAATAAGGGAGTTAGAGCTGTTTTTGTGATGTAAGGTCGAAAACACGAAAAAAAATCTTGAAAAATAAATAAGTCGGAAACGAAGCCTCTAAAAGAAAAAGTCTAGGAGGCTGTTTTTGTTGCAAATTACTTGTAGAATCGATACCTGAAGTCTTACCTACTTAAGTAGAGACACCCTGTATATGTATCTAGTAAATGATCAAAACTTGGCGCATTGTGCCTCCCAAAAGGGTTCACATCTTTACAGCTCATGACCCCACAATTTTACGGTTTATAGAAGGTGAATGTTGAAACTTTATCTAAGAATGTCTAAATCAAAAAACTACGTAAAACGGTAGGTCGAAAAGGAAAGAAATTAGCCTCGGAGGTTCCGAAGCTGATCAGAATAACGCGAGAACTGAGAATATTACAGCAACATCAAATATCCAGGTGACTCAGAAAGAGTAACGTTGAGACCATCGAGAAGTTTTAACGACCCTCTGCGTGCAAAATGAAAAGAACCAGAACTTTTTGATCAAACTCTGCATACACATATCAAAAAATGTTTAATTTTAATTATTTCTTTTTTCAGCGAATGTTCATCGAACTCTCCCACCCCAAGAAGTGTGGATTTTCTTTTAGAAACTGTTTTTTCTGCTGGAATCCATTAATTTGTGGATTAATACATACCATTATTATGTGATAACTGTTGATTGTTCTTACCTAATTAAAGAGAAGCTTCATTTCCCCAGAAACGGCTTGGTTGTACGTGAAAATCAAAAGAACAAAGCATTTCTTAAATTAACCAGAAATCTCCCTGAAGAAGCCCCAGTTCGTGGGGAGAAATGTTGGAATTTAATTAAACATAAGAAAACGCTTGCATACGAGTCTGCAACACATTGGGACATTTTATGTTTTTAGTTTCAGACTCGTTTGCAAGCTTTAAGAGCCACTCAGCTGATCCGGACCCTGGGCATCGTCAAGTAAATGTCCTAAAGAGGTTACATACGAAATTACAGCTTCCTTGAGTGTAAAGTAGAGAAATTACCTACTAAAATTATTTAACCACCGCTCCACAACAGTTCTCGCCATATTCGTATCACCTGCTATGAATCAAATCATCGAAAACACCAGCTCAATGAAATCATCAGAAATTAACAAGAGGTTGCAATCATCTTCACAACATCAATTATTGAGCATGATCACCTGAGTGTAAACAATTATTCAAAATTATAGTAGTTTTAGGATTAGAAAAATAGTAGGTTTAGGATTAGACTTCACTTCTCGAAATTTGGAAGATTAGGTAGGTAGGTACCTACATCTTTTCGAAAAAACGCGTGAAATCGCGTTGAATTTCGAAAAAGAAAAGGATATCGGCCTCTGGGGCCCTCAACTCCTTAGGACTAGCCATCAACCCCAGCCATCTTCCGCTTCCTCTCCCCGCGGGTAACCCTGTACACTAGTTGAAAGACCTTCCCCAGCCGCACCAGTCCTCCAGATACTAGGGTAGGGTATCATGGGTGGGCCTTAATGTCCCAAAGTGCCCTTCAGGATATAATTATTAATGAACTTCACAAGTTCGTTTATTCATAAATTATATCCCTCTGGGCACTTTGGGACATTAACGTGGTAGCTGTTGAAAGAAACTCACTACTGGAGCGGCTGGCCAAGAAAAGACCACCCCTCAAGAAGAATCAAACTTCTGGGTATTGGGGTCTAAGGGTCCTCGAGCTTGTACTCTATCCCTGCGATCTTCGTACTGTCAGATCCATACCCCCCCCCCCCCCTCCAAAACCGACAACAAGGAGGAAGGAGAGAAGACAAATTTATGGTAAATAGCTTTATCATAGTGTAAATTACTTACAGACTGATGCCGCAAGAAAATAATTATAACCAGAAAATTATGATCTCATGATCATAGAAAGAAGAGTGTGAAGGGTTCTAACAAACAAAACAACTTCTTGTCCAAAAGCAACTGAAACAAAATGTTTTAATCAAATTAAGGTATACAAAGTTTTTTAAAACAAAATAAATGGATGTTCTCCTGGTGTCATCCTGCAGTAAATATCACTGATGTAAAGTTGACATACCGGTACCTTATTCTTAAAAATTTTCACCCCCTGAGATAGGGCCAACTGAAAGTGACCTGTAAAAAACAAGGAAAAGGGTCTGTTACTACAGGGAAGTGGGCGTTCTCGGAAAGATATGAGAAAACAGGGTGGTAGGCTGTGTAAGCGGCCTGTTGTAAAATCGTGCGAAAACTTTTGATTTTTCTGTCCATCCTGCTGATTTGAAAATGGTGTCTAGTTATGAGCTTGGTTATTTAATAACCAAGCTCATAACTCAGCTTGTTGGCCATGCACTTCGCAGTATTTAACATAATATAAACATAAATCGAGAGTTTTCGAACGAATGGTCAACGAATTTTGTGGGATGAAAAACGACAAAGTACCATTTCCCTAGCAACGACTCGGTTGTAAGCGGAAATGATCAGAAACCCAACCGTAACGCTTTTTCCGTTTATGTGCCAAAGTAAAGACATAATATGCCTTAAAACCGTTGCAAAACGCGTTACAAATACATTTAACAAGACAGAATGTGGTACTATTTCAACGCCTTCGGAGCCCAATCAAAAGTTGGCATGCTTTCAGAAGAAGAAATGAAAGAAACTCAGGACAAACCCAACCAAATACTTCAGCACGCCGATAAATCCGCAACACCAGGAGACATTACCATGTTTTGTTCAACACAGATCATCATGTCTCTCTCTCTCTCTCCCTCTCTCTCTCTCTCCCTCTCTCTCTCTCTCTCTCTCTTCTCTCTCTCTCTCTCTCTCTCTCTCTCTCTCTCTCTCTCTCTCTCTCTCTCTCTCTCTCTCTCTCTCTCTCTCTCTCTCTCTCTCTCTCTCTCTCCTCTCCCTCTCTCTCTCTCTCTCTCTCTCTCTCTCTCTCACACACACACACTTTTTTTTTTTTTTTTAAGAAACCTCCCCTCAAAGACGGAGGGGGCACGCCATTAAACTGAAAAATAAACAAATAAAAATAAAAAAGTGGGGAGGACGCCCAGGTTTACCCGACGCCGGCTCTAGGGATAAGGGAAGTTGCAGGACGAGGAGGAAGAATGGGATGAAAGGAAGTGCCCCTATAAAATGACCACCAGTTCAAGTAAGACCCCCTCAGGATGCGGGTGGTGATACCACGGAGTACTCCTGCCGAGATGCCCAACTCGAGTAACTCCGTGGCGCTTTGCCCGCACCAAACCCCGCGCCATGACACGGTCGCGGCAATGACCTTGATGTTATTAGGTGCCACTCCTTTTAGCTCAGATATCGCTTGGCGCAGATCACTTCTATCATATTTACTTTTCTTAGCCCTCCAGGTCTGCTCCATGTCCACGCTGCCACTGACAACCTGGACATCCAGGATTATGGCAGACCCATCGGGCTAGATCGCAACGATATCTGGCTTCTTGCCCCGGTCACTCGGCATGTGGTACAGTCCCTCTCTTTCGACATCCCAACCGCTAGATGACAAAGCACCTGCTATCTGCTTGGCAACCGCATCATGACGTAAAATGCGGCCACCGTGAGTACGAGGACACTGCTGCACCACATGATAAAGATTCTCATTTTTACCCCGACAGGCACGGCAAAGGGTGTCTACTGTCCCGCAACTACTCCTCGAACACCTCACCGAGGTGGCTAATGTAGCCACCAGGATGGCGTGAAAATGGCGATAGTCCCCAATGCCCCCAGTGCCCCCAATGCCCTCTGAAGCCCATTCTACCCACTGAGTAGAAATGGGGGATTCAGAGCACTGTCGGAGTTCTTTACCATCTACTGACTCATGCAGTGCAGCAGCGAACTCAGCAGATTAGCTGGGTTTTGGAGCAGTTGGTGTTGCTCGATCGCACCACAACAACTGCTGCCGGACAAAGTCCAGGTCAGCAGCAGTGCAGGCGACCTCCCAGCTCGACCCCCTAAGGGCAAGCAGGCGCTGGCGGCGTAAAGATGGGATGCTGGCAGAAAGAGAGACAATACGGAGCCCACCGGCCTTGATCGGTGCGTGGATGTAAGCACTTGGGACACCAGGTGGAAAGCCTAGCCAAGAGCGCACAGCAGAGCGAACTTCACGATCTAACTCAAGCAGCCTCCCCGCAGTAAGCCTGCCAAAGACTAACCCATAGGTTAGTTTTGGCAGTAAGTACGTGCGATGGAGGCGCAGCGTCTGCTGTGGCTTCAATGGAGCCTTGGTGACACGAGCTAACGCTCCACCAAGGTCCACACGGCTTGCGGCTATAGTGGCCACACCCATGAAGTCGACCCCAAGGTACCGCCAGACCTAAAACACGGATCGGGCGGGGATGGGTGTCTGTCCTAAGACAAAGCACTCCTCATCCACCACCTTCACCTTATGTTGGCGGCCCGACGGGACCAAGGAGACCGACCCACACTTAGAAGGGTTGACCACTAGACCACACCTGGCTAGCTGCTCAGCAAAGGCGTTGAGGGCGATCTGCGAGCCCTCGTGGGTATCTGCGAGTAGGATGACATCATCGGCATACGCCTATGCACCTACTCGCACCCAAGGGCGAGATCAAACCCTATTTCATCTGGCAGCTTACCCAAGGCTGTAACCACGACCAGGTTGAAGAGGAGTGGCGACAGAGGATCCCCCTGGCGTACCCCGCGCCCAATGACAACATCCCCTGACATCTCACCTTGTGCCTCGAGGACCGTCACGCCTTCGTGGTACAGACAGGCAACATACTCAATTAAACGAGCAGGGGCCCCGACACCACGAAGACAATCGGTCAGGGCAAAGTGGCTAACTGTGTCAAAGGCCTTAGCGACGTCCAGAGCGGCAAGATGGAGCTGCCGTTTCTTGATGCGGGCCAGCGAAATGACAGTTTGGAGAACTGTTAGGTTCTCCGCTGTGCCATCCGCTGGCCAAAATGCTCTCTGGACGTCACCTATGACACCAGCCACTTGAAAGCGAGATGCCAGAATCTTTTGGAAGTGGCGGAAAACTACCGATGATATTGAAATCGGACGGTAGCCTCCAGGCCCACTTCCTCTTTTCTTTAGGATGAAGATGGTTCGGGCACGGGTCAACGCTTTCGGGGGCCTTCCCGATAGAAGTAACAGGTTGAGGATAAGCAGCTTGACACTTTTTGGGGCTTTATTCCAGCGTCGGGCAGAAATACCATCAGGTCCAGCAGACACTTCAGAGTTTTTGACACTTCACTTATGTGCCTCGTCATGAAGCACCCGCGTGCACATAATGCCACGTAAGGAATCCCTGGTGGAAGCTGGGGGTACCACCGGCACACCAGGGTTGTGGCTGGGAGCACTCAAAAGTGGCTCCCAAAATTCCACGAACTCCTGGAGTGGGGGCAAAACTTGTTCATCCCCAGCTCCCTCCAGTACCTCCGCAGCTACAGGAGCCGGATGCTTCCTCCACAACTTCTGGACCCGCTGGTATTCCTGCCTCCTTGCTTGCTTAGCTGCTTTGCGACCTCCACAGGGCACCGACACTGTAGGATGTCCTCCCTGATGCCCCGCCACGGTCGCATCCCCAACCTGTGGGAAGATCCTCTGTACATAGGCCGCCACCTCATCTTCCAAGCCAACAGGCCTCTCAACAGCCCGCCTCGCCAGTTCCTGCAGGCAGGCACTCTCGTAACCATCAATACGGCGTACCTGCCCCCCGAGCCTCAACACTTCAGTCTTCAAATCCTCAAGAAGACCGGAGGTCCCGGGGGAGGATTGCTGAACGGCGGGCTGTTGTCCCACGCCTGTCGGAGATGCGGGGGAGGCCCCACTGCTATTGCCAGGATTGCATCCTGGACAAGCTGCTTATAGTGGGGCCTTAGGCGAAGAGATTGGATGGCAGAAAGCGTGCGCATGGGAAAACGTGCTTGAAGGAATACATTAATATTTCGTACCCCATTACGCACAGCCTCTGCCTCCTCTGCCGCCATTCGCCGCAAATCCTCAGAAGCATACCTGGGCCGCTCTCGCTCTATATCAATTGCAGGGTTGGCCTGTACAGGATGCTTCTGCCAGACGTGGGCACTGAGGCCACACTTGGAACTGAAGGCTCTCTCACAGTGGGCACACTGATGGACATCTCCAGGGGCATTGGAAGAGGAAGAAGGATAGGAAGAAGAGGACGAAGAAGAGGGAGAGGAAGACCGACGCCCCTGCCTGGGGCGCCCCCAAGCGCCTCCCCTACAACCCCGCTGGCCAATGGGCGGGCGGGGGTTATGAGGCTCTATTGTTTCGTTATCCATAACGGGGGAAACGGTAAATAAGGGTCGGGAGACCCATTGACGTGAGCCTCCCCCCTAAGCGCCAGAGGGTCATTCTGCCACCCTCTGGTAAACCAGAGGGTGCCCGTGTTGCACGACGAGGACGTATGACCATGACTTGGGTAGGGATATGAGGGAGCTCCGAAGAGATAAAAACACCAACCGTTACCCTAACCCACTCACTCACACACACATATATATATATATATGAGAAAACGATAAACTCTAGGATTCGCCTCAGAATTTCTCAAAACGGATTTCAATGAAGAAAATGTTCAAAAGTTTTGATTTTAAATTTTTTTGAGCCATTGCAATTGCTTCATTTGCTACGAAATTTCTCTAAAACGGAGTCGTTGTATGTGGAAATAATCAGAGGGTATTGGTGACAGTTTTGTGTCTCTTTTTTGGCAAATAAGTTCCGTAAAAACGAATTGGTAGTACGTTAAAATCCTCAAGTTGAATTCCCCAAAAACGATGTACGTATCAAATCCATATCTATCGCCTAAAAATATAACGATATTTCAAATAAATAAATAAAATATATAATAATAAAAATAAATAAATAAAAATAAAAAGTATTGTACTTACTTTGTCTGTTTATGTATGTTTGTGTATCCTCGTAAAAAGATTAATGAAAAGGCCTTCTGTCCTTAAATTGGTTTATTAATTTGTTTATTTTTTAATTTTTTTAATTAAAATTTTAATTTTAATTAAATTTTTTAATTTTTAAATTGGTTTTATTAATCTCGTTATAATCTGAACTCTCCGAATAAAGAAACGTTATCCTCGTAAAGGCGCTTTGAATCGAGAACGTTTTGACCGAATTTGACGGGATTGATCAGCTATGTAGTCAATCAAAATAAAATGGTTCCGAAGACCATCATTGATATCAGCAGCGTGTGCTGATTTTGTGATTTATAAGTTCCATTTTCTATGCTATTTATCCATCGAAGCAGAAATTTGAAACGGAACCTCTTTGAGATATATTGGATAGGATTTTAACTTGCCGAACCAACAGAATCAGCACAGTGAACTATCGCCTCTAGTTTCTATGCTACTTATCCTAAGCACCTGAAATTTTAATCGGAACCTCAGTGAGACTTGAGATATGTTGGAGAGGATTTTATCTTGCAGAACTACTCTAATCAGCTGAGTGAGCCTAATGGTAATTTCTATGCTATTTATCCCAAGACGCTGAAATTTGAAACAGAACCTCTGTGAGACATGTAGGATAGGATTTCAACTTGTCGAACCACCCCAATCAGCTGAGTGAGCTCAATGGTAATTTTATGCTATTTATCCTAAGAAGCTGACATTTTAAATAGAACCTCCGTGAGACATGTAGGATAGACCGCCCCAATCAGCTGAGTGAACTCTCAGCGCTAATTTTTTTAATTTTTTTTTTATCGCTTTATTTCCATATTTAAATAAGTACAAGAATAACACTTCTCCAGAAAATAAAAAGACACTTTAGAAAGAAAAAAATAGAATAGTAATAAGTAACTGGAAATTAATCCTCAATATGGACGACAAGTCCGTGGTAGGGGATGGTCATGGTACTAGCCGATAAGGATAGCGAGAATTAAATTAAACATACATAGGGTGTTGATCACGTAGCGAAGTTTATAAATTTAAACCTTATTTACTATACTCTTATTTCTATATTAATTTATTTGTATTTTCTATTTACTCAGCAATATTTTTTATTACAACAGGAAGCTTAAAAAATAAGCTTTTAATTCTTTATTAACAATTTTGTTATTGGTTGCAAGTAATTTTTCTTTAAGTTTGGTTGGAAGTTTGTTAAAAGTGGAAATGCCCTTATATATAATTATTTTGTGCAAGGGTAGTTCTCAATTTTAGTTGCTTTAGGTTTATTTGATGTTTTGATCTAGTATCAGCTGTGTGTTGGGGTAGCAAGAATGAACCATGTCTAATGACCGTCTCTAATAAATTCTATGCTATTTATCCCAAGAAGCAGAAATTTGAAACAGAATCTCTAGAGACATGTAGGATAGGATTCTAATCGATTTTCGGTAGAAAATGAAGCTTTTTAACTTGCCGAACCACCCCAATCAGCTGAGTGAGCTCTTAACGCTAATTTCTCCTCTCAGCCGTTGGACGTTCCTCCGAAATTCTTATTTCGTTATTCCTAGTGAAACACTAATCTACTTATAAGACAATGCGCTTAACCTGTGGCTCACTACAAGAGTGTTGATCTATATTTTACACAACTTTCCGTAGATAAGGGGCTCATTTAGGGTATTACAGCCGCCGGATATATTTATGGACGTAATTTTGTGCTCACTACACCTCCGAAACTGCTGGTCCGATTCGGAGCAAGTTTTGATATGATGTATAACCATGTCGGAACTTTTGCCTCGTCGACGTTGGTAACCGCTGACTACGAGCCGTAATATCAGGTATAATGATGGCAAAATTGTGCTCAAATCTATCCAATTCACCGTAGGACAACGAAATTTGATAGGGAGCCTCTCTGGGACAACAGGAGACAAGCAAAGTGAGGGGCGCCATCCTGATCAGCCAAGTAAGCTCCAAAGCCATTTTGTCTAATAGTCAATGCAGGAAGCTGAAATTTGAGAGGGAGGGGGCTCAAGGGAGAATGCTGAGAAGCATGGCCTCGGTCAGCTGAGTGAACGCCAAAGGGGGTTTGACCAACTCCGCAAGAAGCATGGCCAACTCCACCAGTGTTCAACTCTGCGTATTCTAATCTTATTACCAACTCCGCCAGGAAAAGTAAAAGTCATCTTAGTAAGTAGGTATACGACTCGTACAAGAAGTATATTTGAAATAATCGAAACACAAAAGTCAGTAGGTATATAAGTTAAGTATAAAAGTTAGGTAAGTTCAATCCAAACAAATCAAGTCTATAAAGGCACATTTTATTCGATTATAACGTACGTACATTTTTGAATTTCCCGAGTTGAGTTTATCTTTACCGTAGTGACGGGACGCACATTGCAAGAAATACAATCTGCGGACATTACCCTGGCGATAATTTAGTATTAACTGGTCAAGTATCTTTTTTGTTGTCGAAAAGCATGGTTAGAAGAAGTTTTGAGGCGTCGGATCCGAACACCGCCCCTACCTTGCGCCGTTTCTCCAACTATCGTTATCACAAATTCCAAGATTTTCCCGCCTCCGCTTTGAATCCACTGTACTCACGGGCGTAGCCAGCCCGAATTTCTTGGGCCCGCTGACCCGGTGACATACGGGTAGTTTCCCAGCGCTTAACTGGCTACGCCAAAGACTTGAATAATTGACTTTAGAGAACATAATTGCATATCGCATGACCTCGTAATTTAATCTGAATAATCTCCCAGAAAGTTCTGGTGGCCGAATCCCGACCAAAATAAAAGAAGACCGCGGCCGACTAATCAATAAGTACAATGAATAAACTACCATCATCTGTAGGGATACTAGCACGTCGAATATCAATGAAATTTTATATTCGTCAAAGAGAATTCCAGTTGAGATTTGGGAACCTTACCTCAATAGGTCATAGGTAATCGATTACATCAATTAAATAAATTCAGGTAAGTAATTGGATATCGAAATGAGTTCCTCAACATCTTCCCTTAAAACTTAAATAAACTTTATTAAGTAGCATGTAAAAAAGATGAATTATGAATTGAACTCTAAACATGTAAAATGTAAATGTTTTGTGCGAATTGTATTCAGCTGAATTGAAGGTAAAACTCAAAACATTGCATTTCACCTCGAGGAGTAAGTTTATTGAACTTGGACAAACTAACTGGTTTTGAGACTCGAACACACACAAGAGGCTGAATGAATTTTTCAATAGTGGATGGATTTCAACAATACAATAGCAGCAATTCAGCAATATAGGTAGGTAAATTTTTGTGTTTCTGAACTAGAACGGGTTACATTACCCTACTTAACCACAATAGGTACATTTGAAGTATCACAACATCAGTCCGATTGGAAAATTATTATTAATAGAAGTAGTGATTTTTTCTTCTTCAAACGAGATCTTTAAACAAGAAAACACCCACTTCCTGATGAATTAGTCAAATAATCATAAAGATTACAAGCAATCCAACTAACGTCTGAATACTAACTGTCAATGAAATGGGAGCAGTACGTACCGGTCTTTCTTACCTACCGGTTTATTTATAATATTTATAATAATATTATAATAATGCTTGCCACTATGTATTATTAGGGTGGTTCAAAAAAAAAAAAAAAAAGTTCTGGGATTTTTGGTCCCCATTGCGTTTTTGCTTCCTCGGTATGTCAGGATGACCTTCCTAAAGTTTTAGCAAAAAATATTAATCCTAACCACTTTACCTGGGTCGATTTTTGCCAGTTATCGACTGCTATCGTAAACCAACCTCTAAATTGGGGCCGACGTGATGATTTGAAGGACGGATTTCAATTTTTTTAGGTCTATTTATGGGTTTTCGCATGCGCTGAACACGATGAACCTATTTATTTTACGCTCCGTCCACTAGTTATCCGGTAAACTGGCGGAGGGCACTGCTTGAAGATAGTAAAAATCGAAAATTTCACCGAAAATGCTGTCGCCTGGTTAAGAATTGTACTAGAAACATGCTATTATGGTCGGATAATATGCTTTGGCATGTTCTGAACATGATTCCGTTTTTTTACTATACTTTTTTACTTCGTTTACTTCGTTTACTTCGTTAAACCTCAAATTACTTGTAGGGTAATAGACAAATTCACCCTAATTTCACCAGAAATTACGTCAGAAATTATTCCTTAGTTTCCATCGGTTTTCCGGGGTCACATTCATAGTTCTGAATTGTCTGAACTGTGATTGGATTGTTAAATAAAAAAATGATGCAGTATAATTGAAAATAATATGTAATATAATTTTAGTTTCACAAAACATAACATTTTAACGAGAATAACATAACAAAAATATACAAAAAATAGCTTAATTTTCTTCAAAAATTCGCTAAAAAAAAAAAAAAAAAAAAAAAAAAAAATTAAACACGATGAAACATTGAAACATAAAAAAATACCAAATTTTATCGGCGCAAGGTATTTTGGGACCTTAAATTATCAACGCGACATAATTTCTGGTGAAATTAGGGTGAATTTGTCTATTACCCTACAAGTAATTTGAGGTTTATGGCCAATAAACGAAGTAAAAAAGTATAGTAAAAAACGGAATCATGTTCAGAACATGCCAAAGCATATTATCCGACCATAATAGCATGTTTCTAGTACAATTCTTAACCAGGCGACAGCATTTTCGGTGAAATTTTCGATTTTTACTATCTTCAAGCAGTGCCCTCCGCCAGTTTACCGGATAACTAGTGGACGGAGCGTAAAATAAATAGGTTCATCGTGTTCAGCGCATGCGAAAACCCATAAATAGACCTAAAAAAATTGAAATCCGTCCTTCAAATCATCACGTCGGCCCCAATATCTCTATCTCTATTATTAATAAGAATGAAACTCCGTCTGTCGCTCTGTCGTGTCTATGCACGGCCAAACGGCTGAGTGGGGGGAGTCTACGAGTGGGGGGATCTTTTTGGGATTTTCCGATAGGGTGTATAAGCGAATTTAAAATTTTCTAATCCCACCCGAACCATGGGCCGTAGGGCGGGAGGGGGGTCGAAGTAAGAATTAATGTGCGCTTTTTGGACTTCCCCGCTTCCCCTACCCCTCTAAACGGCCGTTGACAATTCCGGAAAAATACGGGTTTCGTAGGTTTTTGAACGAGGAAGACGACGGCGCGATCGGATCGCGAAAAAAGTATCGGGAAATGCGTTAAAAAAATGCGAGAATACGGACCCGTTTTCTCGAAAAGTCCGCCGAAAAACTTGGTTTTTTCCGATTAAAATATACCCCATAAAGGTACGTTTTTCGGAACGGTTTTCGCGGGCGAAATACAGCTTTGGGTCCGCCGAATCTGAATCCGAAATCGGATATCGAAAAAAGTGACGTTAAGTCGGTCAAATCACGAGCGGAAGCGAGAAGAAGCGTTTAACATCAGAAATTAATTTTGCCGTGTTCGCGAGAAGGCTCTACGAAGACGTCAAGGGGTTTGTCAGGTATTTCACAATGTTACCTGCAGGCCTATTTCAAAAGAATAAATACGGGTTTTTTCCTACCTATATACAGGTATACCTTGCGAGCGAAGCGAGCAACATCCCCGAATAATCTTTTTGTGGTTCCACGTAGTTTTATAAGATTTAATTTGTTTGTAAGAATTTCCAACAGAAAAAAACGTCTGCCAAGTTGGGTGGGCAGTATAACTCCCTCAAGCGAGCGAAGCGAGCAGCATCCCCTACAGAAGTTAAACCTACCCTTAGAGATCTATCGTTTGCGAGCGAAGCGAGCAACATTCCCTACATGCCACACTTTGCGAGCGAAGCGAGCAATATTCCCTACATGCCACACTTTGCGAGCGAAGCGAGCAATTGAATGGGGGGTCCGGGGGGCTTGCCCCCCGGCTGGACGTGGAGGCGAGCGTAGCGAGCCGGAGCGGCTAGTTATTAATAAGAATGAAACTCCGTCTGTCGCTCTGTCTGTCGCTCTGTCTGTCGTGTCTATGCACGGCCAAACGGCTGAGTGGGCCGGATCTACGAGTGGGGGGATCTTTTTGGGATTTTCCGATAGGGTGTATAAGCGAATTTAAAATTTTCTAATCCCACCCGAACCATGGGCCGTAGGGCGGGAGGGGGGTCGAAGTAATAATTAATGTGCGCTTTTTGGACTTCCCCGCTTCCCCTACCCCTCTAAACGGCCGTTGACAATTCCGGAAAAGTACGGGTTTCGTAGGTTTTCCTACGAGGAAGACGACGGCGCGATCGGATCGCGAAAAAAGTATCGGGAAATGCGTCAAAAAAATGCGAGAGTACGGACCCGTTTTCTCGAAAAGTCCGCCGAAAAACTTGGTTTTTTCCGATTAAAATATACCCCATAAAGGTACGTTTTTCGGAACGGTTTTCGCGGGCGAAATACAGCTTTGATCCCGCCGAATCTGAATCCGAAGTCGGATATCGAAAAAAGTGACGGAAAGTAGGTCAAATTGGGAGGGGAATTGCGAGGGAAGCGTTTAACATCAGCAATTAATCGACCACGGGCCGCCGTTACACAACGTTGCTTACCTGAAGGGACCCTCACAGGGGGGTTCCCATTTGCACTTCTACGCAATACCTTGCGAGCGAAGCGAGAGCCATTTCAAATAATAAATACGGACTTTGTCCTACACATATATACAGGTATACCTTGCGAGCGAAGCGAGCAACATCCCCGAATAAACTTTTCGTGGTTCCACGTAGTTTTATAAGATTTAATTTGTTTGTAAGAATTCCCAACTGAAAAAAACGTCTGCCAAGTTGGGTGGGCAGTACAACATTCCCTAATAAACTTTTCGTGGTTCCACGTAGTTTTATAAGAATTAATTTGTTTGTAAGAATTTCCAACAGAAAAAAACGTCTGCCAAGTTGGGTGGGCAGTATAACTTCTTCAAGCGAGCGAAGCGAGCAGCATCCCCTACAGAATAAATACGGACTTGCGAGCGAAGCGAGCAACATCCCCTAATAAACTTTTCGTGGTTCCACGTAGTTTTATAAGATTTAATTTGTAAGTAAGAATTCCCCAACAGAAAAAAACGTCTGCCAAGTTGGGTGGGCAGTATAACTTCCTCAAGCGAGCGTAGCGAGCAGCATCCCCTACAGAAGTTAAACCTACCCTTAGGGATCTACCGTTTGCGAGCAAAGCGAGTAAAATTCCCTAAATGCCATACTTTGCGAGCGAAGCGAGCAACATTTTCTACATGCCAGACTTTGCGAGCGAAGCGAGCAACATATCCTACATGCCAGACTTTGCGAGCGAAGCGAGCAATATTCCCTACACGCCACACGTTGCGAGCGAAGCGAGCAACTTAATGGGGGGTCCGGGGGGCTTGCCCCCCGGCTGGACGTGGAGGCGAGCGTAGCGAGCCGGAGCGGCTAGTTATTTATAAGAATGAAACTCCGTCTGTCTGTCTGTCTGTCTGTCTGTCGTGTCTATGCACGGCCAAACGGCTGAGTGGGCCGGATCTACGAGTGGGGGGATCTTTTTGGGATTTTCCGATAGGGTGTATAAGCGAATTTAAAATTTTCTAATCCCACCCGAACCATGGGCCGTAGGGCGGGAGGGGGGTCGAAGTAATAATTAATGTGCGCTTTTTGGACTTCCCCGCTTCCCCTACCCCTCTAAACGGCCGTTGACAATTCCGGAAAAATACGGGTTTCGTAGGTTTTCCTACGAGGAAGACGACGGCGCGATCGGATCGCGAAAAAAGTATCGGGAAATGCGTCAAAAAAATGCGAGAGTACGGACCCGTTTTCTCGAAAAGTCCGCCGAAAAACTTGGTTTTTTCCGATTAAAATATACCCCATAAAGGTACGTTTTTCGGAACGGTTTTCGCGGGCGAAATACAGCTTTGGGTCCGCCGAATCTGAATCCGAAATCGGATATCGAAAAAAGTGACGTTAAGTTGGTCAAATCGCGAGCGGAAGCGAGGCGAATCGTTAAAATTACATTTTTAATCGACCCCGCCGCCCATTTCACAACGGAAGGGACTCGACTTCTACGCAATACCTTGCGAGCAGGCCAACGCACGCGCGCGTATAAGGATGGAACTTTCCCTTTCGAGCACCATTTCAACAGAATAAATAGGTATGGGTTTGTCCTACACATATACAGCAATACCTTGCGAGCGAAGCGAGCAACATCCCCTAATAAACTTTTTTGTGGTTCCACGTAGTTTTATAAGATATAATTTGTTTGTAAGAATTTCCAACAGAAAAAAACGTCTGCCAAGTTGGGTGGGCAGTATAACTTCCTCCAATATAACTTCCTCCTACAAATCGAGACCGCCGCCGTTTCACAATGTTGCTAACCAGAAGGGACTCGATGACTCATTTCAACAGAATAAATACGGGTTTTTTCCTACACATATACAGCAATACCTTGCGAGCGAAGCGAGCAACATTCTCTAATAAACCTTTCGTGGTTCCATGTAGTTTTATAAGATTTAATTTGTTTGTAAGAATTTCCAACAGAAAAAAACGTTTGCCAAGTTGGGTGGGCAGTATAACTTCCTCAAGCGAGCGAAGCGAGCAGCATACCCTACAGAAGTTAAACCTACCCTTAGAGATCTACCGTTTGCGAGCGAAGCGAGCAACATTTTCTACATGCCAGACTATGTATTATATTATATGAATATTATATTATATTATATTACCTATATATTTTCATTTATACACACACTCGCGCGAATGATGGGTCGCAGGGCTACGTGCGTAGGTAGGTACTGATTGCCCAGTCCGTAGAGAACACTTGAGCAGCGTTTCCACTCACCATTATCAACATACTAGCCGCTCCGGCTCGCTTTGCTCGCCTCCACGTCACTTTAATCGCTTCGCCTCGCTTCCCCTCGCAATTTGACCGACTTCCCGTCACTTTTTTCGATATACGATTTCGGATTCAGATTCATCGGGATCAAACCTTTATTTCGCCCGCGAAAACCGTTCCGAAAAACGTACCTTTATGGGGTAGGTATATTTTAATCAGAAAAAACCAAGTTTTTCGTCGGACTTTTCGAGAAAACGGGTCCGTACTCTTGCATTTTTTGACGCATTTCCCGATACTTTTTTCGCGATCCGATCGCGCCGTCGTCTTCCTCGTAGAAAAACCTACGAAACCGGTATTTTTCCGGAATTTTTGACGGCCGTTTAGAGGGGTCAGGAAGCGGGGAAGTCCAAAAAGCGCACATTAACCGTTACTTCGACCCCCCTCCCGCCCTACGGCCCATGGTTCGGGTGGGATAAGAAAATTTTAAATTCGCTTATGCCCCCTTTCGGAAAATTCCAAGAAGATCCCCCCACTCAGCCGTTTGGCCGTGCATAGACACGACAGAGGGGTGGGGTTCGGGGGGATCTTACTGGACAGACATTTTCAAACCAAATAACCCTCCGTAAAAACACATTCTGTGTTAAAAAAAAAAAAAAAAAAAAAAAAATATATATATATATATATATATATATATATATATATAGGGATGAGGACTGCAAAACAAAACATTAAATTTTCGGTGGAATGATTCACACATATTAGTTGTTCTCGCTCGTCTTGAGCCCATAAGTGTTGAGGAAATTTGGCATTTTCTTCTATGTAGTTTTCGACCAAATAATCTGCATACTGTTCAACTCGATGATCTAGCGGCATGATTGACATCAGGTCCTCAACGGTTATTATTCTAATAACAATTAGAATTGTTATTATAAAATAACAATTTGTCTACTGCGTTGGGATTCTGATAAAGTAAAGTCAGCTCGAAGTGCCGGCGCGTAAGACCAAGAGATAACTGAACTCGCGGAGTCGGTAGCTTCATATCTGAGCTGATAAACAACCCTGGCGGAGCCACGTCTAATTAATCCGATTGACGGACTTGGTTGCTTCCCCTCAAAAGCCATTTTGTCATCTATTTATTTATTTATTTTTATTTATTTATTTGGCATAAAAATAATACATGTGAACTAGGTACATTTATACATATAAAAAAATACGAAATGCTTCAACTATTCAAATCCAAAATTATACTGAAAATTGTCGACAGTACGACTTATAGGTAGGTAAATAAGAAAACAACTGACGCCCACCAGAAAATAAGTTCCTAAGAACTTGTGCTATCTGGTGGTCGCAAATCCAAGCATAGTCGTCATACGTTAAGACTGAATAACAAAAACTCTCGAAAGCCTAATAATTAAAAAAAATAAATTAAATAAATAATAATAAAATAAAAAATAAAAGCACTAAAATAAAAATTGAAAAACAAAAATTCACTGAAAAGAAGGCTAACTAAACTTAAATGTACAATTTTACTACCTTCTTAAAACTCGACAAACTATGAAAGTATGTTAAATTAATATTATTATCAAACAAAAATTTTAAAACACGAACATATGCATTTCTCTTGAAGAACTCTGTATGAGCTCTTAGCAAAACTATTCCCGAATTAGAATAGTTTCTTGTGCTTAGAAATGTAGAAACATGTTCCTCACAGATTCCAGTATTATATACATGGATGCAAGAATGAAATAAGAAAATTTGTTTAATAGTTTTAACATAAAAATAGTTGAATAGTTTAGCAGAACAGGGTACCTTGACGTTTTACCTAGAATAATTTTAATTAACTGATTTTGCATACGTTGCACTTCACTAACGTATGATTTACATGCTCCACCCCATAAGATTTAATATGTTCTATAGGAGGATAGCGGACTATTCAGGTAGGCAGAAGTACTTGGGACTCATTCAAAATGTCCAGATTGAGAGGGTGTTGTGCCAGTTGCGTCTGTCTTCAAAGTTTTTCGTAACTGTTTATTATAGAGGTACTTCTCATAATTTTAGAAGCGAGAGCTTATGCAATATATGCAATATGAAAGAAGCTGACACCCTCAGCCATTTTTGTCTACGTTGCCCGATCTTAGAACCGTACCGAAGGCAATTCATTGCGAAATACATCTGTGGGCTCCCAGTGGTTGAGGATGAGGATCGTCTGGCTAATTTGCTCGATTTTCGATCATTTTGGTGATGATAGGGAGAAAATGTTAAATTTATTTCATTTTGTTACTAGTGCACTAGCACTTCGATCAATTGCGCTCACCGAATAGGTGTCTGATATGTACAGCTTTAGCATTGTATAGTGTACAACAGGATAGGCTTGTTGTGGATATTGTACGAGTACCACAGGTATAGCGTGGATGTTATGGATTCATAACGGATTATTATTCTTTATATTAATTTCGTATCGATGACCTCGTTTATTTTGCATGTACTTCATTAAGCTGTAATGCCCTGTTAACTAGATTAGGAAGAAGATATTTGACTTATTTCTTACCTATTATATACTTTTCTAATGATGATGTGTAAGTGGACCTGAACTTTTTGTAATAATCATTGATTTAATACAATAAACAACTTACTACTACTACTACTATGATTTACATGCTCCACCCCATAATATAATACCATATTTAATAATGGCTATTCAACGCAGGAATCGTCTATTTCACGTGGAATCCTTACAAGAAAATGCGCTATCGTATAACTTACTTCGTGAGCACTGATCTACTTGTTTATTTATATCTCTCCGGTCTAAAGGCCGCGTTTACACCGAAGTTTGAAACACAAGTTGCAAACAGAAATGGCAAACATCTCTAAAAACGCGCATTTTTAGACGAAACATTTCGCTGTAGCAAACAGTTTTTCAGTGTTGGCAACTGAAATTTTTGTTTCCACCTGAAGTCGGTAAAGATCAAAGAGAGTTGCAAACTTTTGTTCCGTTGAAACACGAAACAGAAACATTTCCCTGCCATCCCGGTTCGGTAATTCGTATCCATTTTCGAAATTTTGTGACCAATCATTAAAGTTAGATATTCAAAATCCTCACTGGTCATTCTTACAAAGTTTTTAAAACTTCCGTCCGTTCTCAGTTCACCTGATAGAGGGTCAACATCGTCTCTATTTAAATTGTCCAACAGGTCGTTTCCACTGTTCGTAGCTCTGGAATGCAGAGACGGCCTCACCCAGTATCGTCTCGGCCTACGTTGCTTTGACAACACGACGCACGCCGCCGCGACTAAAATGACATTCTCGACACTTGACATCCTGGGAAGGACTGATCCCAGGAACCAGAACATAGGCGAGACATAATCAAGGTCGAAAGTGTTTCAAACATTTTCATGAAACATGGAAATAAAACAATGAAATAAAAATTGCAAACTTTTATTTGAAACTACTGTTTGAAACTGCTGTTTGAAACTGCTGTTTGCAATAAAAGTTTGCAACTTTTTGTTTGAAACTTCGGTGTAAACGTGGCTTAACAGGATAAGAACCCCATTGAAGAAATGAAAGATGGGTTGCGTTGTCGTTATTACATTTTTTTCGTGGAAGGGCGAGAACGGAACCTCCCTCGTGGGGATGAAAAAAAAAGGTGGGATGGGAGTCCCCAGTCCAAGCCGAGCAAGACCTCAACCTCAAACTCAAGCTCGATCTCGGAGTCTCGTCACCGCCGCTCAACTCAACTCTCCCTTTCAGTTCGCTCGGGTTTCGTTTAGTCTGTGTTGTGTCTCCCGCGGTTCAACTCCTGCGGCACCTCCTGTCATGTATTGGATGCGCGCCGTCATATGTAAGTCATATCAATGCTTCATATGTAAGTCATATGAATACTTCATATGTAAGTCATATCAATACTTCATATGTAAGTCACATCAATACATTGAATTTCCCATGCTAATCGGGACCTCAAAAGGTAAAAAAGTTCCAGTCATGCAGCATGATCGTATGAGCGAATTTTCTGAAATTACCACCTTTCGTATTTAGTATAATAATATGTCAAACTGTATTGAAATTTAAGCAACTTGAGTACAGAGAAATTGTTAATAATCAATTTCAAAGCTCTTACTAAATAAAATTTGGCGATTCGAAATTTTTTTTTTTTAAATTTAAGCATAGATTTTTTTCAGTTTTTACAGATTTTTAGCAAATTTAATGAAATGTAGGTGTTTTTGGCATGATTTTGAGCAAAACGGCTATAATGTTCAATATAATCGTTGATGATTTTGTTTTGACTGAAATTTTGCTGA
The DNA here is from genome assembly GCA_030762985.1 of Adelphocoris suturalis. Taxonomy (NCBI): domain Eukaryota; kingdom Metazoa; phylum Arthropoda; class Insecta; order Hemiptera; family Miridae; genus Adelphocoris; species Adelphocoris suturalis. The sequence continues at coordinate 22,735,427 of CM061049.1, forward strand.
AAATTATAATTTCAACAATTTTTGGTCATTTTGAGCTATTTTTAGTGATTTTTTTTAGCACATTTTTAAAAAATCTTACCAATATTTACCTCCTGACATGTATTGGATACGCGCCGTCATATGTAAGTCATATCAATACTTCATATGTAAGTCATATCACTACATTGAATTTTCCATGCTAATCGGGACCTCAAAAGGTAAAAAAGTTCCAGTCATGCAGCATGATCGTATGATCGAATTTTCTGAAATTACCACCTTTCGTATTTAGTATTTATAATATGTTAAAGTATATTGAAATTTAAGCAACTTGAGTAAAAAGAAATAGTTAATAATTAATTTTATGGCAAACAACTCTTACTAAATAAAATTTGGCGATTAAAAAAAAAAACGGTTTTTTTGTTGTAATTTATAGATTTTTTTTCAATTTTTTATAGATTTTTAGCAAATATTAATGAAATTTAGGTGTTTTTTGGCATGATTTTGAGCAAAACGGTTTTAATGTCCCATATAATCGTTGATGATTTTGTTTTGACTGAAATTTTGCTACCAATTATAGCTTCAACAATTTTTGGCCAGTTTTAGCTATTTTTAGTGATTTCATTAGCACATTTTTTTTTTTAAATCTGACCAATTATGGTGCTCAAACAGTGCTGGCCAACGAACACATCCTTTTATTTGGAAAGCTTGATTTTTTGGCGCAAGAACGGGATTTTTATCTTAATCTTAAGGATTGTTATCGTCTGGAAGGACACACACACACACACCTATATATATATATATATATATATATATATATATATATATATATATATATATATATATATATATATATATATATATATATATATATATATATATATATATATATATATATATATATATATATATATATATATATATATGATAAACTCTAAGATTCTTTTCAGAATGTGTCGAAACGGATTTCATTAGAAACAAATTTCGATAATTTTGATTTAAAGTTTTCGGGGCCATTGCAACATCTTCATTTTTTACGAAAATTCTCTAAAAACGTTCTGCCATGTTGAGTGTAGCACATAGCTTCTTAGCATCTGTAACATGAATTTATAGATCATTGAATTGTTTTAAATGATCTAAAAATATTCCATAGCGGAAAATAGTAAATGATAGCTTAAAACGTCAAAATCGGTCAATTTGGAAACGAAAAATTTATGCTTGAACTAATTTCCGTTGCAGATGCTCAGAATGATTAGTGATCAATAAAGTTGGTAGGGGACTTCTTACAGGCTAACCCAGGCGTTCACTGAAAATTTCATAAAAATTGGATGAAAACTGGAAATTAATTTCGTTACTAGGATTTTGTATTTGCGCATGCGCAGGGGCTACTAATGATATGTCATCTACTACCAACTATTTCCTAAATTTGCGTGGTCTTGGAACCCCGCATAGTTGTAAGGCTATGAATCCTTTTGGGAGGCACGACGCGCCATGTTCTGACTATATAAACATTTTTTTAAACATTTATTACTTACGGGGTTTATTAATTATTATAGACCAATGATCTGCGGAGAAGAGCTATAACACTGAAATAATCAACCTTTGTGTAATAATTTGCAGTTTTTTTGTTCAATCCCGACTTTAATCCAATTATTCAGCAAACCTTGGAAGGTTCAAATTTACTAATAGTGGGGTAATGGAGGGGGTAATTTTGATAAATTATACCTTCATTTTCTCAACATTTTGATTTAGATATACTATAAATTGGGGATTTCTTTCTGATGACTGATTTTTTCTGAAGAGGAAATTGGGTTTTCAACCAATTCGTAATAGCAGTTCACATTTTGCTGTGGTTGTGTGTGAGTGCGTAGGGGGGGTTAGTTCCTTGCTGAACATTAATATTTTATAATGGAGGAGGTACATCCAGTAAAATCACGCCAATCTCACCAAAATCATATACAAACTACTTCATTTGACAAACCGTCTTTTGATGAAATGTCGTTTGACCAAAGCCGTCGTTTGAAAAAAGTCTTTGATCCAAACACTCTTCGGAAAAGCTGTTTTTGACATTTTCATGTCTTTGCTTTGGCACATAAACTAAAAAAACGTCACGGAAAATAATTGCTCACGAAAATTGCTCACGAAAATTGTCCCAAGTGGCCACAACGATGATTATGACCATCAGAAATGACGTTTTTACCTAATGATCCCACGATTCTGAGATTTGGTATGTGGGCCCTTGAGGGACTTCTGAACACAACTGACCGATCCCAGATCAGCTGAGTGGCTCTAGAATCCAGTTTTTTCCCTAATGATCCCACGATTCTGAGATTTGGTATGTGGGCCCTTGAGGGACTTCTGAACACAACTGACCGATCCCAGATCAGCTGAGTGGATCTAGAATCCAGTTTTTTCCCTAATGATCCCACGATTCTGAGATTTGGTATGTGGGCCCTTGAGGGACTTCTGAACACAACTGACCGATCCCAGATCAGCTGAGTGGCTCTAGAATCCAGTTTTTTCCATAATGATCCCACGATTCTGAGATTTGGTATGTAGCCCCTTGAGGGACTTCTGAACACAACTGACCAATCCAAGATCAGCTGAGTGGCTCTAGAATCCAGTTTTTTCCCTAATGATCCCACGATTCTGAGATTTGGTATGTGGGCCCTTGAGGGACTTCTGAACACAACTGACCGATCCCAGATCAGCTGAGTGGCTCTAGAATCCAGTTTTTTCCCTAATGATCCCACGATTCTGAGATTTGGTATGTGGGCCCTTGAGGGACTTCTGAACACAACTGACCGATTGCAGATCAGCTGAGTGGCTCTAGAATCCAGTTTTTTCCCTAATGATCCCACGATTCTGAGATTTGGTATGTAGCCCCTTGAGGGACTTCTGAACACAACTGACCAATCCAAGATCAGCTGAGTGGCTCTAGAATCCAGTTTTTTCCCTAATGATCCCACGATTCTGAGATTTGGTATGTGGGCCCTTGAGGGACTTCTGAACACAACTGACCGATCCCAGATCAGCTGAGTGGCTCTAGAATCCAGTTTTTTCCCTAATGATCCCACGATTCTGAGATTTGGTATGTGGGCCCTTGAGGGACTTCTGAACACAACTGACCGATTACAGATCAGCTGAGTGGCTCTAGAATCCAGTTTTTTCCCTAATGATCCCACGATTCTGAGATTTGGTAGGTAGCCCCTTGAGGGACTTCTGAACACAACTGACCGATCCCAGATCAGCTGAGTGGCTCTAGAATCCAGTTTTTTCCCTAATGATCCCACGATTCTGAGATTTGGTATGTGGGCCCTTGAGGGACTTCTGAACACAACTGACCGATCCCAGATCAGCTGAGTGGCTCTAGAATCCAGTTTTTTCCCTAATGATCCCACGATTCTGAGATTTGGTATGTGGGCCCTTGAGGGACTTCTGAACACAACTGACCGATCCCAGATCAGCTGAGTGGCTCTAGAATCCAGTTTTTCCCCTAATGATCCCACGATTCTGAGATTTGGTATGTGGGCCCTTGAGGGACTTCTGAACACAACTGACCGATCCCAGATCAGCTGAGTGGCTCTAGAATCCAGTTTTTTCCCTAATGATCCCACGATTCTGAGATTTGGTATGTGGGCCCTTGAGGGACTTCTGAACACAACTGACCGATCCCAGATCAGCTGAGTGGCTCTAGAATCCAGTTTTTTCCCTAATGATCCCACGATTCTGAGATTTGGTATGTAGCCCCTTGAGGGACTTCTGAACGCAACTGACCGATCTCAGATCAGCTGAGTGGGTCTAGAATCCAGTTTTTACCCTAATGATCCAACGATTCTGAGATTTGGTATGTAGCCCCTTGAGGGACTTCTGAACACAACTGACCGATTACAGATCAGCTGAGTGGCTCTAGAATCCAGTTTTTTCCCTAATGATAAGAAAATAATAAGAAAACACACATGAAAATGTCCCAATGTGTTGCAGACTCGTATGCAAGCATTTAATATACGTTGGTTTTAGCAAAAAAATCTTGTTTAGCTTAATCCAAATCGTTCCATCTCTTCTTCGCGTTGCTGTTGAATCACCATATGACGAAAACGATGCTATCAAAACCAAAATCCCTCACCAAAACATAACAATACCTTGCGGCTATGTTTGAGTAAACGAATTCTTCGACAAACGTCGTTTGACACAAAGTCTTTGATCGGAAAACTCGTTTTTAGATCTTTTTGTCAATGGTTGTAAATTTTTTAGCGAATTTTCGTAGAAAATGAAGCTATTGCAATGGCTCCACAAATTTTGAAATACAAATTTCGAAAATTTTCTTCATTGAAATCCGTTTTGCGACGTGCTGAAACGAATCATCGAGTTTAACATTTTTCATTTACCTATATCGTATATATATGTAGGTAGGTATATAGGTTCTTGAGGATCGGTCGGTTGAATCAAAAATGCATTGATTTGGCGACGTTTCAGAAATTTTTTATTTCTATTTTCAAGCCAGTAGGCTGAAAAGCGTCTTGGGCAGTTGAGGGAGTTCTACCTCCTTCAAGCACTGTTTATACTCATTTATACATAAATGAGTATAAGCATTTGTGATTCAACCGACCGATCTTCAAGAACCTATATACCTACATATTGCTCCAACGGTCAATAACGAAACAAATTATATGTATATATATATACGATTTTCTTGCGCCAAAAAAATCAAGCTTTTCAAACGAAAGGAACAGTTTGTTGGCCAGCATTTTTCGAGCACATTAAATAGGTCAAATTTGTAAAAAAGTGCTAAAAAAATCACAAAAAAATATCAAAAAACGGCTAAAAATCATAAAATTAGTAATTTTCAGCCGAATGTTGCTCAAGTAAAGTTCATTAACTATATATAGGTATTTTTTAAATATTAAGGAAAAAGTGTAGTAATTTTTTTGTTTACCGAAGCAATATGTGTTTTTTTAAACATCTACTGGGCTGCATCTGATGGCGGAGAACTGTGTTGAAGGAAGTATCAACTATGAAAATAGACCATTAAAAAAATTTATGAAAAAAATTATGCATAAAAAAAGTACTTACATTTCATTAAAATGTCCTAAAAATCAAGAAAAACTGAAAAAAAAAAAGTTGAAAAACCAAAACCTCTTTTTGTATCGCAGAATATTATTTAGAAAGAGTTTTTTTTTTTGGCATAAATTGGTAGTTAACAATTTCTTTTCCCTCAAAGTCCTTAATTTTCAAAAAATGTAACATAATATAGTACAATAATCTACGGTAATTCGCTCATACGATCATGCTGCATGACTGTTTTTTGTTTCAATCTTTCGGATCTCTTCTGCTAAGCGTGTGTCATGGCTTCTTCAAGCCAACCACTAGCTTAGTACAGACTTGAGTGAATGGACTCTTTGGCGAACGTCGTATGACGAAGGTCTTTTGACAAAACGTCGTTTGATGATATCTCGTTTGACCAAAGTCGTCGTTTGGGAAACGTCTTTGAAATCATATACAAGCCGTTCATACGGACGTCTGTATAATGAATGCATTACCTACCAATACGTTAACCTCCGACATTGTTCAATTCCTCTCAGGACATTTCTGGCCGAGATGCAGCTTCAATAATAAAAATTAAAATAAATAATCAAATAACTTCTTCATTGCGAACAAGACGCAACCCAAAAATATGTCGAAGCAACCTCAGATATGTCGGTAACTTACCTTGGTTTTTGTGAATCATCTTTTCATCCGACATAAATACAAGAGCGTTTTGTAGTGCGATGGCAAACGAAAACAAGATGGTAAACAACACTTTCTCGACTTTCCTCGAGTTGGCACAAGGAAAAGTTGCTAATGCACTCTGCATCTAATTGTGTTATCCGCAGAGGTTTGTTGCAAATTGGTGCATCCGCGAATGAGATGAGATGCGAACGAGGATGAGTCAAAGTCCTTCGTCATAGTTTCGAAGTGGTTTCGGAAGCAGGATGGTTAGAGGATGGTCAAGACAAACGTGTTTCTTCGGCCTGAATGAATAACAGTCGAACTGACAAGCTTCTTTCTTGGATAGCCTCCATCCAGTGGCTTATATTCAGGACAAACTGGGTCTTTTTAGGACGTCACTCTCAAGCTAGGCTTCATCAATAGACGGACGACCTATTGGAATTGATCCAGGGAGTTGGGGGACAACCCAAACATGAAAAACTCGGCCCTCCGGGCATTGCAAGGGGCTCCGCCCCTTGACCCTCCGGTTGCTTTCCGCTTTGAGCCTTCGGGTAAAATGCTAAAACACGGCACATACTTTCTTCCCGCTAATTCGTAAATGTAAATTAATTTAAAACTACGACATGAATGTTTTAATAATCGAAATTAGAACAGAGTACCTAGGTAGGTAATTTTCTGTTATGGTGCGCGTCTACAATTACTATAACCAAGACTCCTCAACCCAGTGACAACAAAACAAGTGGCATTTTTTACTATATCCATTTATAACATAAATAAATATAAACTAAGACATGAATGGAAGAACAAGTACGAAAGAAATGCGTGATAAATTGAGAGCTTTCCAACGAGTGGAGAATGATTTTTGTCCGGTGAAAACTAAAGAACTTTCATTTCCCCCAGCAACGGCTTGGTTGAACGTGAAAACCAAAATAAAACGCCAGGGGGCAAGCCCCCTGGACCCCCGGTTACCTCTATTTACATACTTCGGACGAAATTATTGAAACACAGAATGTGTTTGCGTTGTCGCGCAACCAAGTGTCAACCAAACAAGCGTCATTGTTTACCTACTATTCATTTATAACATCAATTTATATAGTTATAGTATGAAACTACGAAAAAAAATACGAAATAAATTCGTGATAAATCAAGAGCGATTTATCAAGTAAATGTCCTAAAGAGGCTACATACGAAATTACAGCTTCCTAGAGTGTAAAGTATAGAAATTAGCTTTAAAAGCCACTCATCTGATCCGGACCCAGGACATCGTCAAGTAAATGTCCTAAAGAGGCTACATACGAAATTACAGCTTCCTAGAGTGTAAAGCATAGAAATTAGCTTTAAGAGCCACACATCTGATCCGGACTCTGAGCATCGTCAAGTAAATGTCCTAAAGAGGCTACATACGAAATTACAGCTTCCTAGAGTGTAAAGCATAGAAATTAGCTTTAAGAGCCACACATCTGATCCGGACCCTGAGCATCGTCAAGTAAATGTCCTAAAGAGGCTACAAACGAAATTACAGCTTCCTAGAGTGTAAAGTATAGAAATTACCTATTCAAATTATTTAACCTCCGCTTCACAAATCAAACCGTTTTCGGAATACTCAGATCACCTGCTATGAATCAAATCATCGAAACACAAGCTCAATGAAATCATCAGAAATTAACAAGCGGTTGCAATCATGTTCACAATATCAATTATTGAGAATGATCACCTGTGTGTAAACAATTATTTATATAACCATGCTCATAACTCAGTTTGTTGGACACGCACTTCGCAGTAGTTAACATAATATTGTTGGATAAATCGAGAGCTTTCGAACGAATGGTCAACGAATTTTGTGGGATGAAAAACGACGAAGTACCATATCCCTAGCAACGACTCGGTTGTACGTGAAAATCATCCGTCACACATTTCGTTACCATCCCGCGTTCCATTTTCGGCTAGTTAGTCCATGGCTAAAACACATTCTGTGTTAAAATTTCGTGACACATCCGCGTAACGTTTTTCGCTAGTTAGTCCAAGTTTGGTGACACTTCCGTGTAACGTTTTCGGGCAGTTAGTTCAAGGATAAAGCATGTTCCATGCTAAAACCATGAGTGTATGTCTGTGTGTGTGACAAATTTTGTCGACGCTGTCCAAGCCACAATTCTCAACCGATTTCCGTATTATCTTTGTTAGATCCTAATTTTAATCTTGTATTGCTACAACCCCGGAAATTTCGAATTTCATGATGAAAAAAGGGGAATAATAGAGCAGAAAAAAACGTGTTTTTTTTTCTTTTTTCGAAAAATGTTGTCGACGCCACTCAGTCTGCAATTCTCAACCGATTTTCGTCATTCTTATTTCGTTCGATTCCAATTTTAGTCTAGTTGAGCAAAAACCCTTGGGAATTTCGGATTTCTTGTTAGGGTGGAGGGGATAAGTACCAGAAAGCGCTCAGCTTCAAATCTCGACCGATTTTCGTGATTCTTATTTTGTTCTTTTGCGAAATCGATATAGTTTTGGAACGTAAGTTAGGAGTTTCATATTTCTTCGTGTGAGGGGGTAATACTGATAAATCAAGATGTTTTAACTATTGTAGTCGGATTTTCGTAATGATTTTTTTGATCAACTACGAATTCGGTCTAGTTTTGTAATGTATTTTATGAGTTTCAAATTTCATTATGGAAGGGCTAAATGGAGGAGGTGATAGCGATAAATCGTGATGTTTTAAACTCTCGTCAGATCTTCGTGATTTCCGTTCAATTTTGAATATGGCCTAGTTTTGGAAAATATGTCAGGAGTCTCAACTTTTATTATGGAAGGGGTGAATGGTGGGGATAATAGTAATAAATCGTGATGTTTTAAATATTTTCGTCAGATTTTCGTGATTGTTTCTTCGTTTAATTATGAACTTGTCTTAGTTTTGGAAAATATGCCAGGAGTTTCAAGTTTCAATATGTAAAGGAGTGAATGGAGAGGGTGATAGCGATAAATCGTGATATTTTAACTTTATTCGTCTGATTCGGGTTTCGTGTCTGTCTGTCCGTCCGTCCTTCTGTCTGTCCACATTTCCTTCCAACAGCCACAATTTCAATTGGATTTTAATGAAATGTTCAGGAATAGTGTGAGGACCAGCCCTAGATGGTCCCCTCTAGTCTCATCATGATTGAATCAGCGATACTCTCAGCGCATACGTGAACGTAATTTTCTTGTGATAGTCATGAGCCCGTCAATGTTGAACTGATTTCAGTCAGGTTTTGAGGTCCGTAACGACATTCATCATGATTGAATCAGCGTTATGCAGTGCGCATGCGCGAGCGTTCGTCTTTTTACATTTCCTTGCCACAGCCATAACTTCCACAATTTTGATCGGATTTTAATGAAATTTTCTGCAATAGTGTGGATGTAGCCCTAGATAGTCTCCTATCAGTATCTTCATGATTGAAAAAGCGATACGCTCAGCGCATGCGTGAACGTAATTTTCTTGTGACAGTCATAAGTCCGCCATTGTTGAACAGATTTTAACCAGGTTTGCCACGAGGAAGCTTCTGTGTCATGTCCTTGGCAGTGTATTTGCTTCCGAGTCTACCTAAAGGTAGCAGAAACATTGATTTCACATTCGGGCGAAAACAAATTGTTGGTCTCCAAAATTAAAATTTCCACTCGCATTTTACGTTTTAGACCATTATGAACAACTTTGGTTCCGTGACTGAGTGTGTGTGTGTGTGTGTGTGTGTGTGTCCGCAGGCTAGAGGGTAGACAGTCCCTTATCAGTTTCATCGTTCTTGACTCATTACCTCACTCTGCGCATGCGCAAATGTAAATTCTACCAAGCATTATTTTCTCACGCCCTAGTCGTCCGATCTCGCTCAAATTTGGATGAGAGTTGGGGGATGACAATTTGATCATTTTGTATCAATTTCATCATGACTGTATCATTAATAGCTACTGCGCATGCGCCAATATGAAATACTTGTAAAGAGCTTGTTTTCCACAGTTTTCATCCGATCTGGATGAAATGTTCAGGCAATGTCCGGGCTAAAGGGTAGACGGCCCCCTGTCAGTTTCATTGTAGCCTGCACTGTTGATTCTGCGCTTGCACAAACATAAATTACATTGAGTATATTTTTTTCATTTCTTAATTTACCAATTATGACATTTCAAGCCACCTCTTCATTTACTCTTTTCCGCTATGGAATTTTTCAAAATCATACAAAACTTTTCAAGGAATCATACATTCATGATACTCGTAGGTAAATGAGGGAGCTATGTGCCACACCCAACTTGGAAGACGTTTTTAAATTCACATTGAACTAATAAATTATTATTTTATTGTTTTATGAAATATTTAACCATCAGCCAAGTAGTAAGTATATTCCATTTTTGAGCTCGTAATAGTTTTGAACAATACTTAGTAAATCTTCTGTTCACAAATATCAGGTAATTTTTACCAGTTCAAGAAATTTCTTATTTGTTGCTCAATAACTTTTGCTTCTGTGTCTACCTATAGATAGCGGAAGCATTGTTTTCTTTTTCGGGAAAATAAAAATTTTTAGACTCCAAAATCGAAATTTTCTCTTGCATATTTTGTTCTAGACCATTCTGAACAACTTTGGTTCCGTGTCTGTCTGTGTGTGTGTCTGCCGTGTGTCCGCAAATCATTGTAACTAATTTATTTTTCACAGTTTTCATCAGATTTGGATGAAATTTTCAGGAAATGGGCGGAATACGATGTAGACGGTACCCTATAAGTTTCATCATTCCTGACTCAATGCTTCACTCTACGCTTGCGCGAACGTAAATTGTGTCAAGCATTGGTCGACCGATCTCGCCCAAATTTGGATTAACCAATTATGACATTTCACGCTACTTCTTCATTTACTCTTTTCCGTTACGGAATTTTTCAAAATCATTCAAAACTTTTCAATGATCTATGCATTCATGATAGTTAAACGAGGGAGCTATGTGCCACACCCAACTTGGAAGACTTTTTTATTTTTTATTGTTTGTAATGTTAAGGGCACTTGGTACCCCCCCCCCCCCCCAAATGGCGAAATTCGTGACCCATTATCTCGGCACTCGTTGGGCCGATTTCGATGATCTTTTTTTTAACTGATAGATCTTGTAAAGATCTAAAGATCTGCGGAATCAGATTGAAAAAATATTAATTTGCCGCATTACAATATCGAAGCCTATTTCGGAAATATTGGTGGTATTTGAGGTAACTTCGGTTATCTTTCTCGTAATTACAATAACTTATTTTGATAAACTATTCCCGCAGATTTATGCAGTAGGTTGAGAGATAACTTTCTAAAGAAAGAAAACTGAATTCGGTTCAGTAGATCCCAAGATAGAGGGTCTGATGCGCAAAAATATGCTACTTTTCAGGAGAGCCATAAAACGAAAAAGTAACGATATTCGCGCTTCTGTGACTTTTGGTGAACTAATATAACTTGAATATGTGTGAATGAGTTAGTAACCTCAATGACTTCACTTCGCACAGTCAGAGCATAATACCAACGAACCAACCAACCAGATTGATAGAATGTTCTGTTATTCTATGTTGTTTACGTTTCCACTCGTCCGTGCATCTTTCCGCGATCGGTTTGTCCGCAATTCGTTTAGTCCGTATAGTTTTAGTGTTATACGCAATGACGAAAAGTAAAAGAATATTCATGAAGATCAACCATATCGCGAATTTCTCCAAGAAGTTGCGTGAAGATGATTCTGCGTCCGAAATTTGCCACTTACCATCCAGCTCAAGTCTTTCACCCAGCTCTCATCCTTTGGCTTCCTATGATCTTTTCGTTCCTGGAACTTGTTTCTCTGAAACCCCTCTTTTTCCTAGTACTTCATCCGGCGACTCAAGCTGGTTATCTTCCTCCAAGAAGAAATTAGGATTTGGATTAGGATTAGGATTTTTAAGTACCAGTATTTTGGATATTATCGACTTCCCCTAGCTGTTTGAATTTGACAGCAGCGGACTATGAGGCGGGCAACTTCTAAGTTAATTTGTGAGACATTTGAATTTTGTAAATATTATATGCAATATATTATCTTGTTCAGGAATGAATCTAGTTTTATTTAAGACAAAAAAATAAAAAAGTTGAAAAATTTTTGTTGGGGTACCAAGTGCCCTTAATTCAAATTCACTACTTTCTTTATAAGGTAGGTCTTACTGCAAATTGAACTTCTTTTAAGATCGTCCGAATAATTTAAAATAAATACAGAACTAAGGAGATTATACTGCCCACCTAACATTCTGAATACAAAAGATAGTGAGTGGGTATAAAGTCGGGAAGCTCCTAAGAAAAACACACAATCGGTTCCCATTAATATGACGCCGGTGCACCGCAAACCCCGAAATAAAAGGGTGAAAGCTTCCCGGAGAAGAAGCCTATGTCCTTTCGACATACTCGCACAAGGCGGATCGCCCACCCGCTTCGCCCGGGCTAATTTTCGCCTTTGCGGTGCCCACATTTGCCGCCTTCACGTGGGCAAAGTAGTTCAGGACCGCTGGCTTCTTCGGCCGTCGCTTCCTTTTTTCCCGAAAGCCTTTTGAGATGCCCGATTTTCCTCGCGCTCTCTCTGACTTAACAAAAACGCGTTTCATTATCGGGAAGGAGAATCAGCATACGCACATTTGGCTTTCGCGTTGTGGAGTTGGAGGAGGTGAGTCGGTTTTCGAGGTATCTGGGCGGGAGAAAAGAACGATAAATCAGGGGGATATTCTCTTGTTTATTCGAGATCTTGAATAAACAAACAAAATACACAAACATAAAAAAATTACCATTTAATTACACTACAAGTGTTAAATCACAATTGTATCGTTGGCAACTGCTGCGCTTGCACATACATAACTACATTTTATGTGGAACAGAATGTTAGAAGAATTAGTAGCTGAAAAAATTTTTCGACACGGTGCGCCTATAGAAGTTTACACTTCAAACATTTCAATTTCTCCCTTGATGGGAAAAACAAAAGATCATGGATATGTCTAGTACCTACTGCTTACCAGTAGGTACCTACTACTCAATTGTATACCAACCATGTAGTGCCTTCTTTTCACAAGATTATTTCATTATGGTTACAAAACAATATTAGTTTTTAACTTAGAGTAATAAATCAGCATTCCTTGACACTACAATGACTTAGAGGTCATGAAATGTCGTGGTAAAATGAGAGCATTCCAAAAAGTGGAGAACGATTTTCCTACTATGAAAACTATGGGAGTTTCTCTTCCCTAGTAACGCCTTGGTTGTACGTGAAAATCAATACAAAATGTGCCGGTCGGGAAAAAAAGTGTCCGTCGGGAAAAAAAACATTGTTTTTTACAGTTTTAATGTTGCCTACATAAAAACTCGGCGCTTTGCGCCTCGGCGGGGGCTCCGCCCCCCTGCACCCCCCGGTTTATTTCTTTTTCCATACTCTGTATGAAATCATAGGAACACAGAATGTGTTTTTGCTTGGTTGCTTGGTTGCTTGGTTGCACGTGAATAATAACAATATTTGGCAATAATAAAATAAATAATTGTTAGACATTTAATTTGGTCTAAAACCCTATAAATATTATATAAATAAATATGTAACTACAAGAAAAATACTATATAAATTGAGAGCTTTCCAACGAATGGTGAACAATTTCTGTGCAATGAACACTGCGGGAGTTCTATTTCCTTACCAACGGCTTGGTTGTACGTGAAAATCATTATAAAAGGCGCATAACGGTTTTTTCTGTCGGTTTTTTGTGACGATTTTTTTTCGGTAGGTCATCGCAAAAACACATTCTGTGTTAAAAAGTGTCGCGAAAAATTCCTTGACCCCCAGCCAAAAGACATATCCATGTCAAAACCATTCGAAATAGAAAACGCTTGCATAGGAGTCTGCAACCCATTGGGACATTCTATGTCTTTACTTCCCACCACCACCACCCCCCATTTCAACAAATAATTTAAACCAATAATGTTCAAAACAATAATTTATTTTCATTACAATTTTAGCAGTTTCAATGATATCAATAAAATCTTGTAACAAAGCAATTATGTCTACCCACGGCTTCATTATGGCGTTTTCTCGAAGTGATTTCTAACGTGGAAACTAATAACAACAAAACAATTGGCATTGTTTACTACATCCATTAATAACATTAGAGCACGCTACCCTGCGGTACATCAGCACCATATAGTTTAGGTTTGGATTAATGTGATAGTAGCGGTATGTAAAGGTACGAGTCCAACAGCTCGGCGTATTGCGATGGTAGAGCTTTTTCAGCTTGTATTTAAGGCCTTCATGCCATACTTTATCAAACGCTTGGGTGAAAAGATAATTAATTACAAGACTTCTGCGATGACAGAAATAATATACCTTTATGTAATAATTTGCAGTATTACTTATGAAACATTAATTTGTGTCGTTTCGTAAACTAAAATATTAACGTATAACTAAAATATTCGAGAGAAAACCTGTCCCTCCAATCTGTTTACACGGATATCCCGCAGAGCGGAGAGGAGCCTTAACCACAACACACAAAAAAAGGAAAGAAAAACCGGTGAAAAATGAAAGTTCCCGAAGAAAGCTATTAAACGGGAAGAAAAAAGTCATTCTTACTGGGGAGCAAACGAGTATTGGCGAGCCCCCTAGTTTCGTAAAATTGTTAGGAAAACGAGCTGAGAACGAGCGGTAAACAGTGGTATAGGTTTTTGTCGTCTATTGCGTGGATTTCCCTGACGTCAACCGATTTTCCGCCCTATGTTGTTTTCTGTATGCAGCTTGCTGATTATTTTCGGTGCGATGGTTTTATGACAATAATTTAAAAAAATACTAGCGCCCCCCCCCCCCCCCCCCCAGTTTTGATTGTTAGGAAAATGATCTGGGAATGAGCGTGACTCGCGTGATTCTTATCATTTTCCATTACGAATTTAATCTACTTTTGGAACGTATGTGAAGATTTTCAAATTTCATGATGGTTTAAAATTTCATCATAATGTTTTAACTACTCTCGTCCGATTTTCGCAATTCTTCTTTTTTTTTTTGTTCACCTATGAATTCAGTCTGTTTTTGAAATGCATATCATAATTTTCAAATTTCATTACGGAAGGGGTAAATGGAGGTGGTGATAGTAATAAACCGTGATCGTGATATTTTTACTATTCTTGTCAGATCATTGCGATTCATTTGTTGTTCAATTATGAACTTGGTGTAGTTTTATAAAATATGTCATGAGCTTCAAATTTCATGATGGAAGGGGGTGAACAGAGGGGGTAATGCGAATAATAGTGATATTTTACTATATTCATCTGAGTTCCGTCTGTTTTTTTATCTGTTCAATCCTTTTCCAAATTTGGAAGTTTCAAATTTACAGTCTGTGGGTGGAAGGGGGTGGGGGTTGATTCCGTGGAGGACATACAGTGAACAGTGAAGGACCATCATGCTCACCATCATACTGAAACAATTTTTACCGATGAATGCAATCGAGCAATCCATTGCTTGACGAAATTCTTCCCAATGTACTTACAGGAAATAATCTATATCTCTATTATTTATAAGAATGAAACTCCTTCTGTTTGTCTGTCTTTCTGTCCATACTATGCAGAGCCGAACGGCTGAGTGGCGGGAGTCTACGAGTGGGGGGATCTTCTTGGGATTTTCCGAAAGGGACATGAGCGATTTTAACACATATACAGTCAAACCGAGCGAGCGCAGCGAGCAACATCCCCTAATAAACGTTTTCGTGGTTCCATGTAGTTTTATAAGATTTAATTTGTTTGTAAGAATTTCCAATAGAAAAAAACGTCTGCCAAATAGGGTGGGCAGTATAACTTCCTCACGCGAGCGAAGCGAGCAACATCTCCATACAGACGTCAAACCTACCCTTAGTGACCTACCGTTTCCAATAATTCTGCAAGTCCCACTCAACAGTAAAACACCATCGCATCCATACAGCCACGCCTTCCGAGCGAAGCGAGCAACTTAATGGGCGGGGGGGGGGATGGGGGGGGGAGTCCGGAGCGGCTAGTTCTTCAATAATACCCCAAACTCTCTCTTGTCAATAATAAAATTTGACGCAAGATAGACTGATAGCATTCAAAAACTCACGGAAAATCACAGGATCTATAAAGTAATAGGTAGTTGATAAGAACAGACGAAATTGCAAATTTCAAGTTGGAGACTTGGTTTACGTGGAAACGGGGAATCACCCATACAGAAACAAAGTAGACTCTGAAGAGGACTGTTCAGAGTATTAGGCAGAGTATCATCTACTATTTATGAAATCAGTTACAGTCGACGTAGATCTTAGGGTTATTTTGTGCATTGTAGCAAACTGTTGCCGTTCCGGTGGGATGTAAAAGTGAAGGTTCTACTCCATTTTTGATTATTTTTTTGTTATTTAATTTTCGTGACAACGGTGTGTTGACAACGGTTGTTAACATGTATGTAAAGTTCAATTCGTTCAATTTGTTCGTATTAGTAATTTGCGCGTCGAATTTATAGAAGAAACGACTATAAAACGTTCCAGTCATGCAGCATGCTCGTATTAGCAAATTTTCGTAAATTATCGTAATATGTTGATGTATTGAAAATTCATGACTTTGAGTAAAAAGAAATTGTTAACTACCAATTTGATAGTGAAAAACTCGTTCTAAATAATATTCTAAAAATCATGAAATATTTTGGATTTTCAGTTGTTTTTTTTTCAACAGTTTTTGTCCATTTTTCTGCAAATATTAATGGAATTTAAGTACATTTTTTAACATAAATTTCTGCATAAATTTTTCAATGTTCCAGTTCATCGTTAATAAACTTTTCTGTATGTACTGTAGTTCTATATTGTATGGATATTAGGAATTTAGATGTATAGAATATATCCTAATTTGCAAACTAAGGCTAAAATTCATGTTTTCACGTGCGCAGACCCATCAATCCGATTGATATTATTTTCAAAGACAGATTTATTTTATTTATTTATTTTTTTTTTTGTATATATTTTTTAAATATTTTTATATTATTATAAAAACATTTTTATATTTAATTTTCTGAAGGCCAATTTCAGAAGGGAAACGATGGAAACCAATTATCCAGGAAAGGTCTGTGACTAGCTCTAAAGGTAGTATCCTACGTTGAAATAATAAACCTTTGTGACATGATTTACAGCATCCCTCGTTCCACTTTCACCAACATTTGTATGCCCATGTTTTCAGAAGATACGACATCCCAATCAATATTCAGGTTTCAGCATACTCGTGTGGGTGTCGTTTGATTCACGCGCAGGCGGCTTTACGCGGGCTCAAATGCGAAAATCAGTCGCTGTCTCCACACAAAATGCAACGCTCCGGAACTTTTTCTATTGATTTTTACGTACAACCAATGCGTTACTAGCGAAATTTAACTCCCTTAGTTTTCATAGCAGGAAAATCGTTCGCCACTTTTTGGAATGCTCTAATTTTATCATAACATCTCATGATCCCTAAGCCATTGTTGGGTCAAAGAAAGCTGATTTATTACGCTAAGTTATAAACTAATATCAATAAGTAACCATAATGAACTAATAATGCGAAAAGAAGGCACTATATGGTAGGTACTATTGAGTAGTAGGTACTTGTAAGCAGTAGATACTAGACGATGAATATGTCTTTTAGCTGGGGGTCAAGGAATTTTTCGCGACACTTTTTTTCTCCACGGGTCAACGCGACACTATTTTCTCTCTCTCTCTCTCTCTCTTTCTATATATACATGTGTGTGTCGTGTGCTCGTAAATCCTTGAAACACGCATACAATTTTCGACTGATTTTGATGACATTTTTAGAGAATTTGCAACTTAGACTGTACGCTGTAAATGGTTTCCTTTCATATTCATAACTCACCGTTAACCCGTTCAGTTGCTATGAAGGGAATATCAACAAACCCTTACGTAAAAGTTGGCATTGCCATTACATCATGTTCGGATTTTTTCTCGTTCAGTGACATCCTGACATTTCGGATGCGAGTCGACCATCGACTATGACGACATCTTTGTAAGACAAGTTGCGAGACGCCCGAGGAACAAAAGAATGCAGAGATCCTGTCCAAGAGACAACATTGTCTCCTTCACTTCTTCACTCTACGTTGAAATTGGTTCAGGAGTTGAGTCATTCGCCCAATTTACGGTTCAGCTGGTCGTCTGAGTGACGGAGTTTTTGTTCTGGGCGGCAGTGAGTGATGTTTGGGCATGCAAAGTTAAAGTAATTCCTGTAAACAATGGAAATATTGCGAAAGATAGAGACATATGAGAATCCGTTTTGAGACACGCTTTTAGAAATCAGTTTCATTGTTCACAAATCAATACGCGTAAATACAACTCTGTGCATACACAAACGTAATTTCCATTAAGCATCATTTTCTCACAGCCTAGTCGTCCAATCTCACAACAATTTGGAGGATAATTGAGAGAAGACGATTCAACAATCGCTTATTAATATATTTCAACGCAATAATCGCTGCTGCGCATGCTCGGACGTAATCAATCCTTATTACAAGCTTAATTTTCAGTTTTTATCTGATTTTGATGAAATTTTCAAGGAGTGTGCGGGTTTGGGTATAGGTGGTCTCCTTCCAGTTTCATTGTTCCCAAATTGATACTTCACTCTACGCATGCGTAAGCAGAATTCCCTCAAGCATCATTA
Organism: Adelphocoris suturalis; assembly: GCA_030762985.1. NCBI lineage: Eukaryota > Metazoa > Arthropoda > Insecta > Hemiptera > Miridae > Adelphocoris > Adelphocoris suturalis. Next base: position 22,753,756 of record CM061049.1, read on the forward strand.
CCTTATGGCCTTGTATTCCGATCTCTTGAAAATTTGGCGGATAGTTGGGGGAATACGATTTGATCATTCCTCATCAATTTCAAAGCGATTGCATCATTATTAGCTGCTGCGTATGCACAAATGTAATCCTTATTACAAGCTTAATTTTCAGTTTTATCTGATTTTTATGACATTTTCAGGAAGTGAGCGGGTTTGACTATAGGTGGTCTCCTTTCAGTTTCATTGTTCTCAAATTAATACTTCACTCTACGCAGGAGTTGACTAAATTCACTCAAGCATCATTATGTAACACACTTGTCCTCCGATCTCTCTAAAATTTGGCGGATAATTGGGGGAATACGATTTGATCAATCCTTATAAATTTTAATACGATTGTATCATTATTAGCTGCTGAGAATGCGCGGATGTTGTATCCTTTTAACGAGCTTACTTTTAACAGTTTTCAGCTGATTTTAATTACATTTTCAGGGATTGTGCGGTTAAGCTGTAGCTGGTCCCCCTTCAGTTTCATCGGATCCTAAATCAGTACTTCACTCAACGCATGCGTAAGCGTTAATTCCATCAAGCATCATTTTCTCTCACATCCTAATCGTCCAATCTAACGACAATTTGGAGGAAAATGGAGCTAAGATGATTCAACATTCAACAATCTAGAATTCAATATTTCAACAAAATAGTAGCAGCTGCGTATGCGCCAATGTAATCCTTATTACATGGTTAATTTTCGCAGTTTTCATCTGGTTTTAATGAAGTTTTCAGAAAATATGCGGGTTAGGCACTATACGGTTTTTTATCAGTTTCTTTGTTCCCAATTCAATACACCAATCTACACACGCGCAAACTTAAATCTCAACAAGCTTCATTTTCTTACGCTCTACTAGTCTTCCGATCCATCCAAAATTCGGTGGATAGTTTAGGGAAATAAAATTTGATCATTACATATCAATTTCAATACGATTGTCTCATTATAAGCTGCTGAGCATGCGCGAATATGAGCTCCTTGCAATAAGCTTAATTTCTACAGTTTTCATCACATTTTGAGGAAATTTTGAAGGGATCCCGGTTAGGCTGTAAATGGTCCCCTATCAATTTCATTGCACAAAAATTGATACTTTACTCGTCGTCCGAACGGACCTAAATTTGGAGGAAATTGAAAGAATTGGATTTAATCATCCCTTTAAATTGCAAGACAATAGTATCGATTGCAGATGCTGCGCATACGCGAATGTGAAATCCTTGTAAAAATCTTATTTTCCACAGTTTTCATCTGATTTTGATGTCATTTTCAGGTAATGTGTGTAATTATCAGGTGTCATTTTTCCAGGTTTCATTGTTCCCAAATCTATACTTACTCTGCGCATGCGAGCAAATGTAAAATAACGATGAATCCTAATATTACCAGGATCCTTGGGATGTGACTGTTATTTAAATGAACTTTAGCAACATGTTTCTATAATGAAGTCGTTGAAAAACGGCATCGTCGGATCCACCGTCTGTTGAATTGACTTGCATCCACAGCTTTTGTCGATGCGAATTTCCTCGCGTATTTCGCCACGTAGGTAAACCTCGCGAAAAAAAAACCTTTTGAGGTAAAAGAGGCGATTCGACACGTGCAAGCAGTCATTGGGACCCAGCGATTGCTCAGCTGGTCGAGCCAGACGCCGAGCGTGTCTTCCCGCGTCAAAATGCGTCATGGCCGACTCCGATTGTCAACGAGGGACCTTCGATATTATAAAGGTTAATATTTCGAAGAAGAAAAAAAAGAGAGGAAAATACAACTTCTCAAAGAACTATAAAATACCAGTTGTAGAACAACTGCAGCATAGATCAGGAGAATGTATTCAGTTGTCAATATACGCACTCAAATATTTGGGAAATATGTGGGTCGCTGCATTGTAGTGTTGACCTTTTGAAGTTTTCAAAGTCGTATAAAATACTTTTTAATTGTATTTTAGTCGTCTAACAGGAGTTCCATGTACGATTTCAGTACCGTTGATCGATCAGGAAGCAATTAGTATCTGAGGTCTCTCAGCAGATCAGAGGGCCTCCATATCCATACCGCAAAATTGTTTATAAGGCGTTCCAAAGTGCTCCATTTTATATTTGAGGATAGGATGATTAGAAAATAAATTATGCCTAGAGGCACTCAGCTGATCAGTGCGCCTCTAAACATCATAATTGTTTTCGTGGTGGTCCAAAGGCGATCTGTTTCAAATTTCAGCACCGTAGGTCGAGTAAGAATGAAATTAGCCTCAAAGTCCCTCAGTTCAGGTTCTCCATGATGTGTATTTGATTTCTTGGTATCCCAAAGAAGCCCCAATCTAAGTTCAAGCACCCTACTTCAACTAGGAAAGAAATCAGCCTTTGGGATCTCTAAGCTGAACAATGCGCGTCCTTACCTTTAAATAAATTGTATTCTAGATGCCCCAAAGCCCCTAAAGCTTTAAAAAAAAAATGTCTACGAAGAACTTTCGATCAGAAATCAGATCTAAAACCGATTCTTGGGCTGTGACCGTCACCAAATGTACACCCTGTATATGAAGTGTTGAAATTCAGGAATCGTTTTGAATTGGTCAAAACCGATTTCCATGAAGGTAATTTTGGATACTATTATTTTCCAACATTTTGATTCTCGCCAATTCCACGACAATTCCTTGATTCTCACTAATATTTTCTTGTGTCTTCTCAATGAACCGGGACCCCAATACAAGGGGTAGGTCCAGAATTTCCTTTGCCCAAGGACTCAATATTGTATAACTTTCCTCTGACATTTTGGGTTGTTAAGAATGAATATAAACACAGTTTAAATGATGAACTAGTGCTTACAGCCAGTTCAAACAATCTGAGTTAATTTCCCGTCAACTTAACCAAACGGTAACGGGAGATCGGCGATTAAGAGCAACGTTAAGGAATTATCTTTCACCACGTAAATTCAGACGTCAAAGCAATCAACCCCGTGGCCGGTTATGATTTGGTTAAGTTATTGACGAAACGTTTCATTTTGTCCATCAATCATGGAACATGTGTCCATAGTGGGCAGAAAAGTGGCTCCCCAGATCTTGAAATCGTAACCTATAAAACTTCAACAGAAGTTTCTTATCAAAATCTTATCGCGAGTAGGAGTTGATTTTTTTTTAAGTTGAAACATTGAAATGTAAAAGAGTGAGAGAGAGAGAGAGAGAGAGAGAGAGAGAGAGAGAGAGAGAGAGAGAGAGAGAGAGAGAGAGAGAGAGAGAGAGAGAGAGAGAGAGAGAGAGAGAGAGAGATTGATTTGATTGATTTCTTTATTTACAACCAGGAAAGGTTAGGGCCTTGAGGCCCTCTCTTCCACCTTCCCTGGATAACAAAGATACATAGTTTCCTCTTACAATCGTAATATAATAGTATGGGTAATAATAATGATTGTTATAGTAATATAATGGTAATAAAATTGATGAAGTAAGGTAAATTGCTACTCAATTTAACAATTCTTATCGACTTCAAACTTCGACTGCTAAATAAGATAATATTTGGTTATACAATGCACCGCTTAAAATAAAAATATCTTTTCTTCAATTTATTACTTTTGATTGTAGATAATAAAAACTTATTCCGCAATAATTCCACATCACCTTAGTTATTTATAGTATTGTTCAACAGATATTCTTTCACTAAATCAATATTTGTCCAGTAATTGTTGCTTGAACGCCTCTCTAAATGTTTCTGTTTTTTGATATAAGTTAAACCTATCAATGAGTTCATTATAAATTTTCGTTCCTTGAACAAGGAATGATCTGTTAAAAATCGTCGTTCGATGACTTGGAATTTGCATGAGCCTTTCCCTACTTCTTGTACCTCTTTCATGTACTTGATTCATAAATACAAACTCAGCATATAGATACATGGGTCTCTTGAACTTTAGAATTTTGAACATCGTTACTGCAATTTGTAATTTCTTTCTTTCAGCTATTTTGAGCCAGCCTAACGATTTATAGTGTTTGGTCACGTGATCGTCTAATTTCAATCTGAGGACAAATCGAATCACAGAGTTCTGGGCTCTCTGCAACCTGGCTACATTGTCACTATCCAGATCGCAGAGAGCAACGGGAGCATAGTCAAAGTATGGGAATATAAGTGATTGAGCGAGTTGCTTCCAGACATAATAAGGGAAGTCGCTCGCTACTCTCCTTAGCTGGTAGATACTTTTAAAAACGGAATTGCACATTGATGTTATTTGTGCATCCCAAGAGAGGTTACTTTGAATAAGGGCTACATATTCCAAGGGAATTGAGCCACAAAAAACTTTAGGTAATGTCAGGAAGTTGATGCTGGACAGAATCTTTGAATAGCCCATCACAATGACTTTGGTTTTAGCCTCATTAATTTTCATACCGTGCTCGGAACACCACGCTACAAGATACGAGAGATCTTGATTAAGACAACCAACAGCTTCACCGATCGAACTCGCTGAGCTCGATCGGTAGAGCTGCAGATCGTCAGCATACATTATGTGCTTTGTTCCATCTGAGAATGAGCCTGGTAATGTTCTGACAAACAATATAAACATCAATGCCGAGAGCACTGAGCCTTGCGGGCAACCAATGTCTACTGATCTCCACGACGAATACGTATTATCAGCACCCCTAACTCTCTGTTCTCTACCCGTCAAATACGAATCGAACCAGTTCCAGAGATTACCCTGAACCCCTATTGATTTCAAGATGGCCAGTAGTATGTCTTTCCGGATTAAGTCAAAAGCAGAGGAAAAATCTACTGAGACCATTATGGACACCTGCTTTTTATCCATCCCCCTGCGTACATCGTCCAGTATTCTGATCAAAGCCGTCTCAGTGCTGAAACCTACACGATAGGCTGACTGATAGGGGTCAAGTAGATGGTGTTTTTCGACATGTGAAACAAGCTGGCTATATACTATTTTGTCGAGAATTTTACCCAACGTACAGAGTAATGAAATAGCCCGAAACTCATCAACTTTGGAAGGTGATTTGAAACCAATGTGTCTACTTCTCAATAGGAAACCAATGAATCCGGTTATCAAACTTGGTTAGGCACCTAACAAGGTAGTGAGTTACTATTCAATGCTGGATAATTGAAAGCACTTTGACAACATCGGTTTTCATCTAGCTCTTGAGAATATTTCTTTTCCTTATTACTGGAGGTCTTTATCACTTGAAAAACATTCAAAATGAGCAAACAAAAACAAGTTGTAGAGCCGCCCAAAAGAGCTTAGTGATCTCCGATTCTTGTTTACTTTTTCAACTAACGTTGAAAACTGCTGGCGTTTCATGCTTCTTTGACATTAATGCGAAACGGTCTTGTGTACGGGAAATTTAAAATGTTGTGCCATATTGAAAACATTGCCAACAAACTCGTCAATGGGGTGGAAGATTATGTGAATGAACATTCTTCGTCTCTAGTGAATGTTGAACTCAAACGTTTAAAATCATTAAATATTATTATATTTTTGGTAATTAAAATTAGGAAATTGAAGGCTCTGTACATTGATAACTTGATGATTATCATCCGTTAACCGCGAGGTTCGGGTAATTAGTTAATCAGCTTTGGTAATCAGATCGTTAAGTTTTGACGGAAGAGTTCACCAACGATGGGTTTGGCGAAAGAAAAATCGTTGTAAAGTCTGATTAAGCTCAAACATAATGCCGCGTTAACGTTAATGCTCGGTTAACTCAATCGGTGAAATTGGCCCTGAGTAGATTAACTTTGTGTTACACGTACTCACTCTTGATAAAACTGTAAAGTCACTGCTTTCATCCCAACAATACGACACGATCGCGGAAGTAAACTCAACATTACCCAAACTAGAATCAACAACAACAACAACGAAAAAAGTGTAGAATAAAAAAGTTTAAAATGGCCTGAATCTCGAAGGGACGATAATTAAACGGGAGCCTCTTTTGTGGTGAGCAGGTTAGTCTGAAAAGACGAATGGAGGTCAGCTTCGCGTATTCCCCCGCTGGAAAGTCCGGAAGTGGCTCAGTAGGAGTAACGCCAAAGCCAACCTGGTCAGTTTTGTCTGAAGGATAACCTCCTCGTCCCCTTCCCACAGTCTTATGCAACGCAACGGGGGTGCGCGGAGTTGGCGTGTGCTCAAGAAAAGTGAAAGTCCGGAGGTTGTTTTTTTATAATGTTCAAGGTCGCTTTCTTTCTGGAACCGTGTTACACAATAAGCGGCGTTTTTTTAAAAGCGATCTTTATAATCATCCGGTCCAGCTGGTATACCAGGGCTCGTTGGATCCATTCTGTACCTTACTGCTGGTTAATGAGTGACAAGAAGGGAATGATACCTTTTAGCAAATCTTCGGTTGTGCAGCATGATCATATGAGCGAATTTTCGTAGATTACAGTATTATATTATGTTACATTGTTTTGAGATTTGAGCACTTTCAGGGTAAAAAATTGTTAACCACCGACTATGTGGCACATAAACTCATGCTAAATAATATTCTACAATTCAAAACAGATATTTGATTTTTTGCAATTTTTCTATTTCTAATCGATTTTTTAACAAATATTAATGCAATTCAAGTACATTTTTCTGCATATTTTTTGCATACATTTCAGCGCATTTCATTACATGAATCAGTGTATGGTAAAGAACTCCGACAGTGCTCTAAATTCCCCTTTTCCTCCCCGTGCTCTGAATCCCCCATTTCCTCCCAGTGGATGAATTGGGCTACAGAGGGCATTGGAGCCTTGGACTTTATAAATTTTCACTGTTTCACAGTGTTTCTATTCAGGTGGTCCAAGTTTACCACTTCAGGCAGTGGTTTTTAGGAAAAATTTATTAAAACATTCTTACCAAGTAGTACGTCTCTTATACTTGTTAGATAGTTCCAATAGGTAGTTCCTAAGTTTCACGAATTTATAACCTCCATTTTATTCAATTACCTAGCTAAGCAGCCTTCCGACTGCTCATTAGAGTATGCTTTTCTACAAAATAGAGGAATTTACTGTTAATACAGTTACCATTAGAAGAGCTGTTTTGGTGTTCATCACACCTACCAAAGACATTCTTAACAGGATCGATATTTTCACATGATGACTGCCAGTTCTACTAAAAAGGGACCGCTAATTCAAGGAAGTTGGCGCGTCTCTCTATTTGGATACCCTCAAAGATAACTCAGACGAAGGGACCTTTCAGAAACTTACCTTAACTCGTTCTGAAGTTCAAACAGATTTCAGATGATTCTCCGATTCAATGAAGCCTCCGATCCACATCCGACTTTCCACACGCCTCCCGCACCATCTTTATTTAACTTCGTCAGCGGACAAAAACCGACGCGACGTGACTGAGATGAGTCGTTATGCAAGATGTTGAGGCTGGTAGGCAGGGAGATAGGTAAGGTACCCACATAACACAACCCCGAGCGTTCACCTTCTTCGCTTTGGATTCCTCCCAGAGAGCGGTCGCGCTTTTAACCTTTTAACTTGGCGGTTCCGTTTCCAGACGAGAAAGGACAAGACAGAAAGTGCACGATCGTCTTCTTGTTCAAAATTGACTCATCTGATAACAACAGGATTGCAAATCTCTTCTAGAACTTACGCACTGAGATTCTTTGTTCAGACTAAGTCGCGCGAGCTGCGTCTGGGATTCATTTTAGTCCAAGAGCCAAGGCCGAAAATAGGTAGTAATTTCGGGAGAAAGTTAGAGATCAGATTTTGAAAATATAGTATAGTATAGTCGAGCATATGATCAACTCAATGACTGGAGAACAAGTCAATGAGTTTGAGTCTTTTTTTCAGTATGCTTTGAAAATTTTACTATGTTTTCAATACATAGTGCCCTACCCCGAAGAAGAATTCTATACGACATTACTTAACAGAACAACCTATGATATGCATTGAGGAGTACACATGATAAACATTTGAAGCGAGACGTCTCAGTGGAAAAAGGTTTGTTGAAAGCTTTGAGTGAACACAATTAAAATGTGCAATCCAACGCATAGTCACTCTCATATTTTTTGCTGGTCGATATTTAAATCTGGCTCGGAAGAAATTGAAAATTAGTACGGGAGGCCGTGCCTCTTCACTGCATTTCTTATTAGTCCCGGAGCCAAGGCCGAAAATAGGTAGCAATTTCAAGAGAAGGTTAGAGATCAAATTTTGAAAACATAGTCCGTTCCGAGTGAGAAAATGGAGAGTTCCTGGTTACCACGGTGTCTTAATACGGTGTACGTGAATCTAGGGACAACCAAAATTTTGCTAACAACGCTGGCTATTACTACGGTGTTTCGTGTGTCTTCACACGTCGTCTCTTATCAATTTTGTAACCTGAAGCTGATTCCGAGATTCCGACATCTTGTCTTTCTCCGACTCTGTTTTCCATCATCCAGATCTCACATTCCGTAATTTATTATCATGTGGTTTATTGTTCTGTTTTCGATTCGTAGTGTTCTTTGCTAAGTGAACCTTTGTTATCGGATAAGCAATTTTTTTTAAATCTCTCTCACAAAATTTTTTGGTTGCGTTTTAAGATACATGGATTTCAAAAATCGAATCAGTCCGTTGTCCGTCCTTCCGCCGTTTTATTTGTGCAATGAAAATCAGCGTGAAGTATTAGATTTCGTAAGCTTATATATCACGCTAGTTGATTGAGCAAAGACGAGCTCGACGTGTTCCAGGTTTACCTTGTCTTGGCGATCGTTCGAGTAAGTTCTAGCTCAACTATGTTAGTAGGAATATTGGTGTATGTAGATATAAAGGTCGGTATCAATATACAGATAATATGCATTTTGCGTAGAAACTCACTAAAATAATACATGTTCGTATCTTAAAAGTTTAATGTTTGTATCATGAAAAAGGTAGATATGAATAGAATGAAATTATATTATCCGTTTTTCGGCAAACCTTTATCCTCCGTTTTGTTGACTAGTTGTTTTTTGGCACTCGATAAATGGTCTGCTTCGAGTGAAAATAGGATGTATATAAATAAATTGAGTATATTTTAATATAATTATATATTTAATTTATGTCAGTTGTTTCCAGATCAGCTGATCATGGCTCACGGGCACCGTGTAAACTAAAAACGTGGTAACCAGGAACTCTCTAATACCGTCTGCCGTCTCGAAATTGGTGGAATACAAAATGGTGGCCTCATAAAGGTGGCTTAATTTGCGCATTTTAAAGTTTTTTCTCTAATAATTTCTAAGCTGTACATCCTACAGAAATGTTTATACGTAGAAAAGATGTAGAGCATAAAAACCCAAACCGATATGACCCAAAAACAATGAATTATCTCCCGGAGTAAGGGATTTAAGGACAATCAAAAATCGGGCTAATTTTAGCCTTTTGCCCTTCAAAATCACCTAGCAGCTTTAATATTGGTCTGATCTCAGGCTGCCAAAGCTCATTCCACTCAACACTGAATACTTTCAAAAGTTCATGTTGAGCATATTTTAGCTGAGAAATTTCTCTGTTGACTTACAACCGAACTCATGAATTTTATGTCATTTTACACATGAATTTCGCAAAAACGGACTTTTACTTTGTACGTCAATGGGAAACAGTCTCAACCTAAAAATGCTCTCCGATTCTTTCCTGCAATTTTCGACGATTTTTCATAGTTCTCGTGAAAACTTCCCACTTTCATGGAAATCGTCGACAAGTGGGTGGTAGGTCACGAAAACTTTGAAAAATCGCCGAAAATCAAGGGAAAGAGTTAGAGAGCTGGCCGTGGTCTCAATCAATGTTCTCCTCTACAACTTTCCTCCCGTACAAAAAAAAAAAAAAAAAAAAAAAAAAAAAAACGGACGGTATACCTACGGTTCTACAGTCAGATCATTCAATAATGATTAATTTTACACATTATTAGTTCATTATGGTTACTTAGCAATATTAGTTTATAACTGAGCGTAATAAATCAGCTTTCCTTGACACTACAGAGGCTTAGGGATAAAATGAGAGCATTCCAAAAAGTGGCTAACGATTTTCCTGCTATGAAAACTAAGGGAGTTACACTTCCCTAGTAACGCATTGGTTGTACGTGAAAATCAATAGAAAACCCCACCGTGACGTGACGCTCGTGACGTGACGAAAACAAATGGAAACGTCCTGTTAATCATTATTAAATGATAACAAGTTTCAGACCTTCACACGGTTTTTGCGCATCTTTGATTGTGCAAGAACCTTACTTTGTCAATCTTTCCAAGGGCTTCTAGTACGAGTAGACCTGAGTAAACAAGCAGATACGTTTCGATACCCACCTAAAGCCTTTATAGTATTGAAATGGCGTATTCTGGCTGTTTAAGAAATTGTTACTTCAAAAAAAAAAAAAAAAAAAAAAGAGTCAAGTTGGGTGTGGCACATAGCTTCCTCGTTTCCCTATCATCTTCTTCCAACTATTATCCAAATTTAGAGAGCGAAAAGATGGAATTTACGTTTGCACATGCGCAAAATGAAGTATTTTCATCGAAATCGGATGAAAGCAGTGGAAATTAAGGTCGTTACAAGGATTTCCCATAGGCGCAGTAGCTATTAATGATACAATTATGTTAAAATTGATATGGAATGACCAAATGGTTATCCTCCAACTATCATTCAAATTTGAGCAAGATCGGTCGATAAGGGCGTGGAGAAATGGAGCATAATGGAATTTACATTTGCTCATGCGCAGAATGAAGTATGGATTTCGGAACAATGAAACTGATAAGGGACCATCTGCACTCTAAGCCCGCACATCACTTAAAACTGTCATCCAGATCAGATGAAAACTGTGGAAAATAAGCATGTTACAAGGATTTCATATTGGCGCATGCGGAGTAGCTATTAATGATAGGTACAGTCAAGTTAAAATTGATATAAGATGATCAAATTGTGGATTTGCAGACACACGACAGACAGACACAGACACACACACACACAGACACGGAACCAAAGTTGTTCAGAATCGTCTAAAACGTAAAATGCGAGTGGAAATTTTGATTTTGGAGACCAAAAAAATATTTTTTTTTTTCCGAAAGTGATAAAAATGCTTCTGCTACCTTTACCGCGGAAAATAGCGTCTGGTTACACCATTCATTGACTAAACAGGAGTATAAAAACCTTCAAAACAGCGTCCAAATCGATACTCTTATTTTAGGGGTATTTCCACTCTTCCCCCACTGTGCGGCGTACGGCGGACGGACGGATTTTTTATTGTATTTTATTCGATTTTGGATTTTACGAATCTTGAAACGTAAACCAACAAATTTTATGAGGGGGATTAAAAAAAATTAAAAAATTAACGTTTTTCTTGGTCGATCACATAGGTTCACTACTGAAAATAATAAACCAATATTGAGCATAAATATTGGGTTACTGTAATACTATACCGGCCGGGATAACACTTTGGTGTCTTCAACTAATTTTTACGAAGCGATAATTCATTACATCAAGGAAGCGGCTCACATACTCGGATCCGAATCGGAATGTGAAAAATCCACAAGGAAGTTACGGGAACGGGAGAAATCTTGTCAGGAAGTTGCTATCACTTCAAGAACGGAACAAGAATGTTTTACCTGCTCAAGTCATTTGTAGCGATCCGATGTGAACCGTTTTTACGCTCACGGACGATGAAAATAGCTTAGTTAGAAATAATGGCTCGGCATTTTTCTTACTACTTATTCTCTACGTAGGTACGTCCGATTTATGATACGCAATATCTTCCTTTAGTTATGAAGGTAGGAAGATAAAAGGTAGGTATTTTATCCTTTCGAACTCTTAGCGATTACTGAATATCTCAGTAAACTCAGAATTTATATGAAGAAGATAATGGGGAGCTCATGTGGGAGCATGAGATTAGCTAACTACTAACTGATTCACTTAGGACCAAATATTGCTTCCGAGTCTACCTGTAGGTAGTGGAAACATTGTTTTCAGTTTCGGGAGAAGACAATTTTTTTTCTGAAATATCCATATTTCCACTCGCATTTTAGCGAATATTCGTAGAAAATAAACTATTGCAATGGCCCGAAAATTTTAAAATCAAAATTTTTGAAAAATCACTACATTGAAATCCGTTTTGACGCATTCTGAAACTAATCCTAGAGTTTAACGCTTTTTCATATAGATACTTATAATATATATATATACATATATATATGAACGGGATGATCAGTTGGGAATCGCGTAAACAACGTACAGAGGCATTATCGAGTTGATAAAGTGAGTACTTTTCATGAGCAAATACAAGCAAATAATAATCAAATTTATGTAAATTTTTCAGCATAATTTTGTGCGAAAATTTTTTAATATCATAGTTTTTTGTTCATAATGTTGTTTATGACTGAAACTCTGCTAAAAACTATAAACGATTTTTGGTCGTTTTTAGCCATTTTTAGTAATTTTTTTAGTACATTTTTTGAAATTTGACCAATTTAATGTGCTCCAAATTGTTGACCAATGAACTCATCCTTTCGTTTGGAAAGCTTGATTTTTTGGCGCAAGAATTTCTATCTCAATTCTAAGGAGAGTTATCGTCTGGAATGGCTTTTACTTAAAATCTCAAACTTACTAATTTTAGAGGAAATTGTATTGCTAGATGTCGAGGATATCGTCCAGATGTAAAGAGGACTGTCATGGTCCTAATCATGGAAATAAACGATTCATTCATCATATATATCATTCATATATATACATATGAAAAAGCGCAAACTTCAGGAATCGTTCCAGAATGCCTCAAAACGGATTCCAGTGAAGAAATTTTTCAAAAATGTTGATTTTTAAAAATTTCCGAGCTATTGAAATACCTTCATTTTCTACAAAAATGAGCTAAAATCACTAAAAAATTACTAAAAACGGCTAAAAATCGTTAAATTCATACTTTTTGGCTGACAGTTGTTCAAATTAAGTTATACTAACTATAAAATAGAACATTCAAAAATGTATGTACAAACTTATGCTTAAAAATTTACCTGAATTTCATCAAAATTTTCCAAAAAATCGATAAAACTGCAAAAAATCTAAACATTCAAAACCTCTGTTTGAATAGATCATTATTTAGAATACGTTTTTTGGCATAAAATCAATAGTTAACAATTTCCTTGCACCCAAAAAACACAAATTTCGAAACAATTTAACATTATACAATACGATAATTTACAAAAATTCGCTCATAAGATCATGCTGCAGGACTGGAACTTTCGTTTTAAAATCAACGAAACGACAACAAAACTTTCGTTCCCTGTCTGTCTATCTGTCCGTGTTTCCGCAAATCCTTGTAACAAGCTGAATTTCCACATTTCCATCGGATGTTGATGACATCTTCAGATGATGTGCGGGTTAGGGTGTAGGTGGTCCTCTATCAGTTTCATTATTCCCGAAGAACTACTTTGCTCTGCGCATGCGCAAACGTAATTTCAATTAACCATAATTTTCTTACGCGCTAGTTGTCCGATCTCGCTCAAATTCAGAGGATAATTAGGAGAAAAAGATATGATCATTCCATATCAATTTTAACACAATTGTATCATTAGTAGCTGCAACGCATATTAAATCCAGGTTCAATTTAAACATTTTTCATTTGAGCTCAATGAAATTTTCAGGGAATGCGCAGTTTAGGTGTAGATGGGCCCCTTTCAGTTTCATTTTTCTTAAATCAATTCCCTTAAGCATTATATCTGGTGGTACTTTGGCCAATTCTTTTCCACATATTCAGAAAAGATAGCATTTAGCCAGACAATAGTTTTCTTTATTATAGAGTTTTCCTATATGCAATAACTGGGAGCGTGTTAACTTTTTGGTACACGGGCGTATATTGTAAAGATAAATTTGTTATCTCTTCTCAATACCATCAATCATATGTAGATAATGAATGATTATATATTATTAAAACCATACTTTATATGTGAGGATGTCTGGATACTCTAACAACCTTTATAATTCGTGGTGTAGTATATAAATTGTATCTTGGATTATATATATCGGGGATAATATCAGCAGAATGTTAACGCAGTGAGAATACCTATGTACCTTTTCATCAATATATTTTTCCGATGCGGAACAACGTCTTTTTTACAACAAAACAGAATAATAGACAACGAATTGTTTCTAACCAAAACATTAGCTTCACATATAACAACATATGAAAATAATAATTAACACTGATGTGAGTGTCTCGATCCAAGACTCCCCTTCACGAACATATCGTGTGTAATCCCAAGAGTGCACGTATATGAGAGTTCTTGGGTCCAGCCAGTCGTTTGGTTGGAATGTCCGCGGGCCTTTCTTCCGTCTTCGTGTACTCTACTTCCACGTCACCACATTCCATTGCTTCACGGATGAAATGTTGCTTCATGGAAATGTTCTTGAATTTGGAGCTGAAGACAGAATTTTTCGCCAGATTTTGAGCCGCCTAGTTATCATTATAAATTTTGATTTTCTTTTGCGAGACATGCAAAAATCGCTTCCTTCGCTGCTTCGGTAAGCGACATGTACTCACTTTCTTAACTCGATAAGGCCACTGTAAGTTGTTTACGCGATTCCCAACTGATCATCCCGTTGGCGAACCAAAAACAGTAGCTGGTGTATGATCTGCGGTCCACAGTGCGTCTGTATAGTACCTAGTGCCACTGTGCCGGTGTATGATCTCCCCAATCAGCGTCTGTATAACCAACCATCGCTTTCTTACCTGTTTTCTTGAATGTTAGTGCCATATTTTTGGTATGCTGTACATAACGGAGCACACGTTTTGCAGCTTGCCAGAGTGATTCACCGTAACAGCTGTTGAACTGGCTCAAGTAGCTGACACAGATGCTCAGGCCAGGTCTGGTTCCCACTGCCAACTACATCAGAGATTCCACGAGGCTCTGGTATGGCACGTCGACCTTTTCTTCAGGGGTTGCCTTTTCCAGTTTCAATCCGGGTTCAAAAGGGGTGCTTATTCCTTTGCAATCCTCCTTCGTGAATCGTTTCAGTATGTCTTCTGAGAACTTCTTCTGGTTGGCTGTGATGATTTTCCCTTTTCGAATTGAATTCAATTTCTAGGCAATCTTGCAAATTTCCTAGGTCGCGCATTTCGAAAGATACTTTTAGCTGGTCTTTGATAACATTGAGGCTCTTTTCACTTGATGTCGCAATCATCAGATCATCTATATATACTGCCATAATCACTTGCCCTCCCTCCCCCCCCCCCCCCCCCTTGCGAGGATATGTAGACACATGGATCTGCTAATGTTATCCCCTATGTATAAAATCCACTAGGTTATGGGCCCAGCACGCTTCTACTGCTATTAATCTATCTATTTCTTTTGCTATTAATCATTTCTGTTTCATTGTTTTCAGGGTGTCTTGTGTGCGGTTCAGCTCTGACTTACGACTACTACCATGGATACGACGATTCGTGGGGATCAGGTAAGATTGTGTCCACCTCAAAAATTGGCAACATTTAAGTTTTTTCCAATTTTCGTATCTAAGTAGATACCTATGTTGAGAAGCAATCAAACAGCAAACTAATTTTTTGCTTAGCATAGCTTAGTAATTTGATTTTTAGTAGATATTGGATAACAGACATCTGAATCTTTTGCAAAGATTAGTTGAAAACAAATGATGAAATCGCGTTTTCTTCTCCTACGGAATAACACATTAGGTACTTTACTAAAGGCAAAAAGAAGAAAACGACTTTAACCTATGTATTCCATGGTTCCAGATCTGAGTTACTAGGACTTTATAGTAATAAGCATCCAAAAATGTACTTACCAACATGTTTTTAAACAAATGGCATAACAATGAACACTTTCCTAAACATTATCGATCCAGGGAAATGAGAGTATTGAACATTCTACGTTCCATCATATACCCTATGCATTACTTAACAACATGTTTTTAAACAAGTGTCATAACAATGAACACTTTCCTAAACAATTTCGATTCAGGAAAGTGATAGTTCATCATATACCCTGTATATATACATGTATATCATTTCTACAGAATATCATTAATATGTATATCATTCACATATTAACATTAATATGTATATCATTCTGTATGTATGTCATTCTACGTTCCATCATATACCCTGTGCATTACTTACCAATATGTTTTTTAACAAATGTCACGACAATGAACACTTTCCTAAACAATTTCGATTCGGGAAAGTGACAGTATTGGACATTCTACGTTCCATCATGTAACCTGTGTATTACTTACCAATATGTTTTTAAACAAATGTCATAACAATGAACGCTTTCCTAAACAATTTCGATTCAGGAAGGTGACAGTCTTGGACAGACTACCTCTTATCATAACAACCCAGTGTTCTAGCTTTCCACAGGAATAATTCTCCACCAATACGCGAAACAACAGTAGTACACTAACACAGAGTAGAGTTGCCGGCAGCTGAGAAAGCTCAGAGCTATGAGCTCAAATACCTCTATGAGCTTTTTGAGCTCATAGCTCTGAGCTCAAATACCTCTATGAGCTTTTTGAACTCATCCGGCTGGTGTACAACTGTCTGAAAAACGTTGACCCTGGCTTCGTTGGCACTAGGTGAACGCAAACGTCTAGCAAACGTTCAGTCAATGTTTTCATGTGGTATAGTATGTAATTTTCGACCATTCTCGTGTAAAATAGGTAGTATACCTCTGTGGCTTCTCGGCTGCCAGTAAGTACCTCTACTTAGTTTCAGATATTACCGCCAGGTGTCAGCTCTTACGACTGCAAAATGGCCACAAATTTTTTCACTTCAACATTAAGGACCACTAAACTCATGGATTAAATTTATATTCAATACATGAATGATAAAAAATATAAATCAATGAATTACAGAGTGATATAGGACGAGGAAACACCAAAATCTCAGTGTAAATACACTTGACCTCATCTTGTAAATCTGATGACTACCTATGGAGGTGGTTAACAGTTTTCCAGAGTGGAGAACGATAACTGCCTTACAGAACACATGGAGAAGTTTTCCACGGCAAAACATGGCGGCCATTCTCTAGTTAGAGGCTTATAGATCACGTGGAGAAGTTCTTCCAGGCAATGATGGTGGAGCAACTCCATTGTGGAAAAGTTTTCATAAAGAAAAAAAATTACAGAACACCCCCTTAGGTTTGTAGTACATGGTTAATTCCGAATTATGTTTGTCTTGGTTGGTGGAACCGGTTGGTGGTAGGTACCTCCCGTTAAATACAAACAGGATAGTGTTTAATGATGTTGAGCCTTGCCGCACAACCAGACGATACCGCCCACTGCCCCTCCAATATCCTCATGATTGTCGAGTTTTTTGTGTGGACCACGTCCATAGGCCGACGCATCTTTTCAACTTACCGCAGCCCTATCTAAATGGACGCACTTCTCTCACTCGTCACAACCCCATCAGCCGGATCTCGAGCACTACTAAGGTTGATGGTTTGGTCTTGCATTCCTTTTCTTCCCCTCTGGAAAGCTAGAGAAAGGGCGATGGTCAGGGTTCAATACCGTGGACCCTCAGCTTATCGGTTACCTACGTGACAGGGTCACGTCATTTCCAACTGGGGCTCAAAAGAAGTCAGAATGAGAGCCTATCGGATGAAAGGAACTTCATCGAGAAACGATTTGCAATTTAGTTTGATCACACCACACAATACACGTGTCGACAAAATTACCAAGATGGAGCTAGGCTTTTTATTCTGGAGAGTTTTCACACAAAAAACGCTGTAAATTATTTCACAAAGGTTTATTATTTTTTCAATTGAGTATGATCGTAGTTTTAGTTGGCTTGCGTACGTAATAAGGCCCGTCCAGGCTCCTCGGCGCGTCCTATTTCGAGTTGCCACAACCTATACTTCTATAATTATTTACGCATGTTTATATTTCTCGATTTGAGCTCCTATCTATTCAAATAGTTATTGCCTTAATAATATCATTATCTAAGTACGTACGAAAAGTCGAGAGGATAGGTTATTAAATATGCGTAGGAAAAGCATTGGTATTAACACACAAATATGACCTAGAAAAAACATATATTCATGCCTCGAAGGAACGCCGAACCCACCACAAGGTGCCGCGGCGCCTCCTCTCACTCCACCCCCCACTCACCCCCCCCCCCCCTCACCACCCACCGTGACCCCCTGCCAAGCGTGCCAGGCGTGCGTTCGTGCGTAAGTCTAACACTAAAAGCCTTGAAAAAGACACTTTTTCGGCCGTTTTTGGCCCATAGCATCTATGCGAGTAAAGCGATCGGGATGGTTAAACGTTAGGACCAACTAGACCCCAAATGGAATCTATGTGCGAAAGAACGGGTTTTTCAAGTCAATTCTTAGGCATTTTATGGCCCGGACGGCGGACGGCGAACGGCGGACGGACATTTCAAATTTGGATTCTACGCACCTTGAAACGTAAAGTCACAAAGTTTGAGGGGGGGTTATAAAAATTTTTTGCTACACGATCACATAGGCTTATTATTGGAAATAATAAACCAAAATGAGCTATTTACATGGCTTCGAAATTTTAAAAGTGAGTTTGAAGGGTCGGGGACCCCAGGCAAATCTGTTTCATACATCAAACAGCACAATCCTAGATTTTAACGTTTTATGTAGGTATAAATCTATAGGGTGTATTTCCAGACGTTATCTCCCTTTAAAAACGGCGTAAAAATTCGATCTAACGCAGAAAAATTCGTCTTTGCAAAAGGGTCAAGTTCGTTGGCCATCCTGATCGCTCCAGAACTTCAGGCTCAAATTTACAATTTAATTGCCCAAAAATGCTTAAAAAATAGGTTTTTTTACAAAAGGACATGTGGGGTGTCACAGTCAAAGTATTTTTCAGTGCTGAGTCGATTGCGACCATTCACAGACCTCTAAGATTCATAATAAGTGAGAAAAATCGGTTTATAGGTGGAAAATGATCATAATTGTTCAAATTGTCGGGTTCGGCTGCGTGTTTTAAAATTCTCTTTGCGATCTTGTCACACGGCTGTCCCTTCAGTTTTATTCAGGATATGGTTGGCCTCAATGATCAAAATTTAAGTGCCTAATTTAATGTTTTCCACAACTTTTCTTTGGAAATTCGCTCTATTAGTCATGCTGCATGAGTGAGGTCCTTTTTATTTGTTATTATTATTAAACGGTATTAAAATATCCCTTTTAAAATTAAGTATGTATAGCCAAAATGAAATGTAACAAACAGAAAGAAAAGATTACTATGATTGGGTAGGTAAGTGAAATACACGAAATATCTATATTATTAAAACCATAAGTAAGTATGTCTGTCTATACATTGATTGAATAGAATCATGAAATTTTGAGTTTTCTTTTCCGTTTCATGCTATTTGTAAAAGATTGGTACCATTTTCTCAATTTTTCTCTGTCTGTCTGTCCGTATGCTTGTGCGCTTTTCACGGTTACAGCGGTGATTAGACAACTGATATGAGTTGGACTGGGGGCAAATGTCTGTATCAGTCCGACCTAAATTATAGGCTAGGTATTTGAAGTTTTTTAAATTTGAACCAGAGTGTGAAATGGGGTATCTTTGTCATCACTGAACAACCCAGGGGTCTGAGTGGGGGAATATGTTTGGATTACTCTTACTTGAACCACAAGCTACTTAAACTTTTCCAAATCCGACCCATAGGGGATGTTTTGAGAGAGGAGGGGGGGGGGGGTGAAATGGGATATCATGGACATCAGTAAATAAACTGGAGACGTGATTGTTGAAATATTTTCGGGTTACTCCAACTTGAACCACAGACTAGGTAATTGAAATTTCCATTCCCGACCATCAAGGTTTTTGTGTGTGTGTGTGTTGGGGGGGGGGGGGGGGGTGAAATGGGATTATCTTGAACATCACTAAATAAACTGGAGCTGATTGGTAAGAAATGTTTGAAATATTCTTTCTTGAATCGCAGACTACTTCAAGTTTTCCAATCTAACCCATGGGGGGGGGGGGGGTTTGGGGGAGGGGGGGGATATAGGGTATCATTGACATCACTGAATAAACTGAGGACCTGATTGCTAAATATGTTTGAATTACACTAACTCAAATCACAGGCTACTTGAAAATTTTCAAATCAGACCCAAAGGGGGTGTTTTCTTACTGGTGGTAGGTGGGGGGTGGGGGGAGGATGAAATGAATCTTGGAAATCACTGAATAAACTAAGGACCTGATTGATTAAATATGTTTCAAATACTCTAACTTGAATCACAAACTACTTGAAATTTTCAAATCTGAACCATAACGGGTATTTTGAGGGAGGGGTGGGGGTGGAATAACACTAAAAAACCATAGCCTACTTAGAAATTTTCACTTCCGATCCATCTCATCGTAGGAGAGTCTAGATAGTGTAAAATTTCTTAGAATTGAATCTATTCCAATTTAAAAATATTGCGGGTAACGCTCATTGATGCAAGTCGGCTTCAAGGACATTGTCCTTTCAGAGTGTACACAGGAACATACCCATAAAACCTAAAAATAAGTTTTCCAACTGAAAATCTTTATAGTGTATATGACAACAGTACAAAAGAATATTCTACGAAAAAGGTTCCGCAGCCATTGACGTCCCACAGACTGAATACATCGTAATACAGTTGACTGATTCTATAAAAATTCAATGTGAGCTGTGGTTGGTGTTAGAACCCACAAGAATATATTTTACATTCGTGATTCCAGAAATGATATTTTTGCCTATACAATTGTAAGAAGAATGATTTTTATTGTCATTTTGAAAGGAGATTTCAATTTTGTTGGTTCATCATTACCTATTTCATTTATTTATTTTTTGCTGTGGTGGGATGCTAGGAAAATACCACGAAATATTTGTGAATTTCAACGGAGTAAAGTGTATCAGACTTTAACATGAATAAAGTTATGATGGTTTGGTATAAGAATACTATTGGTCACTTGATTTCTCTGAGCATTTCAGCGGAAACTATGATTTTCCTGGTACATACGCCGTATTGATGTGTGGGTGGTAATAAGCGATCGGATTTGAAGGGTGGTAATCTAGGGTTAATGCAACGGATCGAGCAAATGACTGAAAACGTCTCGTTAGTGCAACAAACCACCTTTAAAAGGGGAAGCTGGCTCTCTCGAAACTGTCTCAGCTCTGAGGAAACGAGCGTGACAGACCCGACAACCAGACGTTGCAACGTGAAGGTTGAGAAATTTATCGGAGAGCTCCGCACTGGCCCCTCGTAAGAAATCCGGCGTATTCAAAGCCTCTGAGAAATCCGATTTCTGAATTTACGAACCGCTGATTCCAACCTTCCCTCTCAGGTCGTTTACATTTTATGGAACAGGATCGAGGCTGGACGTTTAAATCGTTTGATTATACTGCGCGGAAAGTAGAAGTTCATGACGTGCGGCCAGTTTTAAATTAAAATACAGTGGAACCTGGATAATTCGAACTTCTTTGATTCGAATATTTCTCTTGGTCCCTGGAATTTTGCATTTAAACAATGCTAAAAAATCATGGATAATTAGAATTTTATTTTGGATATTTCGAATTTTCGGCATGCTAATTAAGGTATAAATTTTTAGCTGCGACTAGAAATAATTGTAAATTTATCGGGAAATACGTTTTAGTAACGATATTCGGCAAAAGGTTTGCGTTAGGCCAAATGCATGCAAGTCATTGCCATCTTACAGTCTGATAACTGAGATGGTTCGGGAGACGAGATCACTGGATCATCAGCAGAAGAAGTACCGGTGCCGAGTGCAGCTGACGCCATGAATCACGTACAAGAACTTAGACGTTTTTTTGAAAGCTAAATTAATGTAAGTGAGTTATACTTCAACTCTTTGAATACGTTGGAATCTTTTATAATGGCCGAGAGACTTAATTCAAGGAAACAGGCAAAAATATCATGCTTTTTTGAAAAACAGATTGTTTTTTATGGTTGTAGTTAAATACAGTACCTTTCCAGGTGTGCTTATATTTATTGTTCAGTATTCTGTTGGTCATCACAGTATTCAATGTTACTGTATGTACTTTACTTCTTACTGTAGTTTGTTAAAATATAATTTATCATAATTTAATAAAAACTTCTTTAATTCGAATTTTTGGTTAATTCGAAGTTTTTGACTGGTCCCTTGAGGTTCGAATTATACAAGTTTCACTGTACTTAGAAATGAGAGATTTCCTGGTTACCACGGTGTCTTAATACGGTGTGCGTGAATCTCGAGAGAACCAACATTGTGCTATCACGCAGGCTGTTACTACAGTGGAAACTCGGTGTTTCACGCGTCTTCACACGTCGTCTCTTATCAAATTTGGTAATCTGACGCTGATTCCGAGATTCCAACATCCGACATCTTGTATCTCCGACTCTGTTTTTCTTCATCCTGATCTCACATTTCATCATCTATCATTGTGTGGTTTATTGTTCTGTTTTCAATTCGTAGTGATCTTTGCAAAGTGAACATTTGTAATCGGTCAAGAAATTTGTTTAAACCTCCCTCCCAAAATTTGTTGGTGGCGTTTTAAGATACCTACATAGATTTTAAAAAACGAATCAGTCAGTCGTCCGTCCTTCCGCCGTTTTTAGCTAATTTGCTTAGAAAATAAAGCTATTGCAATGGCTCCAAAAATGTTAAAATAAAAATTTTCAAAAATTTTCTTCATCGAAATCTGTTTTGAGGCATTCTGAAATGATTCCTGGAGTTTAACGCTTTTAGCGAATTTTCTTAGAAAATGAAGCTATTGCAATGGCTCCAAAAATTTTAAAATAAAAATTTTCAAAAATTTTTTTCATCGAAATCTGTTTTGAGGCATTCTGAAATGATTCCTGGATTTTAACGCTTTTTTTATGTATATATATATATATAGTATATATATATATATATATATATATGTATATATATATATATATATGTATGTGTCATTCCAGACGATAACTCTCGATAGAATTGAGATAAAAACTTCGTTCTTTCGCCAAAAAATCAAGCATTTCAAAAGAAAGGATGAGTTCGTTGGACAACACTTTTTGAGCACATTAAATTTGTCAAATTTCAAAAAATGTACTAAAAAATCACAAAAATGCAAAAAACTGCTAAAAATTAACAAATTTTTATTTTTTAGCAGAATGCTACTCAAAAAAAATTAATCAACATGAAGTAGGAATTTGAAAATTTAAGCTCAAAATTGTACTGTTAATTTGCTATAAAATGTATAATAAAATTTTTATTTGTCCCCAAAGTGCTCAAATTTCAACAGAATTTAACATAATGTAATACGACCGTTTATGAAAATTCGCTCATACGATCATGCTGCATGACTGGAACTTTTATTTTATATACATATATGTATATATTATGTGTCATTCCAGACGATAACTCTCGATAGAATTGAGATAAAACTTGTTCTTTCGCCAAAAAATCAAGCATTTCAAAAGAAAGGATGAGTTCGTTGGACAACACTTTTTGAGCACATTAAATTGGTCAAATTTCAAAAAATGTACTAAAAAATCACAATGACAAGGCTAAACATCGGTGTTTTTTATTTATTAGCAGAATATTACTCAAATAAAGTTTATCAACTATGTTCTTGAATCGCAGAATATTATTTAGAACGAGTTTTTTGCCATAAAATTGGTAGTTAACAATTTCTTTCCCCTCAGTGACCTTAATTTTCAAAACAATGTAACATAATATAGTACGATAATTTACGAAAATTCGCTCATACGATCATGCTGCATGACTGGAACTTTTTTATTTTTATTTTATTTTATTTTTGTGTGCAATGAAAATCAGCGAGAAGTATTAGACTTCGTAGGCTTATATATCTCGCGAGTTGATTGAGCAGAGGAGCTAGACGATGTGTTCCAGGTTTACCTTGAAAGACACTTCCGTCAGGAACACTGGCGATCGTTCAAGTAAGTTCTAGCTCGACTATGTTAGTAGTAATATTGGTGTATGTAGATACAGAGGTCGGTATAAATATACAGATCTTAAGCATTTTGAGGAGAAACTCAGTAAAATAATACATGTTGGTATCTTAAAAGTTTAATGTTTGTATCATGAAAAAGTAGATATGATTGAAATGAAAAGATGTTATCCGTTTTTCGGCAACCCTTTATCCTTCGTTTTGTTGACTAAGTTGTTTTTGGGCACTCGATGATAGGACTGCTTCTAGTGAAAATGAGATGGATATAAATAAATTTAGTATATTTTAATGTAATTATATATTTAACTTATATTTTAAATAATATAATTAATATATTTAGTATAAATTGTAATGTAAATATGAACTGAACACGCTTATCACTGAAACCTTTCTAGGGTTTATAAATTTACGGGCATAGTGTTGAAGACGTGGTAACAAGGACGTACTAAGACTCGATATTGCGTTGTCAATAGGCATGGGTATCGATACTCGATATTTCAAAATATCGTTACTTTGCTCAAGCAATATTTAGTATATCGATACTTGCATCCCGATACAGTATCGATACCCTTTATAGATACTTTTGTAACGATACCCATCCCTAGTTGTCAATCAAGCGGTCTCCAACTCAAGTAGCGCGATTGTAGTAATTCGTCAGCTGTCGGTTGTTACCAGATCGGCTGATCGTGGTTCATGTGCACCGTTTGATACGTTACCGCAGTAACCAGGAACTCTCTATTGAAACAGTAACCGTGACCGTATAAAGTAAACCGTAGACATTGATCTGTTGTCACTTATACAGGGTTTACCCTACCTTTCGGTTCAGCTCTTGGTAAATACAAAATTGCTAATAAAGTGTTGAAGTGTCATTTAAATTAATTAATTTCTCCGTGGTGCTTCGAATTACATAACGAAAAATGAACTTTTTTAATTTCACCAGTTTATTTAAATGATTTGAATTCATCATCTTGAAGTAGGTACTGATTCAATTACGTCATCAGCAGCTTGAAAATCATAATCTGGAAATTATCTTGGATTTTCAGCTGTTCTCCAGAGTTGAGGAATGCAAGCACGGCAATGGCCACTGTGGAAATCCCATTCGAAGATGATTTCCAACTTTTCTGATTGAAATGTGACACGATGAAATGTAGGCTTCAGTCGTGATTTCGTGAAACGAAAGTGCAGCGACGCTGAATATCTCAAGTCCAGGAGCTGGCGGACTTTCATCCACCCACTGCACGCAGAAGCGGGACGCTATGAGCAAATTATAACCTACAGAGTTGGTCTCTGCCCACCTTCTTCCAGACCCAGATTTCGAGATGAACAAATCGAAATGAAAGTCTTAGCTAAAGCCCACGTGAAAATACTACGAAATTTGCATACTGTTAGATTTGCAACTACAGAATATTGGTTTATAATTTTCACGGTTTCTCGAGCTACTTTGTAATCTGTGCGAATCATGAAGCGAATCATGTTAAGCTCTGATCTGTTAAACTTCCTTAGTACCTTGCACAAGTCAGGTAGAAGAAGGTATAGATACTTGAGAGGAAGACAACAACACTGCTAATTAATCCACTAAGGTTTATTATTAACATGTTTCATGTTTTACCGCTGGGTTTTGTGTTGACAATTAGGCGAAATTCAGCGCGAGCCGACATGTTTTCTATTGATTTGCACGTAGGTACAACCGATGCGGCGCTAGGGAAGTGTAACTCCCTTAGTTTTCAAAGCAGGAAAATCGTTCGCCACTTTTTGGAATGCTCTCATTTTATTACAACATAATATCATCATCCTTAAGCCGCTGTAGTGTCAAGGGAAGCCGATTTATTACGTTATAAACTAACATTGCTAAGAAACCACAATGTACTAATAATGGAAGAGAACGAACTACATGGTTTGTAGTATTGAGTAGGTAGGTACTTGTAAGCAGTATCTAATAAGTTGATTGGCTCCTAAAGCTGATTTCTGCGGTATTTAATCTCTGAAGCTGAACTTTTAATCGGGGCCTGTATGAGAACTTCAACGTGAGGAACCACCATAATCTGCTGATTGAGCTCCCAAGCTAATTTCTATGCTGTTTAAGCTATGCAGCTGAATTTTGAAATAAAGCTTCTTTGAAATGGGTAGAATTTAATTTCATAGTGCGGGACCAATCTAATTTGAAGAGGTTCCTGATTGACAAAGTCTTGAGCTTTGTCTCAGTGCGCGTTGTGACAGTTCTCGAACTCATCAGAACTGGGACGGAAAATCCCGTCCCGGGGCGTTCCGGAACTTGTGGAACCGCGTTCTGCACTGCGAACGATTTCAGAACTTGGAAGTGGAATTTTCCAAGTTCTTGTTTTGTTACAAACAACAACTTTCCTGTGTTGTTGTCTGTAACAAACTTTTCGTTGTCGAACCCTAGTACAATTTTGTCGAAAAAATTCGAGTTTCGTGGATGTAAACGAGATCCAACTACAACTTCAATCTCGTCCTCATCGTCTTCAAACGTTTTTTTCATCGTGAAATCAAAACCTTTCCATTTCCCCAAGTTCTTTTCAAAATCTTTTCAAAATCAATAATCCATCTCGAACGAGGCTTTCCCTTTATGCTTTGATGCTTTGTCACGCGCACAACCTCCCCTCTCCCTCTAAACAATGGGAGCCTTCAGCTTTCGATTTGAAATCAATGAAACGATCCCATATCCGGAATCGTACACATCCGATCGTAAAGTCCTTAGCGACAAAAACTCCTGTATGTCCTTCATTCCCTTTCAATTCCTTTGATTTCCACCAGCCCTCTCAACACAAAGAGGCAGGCGAGTTTTATAGAACCATTTGGTTTTCTCCGCAATTTTTACGACCTCGCTATTTGCGTTAAGCCCTGTTTAGGACTCTTAAACTCTGAACCAATCAATTTATTATGCTACATGAGATGCGTACACGACTTTTTTTTCTTTAAACGAACGTATTTAAGTTGGAAAATCGGTGGAATATCGATGTAGATTGATTTCTCTTCATTGCTACGATGCAAAAAATGTTCGCTTTCATCTGTTGTTACTTCAGGAAGCGAAGAGTCCACTCTTTTCTTACTAAAATAAAACAATCTGAGCAGAGTAGCAGCGAAATTATGAATTACAGATTACGAATTTGAGGTGAAACAACAAGATTTTTTGCTCAATCATAATTAATAGAAAGTTAAATTGGATGGCGCGGTATTGAGAAAAAAAGATACAAATTATTACACAAAGGCTTATTATTTCTGCTTTAGATTGCCCTTCTAGGCTATTAAACATAATATGTGACACAATGGTGATTTTTTCAATTTTTCTTCCGATTTTAGCGAATTTTTGAAGAAAATTAAGCTATTGCTCTCGCCTCAAAATTTGTAGAATGTGAAGTTTTGAAAAAATTTTATGCAGAAATCCGTTTCAGGCTATTCTGAATCATATTCTGAAGTTTAACGCATTTTTTTATGTATGTATGTATATATGTATGTATATATGTATGTATATATGTATGTATATATATGTATGTATGTATGTATGTGTCATTCCAGACGATAACTGTCCGTAGAATTGAACTAGAAACTTCAAACTAATTTTAAAATGTTAAGGACACAAAACGAAAGTTTAAGTTCGTTGCCAGCATGATCGGATTGCATCTTCGGGTTGAAATTTTCAAACATGTAGTCAAAAATTTCAAAATAGCCTGTTTATTGCGATTTGTTGTGCGAAATAGTTTTTCCAGCATCCTAACATGTGGTATATTCGGAATCAGCGTAAAATTTCCTATAAGAATATGTATCAGTTTTCAAAAATTACAAAGTTGAAAAATCAGTCAAAAATCGAAATAATGCCGTTCGCTAGTTGTAAAAATCGGTAATATTTGTTCGAAACCCTACCCAATTTCCCCTCGTAATATAAAGCCTCATTATCGATTGGCTGTGGAAATACGTTTCTTTCATATGACGTCGGTATGTTATTTTATTTTATGTCAAGATTTGAAAAATCAGTCAAAAATCGAAATAATCGAAGATTTCTTCAAAAATTCGCTCATGGGGTCATGCTGCATGACTGGACTTTTTATTAACTGACCTCACTTCAAAATCATTTGATGGGATGGTAAAAATCTGAACACCCCCCCCCCCCCCCTTCAAAAACCTCTAAAAGTGAGAATGGTCTAAAACGTAAAATTCGAGTGGAAATTTTGATTTTGGGGGCCAAAAACTTTTGGGGGCCGAAAGTTAAAGTTCACCAACGTGTCTCCCCAGGAAATGGGGGCTCCTTCAGGAAGATGAATATTAAAATCGAAATACCAAATTTAAATTTGAAAATTCTTTATTGTTTTCTTTTTGTATGAAAATCATACTTTGAAATATCATTTCATGAAAATCCAATTCAATTGTTTTCTATCTTTATGTAGGTAAGAATGGAACAAAGTTTGCCACTGATGTTAGTTAGAAATTTAGAGTTCCTCAATCATGTAAGAGTAAATTTGGCTCAATTTTTGAGTATCTTTTCGGAAGTTAACTGAATTTGGATTTTTTATTTGGATATTTAAAATTCTTGAAAGAAATTATCTAGTACCTCATTTCAGTCCAGATTCGAATAGTCTATATGCTTGTTCAATCTGAGTGTAGATTGTGAATTCATAAAAGTTAGTAAATTCTATTTAAACATTAGAGGACCACGACGAACACTACGAGTTGTTCGTAGTTCTACTGCTTGTTTTCGTTCTGTTCAACATTTCACAGCCGCTCCTCTCCCACTATGGCTCACCCCGGCCCTCTTCAGTGATCGCCGCATTCTGAACAAGGCAGACAGGAGGCTAGAATAGATGGCTGGCATGATAGACATCCTCATCGACATCCTCCGTCTAGGCTTCCGCGTTCTGGCACGGGTTCAAGGGTGTCGGTAAAATCTCTTGTATAGCATTCGCACTTTGAATTAAACCTTTCGCGAATTGAATTAAACTTTCCGTGAATTGAATTAGACTTTCCTCAAAATGAGTTAAACTTTTCGCAAATTGAATTAAACTTTTCGCAAATTGAATTAAACTTTCTATGAATTGACCTTAGGCGTATCTGTTGTTTTAATCAAGACAAAATGTAAAACTTCGACAAAATTTATTTATCGTAATAAATCATGCAAGTGAAGCACAAAAAGTTTAGATTTAAACGTAATCCAACACCTCATGAAGTTAATCTGAAGGTAAATTATTTATTTATTAATAACCAAACTGAGCTCGCAACTTCTATCTATAGCTGACATTTTTTACAATTTATAGTCATTATCAAGAAGACTTCTAAGAGCAGCAGAAACATATCCCGTAATCTGCACAAAAATGCTGAGCCGTGCTATGGGAAGAACTTTGGTACCTACCTAGCAACAGGGAGGGATCAGTGTTCCTTTCTTAATGTTATTGATCTTTTCACGTATGTGGGTTTAATTCAATTCGCGGAAAGTTTAAACGAAAATTGAATTCAATTTGCGAAAAATTTAATTCAATTCGCGGAAAGTTTAATTCAATTTGCGAAAGGTTTAATTCAAAGTGCGAATGCTATATACCGCTTGGTAAAACCCAGAACTACCATGGCTCTGCTGGCGATATCGTATATACGACTCGAAAAACACCGACATATTGCTAATAACGCGCAAGTGCAAGTGCACAATATTGCTAATAACATGAGCGACTGGGCAAAAAAGTTGTGGTGAATATAACATAACACCTTTAAATCTAACTTATCTGTGTTCACCCGCAAACGTAAACAAGCATTCTCCCGAGGAAATGATTGGATCTATTCTTTCAAAACACACACAAATACAGGCTCAGCCGAAATAGAGACTCATTTCACTCGTCAATAAGTCGCTTTGATTGAGCAGCACGAAAATGGAAAATGTAAAGCATGACACGATGGCAACTGTCTTATTGCCGAGCAGTTAAACACCTGCCACCAGTGTTTAAATGCTGCAAATTATTACACAGAGGTTAATTATTTCTGTGTTGTTTAGCTTTTCTATGCTGAACACCTGTCTATATTATTAAACGAATCATTAGGTAGGTATCTAACGTGTCTGCAGAGATGTAGACGTCTACTGAAGGGAAATTAATAAAAGTACGAATAAACTTTCTTTAGACGAGCTGATAATGCTGGATTGCTATCTAGCGGTCATTGATGAAACTTAGTTAGATCCTCCAAAAGGCTGGATCCGTTTGAGTTGTCGGTCTCATCTTTTGGCTTCGGCAAAGTTGCTGCTTATTTAGTGTATAAAGCAACGCTTGCATACGAGTCTGCAACACATTGGGACATTTTATGTCTTTAGTTGCAGACTCGTATGCAAGCTCCAAGAGCCACTCATCTGATCCGGACCCTTGGCATCGTCAAGTAAATGTCCCAAAGAGGCTATATACGAAATTACAGCTTCCTATAGTGTAAAGTATGAAAATTACCAATTAAAATGATTTAACCACCGCTTCACAAATCAAAACGTTCTCGCAATATTCGGATCACCTGCTATGAATCACATCATCGAAACACCAGCTCAATGAAATCATCAGAAATTAACAAGCGGTTGCAAACATGTTCACAATATCAATTATTGAAAATGATCACCTGTGTGTAAACAATTATTCATATAGCCATGCTCATAACTCAGCTTGTTGGCCACGCACTTCGCAGTAGTTAACATAATATGGTTAGATAAATCGAGAGCTTTAGAACGAATGGTCAACGAATTTTGTGGGATGAAAAACGACGAAGTACCATTTCCCTAGCAACGACTCGGTTGTAAGCGGAAATCATCAGAATATTTGGTAACAAATTTGGTAACGGTTTTCGAGTTATGTGCCAGAGCAAAGACATAAAATGTCAAAATCATTGGTCGCTGCTTCATTATACCTCGTAGTGAGAGAACAGAAAATCGTACGGCTTTCCGAATGATTTCATTCCATTTGTTGGGAAAATATATGTAAATGACAATAATAAAAAAAAAAACATCACTGTTACCCTGAAATTTGTCGAGCTCGATTTTTCAATATTTCAACCCTTAATTACTACCCTTTAGGATTGATCAGAATTGATGCTGCTGTTTCTGGCACATCCCCGGCTGATGTATGATTTTTTTTAGCCAAATTTCATGAACTTTGAACAAGTAGTTCGGGAGAAAAGCTCTGAACGGCGTACAGCAAACGGTGTACGGAGTAAGACGTAAGGCGGACGGACGGATTACTTCGTTTAATTCAATTTTTAGACTCAATGCATATTGAACGTAAACCATCAAATATGGGGGGGGGGGGGGTCAAAATTTTTTTTCTTGGTCGATTACAGAGGTTCATTATTGAAAATAATAAACCAAAATGTTATCTGTATAATTAGCGCAATTCGTGTATCTGTACTAATGATAACTATTATGTAAATCAATTCTATTCTCTCCGGAATGGTAAATCGAAGTACCTACCCGTAACAAGGAAATAATATAATTCATCCTTTGATGATTCTCATAATCCTCTCGAGTGCTCAGTTCATTTACTAGACGAAAACCAACTTTCCAGTTCATGTCTTCATCGATAAGTTCTCGCGAAAACCACGCGAGCGCATTAGGTTACACAATTTTCACAGTCCGTGACTCTAGCGATCTCCCGCTTCCTGATCCTGATAGGAAAAATCGTTCTAAAACTCATTTCCTGCGGAGGGACATTAAGCGTCAAAAGACTTCATTAAAGCTAAGAAGATCTTTGAGTAACGACGAGAAGAAGGAGCTCCCAACTCGTAAAATTAACTCGCTACTTACTAAAAAACGAACGGCAAACATTACAAACGTTACAACCGTAACTGAAGGCAACGTCTTTGACCGGTTGCATGTGAATGGGGGCTGATTGCCAAAGTGCAGTCAGCTGAGTTTTACGAGCTGTGCGTGACTTTCTGTAGTCGTTATTCATGGGGCTGTCACTGAGCCGTTTTTAAAAGCCCCCGATTTAGCGTTTCTTCTTGTGAAATTTCTTCTTCGAATAGTTTTAGAAAGTTCACCAATAGCCACCAGCTAATTCTTATGTCGTAAACAATGTGGGCAAGTATGAAAATGATGAGGATCGAGCAGTCTGCGCTTTATTTTAAGGACTTGCGTATCAAATCTTCCAAGTACCTAATTCGAGAATCAGTGTAATCGACAATTAGGAGCTATCACGAATTCGGGTGCGTTTATCAATCTCCAACTAAAGGCCCATCAGCTAAAGAGTTAGGGGTGGACCCTTCCAGGAGTACCTAGCGATTCAAGGATCGCATTCGCAGTGGAATAGGAATGGATCGGTACCAACTCACATTTTTACCAATCCACAAGGAAGGGAAAAAAATCACCTTGATCGCACTGATGGTTTGGATCTGCCTACTGAGTAAAGTAGGGTCCATAGAAACTCATCGAAAATCTGAACTCGAGACTTTTTAATGAGTTCCCTCATGGAGTGGGACACTAGTCGAAACTGAATAGATGGGAAAAAATTCAAAAATATGAAATCAAACATTAGGAACGTTAGAAAGATAAAAATTATTTTCGATAAGTTTTTTGTTACCTGTAGAAACTGATCGAAAACTGGTAAGGCGAAAGCCATCGAAAAGATAATCATCGAACTATCCCTTCGAAGGGCCTCTACTACCTGTATCGTACCGGTACCTGCGCCACTAAGGCCTCACAACTCAAAATACACTGCCAAGGACATGGCACAGAAGCTTCCTCGTGGCCTTCATAGTATGTCAGCATTAAATGTTCAGAAATGACCGGTTTACCATTATCTTGAAGATATAGTGCTGGGCAACCAAAAATTAATACCTGGCTAACATCTAGGGATCATCTAGGGTTAAATCCACACTATTCCGAAAATTGCATTGAAATCCGATCAAAATTGTGAAAGTTATGGCTGCGGAAAGAAAATATAGAAAGACAAACGCTCGCGCATGCGCACAGCGTACCGATGATTTAATCATGATGAATGTCGTAAGGCGGGGCTTACACCTGACGGACGCGGGCCCGGCCCGCGCCTTTCAGCGGGTCCGCATTTCTGGAGAACCCGAAGGAATAAGGGTATCGACTTACATCTGAGCGAGAGCGGGGCGATCCCGCGACGGGGAAAATTTCGCCCGCAGCATGTTGCGGGAGCTCGGTGCCCGCAACCGACGGGGCGGGCCCGCCGGGATTGGCGAACACATAGAAATGAATCCCTAGTCCTACACCTGCCGCCGACGGGGACGGGCGTTTTTCGGTTATTCCAAACTGAGATTGATTAACTGTTTTGATGGACGCAATTTCAGCAACAGTTCATCAAAGGACTTCACCGACATTCTGAAATAAAAAAAAGATTTCTCCTCGTGGTTCCGAATTTCAGTAAAAAATTTACTGAATTTCTTTTCTGCGTCCCTCTCAACATCGAAAGGATGGACCCAAAAACGTCTAGAGGTCGAATTCTGATCCAATAGGTCTTCAGCCTCAGCAGCACATATGAGATGTTGCTGATTTCTTCTCCACAGAAGGATAGCTAGGTCCATTGCACAACAGAAAAATCACAACTACGTAGAAGCATCGAGAGCCCAGGAGAACCAAATTGATGAAAAATGGAGGTATGTAAAGTGGGTTCGACGGGCCCGCGCAAGTGTAAGCGGAACACTGCGACGGTTTCCCCGTCCGTCAGGACGGTGTTTTCCCGTTCCCGTCAGGTGTAAGCCCCGCCTTAGGCGGGGCTTACACCTGACGGGAACGGGAAAAAACCGTCGTAACGGACGGGGAAAAACCGTCGCAGTGTCCGCGTTACACCTGACGGGCCACTTGCGCGGGCCCGTCGCTCCCACTCTGCATACCTCCATTTTTCAAACAACAAAATTCAAACAAATAACCGAAAAACGCCCGCCCCCGTCGGCGGCAGGTGTAGGACTAGAGATTCATTTCTACGTGTTGGCCACTCCCGGCGGGCCCGCCCCGTCGGACGGGCACCGATCTCCCGCAACATTCTGCGGGCGAAATTTTCCCCGTTGCGGGGATCGCCCCGCTCTCGCTCAGATGTAAGTCGATACACTTATTTCTTCGTGTTCTCCCAAAATGTGGGCCCGCTGAAAGGCGCGGGCCGGGCCCGCGTCCGTCAGGTGTAAGGCGGGGCTTAGGGACCTCAAGGAACCTTCTATCACAAGAAAATTCCGTTCACGCATGTGCAGAGCGTACCGCTGTTTCAATCATGATAAAACTAATAGGGGACCATCTAAGGCTAAACCCACACTATTCCTGGAAATTTTATTGAAATCCAATCGAAGTTATGGCTGTGGCAAGGAAATATAGAGAGACAAGCGCTCGAGCATGCGCATAGCGGACTGCTGATTTAATCATGATAAATGTCGTAAGGGAGCTCAAGGAACCTTCCCCACATCGTCCATGAAAATCTGACCAAAATCTCTTCAACATTGACGGACTTATAAGTGTAACAAGAAAATCAAGTTCGCGCATGCCCAGAGCGCACCGCTGAATCAATCATAATGAAACTGATATGGGATCATCTAGGACTAAACCCACACTATTACTGAAAATGTCATTGAAATCCAACCGAAATTGTGGAATTTATGGCTGTTAAAAGAAAATGTGGACAGACAGACGGACGGACAGACGGATGGACGGACGGACGGACAGACACGAAAACAAATTTGTTCAGAAGGCCATGAAACGTAAAATTTTTCAATGATCTATACATTCATGATTGGTAAACGAGGAAGCTATGTGTCACACCCAACTAGGCAAACTTTTTTTTCTGCAATTGGTACCTAATACTGGTAGCAGCGTCCTCGTTTCTTGAACCTCCATATAAAGTTGACTACATTAAAACTCTTTCCGATCAAGATTGCTATTAATAAGGCGTTCTTTTATATCAATTTTTGATGATCTATCTTTGCGAATAGAAAATGTTCAGCTCAACCCACCAAAGTGGTTTCGGTATCGGTGAATTCGTTATCGGAAGTCCTTTACGTCTGAAACCCACCACGATGATAATAAACCTATAAAACGTGATAAATTACCAATTCGATGGATGTAAGGTGGCATTCGATGGGTCGATGGGTATTATCCACTCACGAGTCCCATCCGAATCCATTCATAAGTAATAGAATCAAATGTCGGCATCATGAAAGGTTCATTCCCAGACCTGGATAGCCTTCGGCCCTTGACGCCCCTGACAAGCCGATCAAGCGAAGAGATGAAGCGAGTCGTTGAGTGCATCCTGCCGCACTTTCCTGGGCTTAGCGCCGACCTCAGTATTGGAAACACCCAGTTTTGAAACTTTGAAAGATCAAAGTGTCGAAAAAAACCCAGAAACTATAAATCCCCTTGTGTTGTTAGAACCACTCAACAGATTAACAGTTTTCAGATCTTCTACAATTTCAAGTATTCCGGAGAAAGCCGAGTGGGTTCAATATTTCTATAAAACCGTGATTCCGATAAGACCGATTTAAACAGCTTTTTTGAACAGAGTAGCATTAATAGTAACTACTTTTGAGATAATGCCGTCTAATAAATGGGACAACTAGGTTCATTTAGGTTAGGACAAGAAATAACGTCTGCCAGTTAGGGGGGGCTGAAAAGCTCCTACACTTTGTAAGCAATAGTAAGATTACTGTAGGTAAGAATAATTTTTTATTTATTGGCATCAAAATAATACATTATAAACTACATTTTATACAAATAAAATAAACAAAACGCTTCCGTTATTCATTTCCAAAATTATACTGAAATTGTCGACAGTACGACTTATAGGTAAATAAGAAAAACAACTGGCACCCACCAGAAAATAAGTTCCTAAGAACTTGTGCTATCTGGTGGAGTCACAAATTCAAGCATATTCGTCATATATATTAAGACCAAATAAGAAAAACTCTCGAAAACATAATTATTGAAAGAAAAAAAAAGAAAAGCACTAAATTCGAAATTAATTAACATGAAAAACAAAAATTCACCGAAAAGAAGGCTAATTAAACTTATATGTACAATTTTATCACCTTTTTAAAACTTGACAAACTATGAAAGTATGAATTAATATTATTATCAAACAAACATTTTAAAACATGAACATACGCACTTTTCTTGTAGAACTATGTAGGAGCTCTTGGCAAAACTATTCCCGAATTAGAATAGTTTCTTATACTTAGAAATGTAGAAACATGTTCCTCACAGATTCCAGTATTATATACATGAATGCAAGAATGAAATAGGAAAATTTGTTTAATTGGTTAACATAAAAATATTT
This sequence comes from Adelphocoris suturalis, assembly GCA_030762985.1. NCBI lineage: Eukaryota > Metazoa > Arthropoda > Insecta > Hemiptera > Miridae > Adelphocoris > Adelphocoris suturalis. Next base: position 22,789,801 of record CM061049.1, read on the forward strand.
GAAGAGTTTAGCAGAAGGGTACCTTGAAGTTTTACCTAGAATAACTTTAGATAACTGATTTTGCATACGTTGCACTTTACTAACGTACGATTTACATGCTTCACCCCATAATATAATACCATATCATAATCATGCCATAATTATATGCCGTAGGTCATCTAAGGGCATACTGTAGGCCCCTTTATAAGGAGATTAAAATCCGACCTTTTGCAGATTCAATACAATTGAATTCCGTTAAACAAATACTTAAAGAACAAAATTATTGCCTTTCTAATTGGGAAGACGAGAATAGTTGAGCATCATGGTTCATCAGTATTATTACCCCCTGGATTCACCCCCTCTCTTGGCAAAATATGAAAATACAACATACTTTCTAAAACTATATCGAATTCATAATGGAACAAAATAATAATGACGAAAATCGGTAGAGATTTGTAGCTTGAGCAGCGCTTGAAAAAATCGTTAATTAACCACTCCATCCCCCCCACCTTGACAGCAAGTCCGAAATGTCCGAAGTTGATTGCACAACAGGACTGAAATTGAAATCGAGCAAAATGACAACTACGAAAATCGGTTGAGAATTGTAGCCTGGGTAGCATCAACAAATTTTATCGAAAAAAACACGTTTTCTCGGTTTATCCCCTCCATTTTCCCTCTTCTATCTTACAATTTAAAATTTCCGAGGTTTTTTACACAGCTAGGCTAAAATTGGGATCGAAAAAAGATAGAAACCTCGAAAATCAGTTGAGAATTGTGGCCAGGGCAGTGTCTACAAAATTTGTATCACGCACGCACGCACGCACGCGCACAAACACCCATACATACACACTAATGGAACAAAATAAGAATCACACACACACACACACACACACACACAGACATACACCTTTGGCTTTTTCACGGATTCGGTCTGAAAGCGGTTATTTGTTTTCGCGTGCTTGCGTTGTCCCCTATAACCCATGGATCAATTCCAATAGGTCGTCCCTCTACTGACGAAGCCTAGCTTCAGAGAGACGTCCTGAAAAGGACGCTAGAGACGATGAGCCTCACCGAAGGATGAATGTCGATTCTAGAAGGGGATTTGGAGAGAACAGGCTTACTTATTATCTAGTTGTTGGTGAAAAACTAGAAAAAAATTGTGAAAATAAACCTTCGCGTGAACTTATTTTGCCGCTAGCTGTAACGGGGTCGGAATTTATCATACCCGAAATTAACCAAGATGGGTTGAAAAAATTAATCAATCAAATGATAGATGGGATTCATCTCAATATTATAAAAAAATATATAGACTTTTTAAAAGAACCGTTACTGCATGTTTTTAACTTAAGCATAAGAAACTGTGTCTTCCCTGATTTCTTTAAAATAGCCAAAATTTGTCCGATATATAAGGAAGGAGATAAAGCCGATCCTGGGAATTTCCGCCCAATTTCGATGTTGAGTTGTGTTGGAAAAATTTTGGAGAAATGGGTAAAAGCGCATTTAACAGAATATCTAGAGTCAAATGATTTCTTATGTAGGGAGCAATATGGATTCCGGTCATGTAGAGGAGTAGATCAGGCATTGTTTGATTTAACGGGTGACCTTCATCAGATAAGGGACAAAAAAAAAGAAGGGAATCCTATTGTTCTGTGATCTGTCAAAATGTTTTGACACTATTAATAGAGATATCCTGCTAAACCGAATGAATAATTTAGGGGTTAGGAATGAAGCGCTTAAATGGTTCTCCAGTTACCTTTCGAATAGAAGGCAGGTGGTCTCTGTTGGAAAATTTTCAAGTGAAACCAAGGGAATAGGCTATTGTGATACAGGGTGGGACATTGAGCGCTACATTATTCCTAATTTATATTAATGCTTTGCCCCTGAGTTTGCCTAACCACAAAATATACTTGTATGCAGATGATACGTCAGTCCTAATCACTGGGGATACATGGGACAGGGTTTTCTCTTATGCACAGCAGGCTTTGAATGTGCTTCAAAATTGGTTTTCCCAAAGCATTCTTACATTAAATGTGAGTAAAACAAAATATCTGCTGATAGGAGAAAAAAAACGACAGTTATTACCTTGGGAATCATAGTTTGATAGTGCATAGCTGTACTGTTTCATCCAAGTGTTCATGCTCCCCTTTATAGAGGGTCAAATGTAATCGTTATCTGGGTATCATGATAGAAGAAGATCAGAAATGGAAGAAACATATTGAGATTGTTTATAAGAAGTTGAGGCGGCTAGTGTATGTATTTTACCATGCCAGAAAAGTTTTTAGACGTGATAAGCTTCAGTTAATTTATTTGGCATTAGTTCAGTCAATTATGCAACATGGAATTGTTGTGTGGGGAGGCTCTTACTCAACGCATTTGGAAAAAATAAACGAAGTACAGAGAGATATATTAAAAATTATTGTGAACAAACCACGTTTGTAATCAACATTGGAATTGTTTAAAGAGCGTAAAGTTTTTACTCCCCGCCAGCTATTTTTAAAGTCTTTGTTGCTTATGTTGCATCGTGACCCGAGCGTGGTGTATAACAGTCATCAGCATGCACAGTTGACTCGGTTTATATCGGACGGAAATGTTATTCCACCGAAACCCACGCTGACAATTACGACTAGAAGCCCTCAATATATGGTATATATGGTTAATCGTGCGGTATATTCTCCAATTAGGTCCCCACTACAATACGCCCGCAATGTATATAAAAAGAAAATATATGAGTGGTTGATAAAAATAGGCATTACGGAGGCAGAAAATATTATTTTTAGTATGTATATATAGAAAATTGATGTTTATTAAGTTATTATTCATGAAGAGAAATGTAAATAATTAAGATTAATTAAGTTTGGCGCAGCTCTTGTGAGGCGACACAGGCTTATGCCTATTGCCCACAATAATGTTGGGAGATATATTAATTTGACATTATTTATGTATAAAGAATATGTAACATAATAAACAAATAAATAAAATAAATATATAAATCATCAAATTGAGCGAGATCGGACTGTAGGGCGTGAGAAAATGAAGCTTGGTAGAATTTCCGTTTGCGCAGGCTCAGAGTGAAGTATTGAGCTGGGAACAATGAAACAGATAGAAGACCGTGTACACGCTAGCCAGCTCATTCACTGAAAATTTCATCCAAATCTAATGAAAACTGTGGAAAATAAGTTTGTTACAAGCGCTATTAATGATACATTCATGTTGAAATTGATAAGTGATGATCAAATCTTCATCCCCCAACTATTATATTCCCCAAATATATCCTTCCCCCGCATGAGAGCGAGATCAGACGACTAGGGCGCGAGATAATTTATGTTTCGTATGCGCAGAAGGAAGTATTGAGTTGGGAACAATGGAACTGATAGGGTATCATCTACACCCTAGCTTGCACATTTCCTGAGAATTTCATCCGAATCGGGTGAAAACTGTGTAGAATAAGATTTTGCAAGATTTTCCGACGCATGACAGACACACACCCACACACAGACAGACAGACACGGAACCAAAGTTGTTCAGAATGGTCTAAAACGTAAAACGAGAGTGGAAATTTTGATTTTGGAGACCAAAAAATGTTTTTCTCCCGAAAGTGAAAACAATGCTTCCGCTACCTATAGGTAGACTCGGAAGCAAAAGTACGCCAGCAAATATGGAGCCTTACTGGAGGATGATTGTCGATTCTTGAAGGTGATTTGGAGAGAACAGGACATCTATTTTGTAAACCATCACAGGTAAGCATCTGACCTCAGTTTTTTTCAACCCACAGACAGTTGGTATAGAAGTCCTAATTTCAGCGATTACGTCTGCAGCCTGAGATCCTGTTCTATATAAGTGCCTACGTGCTTTACACCCGGACCTAGTCACAGATCCCCCAACACCTTGATTACAGTTGAAAATGTCGAAACCTGGGACTACCAGCCTTGTGTAACCTGCTTATAACCTTCGGCTCCGAAAGCCGTCCTGGGCTTCCCCGGAGTTAGTCAGCTGTCACCCCCTTCGGAGGAAAAAAAGAGATGCTCAGCTCAAGGAGGACCTGAAGAACTCAAGGTCTTCTCAGTCGACCCCGTTGTATTGTCTCTTCATATTTAATCATTGCCGGCGGCCTTATGCAACGGATGTCGTCGACGTTACCGACCGAGAGATCCCGAGAAGAGCGACGGGTCAAGGTGACCGACCGAAATAGGAAATCAACGAGGACTTATAAATTCGATGTTAACCTGAAAGTGAAATTAATCTTGCAGCCAGGGATATCACAATAGAAGGGGGGAGGGGGGATTGGGTTAGGTTGGGTTTCTATTGTATAACCCGTAGGTAAGTACTACAAGGAGTTCCTAAATTCCTACATATTAAACTAACTAAAATATCTACCTTAATAAACTATAGAGAAGTGTGTTTTATGTTACACTATGCTATAACAAAAAAAGTGACTAGAGCTTAAGAGTATTACTAAGATAATATTAACGGAATGAACTGACAGCAGCTCATTTCCCAACGTGAGCTAATGCAGCTCATATGGGAATATTAACTTTTCCTACCTATTTGATGATGAACAAGAAGTGTTTGTTTTTTGGAAACTTTCTTGTTTACATAGTTAGTAACCACACCTTTGTACCTTGATGGAAATAAATATAATTAAAAAAACGCTGCAAATCATTACACAAAGGTTTATTATTTATGTATTAGACAGCCCTTCTACGTAGATCTCTGGTCCATAATTATTAAACGCCGCTTATAGTATATTTAGTATCGGAACTCGGAGCTTCGGACCTCACAAATGGGTTCAATCCATTACAGCAGCGGAATCTCACAATTTTACGCTTTTTAATATAGTTGATAAACAAAACAATTTATTACCAAGTCATCTTTCCAACACATAAAAGTGTTACCTATACTGTATATTGATATCATCTAATTGGTCAAATTTCAAAAAATGTGCTGACAAAATCACTGAAAATGGCTAAGAATTGTTAAATTGATATTTTTTAGCATAAGATTGGTCAAATAAAGTTTATCAACTATGAAATAGAACATTCAAAAATTTATGTACAAAATTATGCTAAAAACTTGAACTTCATTAAATTTTGTTTTAAAAAATCTATAAAATTGCAAAAAATAGCCTAAAATCCAAAATCTCTTTTTGAATAGAAGAGTATCATTTAGAATACTTTTTTTCCATAAAATTAATAGCTAACATTTTCTTTTCACTCATAAATCTCCAATTTCTATACAACTTGAAATATACAAAAAAAAGACACTTTTTCACCTATTTTTGACTCATAGCACCCATGAGAGTGGAGCGATCGAGCTGGCGAGAAGTTAGGACCAACTAGACCCCAAGTGGAGTCTATGTGCGAAAGAACAGATTTTTTAAGTCAATTCTAAGGCCTTTTATGGCCCGGACGGCGGACGGCGAACGGCGGACGGCGGACGGACATTTCAAATTTGGATTCTACGCACCTTGAAACGTAAAATGACAAAGCTTGAGGGGGGGTTATAAAAATTGTATTAAAAAGTTATAAAAATACTATCACATAAGCTTATTATTGGAAATAATAAACCAAAATAGCACATGATATATTGCCTTCATTTCTGCCTCAACCAGCAATTATAGACTTTTACGTATGATATATCAAATAATTACTTATATAGGTCTACATAATTTACGTATAATAAATGAGCACTGCATAGTTAACATAGATCACAATCAATAATGCCTACACTCCACTGCCAAATTTCAATAATAATCCCGAGCCATTGCCAAAATCTCCAAGGCGGTGTTGATGTTCGTCTATCTCTTGTAGATTTTCATCCTCTTCTTGGGCTGTTTTTTGGAAATGTTGGGAGGGGACGTATGAGGAGTTTTCAGATTTATCTCCACTTCTGACCCAGTAGATGCAGAATCCTCCAACATACTTCGTCCATAGTGAATGATAAGTTTTTTTCCATCAACCAGTAGTTCATCTCTAACCAAGACAACCGTCTTTTCTTGCTTGAAACGACTTGGGCAAGAGATGTTTCCTAAAATCCCGTGTTCGCCTGTCGTAGAACTCGGATGTATTAAATTTATTGGGATCTCTTGAACTCGTAAATGTTCTGGCGTACTTCAGGTTTAGAGAAATTATTATCAAAATGAATGTGAACTGGTCTACTTCTAGAAGGTTGGATGGTGCCTAAACGTCTTACTATAACTTCATAATCCTCAAGAACGCAATTTAATTCCGTTCTAAAAATGTCCATCACCTTCCTCTTGAGAATATTCATGTTTTCTTTCCCTTCTAGAACGTTATGAAGAATAAGATCGTTTCTGTTGTCCTTGTGCCGGTTCTGGTTCGTATTATTTTTTTCAGATAATGCTAGATTTTCTTTAATACTGTCAATTCTGTTATTAAATTTTTTTTTTTTTTTTATGAGCAAGATAGTTTCTTGGTAATTTTTTGCAACAGAGCATGATGTACCAGTGTATTCAAAACATTTGTATGTTCCTTCAAAATGCAGTCGCAGTTTTGAAGTTTGGTTGTGATTACGTCAAGGCATAGAATCACCTGATGTAACTGGGAGATCGACACTCTCGTAGTTGCAATAATTATTTGACGCGACACCGGTCGGCTCTTCGAGTGCTGCTGACTAAGGAATACGGTATTCGGTCGAGTCCTTTCCCTTCGGTAAACAGCAAATCACCAACCAAACTCGCAAAAATGACCTTTTTCAAGAAATCCTAGAAAGTACTTTCCCTTCGGTAAACAGCAAATCACCAACCAAACTCGCAAAAATAACCTTTTCCTAGAAATCTACTCGTTCGAAATTTATGAAAATTGTTATTGCTGAGAGTTAATCAAAGAGAAACCACAAAAAACAAAAACTGAAACGAAATTCACAATACAATCCTGCTACGTCAATACGTAATACGGAGCTCGCAAAAAACACATGCGCTCGGCTGGGCTACCTAACTGGAACTCCACCGGCTTCGAAGAACTTGGAAAAATGTGGGATAAGGCAATGAAACCCTTAATTTGAAGAGATCTATTCGGAAGTCGAATCCTCATCAAATCCTGATTTTCCCGACTGTAGGTGCTAGGTACATATTTACAAAATACTTCAGTTATTTTCATTTTGTGCATGAAATTGTTTTTGACATTTTATGTCTTTGCTCTGGCACATAACACGAAAACCGTTACCAAATTTGTTACCAAATATTCTGATGATTTCCGCTTACAACCAAGTCGTTGCTAGGGAAATGGTACTTCGTCGTTTTTCATCCCACAAATTCCGTTGACCATTCGTTCGGAAGCTCTCGATTTATCCAACCATATTATGTTAACTACTGCGAAGTGCGTGGCCAACAAGCTGAGTTATGAGCATGGTTATATGAATAATTGTGTACACTCAGGTGATCATTCTCAATAATTGATATTGTGAACATGATTGCCACCGCTTGTTAATTTCTGATGATTTCATTGAGCTGGTGTTTCGATGATTTGATTCATACCAGGTGATCCAAATATTGCGAGAACGGTTTGATTTGTGAAGCGGTGGTTAAATCATTTTAATTGGTAATTTCAATACTTTACACTATAGGAAGCTGTAATTTCGTATGTAGCCTCTTTAGGACATTTACTTGACCATGCCCAGGGTCCGGATCAGATGAGTGGCTCTTAGAGCTAATTTCTATGCTTTACACTCTAGGAAGCTGTAATTTCGTATGTAGCCTCTTTAGGACATTTACTTGACGATGCCCGGGGTCCGGATCAGCTGAGTGGCTCTTAAAGCTAATTTCTATGCTTTACACTCTAGGAAGCTGTAATTTCGTATGTAGCCTCTTTAGGACATTTACTTGACGATGCCCGGGGTCCGGATCAGCTGAGTGGCTCTTAGAGCTTGCATACGAGTCTGCAACTAAAGACATAAAATGTCCCAATGTGTTGCAGACTCGTATGCAAGCGTTTCTTTATACACTAAATAAGCAGCAACTTTGCCGAAGCGAATAGATGAGACCGACAACTCAAACGGATCCAGCCAAAATGACATTTTTTTTTAAATAGTTCAAAATTTCCCAACTTTCCTCAGAATTTCCCAATAACCGTATAACGGATTAAGATAGAAGATTATGCTTGACGGCGTTTTACTCTATTTTCGGTCTAATCATCCAAAAACGAATTTTTCACACTCTTCCAAATCAACCTTGTAGTTGACTGGAGAACATCCAGTAATTTGAAACATATGGAAAATAGTTTAAAGGCTTTGATGAGTGCCTATGTCCATTGCTCCAATTACAATGCGAAAAAGATCTTGTTGGGAATCTTGACATAGATGATGTGGTACAAGAGTCGAATGAAATTTTTTTTATGTGTTTTTATGTTAAGAGTTTTTTATTTTTTTTGTCGAATCACGAATCCTTACTGGAACATTAAGAGACGAATGAAATTATGGGCCCTTTTCTGATCTTTGACTAACATGTCCTCATGCTTCATATATTTTCTTGTATCTTCACTTGCACTTCTTCAATATATCCTTGAATCCTTGGAACGTGTAAAATGACATTTTCAATGTAGGAACCTAATGCCGATCCGCGAAAATTCCTAGGTTCAATGATTGTATGTAGATGATAGTTGAGGGATGACGATATTATTATCCCATATCAATTTGAACATGATTGTATCTTCAATAGCTGCAGCGCGTGCGCCAATGTGAAATCTGACCCTAATTTTAACAGTTTTTTATCCGATTTTAATGAAATTGTCAGAGAATGCGCGGGTTAGGTTGTAGATTCCCTATCAGTTTCATTGTTGCCAAATCAACACTTCACTATGCGCATGGGCAAACGTAAATTCCATTATGTTCCATTTTTTCACACCCTAGTCGTTCGATTTCGATTAGATTTGGATGATAGTTGGGAAAAGACGATTTGAATATCCATATCAATTTGAACATCATTAATAAAATTCAACATTCAAGTATCATCAATAGCTACTGCGCATGCGCCAATGTGAAATCTTTAACGACCCTAATTTCTACGATTTTCATCCGAATTTGATGAAATTGTCCGAGAATGCAAGGGTTAGGTTGTAGATGGTTCCCTATCAGTTTAATTTCTGCCAAATCAATATTTCGCTTTGCTCATGCGCAAACGAAAATTCTATTATTCTCGATTATTTCACACCCTAGTTGTTTGATTTGGCTTAAATTTGGATGATAGTTGTGAGAAGACGAATTGAATACCCCATATCAATATCAACATAATTGTATCGTTAATAGCTACTGCGCATGCGCCAATGTGAAATCTTTAACGGCCCTAATTTCCTCAGTTTTTGTCCGATTTTGATGAAATTGTCAGGGAATGATGGTTGTTGGGGGGAGGGGGTTAGGTTTTAGATGGACCCTTGCCAGTCTCATTGTAGCCAAATCAATACTTCACTCTGCGCAGTAAATTCCAATATGCTCAATTTTTTCACACCCTAGTCATACGGTTAAATTTGGATGATAGTTGGGAAAAACGATTTGAATACTCCCTATCAATTTTAACATGATTGTATCATTTTATTAACAACTTCATGGTGCAGCGTTTGTTTGGTTAGGCTGATTGGTTGGGCGGTAGTAGGATTTCGCTTCCACACGACTCACCGTGGGTTTACTACTGCAAGCTTCTCAACTTAACCTTAACTCTTTACCCCGACTCTCTCAAGCGAGGCCGAGTCGTGACGTTCATATTACCTACACCTTCACCTCCCGCCGGTATTTTTTTGGGAAACCTTTCCTATCACCTTCCCCACATCGGAGCCACATATAATTCCGATCATTCTTACAAGGCAGAAAATGTGTTTCCGAAGCCACTCCGGTAAATCGCGCGCCGTTGTGTTTATACGTTCTGAAAGTAGACATCCAGGCGTCTTATATAAAAATTACCATCAGAGAAAGTGAGAGCTGTGAAATATCAAACGTCTCTTCATTCTTTGCCCTCATACGCGGTTTTTTTTATTTTCTTTTAATGGCTCGTACGAAATAAGAAACTTGTCTGAAAAGAAAGCGTCGCCTTATTTTTTCGGGAGATTGATCGTTTATGGGACTTTTAAGATGGAACTGCTTCTTCGTGGCTGATAATGTTGACTTGATGACCTTATTAAGCATGTTTTCGTAAAAAAAAAAAATATATATATATATATATATATATATATATATATATATATATATATATATATATATATATATATAAAATAATTAAATACAAAATTTAAAAAATATATATATATAGTCCAGTCATGCAAGATGCTCGAATGAGTGAATTTTCGTACATCCCTATATTATGTTAAATTCTTTTGAAAATTTGAGCATTTTGAGTAGGAAGAAATTGTCAACTATCAATTTTATGGCGAAATATTCGTTCTAAATAGTATCCTGTGATTCAAAAAAGATTTTGGATTTTTAGGGTTTTTATTGTTGCAGTTTCGTCTACTTTGTAGCAAATATGGAAGAAACATAAATACATTTGATATTCTTCGAAAGAAACTCGCCAACTCAACCAACCCTACCCTCACTATCGACCCCTGTCACCCCCCCCCCCCCTCTCACCCTCTCAACTTCTTTTGACTCTGACTCTGTTTAAAATATCAATTTAACGTATTTTAGCCGTTATTACCCATTTTTAATAATTGTTTAGCACATTTTTTGAAATGTGGCCAGGTTAACGTGCTAAATAAGAATTCATCCTTTCGTTTGGGAAGCTTGATTTTTTGGCGCAAGAACGGAATTTTTATCTCAATCCTTGAGTCATTGTCTATATATATATATATATAGTGATATATATATATATATATATATATATATATATATATATATATATATATAATATCTATCTGGTTCTATTGAACTATATGTATATTAATGGATGAAAGAAAATTTCGTAAATAGGGTGACTTACGGGAAACTGACGAATATGTCCGGTTTCTGAGTCCGGTTTTTCCCCCATCTCATCTGGCAACCCTGTATGTAGCCGTAATTAAAATGGATAGTTTAATTCTCGGGGCTTTATGTGGAATCTGCAGGCTCCAACAGTCAACCTTTCGCGACTGGAGAAAACGGAAAATCCGTGACATCAGAGCTCGATTATCTGAGGCGCTGGGACTGACGAGGGCAGTTGAAGAGCTGAGGTGAAAACTTTGGTATCGATTCGATTCGGAACTAAACGCCCGCGAGAGTGAAGGTGAGTAATTGGCTAATTCGAATGGTAAGTCAACGGAAACTGGCGTCCCCGTCTGAATTCCTGAACCTGCCCAAACGTTTTGGTTTACAGAATACTGGTGTGAGGGTGTAAAGTACACGGCTTCTTCCTTTTATGTGTTTATTCACAACTAGTTTCCCCTGTCGCTAGACCTCATCAGGTGCTACAATATTAATAATAATTTAATTAATTAAGTAATAATAAATGAAATTATTTCATTTATTGTTTATTTGATTACGTTTCGTCCTCTTACTGAGGACATCTTCAGATCGCTACACGGACAAAACAGGCATTTTATGTTAAACAGAAAAACACAACAAAAATAATAAATAAAAACTAATTTAAACAAAAAACTTACTGGTGTGACCAGGAAAAAATTCAAACCATCCGAATAACGGAATTTGTCAGATAAAAAATAGAGGTTCACCTAAAGGCGGCTCCACACGCAACGGTAAGTCCGGAGGCCGGCCTCGAGGCGCCCGGCCTCAAGGCGAACCTAGATATAGGGGGGTCTCCACGCACTACGGTTAATCCGAAGGCTTACCTTGAGGAGAGTCTCCAGCCCACTACTGTCAAATTTAGTGTTGGAGTTGTTCGTGAAATGGCGCCATCAGATGACGACGATGCTCTTGCTGTTGTTGGTTTGTTGTTAGCTATTAAGAATAGTGAAAATAAAGTGAGGCGAAAATTGTGGACTAAAAACTGGTTGAAAAAAAGAAAAGTGTTTTCTCATGTAAATTTATTAAAGGAACTAAGATTTAGCCCGAAAGATTGGCATAACTATTTGCGGATGGATGAGGACACATACCTTCGGCTTCTATCATTGGTGACGCCGATCATTCAGAAAAAGGATACCATAATGAGGACCGCAATTTCACCTCATGAAAGATTGAGTGCCACATTACGATTTCTGGCTACAGGAAGGTGCTACGAAGATTTGAAATTTTCTACTGCAATATCACCCCAGGCTCTCAGTTTGATTATACCAGAAACGTGTAAAGCTATTTACAAAGTTCTTTGTAAACTAGTAAAAGTTGAGACTTGAGATTCACACCACACCTGTCTAGCTGTCTCCTGAACAACACACTGTCTCGAGGCCTACCCTGCTCCCCCTCCACACGTTGCGATCGGCCTTGAGACGCGACGGCCCGGAGGCAAACCCAACTAGATTTTGTTTCTGATTTTCCACCCTCCACGCGTCTGAGTCGCGGGCATGCCTCCACAGAATTCATCATACCTACACACGTTGGGATTTACCTCGAGGCCGGGCGCCTCGAGGCCGGCCTCCGGACATACCGTTGCGTGTGGAGCCGCCTTAAGGAAAACAAACCAAACATAAAAAGTAAAAATATAGATAAAATGTTAAAATATTATTAATGGATAACAATAATAAAATATAAAACAATAATAACAAGGTAAAACAACAACAAAACGTAATCAAATAAACAATAAATGAAGTAATTTCATTTATTATTACCTGGGCCGCATCCCGACTAATTACGACAAAACAATAAGTACTTACGGCCGACCAAACTACCATCATATTATCAATATAGTTTTTTAATAATGGTAGATACAGAGGTTGTTATGAGCTAATTGTTAACTATAAGGTACCTACATGCACTTACTATAGGGGAGGACAGATCCATACGACGTGTATTTTGTCAGGTTTATTTCCAGAAGTTATAATTTCAGTCACTTGTATTTCGTCCAATGGCTTGAGAAGGGTCTAGAATTATGATCTGGTAGTTTAGATAGATAGTTGTGTGCTAGCCAATTATCTTAGTATTAATCCTTGTTATCTTAGTATTATCTTAGTATCTTAATTATCTTAGTGTTTATCTAAACTACCTGATCATAATTCTAGACTCTTCTCAAGCCATTGGACGAAATATAAGTGACTGTAACTATAACTTCTGGAACAAAACCTGACAAAATACACGTCGTATGGATCTGTCCTCCCCTATAGTAAGTGCCTGTACCTTATAGTTAACAATTAGCACATAACAACCTCTGTATCTACCGTTAATTAAAAACTATATTGTTAATATTGTAGCACCTGATGAGGCCTAGTGACAGGCGAAACTAGTTGTGAATAAACACATAAAGGGAAAGAAGCCGTGTACCTTCCACCCTCACACCAGTATTCAGTACGAAGTAATGGCTAACTGCACGAATACATATTTTGGTTTAGTCTCAATGATGAACCTTTTTGTAACTGACCAAAAAAAGTCCCTGTAAAAGCGTGTTCCACGCTTAAAAATAACCGAACCATTAATTACAAGGCTGGTAGCCCAATGAAAGAAAATTAACATTAAACGAAATAAGTTAACTGATGTCGAGAATTTATCGGTACATGAATATGGTGACAGTTCCCGTCAGTCCAAGAGAATGCGCTGCGCGTCATTCTCACGTTGTTGAATTGCTGTGGTTGGCGATAGATGAGGATCCGAGAACCGGAAAATCATCTACTCCGAACATAGCACATATGCTATTAGTGCGAGTTGTATCTCTTATGGAACTGTCACACCCCTTTCTCTCCTTGAGTGCGAGATTTAGGCCCCCATTGCGCCCTGGGGCGGCCTAAGTTCATTACATGGTAGTGAGAGCGTGGTTAGGATTATGTACGGCTGACGCCAAGTAATCCGATCCAATATTTTTGGGGCGTTAATGTTTCGGAAGAAACATGGCCCGGATATTCCAGAAGGAATACCCATTATACTCCCTTGGATACATAAATACTTTCATTGGTTCTTGACAATTGATTTCTCAATTTTCCCCTTATATTATTTCTATTTAACACACTTTATTTCTTCCAAGGGCATTGTTCCCAAACCCAGGGCATCGTTCCCTATTTCATAAGTCCACATAGTGGGCACCTTCCACTGTAAGTCTCCAAAGTTGAGCAAGTTATTTCCCCAGGGCATAGTTCCCATTTTCATGTCCCCTAAGTGGGCAGCTCCTCACTGTAAGTCTCCTGGTTGAGCAAGTTATATTATTCCCGATTGTTCCATTCTTTAGTTGGGGGTTAATTACCTAATGGATACTTCATATGAAGATTCATTGACAATCCATCCTGTTTTAATTTCTCTTTTTTATCCTCAATCGCCAATGCAGCTATTTATTAGTGAGCATCAGTTCTCAACCAGTAAACTAATCCACCTGGTTTACATACTTGCTCTTCAATCAAGTATGTTTTTTAAGGGGAGGAGTGTGACAGTTCCCGTCAGAATTCAAGAGAATGCGCTGCGCGTCCGTAGCTTCGTTCGTTACAATATTTCTTATTTTCCCCCCTGCAAAATATGTGTTTTGTGTCTCAAGTTAAACATTTTCCAATTAAACTAGCCTAATCAGAAAGGACCCAATATTTCAATCGTCTCTTAGTGTCAGAGGGAGTCTCCTTATCTAGTTTCTACTTTCTAGGATGAGCAGGAGAGAATTTAGCTTAGTCAACTAATTAGGAATGAGTTAATCATTTCAATCGTCTCCTAATGTCCCATAGAGTATCCCTATCATATCACAACTTTCTAGGATGAACAGGAGACAATTGAGTTCACTCAGCTGATTAGGAAATACCTAATAATTTCAATCGCCTCATAGTATCCCAGAGAGTATTCCTATCCAATTTCAAAATCCTAGGATGAACACAAGGAAATTTAGCTCACTCAGCTGATCAGGAGAGATCCAATAGTTTCATTTTGGTTTATTATTTCCAATAATAAGCCTATGTGATCGTATAGCAAAAAATTTTTATAACCCCCCCTCAAACTTTGTCACTTTACGTTTCAAGGTGCGTAGAATCCAAATTTGAAATTTCCGTCCGCCGTCCGCCGTTCCGCCGTCCGCCGTCCGCCGTCCGGGCCATAAAAGGCCTAAGAATTGACTTAAAAAACCCGTTTTTTCGCACATAGACTCCATTTGGGGTCTAGTTGGTCCTCACGTTAAACCATCCCGATCGCTTTACTCTCATAGATGCAAAGTGTCTTTTTCGAGGTTTGAGTGTTAGACTGACGTGTTAAAACTCCAACCTGCTCAACCACAACTGCGCAAGCTAATATTCCACGGTTAGGATAACAATGGGCAGTAGGACTTCGCAACAGAACACTTTAGGACCAGATCATGCACGACCACAACTGCACGACCTAATAATTATTATTCTCATGCGTTAGAACAAAATTCACTCATCTCAAAATGCACAACTTTCAAATGAATGTTGATGGAAAAATATGAGTGATATGATAGTGTAAGCGTAATAGGGTAGTGAACCTCCGGTTGTGAGGAACGAGACCTAGGGAGTACCTCCAGGATGGCGTGGAAAACTTCCTACACTTGTATTGCTTTCGAATTTCATGTTCCTTCGAGGCATGAACATTCGTTTTTTTTTTTTCTAGGTCATATTTGTGTGTTAATACCAATGCTTTGCCTACGCATATTTAATAACAAATCCTCTCGACTTTTCGTACGTACTTAGATAATGATATTATTAAGGCAATGATTATTTGGATAGGAGCTCAAATCGAGAAATATAAACATACGTATATAATCATAGAAGTATAGGTTGTGGCAAATCGAAATAGGACACGCCGAGGAGTCTGGACGGGCCTTATGACGTACGCAAGCCAACTAAAACTATGATCATACTCAATTGAAAAAATAATAAACCTTTGTGAAATAATTTGCAGCGTTTTTACCTTAGTGTCTCAGAGAGTATCCCTATCAAAATTCAACTTCATCTAGGATGAACAGTAGAGAATTTAGCTCATTCAGCTGATTAGGAATGAACCTATCATTTAAATCATCTCTTTATGTACCATTGAGTCTCCCTCTCATATTTCAACTTCCTAGGATGAACACAAGAGAATTTAGCTCACTAATAAAGAGAATGCAAACAGGCGTGCAATTCGGGGGCTTCTCAATAACATTTCAAATGATTTCTGATTTCATTCTTGCAGTATAATAACCGAATTTGTTTAAAGGTAATGCGTTACAATTCTTGATCTGAAAATTGGGTTGAATTTAATAGACACATCACCCCTAGCGCATAGACATGACAAAACGCTGCTAATTCTTACACAGAGGTCCATAATTTCGGCATTAAGTGGCCCTTCAACTCAGATCACTGGTCCTTAGATAAGTGACCTATCAAACTGAGTCGGGACAAGCAAAACCACTATCTACCAGTACCTATAATTCCCTTCTTTATGAAAATCATGGAGATAGTCCTACACGACCACATTAAGGAGTTGAATTTGAAGAAGTTTTTTTAAGAAGTTGAAGTTGAATGGGCAGTACAGTTTCCTCACACATTGTAACATGGGCGTATGGGATTAGTTGAAGAACGAAGTGCGAGTCGAAATGATTGAAGTCTACGTAATAAGAAATTGATGCTTGCGCATGCGCAAAGACTTCTGTCACTCCAACGGCAATGAAATTTATAGGGGACCGTGTAGGAGCTATAAACCGCACAATCCTTAAAAATTTGATAAAAATCGGTCCACTAGTTTCGGAGTTTTGTCTGTGACGATCAATTTTAGTTTTTCGCATGCGGTATAGTTATTATTTCACCAATAGCGATATAATTAATAGGGAATTTTCCAAAAACATATACCTATCTACTCCCCAAGTTTGGAAGAAATCGGACCAATAGATGATAAGAAATCGACGTTCTAATAAATTAAAGTTTGCGCATGCGCACAGACTATATATTTATGTCACGGCAATGAATGTTGTAGGAGATCTTCTAGAAGCTATGCTGGACAATCCCTAAAAATGTCATCAAAATCGTTTCTTCAGACTCGAAGTTTAGCCGTTGTCACTCGATATTAGTTTCGCCCATGCGCAATGGTTATTACTATACCAATCGCAATTTAATACAGGGAATTTTTCTAGAACACCTACCCTATCACCTACCGAATTTGAACGAAATTAAACCAACAGATGATGAGAAATCGACTCATGAAAAATTCACATTTGCGCATGTGCACAGGCTACTATTGATTCGACGGAATTGAAAATTATAGGGAGCCGTCTAGGAACAAACCCGCACAATTCGTGAACATTTTATCGAAATCGGACTGAAACTTTGTATAGTTTTGGGCGTGACAAAGATTTACCACAGAAAGACATACAGACAGACAGACTCGGAACCAAAATTGATCAGCAATCTATGGAACGCAAAAAACAAGTGGAAATTTTGATTTTGGAGGATAATTTTTTTTTTTCGACTTTAATTACGAACTCAAAGCTTCCCAACCTTTGGCAGTGAGGAAGCAACAACAAAATTAGGTTGCTTGGAAAGTAAAAGGATATAAAGTTACAGAAGTATCTTCACCACAATATCTGCATAGCATGTTGGACTAGCTGATAAATCGCGGTTCGCTCTCGAGTGCGTTGGTCGAGCGGAATCGACAGCTGTGGGAAGCAGGGCGGCCGGTCTGATGGTAATGACTGGCCTGATGTCATAATGATGGTAATGCGTGACCTTGGAAGGTGAGTCACCGGGTCCACGCTGCAGAGATAGTGAAAGCCTTCGTCCCATCTCTTCCTCGTGGCGGTTGGAGCCGGATGTGAAAGCCTCGTGATCACCCACTCAAACGCCTTGTTGGTAAACAGACGCCAGGGACGGCCGGTTGTTATGCAACTTTGGGATGACTTTAGCGCTCGATGATTGGTGGCTGTCACTGGGTCAGGAGACGTAATGTAGGCCTAACCCACCTATGGACTCGTTGCTTTGTACCACTAAAAATCTAATATTGGGATTGGTTTAGCGATATGTAAATTTAGATGTGGTGGACTGTATTTTAAAGGAAAGCTGGGAGAACCCAGGAAATGGGACTTACCGGTAGATGGTTTGATGATCCACTCTGAAGTGTGGATGCCGCACAGCTAATAAATTGATAGGAAAGATAAGAAGAAAGGTATGGGAGATTAAAATGGATTCCTAACGCGGCTACAATAAAAGTTGCGGAAAATCTGAATTGAATTGGACGGCGATTCGGAGGGTTCGAGCGAAGAAACAATAACGGGAAAAACCACGCATCGTGTTACGCCAAACCAGGATTTTCAAGGCTTTGACAAAAAATCAATCAATCAATCAAATCAAATCAGTCTTTATTGATAAAGGTAATATACCTACCTAGCATGGGAGCTATCCCACCTTCCTTAAATAAACATTATTCTTCTTGAAAATACTTATTAGTATGAGACTTCATTTACGTAAAACAAAATAAACAAATATACTACTTCAATTTACTCAAATTTTAAACTAGGTTTTAAACTTAGGTAGGTACATAATTAATAATAAAAAATATTATTACATTAGAGACAATCTCAATTAGGCAATCTCCAATCCAGCCTCTTCTAGTAACCTAATCTTGAAACGACGTTTATTCACATAACTCATAAAATAAGTGCAAAGCATTTTTGTTTCAGCCACACTCTTTCCTGATAACAAATTTACTGTTAAATGTTCCTCACAACTCAGGACACTCACAAAAAATATGACATAATGTTTCTTTTTTTCTCCAGTTGCATAGCAAGCACCCTTTGATCCACTTCAAACGCTTCTCGCCTAACCCATCCCCTTATAACGTTCCTATTTGAAAGCCGAAGTAGGGCAAGGATGCGCTTTTCTGCTAGTGAACTCATCGAGTTAAGGTAGCTTTCTGGAGTATGGTACGAACATGTCAGTTTACTATACAAGTTACTGTAGGTGGAATTGAACATTCTTTGAAGATCATCATAAAATAACTTCATCTTGTTAGTAACAACCATTTCCTCTCGTTTATCTCTCAGCTCTTCACAATCAAGCCTCCCCCACACCCCCGCGTACCCGATTCCGCATATAATTTCCTTCACCTGCGCAGCCCAGTTGAATTTCTTTAAACTCGTACCATTTTCAACAGTCCCGACCAACTTGTCTAGGCAAATTCGAGGATATCTATTTAAAGGCATTTTCAATACTTTTATCAGCCAGCCTAGGACTATGTCAAAAACCTTCACACTCAATCTGTCCCCACCTGTTTCCAGTCTCAGTATATATCCCGGAGTGCTCATCGGCTGCTAAAGGGTACTTTTTATAAATCTGGTCTGGACCTTCTCAATCTCCTCAAAATATCTTGGGCTCCAGATTTCTGCATTATAAAATAAGACAGACTCCACCAAGGCATCCTCCAGTCGGGACGTAGAGGCCCAATTATGACATTTCCCCCGGACCAATATTTGTCTAGCCGCCCCCCAAGCAGAAAAGGCTTTTGATTTAAAGTTTAGGGCTGCTTTACAAAAAACACCAGATGAGCTGTAAGGAATTCCCAGGTAAACGTATTCAGTGGTAACCTTAACGCTTAAATAACTAACCTTAACGTCCCCCACTCAGTATTCGCACTCGATATCCATCCCTCCACTTTTGCAGAAACATACCACCCTAGTCTTAGTTGGATTAATTTCGAGTCCCATTGATTCGGAAAACTCAAACAAGGCGTTCAACTTGCTTTGACATAACGGCTTTGGCATAATGTGCAGCAGGGTGCCCGCTATTTTGAGAAAGGTGGAATTTAGATGATCTCCACCCGAAATTGGGTTTAAAATATAAAAAAAATGACCTCTGAATTTTTAAAGATTTTTCGCATAACAAAAATCTGCTCTGGTAGCTCGATTTTGCTTTTTGAAATACGCTTTTTTTTTGCCAATATCGGACTTTTGAATATAACTTTTACAAACTTCTTCGTAAAATCGTGAAACTTCGTACACTTACGTTTTGGGGTCGCAGAACTCAAACATGTAGTTAAAACAAGTCGATAGCAACAACTTTTGATAGTTTGAAATCTCAAAATCATGTAAAAAAATGAGTTTTTCAAAATTCATAGTAAAATTATGAAAATACGTATTCTTGTTTTTTGAGTCGCTGAACTCGAATGTTCCGATAAAAAAAAAAAAAAAATTCTAACAAAAATACGTAGGAAAAACGTTGGAGTTTAATTTAAAAAAAAAAAACCAATTTAAGGACAGAAGGGTTTTCTTATGAAGCTTATTATAGTTAGATACCTAGTTCTACTAACATAGACTATTAATGTAAGTATTCCAATTTATATTGACTTGCGACATTTTTTTTTTTTTTTAAATGTTCATGGGACAGCTAGGAGGGCAACACATCCGATTTTTAAGAAAATCAGAGACGGTCACCTAATAGTGCGCAATTACCAAAGATGGGGTATCACCAATCACCTACTTCAAGTTGTGGAAACCCATTTAAAAACGGAAGTTAGTGAAAAACGTTGTCTATTTCCTCGAAAAAATAAAGAGTCACAATGTTAAATCGATTTCGACGGTTAGGCCATCATCAGTAACAAACAATAACTGAACACACATTAGAAAGGACACAGCTTGTATAGTCACAGGTGAAGGGAGATTGAATCCCATTGGTCGAGATAAAGGAAAGGGGGCTATAGGTACAACCTAAGTTAAGGTGCAAGCTTAGTAACAAAGGATTATAGCTGTTGAAGTGAAAGGAGGGGAAGAATTACTGGTTTCAACAGTTTGAAGGGATAATTCCAAGATTTATAGAAATGGACTTATCGGTGGTGAAATGTATTGAGGGATATCCTCGTTTAAACATTTACCAGATTTGTCACTTTTGATAATTTCGAATTTTTCAAGTACATTCTACATCCCTCCCTTTGGACAAAAACGGAGAAATTCTACAAACTGTCTATCTGTCAAATCAAAATTGTAATAATGATTGGATTAATGAAGATGTTTTGCAAATGTAGACTTAACCTTATTTTTCCTGAAATCCTCCTGATACTCGTCTATTCTTTCCCTGAATTTCCTACCAGTTCTACCGCAATATTCGTAGCCGCAAGAACATTTTAGTTTATAAACCCCACTTTTATCCTGAACATTGATTTTGTCTTTAAGGGAACCTAGTAATGCTCTAAGACTATTTCTGGTTTTAAACCCCACTTTGTAAACCCTCGATGCTAAAATTTTTGCCAATTTTATCAGAAATTTCCCCATAATAAGTTATACTTATCTATTGGTTTTCTTCTAAATTTACATCTTCCCTGACCAGATTGTGGATACTTTATGTCTACTCTTTTTCCTAAGAACGTTACCTATATAGTATCAACGAGATCTCCTCCGTAGCCATTACTAGCTGCTATGCTTTTGATAATGGATTTTTCTTTTGATAAATTTCGTTCACTCATTGGAATAGGTAGTGCTCGGTTGATCATACTATGGAAAGCTGCATACTTATGGACTAAAGGGTTATTTGAAGTACTATAGATCGTTAATTCGCTAAATGTATCTTTTCTATAAATTGAAAAATCATGCTTCTCGTTTACCAAAGAGATTTAGTAAAAGAAAATTTAGTTTATTCCCGCCGAGTTCGAGGGTGAATTTGATAATGGGATCTAATTTATTGATTTTTTTTAAAACAACAACAACCTAAACATACCGAACAGTTAACTATTCATTATAGCTCGTCTATTGCAATAACTTTACAAAAAAGGCTATTTGGAAAATGTTTACTTATATCGATTTGTAAAATTTTGCAATATATTTGAGAAATGCTCATTTCAGTTTGAAAATCTTTAGGGATTGAGCTTTTTTCTCAGGTTTCACAGTAGTATTGTGGAGCAGTTTCTTACGCAGTCACTGACCCGTGATTCATTCACATGTTCAGGGATTATTATTCGTGTCACTAGTCATCACCGTCAGTTCAGATTGTATGTGAGTACTTAGGTAACTACCTGTTACTAATATGTCGCTGCGGGGGATCTGACGAACAATCGAACCTCATTAACAAAACTCGTGTCGCTCTGTAAATAGCTTTCGGGGTTGGGCAGGAGTTTGGCCTGAATGCGAGGATTGCTCACAGCTCGCAGGGTCGGCGTCGAATACTAAATGGATTTCTCGTGTTAGCTTTGATGTAACTCGTCGGTCTGACAAACTACTTCCGCAGGTGAAGTTCATATTCCGGTGTAACAGAAAACGTTCCAGCAGCGTGATCGTATGAACGAATTTTCGTAAATTATTTCACTATTCTCTACTGTTTTACTATACTATTACTCAAGGGGGTTAAGCTCAACCAAAAATGTGGTTCAATGCCGCCAAACGCACCTCTCTATCTCAATCCGTTCCAGATATATGTCGTTTTTAAAGTTTTATCGAAAAGAAAACACGTTTTTAGTCAGAAAAACCCCAATTTCTCCTTTTTACCCCCCTTTATCTTATTTTCAGAATTAACGTTAAATTTTACATAAGACCTTTGTTCTTGAAGAGTACCATATAAAAACCCTAATGGCAATTCAAAAGTTTACCGTTTCTGAAAAAGTGATGCTGCAAACCGGGATCTCACAGAAGTTGGAAAACTTAATCAGCTTTTTAACAGTATGCTCAAAATTAAGATTACCTTCCAATTTTATGGAGAAATTCAAGTTGCTGTGTGAAAACCCGTTAGAAGGAGGTAGTACACATAGGTAGTAAAATTCTCATATAACTATCATGTTCATTTTCTAATTTTGAAATTCAGAAAATCTGAAATAGATAAAAAATATCATGCAGTAAATTAAAATGTTAAACTTCCACTAAAGAAATGGTAACTTTTGTATTTGAACCATATCAGGGATTTAGGTACCCCCCCAGAGGTGCAATGGGGCCAGAATCCTCGATAAAACGGTAGAGGAGGTAAACAGTATCCCGTCAGAGAGATACAACTCCTACTAATAGCTTTTAATGAGCCATGTTCAGAGTAGATTGGTTTTCCAGTGATCTGGAACGCCCATCCAACGCCAAACCCGCTTCTCAAGAACACGAGAAAGGCAGCGACGCCCGTTGTTTCACCAACGGGACGACGACAGCGCTATCTCTGAAGCCCTGACGTACCTCGATGATGGTAACTCTGTTACACTCCTCCCCTTAAAGACATACTTGATTGAAGATCAAGTATGTTAACTAGGTGGAATAGTTAATAGCTGAGAACTGATGCTCATTCATAAATAGCTGCATTGGCGATTGAGGATGGGAAAAGAGAAATTAAAACAGGATGGATTGTCAATGAATCTTCATAGGAAGACTTCATTAGGTAATTAACCCCCAGTCAAAGATTGGAACAATCGGGACAAAACGGTGGCTCAACTATGGAGACTTATACCTTAGGAAAATAAAATTGATATAAATTAATTTGCCCAACATTGGGGACTTAAATTAATATGCCCAACTTTGGGGACTTAAATTGTGCTCTAACCTGGTAATTGACATAATAGCAATACTCAGGTGGCTAATTTTCAAGAAAATAAATTGAAAATATAAAGGGGGGATAAAATAGAAATTATAAGTCAAAGACCAATGAAATTATTTATATACCAAAGGGTGATAATGGGAATTCCTTCTGGAATCCCGGGCCATGTTTCTTCTGAAACATTAACGCCCCAAAAATAGTGGATTGGACTACTAGGCGTCAGCCGTGCATAATCCAAACCACGCTCTGCTACCATATCAGGAATCTAGGTACCCCCCCAGAGGTGCAATGGGGGCCTAAATCCTCGATAAAAAGGTAGAGGAGGTAGACAGTATCCCGTCAGAGAGATACCACTCTTACTAATTGCTTTTAATGAGCCATGTTCGGAGTAGATTTGTTTTCCAGTGATCTGGAACGCCCATCCTTAAACTGAACTTAAAAAACAAAAAATTAAAGTTGCTGGAACTGACCCCCCCCCCCCCCCCCCCCCCCCCCTTATTTAAATGCACTGTCGTCATCTGTTTAATAGGTACCTACCGCTAACGTAACTCAGCCAGATGGAAGGACATCCTCCAAGCCCTGAGGAACTTTTGTGTATCTGCATATCTGTACCGCGTTCTCCAGGACTACTTGTCAAACCGGTGGCTATTGTTCGAAACGCGAGAAGGGCAGAAAAGGAAAAGATTAACCTCATGAGCAGCGCAGGGGCCAGTCCTGGGTGTAGACCTTTGGAATTTCAATCATGATGGGATCCTGCGTATCGAGATGTCCAGTGGTGTCTTCCTGGTAGGATACGCAGATGATCTGGATGCAGTAATTGTTGCACACACAGAAGAACAACTTCAATGGAAACTGAACTAGATGATGCGTTGTGTGATAGAGTGGATGGAGTCACGGTCCCTGTCTCTGGATATACAGAAGATGGAGATTGTACTGCTGAAGACCAGGGGCCTATTTCATATAACAACAAGTGACAAGCTGATTCTATGTTCAAGTTGTAAAAAATGAGTGTGCAAGCGTTTCATAAAGGTACAAGAAAGTGTAGACTTGTAATGCACAGTGAAAATAACAAGTGTACAGGCGAATTCGGACAAGTTATAAGTGTTTCCCCATCATTTTAAACAAGTCACTGTTTTACAGTTGTAAAAAATGGCCGATTTTTAACCTACGTTCATTCACCTGAAATTTGTTATTTCCCAGCATTGTGAGTTGACGATTTTTCGGTGTTTAACATGTGGGAATCATCTTCTGCTGAAGAATACAGACAAGAAGCATTCAGCGTAGAAGACACCAAAGTTTTTTCCGCCACGAATAAATGCTCATTTCGTGGGTATTTGTGAGTTTAACGAGAGATTTAGGATGTCTTCCGAGACCCATGAAAGATTTAAATGGTGCTTGCCCCTGTGCAATTTTTCCTGATCGGGTATTGAGGATCTCCCCACCATTCAAGAACAAAGTGAAGTGTGAACATCATCTCAAAGTTACAAATGACATTCCTAACCCAGCAGCATTAAGACTTGATGAACTGATTAATTATTTTCGCTGAATGAAGGAGAAAAATCCGATTATGCCAGCCATCAAATCAAATACACATTTCTCCACTTTTCAGTTTATAATATATCCGTCTTTCAATCATTACACCTTGCCATGTACGATAAACATCCTATCGTGTATTTAACACCATTTTTCTATTATGATTCGCTGACAAAACTTCAATTTCGGCATCCCGCTTGACGTTGTTCATTTAGTTTGTCCCCACACGCCATTTTGCTTCCGAGACTGCAAGGGAGCGGAAGCTTTGTTTTCACTTATGAAATGAAAAAAATTTTTTTGCTCCAAAATCAAAATTTCCACTCGCATTTTGCGTTTCAGAGCCTTCTGAACAAATTTGGTTCCGTGTCTGTCTGTCTGTCCGTCCACATTTCCTTGTAACAGCCATAACTTCCACAATTTTGATCCGATTTTAACCAAATTTTCAGGGATCGTGCGGGTTAAGCTCTAGATGGTCCCCTATCAACTTCATCATGATCGAATCAACGGTAGCTTCTGCGCAGGCGCTAATGTGAATTCCTTGTGACGGTCATAACTCGGTCAATCTTGAACGGATTTCGGTCAGATGTTTTAGGGATGATGTGGGTAAGGTCCCTTGAGGTCCCATAAGACAATCATCATAATGGCATTAGTGGTACGCTCTGCGCATGCGTGAACGAAATATTCTTGTTATAGTCCTTGCAACAGCCTTAATTTCCACAATTTTGATGCGATTTTCTTCAAATTTTTAGGGATTGTGCGGGTATAGCTCTACATGGTCCCCTATCAGTTCTGTCATGATCGAATCAACGGTAGCCTCTGCGCAGGCGCAAACAAAATTTTCTTTCTTGTTTCGGTCAGAACTCAAGCAATTGTGAACGGATTTCGGTCAGATTTTCAGGGATGATGCGGGCAAGGTCTCTTGAGGTCCCGTATCAGATTCTTCACGATCATTAGCAGCGGTACGCTAGGCGCATGAGCGAAATTGATGTTTTTGTTACGGTCACAGCTTAGTTAATTTTATCGGATTTTGTTCAAATTTTCAGAGATGATCCCGGTAGAGTCCCTTGAGGTGCCATACGAATCGTACGGTACTACCAGTGATTGTGCCCATCATGCCGGGAATTTATTTGCACGGAATATTCCCGGCCGGGAATTAATTTTTTAATTTTTTCTCCTCCTTTTTAAATATTTGCTATTCCATATATGGAATACCGAAATTCATGAGCAGCGAAATACATGCATGTTCATTGAAGGACTGTCATGGGGTTCACGTTCGAACGATGTGAACTCCATTAGTTCCGGACTCCATTAGTTCCCTGCTGCCAGAACCGGTCGTTTCTAGTTTTCTGGAATTTAATGGTGACGTACTGTGAAGGTCACGAGGAAGCTCATGTGCCATTTCCGTAGGCAGTGTATTTATATTATGATTCGCTGACAAAACTTCAATTTCGGCATCTCGCTTGACGTTGTTCATTTAGTTTGTTCCCACACGCCATTTTTCTTTTCTAATACACTTGTAAACTTAGCTTCTACAAGTGTAACTTTTCCACACTTGTACTCTTTGTTATGGTGAAACACTTGTTCTAGTTTACCGTGCATTGCAAGTACCTGTACTTCTTAACTTGTACACTTGTAACTTGCTGTTACAATTAGCTTTAATTTGAAATCAGAAAATTTGAATGATCAGGGATCAATACAACTAAGGAAATATCATTTCTGAGCAGAATTTCTATGTGCAGAAATTGTTAAACAATGGAGTGATTGTAATTGCTGATGATGTAAACATTATTTTACAGATGATGGGGCCCGGGAGAGGGGAGCAGGCGCCTGGTCCAGAGTGGCCGTTCGATCCGCTCACGGGGAGGAGGCGAGCGACGCGCCGCTCGGGCCGATGACGCACCGGTCGCGCCAGAACCGCGTCTCCCCCGTCTTCCAGGACGGGATGGACGGCGGGCGGTGGCGCGGGGACTGGGAGGACGCCGCCGCCCCCGACTGGAGCCCGCCCCCGGCACCGCCTCCGGGGGCGGAGGACGGCGAGGGGCGTCACATCTCCAAGGATACGCTCAAGACCATCTCCGAGACGCTCGGTGCCATCAACACCGTCGGCCGCTACCTCGTCAACTACACGAGGAGCGAGCCGACTGTCGCGCCTCTACCGGCAAGTATTTTTAAATTTCGTTTTTTTCATTTTGGCGCATTTTTGTAGAAAATTAAGCCATTAAAATGGATGAAAAAGTTGTAAATTCAAATTTCCCAACGTTTTCTTTGTGGAAATCCGTTTTTCGACATTCTGAAATGACTCCTGGGGCCTATTTCATAAAACAACAATTACAATTACATTACAGTTACAATTGTACAAGTTAACAGGTACAGGCACTTGTAATGCACGGTAAACTAGAACAAGTGTTTCACCAAAACAAAGAGAACAAGTGTAGAAAAGTTACACTTGTAAGAAGCAGGGGAGTGTAGCAGGGGACAAACGAAATGAACAACGTCAAGCGGGATGTCGCAATTGAAGTTTTGTCAGCGAATCATAAAAACGGTGTTAAGTACACAATAGGATGTTTATCGTACATGGCAAGGTGTAATGATTGGAAGACAGACAAATTATAAACTGAAAAGTGGAGAAAATGTGTATTTGATTTTATGGCTGGCATAATCGGATTTTTCTCCTTCATTCAGCGAAAATAATCAATCAGTTCATCAAGTCTTGATGCTGCTGGGTTAGGAATGTCACCTGTAACGTCGAGATGATCTTCACACTTCAAAAAAGTGCTAAAAAAAAATCACTAAAAATAGCAAGAAACTGCTAAAAATGGTTAAATTTCTCTTTTTTAGCGGAATATTGCTCAAATAAAGTTTATTACCTAACTATAAAATAGAACATTCAAAAATTTATGTACAAAATGATGCTGAAAAATGTACTTAAATTTCATTAAAATGTGCCAAAAAATTGATAAAAACTTCAACAAAGTTAAAAAACCAAGATCTTTTTTTCAATAGCAGATTATTATTTAAAACGAGTTGTTAGCTATAAAATTGGTAGTTAATAATTTATTTTCACTCAAAATCCTCGATTTCCAAAACAATGTAACATAATATAGTACGATAAATGGTTTACGAAAATTCGCTTATACGGTCATGCTGCATGACTGGAACTTTTTTTGCGTGCTTTCACTACTCAAATTTTGTAATACGATGGACGTTTTAATTGGGAGCGAGCAAAAGTGGAAGGTCCGTTCATAGAAAGGTTACAAAAATGTAATCGTTCTTGATACTCAACACAGAACAAAGTGACCTGAGAATCAGGAGTTTTGATAGAGGATAGAGAAGTTATTAAGTAAGTTGCCACAAAAAATTATTTCTTTACCTGAATCAGTAGATTCTGGTAGTGGTAATGAACCCCCCCCCCCCCCCCCCTTGAATTCCATGTGTTTCCCGTTCCAATGAATTAGATTCTCAGAATGTATGGTTGTCCCTTTCTCCATTATGCACAGCATCAACATCGCTGATGTCTCTAGTATAAATTATTTTGGCAATTTCACCTAACAAATGGTTGAGTAGCCACAAACAGACAATTACGACTTCGAATAAAACGAGGATTCGCACGTCTCTCAGGGTAGAAGCGATGCTTTGAGAAATGCATTGATGAATATATCAATATTCTAACAATATTTATATCAATATAATAATTATTTTTTCTAATCGTACAATTACAATCGTTGAGGAGAGATGCGTAAGATGTGATGCTGATGCATTGACGTTACAGCGAAATTGCATCCCCAAAAAATTAGGGGATACGTTCTAGACGACACGATTTTTCCTATTTGCGGCGATTCTCTATTACTGATTGCTACCTTTAGGTAGACTCGGAAGCAATAAATGCTAACTCATTACTCCCGCTCCCACTTGCTTTTTCTCTGTATGCCCTCATTTGCATTATACCAACATTGTAATTCGAGTGTGCGCTGTTGGACCATACAGCGTCTTATCCGCAATAAAGTTATGCACAAAGTTTTATTTATTTATTATTGTTATTACTAATATTATGCGGATAAATTGATTTGGGACAGTCAATATTCGAGGGGTTGGGTGGGGGCAGGGGTGTGGTTCGAAACCGAGCTCTGCTAACATGTGACAACGAGAGGTAAAGGTAATTGAGGACAGGCGATTGACCTACTACACCATGAGGATAGCCTGAAGATTGAATACTCTCCAGAATATGCCAACGAGTAGCATAACCAAGAATCGGGAAGGAGGAACTACTGACATCCATCACAAACTCTAGAAATCATTTCAGAATGTCTTAAAACAGAGCGGTTTGGATCTAAGGACCTATACAAAACGACAACCAATGTAATTGTAGGGTAATAATTCTTTCGTAATTTTTATGATTTTATACTTTGCTTGTTCTTTTGAATAAAATAGGTAGATAATTAATATTTATGGTATCGGATTTTTTGCTGTGTTAGTGCAGGAGCGGACAGACGACCAGGACCTCCCCAGCGCCATTTACACGATCTCCAAGAACGTCCTTGGGCGAAACGTCACTGACATGGTAGCTCCTCTTGTTAGAGGCATCCCTATAGGTACGCATCCTTAGCTACATTTATAACTTTCAACATTTAACCTACAGCTTGTTCTTCCAGGTCTACTTATTGGTTTTTGTTTTAAATAATGAACCGCGCCTTCATACCATTAAAAATTTCAGCAACTCAGGTCGATTAGGAAAGCAACTCAGGTCCCTTAGCCGATCAGTGTGCTCCCCTACCTTAAAACTATAATCTCGTGTCCCAAAAGCTCTCCCTTCCAAATTTCAACACCTCAAGTCGATTAGGAAAAAAATAAGCCTCAGAGGTCCATTAGCTGATCAGTGCACCTCCCTATATTGTAACTATATTCACATGTCCCAAAAGCGCTCCCTTTCAAATGTCAACACCTCAAGTCGATTAGGAAAGAAATAAGCCTCATAGGTCCATTAATACCTGATCAGTGCCCCTCCCCAACCTGTAACTATATTCAAGTATCCCAAAAGCGCTCCCTTTCAAATTTCAACACCTTGTAACGGCCCAAAAATATTTGATACCTCGGCAGGAGTTCGAACTCGCGTCGTTACAACCACGGGAAATTTTCTGTAGTTGCAACCCTCCAACGATCTGAGCTATGAGGTGATCAAACCTCTTCGACTGTGAGAGTTATTTTCCTAGAACATTACAACCTCAAGTCGATTGGGAAAGAAATAAGCCTCAGAGGTCCCTTAGCTGATCAGTGCGCCTCCCTATCTTGTAACTATATTCACGTGTCCCAAAAGCGCTCCATTTTATTCAGCACTTCAGGTCGTTCAGAAAAGAAGTCAGCCTCAGAGGTATATTAGCTGATCAGTGCGCCTCCCTATCTTGTAACTACATTCACGTGTCCCAGAAGTGCTCACTTTCAAATTCCAACACCTCAAGTCGATTAGGAAAGAAATAAGCCTCAGAGGTCCCTTAGTAGACCAGTGTGCCCCCCCTACCTTGCAACTATATTCACGTGCCCCAAAAGCATTTCCCTTCAAATTTCAGCTTCTCAGGTCTATTAGGAAAGAAGTCAGCCTCAGAGATCCCTTACCTGATCATTGGGCCTCCATACCTTGTAGTTGTGTTCACGGTTCTAGAAGTGCTCCACCTCAAATATCAGCACGGCTGCTCGATTTGGAAATAAATCAGCATCAGAGGTCTGTCAGCAGCTAATCTGTGCACCTCCATACCTCGTAATTGTATTATCGTGTCCTAGAAGCGCTCTATTTTTTAAACTTTCAGCACCTCAAGTCGATTAGGAAAGAAATCAGCCTCAGAGATCCCTTAGCTAATTAGTGCGCCTCCATACCTTGTAACTGTATTCAAGAGTCCTAAGAGCGCTCCATTTGAAATTTCAACACCTCAGGTCGATTCGGAAACAAACCAGCCTTTGAGGTCTGTCAGCTGATCAGTTTGCCTCCCTAACTTTTCACTGTATTGTCGCGTCCCAGAAGCACTCAATTTCAACTTTCTGCATCGCAGGTTGATTAGGAAAGTAATTATCCTCAGAGGTTCCTCAGCCTATCAGTGCGTCTCAGTTCCTTGTAACCGTTTTATAGGTGCCCTAAAGAGGCTCAATTTGAAATTTCAGCAGCATATGCCAATCAAGACTTAGGACGCAAAAAAAGTCAATTTAGGTTGATAGGATATTGTTGTAGCAAAGCGTAATAATGTTTTCAAATCAAATTCTTGTTTGAAATTTCTTTAGTTGCAACTACTTTTTCTGCTCCTCTGCTACAGGCAAGGTGACGAAACCAGGAGGAGGTGGTAACTCCTGCAAAACCCCTCAAGGTATCGATGGGACCTGCGAAGACCTGAGCAACTGCCCTCAGCTTCTCCTGGATTTGGCGTCACTCCGCCAGAGCATCTGTTTTAAGAGCCTCTTCGTTCCTGGAGTTTGCTGCCCTCTCGGAACTGGCTCCACTCAGTAAGTTAATGTTTACTAACCAAATGTCCCAGTCTCAAACACATATGAGTACCACGGAAAAATGTAGATATTAGATAGATAGTGGATTGATTTAGGGGTTGATGCACGTTGGGCAAGCTGTTGCATCTCAGTTATTTCCAAGTGTGAAGCATGCAGCTCTTCTAGGATAGGACATTCAATTGTCTTTGGAATAACTGCACGATCCATTCAGAATAGCAAACCATTTGAAATAGTGAATGGCCCATCCCTTCGAATATTTCTGAGACTGGTCATCAGACTTTGGAGTTTGCTGACTTTTTCGTTTCTGCAGACACGGTCGAGTATGATAGTTGAGGAAGTGTTTCAGCATACAACGCATTGAGCTCTTCATTCATCGATGTGTCTCGTGACTTGAGAGTTTGTGTAGGTGCGGCACGAGAGAGGCAATCAACATTGCTGGTATCTTTACCCTTTTTGCAATTTACAGCAAAGTCTAGTCCACTTAAAAAGGCATGGTGAAGGTCAAAAATACGAGACAGAGGCTCATTATCAGTGATAAGTGTGAAGTGTCTTCATAGACATAATTTCATTATTGAAAATAATAAAACAAAAATCAAATGCTGGTCCATTAATTTCGAGACAACCTTATATTATTTTCAATACTGGAATTGGTGTTTTATTTATGTCGACAAAACTGTTCTTTTGTCCAGGGCTTTGACAACAACGACGAGGCCACCCCCGATCTACATTTCGACGACGACCCGCTACCCGACGGTGATACGTCCAGTGACCACAAGGCCTTCCTACCAGAGACCGCCGGTTCCGGATGAAGATCTCTACTCCCCGTCAACCGCTAATGGCAAGTTACCTGTAATAGAAACTAACTCATCAATATATCTCGTGTTATTTGTGGTAACGACTTCCCTGTGTACGTTCACAACAACTTGGGGAGCTTTAAGAAAGTTCATGTGGTCGATCTGAAAGAAAGATCAACTAAGTTGGCACTGAAAGAAGCGGCTCCATGTGGACTTTCTAGATGCTGCATGAAATTCAATTGAGTCTGCCATACAGGTTGTGGTGAAATGAAATTTTTTAATTGTATAACCAGCGTTACAAGGTTGGTGCACAGTGTTTATAAAAATAATAATCACACTATTAAAGAAATAATTCCCATGAAATAGTAGTATCCAGACTATGCGGACAATGAATAATCAGCTAGTGTAAGAAACCTTCGTTCAAATTGAAAACTCTTATTCGTATACAATTATTGTTAACAAAGCAAAACGCTTTTTTATATGTGGCCACATCTTGAAGAAGCAACAAAGAAGAGAGTTCATAGTAGGGCGATTCATTTGATAGAAAAAAAGAAAAACGCTCGCCATGGAAGGCTGGGCATACACAAAGAATATGAAAGATAGTACCAGACTGAGAAAGGTTACATAAAGGACAATCCACAAGGTTATCGAATTTTGCAGTAAACCTGTGTATAGGTACTTAATTTAGCAAAAAGGTTCCCAGATAGCCGAACTTGAACAAGAAGTCTTTTAGTGTGAATACCAAGTCACAATTCAGATAGGTCACATGTACCCAGAGGGGCAGTATATTTTGTAGATAGGGCTAAAAGACGATAAGGTCACTCGTTTCCCGTCTGATTGCCTCCAAAATGACTGGACACGTTGTAAGAATATATTTCTATTAAAATTGTTTGGGTCTTGAGCAGATCATGACGGACTCTCCTCATATTTAGAAAGTAAGGCATCCATTTGAGAAGCCCAGCTGTATAGTTGGTCCAGCCGAACAAAGTGGAGAGCAAGGAGACGGGAGAAACAGAACCAGGGTAACCTGTCTGCCAAAACATGTCTGCCAAACTGCAGGAATCGGTTCTATAACTACTTTTGTCCCTTAACCATTTTTTTCAACCCGCAATTTTCAATTTGTTCTCGATTTAGACCTTACGCCACTAAATTGGTTATAATTCTCTTTATTTCCTATGTAAATTCAAATTTGAGGATACCGTTGGAAAGAGCATTAAATTTACTATCGGCTTGATGCCTTAACTAATTTTAGAATTAAAGTTTGAGAAGTTAAAGATCCCAATGTAAAGCTAATTTTAATTAATTTGGGAAACCTCGAGTTCTTTCAATCGGAGATCGAACTATGAGAATCATAGCTGGTTCCATGGCTGGTGCCAAAGATACAGTTGAATGCTGTGCTCTGTGTAAAATTTAAACGCAATAGTAGATTGGTTAATCGTGCCAC
Source organism: Adelphocoris suturalis (assembly GCA_030762985.1). Classification (NCBI taxonomy): domain Eukaryota; kingdom Metazoa; phylum Arthropoda; class Insecta; order Hemiptera; family Miridae; genus Adelphocoris; species Adelphocoris suturalis. The sequence continues at coordinate 22,823,493 of CM061049.1, forward strand.
CGATTGTGGTACACAAGCCTATGAAGCTTGCGTGATAGAATGGAATGAAAAAAACGTCTGCTAAGTTGGTTGAGGCACATAGCTTCCACGTTTACCTACCATCTTCTTCCAACTACCATCCAAATTTAAGCGAACTCGAACGAAAGAGAGTGAAAACATGGAACATGATGGAATTTACGTTTGCGCATGCTCAGAATGAAGTATTGATTTGGCAACAATGAAACGGATAGGGGACCATCTACAACCTAACCCACGCATTCTCCGACAATTTCATCGAAATCGGATGAAAACAGTGGAAATTAAGGTCGTTACAAGGATTTTACATAGGCGCCTGCCTACATTATATACAATTATGTTGAAATTGATATGGGATGATCAAATTGTCATCCCCCAACTATCATCCAAATTTGAGCGAGATCAGACAACTAGAGCGTGACAAAATAGAAAACAATGGAATTTTGGTTTGCGCATGCGCAGAGTGGAGTATTGATTTCGCAACAATGAAACTGATAGGGGACTGTCTACACCCTAGCCCGCACATTCCCTAAAGATTTCATCCATATCGGATAAAAACTGGAAAATAAGCTTGTTACAATGATTTCATATTGGCGCATGCGCAGTAGTTATTAATCATACAACCATGTTGAAATTGATATAAGATGATCAAATTGTCATCCCCCAACTATCATCCAAATTTGAGCTTGATTGAACGAGCAGGGCGTGAGAAAATAATGCTTCGTAGAATTTACGTTTGCGCATACGCAGAGTGAGGTATTGCATCAAGAAAAATGAAACTGATAGGGTACCGTCTACCTCCTAGCCCGCACATTCCCTGAAAATGTCATCCAAATCGGATGAAACTGTGGAAAATAAGTTTGTTACAAGGATTTACGGCCACACACAGACAGACAGAGACAGAACCAAAGTTGTTCAGATTGGTCTAAAACGTAAAATGCGAATGGAAATTTTGATTTTGGAGACCACAAATATTTTTTTCCCCCGAAAGTGAAAACAATGCTTCCGCTACTTTTAGGTAGACTCGGAAGCAAAATAGCAGAAAAAGTATAAAGCCTCGAAGAAAAGTTACATTGTCTAATAATACCATCAATGTTGATAGTGACTAAAATCTTGTCGACTGTCCTCGAAGAATGACCAACAGAACGAAGGTGATCAGAATATCTTGTCAATAACTCGGCCTTTGGAGAGCGGCGCATTGGTTAGGCAACCGCGGCGCCCTTAGGAACTGCGGTATTGCCAACGTTAGGCGCTAAGAAAAGAGGCCGATGTTCTAATTTCACCTAACAATAATTCACAGGCATTTGATCGTATCACAGGCAAATCATCGGATGGTGTGCAAGCCTGTTTCTAGAGATCCTCAAAAACTGTACTCAAAGCTCTCAGAACAACCACGGCATTTTCATTTCTGAGTGAACAGCTATCCATACAGAAATTAGCATACAACTAGCAACTGTCCATAGATAGATGCGAGGAACAGGTATACTCAGCGAATATATGGGAGTGGAGAAGCACATGTTTGAGTCACGAGAGAAATCTCTAGCTGCCTTCAAGAAGGTGTGCTATCAACAAGATTGTATGGGGGATAGGCTAGTGTGAACTAATTGTGGTTTATAGGGGTCTGTTGCTTGGTTTCCCCCTTTATGGTGTGCAGGCTTGGACGCACCTTTTTAGTGCTGAGGGTTGGATGAGACTTGATAGCTTTCTGACTCAGGTATTGTTGAAGGTGAATCAAAACTACCGCAAATTCCCAGTGAGATGTAGTGGAAGGATGGGCTGTGTTGCGGATTGGGAAAAAGATGTTGAGCACTACATGCAGGCCTGGTGCTGGCGGGTGAGGGAGATCCTACACTCTCGCAGGCTCTCCTAGTGGAGAGATGAAAGACCTCATTATTAGGAGCTTAGCAGCAAGACTGGGATAGGGAGGTAACATGTAGACTAACCCATAATTTCTTCCCTGGTGTGTGAGAACTTTTACAGATGGAGTGGGTTGAACCTGCCTATGAGTTGACCTAATTTATAGTTGGGCATGTAGAGTTTGCTGCCAAGTTGCATAGTCATGCTACCATGCTCGTGTGACAGGACAGAGCTGGCAGACGATGTGATTTTGGATCGACAAGATGTTGAGAACCTGCAGTTGGTCTGATAGTCCAGGAGCCAAGGTTGAAAATATGTAGTAGTTACAGGAGAAGGTTTGAGATTAGATTTTGGAAATTTAGTCCCTTCGAGGTGAATAACTCTTATTCTGCCATCTAGAAATTGTTGGAATACAAAATTAACATGGCTTAATTTGCCCATTTTAAAGATTTTCTCTAAGAATTCTTAAACCATACATCCTATAGAAATTTGTATACGTAGCAAATATATGTAGAGCATAAAAACTAAAGCGATTCGATCCAAGACTGGAGACTTTCGTGCAATCTAATCCCCTTTAGGTTGGTGTGCGTTTTTTTCAACAACCGAGCAGATTACAAGAACTCCCTTTAGAACCCTTTGAGAAGATCCGCGATGACCGAGGCAGCTGGACGAAAAGCCCCAACCTGAAATGGTTGATTACTTAAATAGAGCTACCCTTGTACAGAAATAATAAACCTTTGTGTAATAATTTTCAGCGTTTAATGTTTCATGATGTTATAAACCTAGTTGAATATTTGATGTAAGCGAACTCTGAAGCCCTCTTCCTTTATTGTTTCAGAATGCGGAGTGCCAGAAGTGGCCAAATTCCGTGTGGTTGGAGGGGAGGAGTCATTGCCAGGGCGGTGGCCTTGGATGGCAGCGATTTTCCTCCACGGACCCCGAAGGACAGAATTCTGGTGTGGCGGCTCCCTCATCTCCGAGAAGCACGTCCTCACGGCTGCCCATTGCACTAAAGACACTCGGCAAAGGCCGTCAGTTTCTTTCCATTGTCATTTATTTCCTAATTAGAGTAATTTGGAGTATTAGAGAATTCTTGCAGCCACCACAACATGAGAGTTGAGATTCTGAATAGAATTTTGCTGGGTACAGCAACATAGACCCGTCCCCTTTGACTGGTCAAGCTGGATTCCCATGGAGCGGAACGAGCACGGAAAGTGGAAGGACGGAAGGGCAGAAAAACCAGTGGAGGGGCGGTGGAGTCGGGAAGAGTGTTCACATGAAGCAGTCTCCGTGGTACAACTGGTTTTTTTGTCCTTCCTACTGAAAGCCTCTCTGACCTGACACCTCTACTTGCGGTTATCAACATTACTATCCTCTGTGCTTGCGCGGAGCTCGACGGAACGTAGAAATGGTATGACAATTTCTACTTCCGATTGCTGTCCGCCCCTTCTGACAACATGTCAGCCACCCTCCTCAACTTTTGTACCAACAGCCAATCATATTGCATTCCGTCCTTCCGTTGTTCCACTTTCAGCTGGATTCACATGGCGTGGAACGAGCACGGATAGCGGAAGGACCAAAGGACAGAAAATCCAGTGGAGGGGAGGTGGAGTCGGGAAGAGCGTTCACATGAGGCGGTCTCCATGGTGAACAAAATCATAACCTTCCTACTGAAAGCCTCTCAGATCTTAAACCTCTACTTGCGGTTATCAACATTCCTGTCTACTGCGCTTGTGTGGAGCTCAATGGAATGCGGAAACAGTATGAAAATTTCTACCGCCGACTGCTGTCCACCCCTTCCGATAACATGTCGGCCACCCTTCTCAACTGTTGTCTTGACTTAAATCCTGTTCACCTTTGGGAGCATAGGGCAGAAACAAGATCATTCCAGTCGGATCTGTTTGGCGCGATTCTCCTAACCTCGTTCCAGGTTTTTCCTACTCGGTGGAGCTCCTTATCAGCTGATCTTCTCCAGGTCTCCCTCGGTCTTCCTCTTCTTCTGCCTTCGCCCTGGGGATTCCATTGGAGAGCAGTTTTCTCTACGGCGCCGTCAGGCTTCCTCAAAGTATGGCAGATCCACTTCCACTTCCTTTTCTTTATTTCCTGATCGATTGGAAGTTGCTCCGTTGTCCTCCACAAAGCTGCATTTGAGATTGTGTTGGGCCACCATATCCCCAGGATTCTTCGGAGGCAGCGGTTCACAAATGTCTGCAGATGGCGGGTGATAGTTTCAGACACCTTCCACGCCTCACATCCATACAGAAGTACAGACTTGACGTTGGTGTTGAAGAGCCTTAGCTTTGTTCTCTGGGACAGATTCCTATTCTTCCGTAATGGATAGAGCTGGACAAAGCCCCTGTTTGCTTTGCGTATTCTGCTCTTCAAATCCTCCACCGCCCCACTGTCCCTTGTGACTAGGCTTCCAAGATAAACAAATGAATCCACTTGCTCCACGGGTTGCTCCCTCAGAACTCTTGGGAGCAACTTGCTCTTGGCGTCGCATGTTTATCCGCATCTCCTTTGTATTTTCCAGGTTTATTTTTAGGCCTACTCAGCTTGCGATGCAGCTCAAGGCATTAAGCTTATCCTTCGGTAAACCATTGAGAGAGGAGACATAGATCATCTGCGAAGTCAAGATCTTCGAGCCGTTCTCACAAATTCCACTGGATTCCACGCCTTCTCCCTTCGAGTGATCCTCTCATGATGCTGTCCAGGACCACAATAAAAAGGGTTGGCGATAGCACACAGCCCTGTTTCACGCCAGTTTTGATCTTTATAGGGTTGGACAGCTGACCTTCATGGATTGCTTGGCATTCGAAACCATCATATGAGCTCCGTGTGAGATTAACCATTTTTGAGGGAACACCATATTTCTCCAGGATTCTCCACATTCCTTCAGCCAATCAGACTGCGTTCCGTCCTTCCGTTTTTCCACTTCCCACGCTCGTTCTACTCCATGTGAATCCAGCTTTCCACGCTCGTTCCGCTTCATGTGTATCCAGCTTCAGGCATTCTGTGGCGAGAACCTTACGCGTTAGTCGTTGCAATGAAAAGTTTCTCATGCGATTAGCAAAGTTGGGCAACGTCGAGCGTGGTGGGTACTTGGATGGGTGACCGCCCAGGTAAGGGTCAGATGTCCAAGTAATTTTCACGCTTCTGTACGGCGAACCCCTCTCCACTCAAGGGGGCCAGGCAATGAGTAGCTTTAAGCGAAATCATCAGAACGAATTTTGATCCTCCATTTGGAGGACAGCTGATGACGTCAGCGATGCCCGAGGCAGTCGGACGAAAAGCCCAACCTGGAATAGTTGTTTACCTTACTTTTTTTTACACTCTGTGGCGAGTTGTAATCCAACTGGGTCTATGAGTCAAAGAGTAACGTTAACGTGAGGATTGCTTCAAAATTACCTCTCTTTTTACGTGATACATATCATTTATTTTATACACTCCGTTTTTGATACAGTGATACACTTTGTGTTTTATTAATTTTGTCTAGTGAAAATGGAAGGATTGAATCATTATGTGGTGAATTTGTATTTGGCGGGTGTGATTAGTGGTCAGGAAATAGATTCGGTCCTGAAAGGATATGTGAGCATCATAAGATTGAGGTACAGATTTTTCCATCTCAGAAATATGAAAGAACACAAGGTATACCTACCTTGCATTTAGATTTTGCTGAGAGGACATACCCCGATTAATTACTTTGCTGGAAATTCACGATATTGTCAAAATACCAGATTGTGGATACCAAATACCTGCTCTCATAGCTTTCTGCATAATGTTGAGGCGATTTCCGTGCCACTACAGATTGTTGGACTTGGAGCCAACGTTTGGGTATTTGACATCAACTCTTGGGATCGTCACAACCCATTTAGCATCCCTTTGATTTTTGGGGTTGTTCTTATTTTTTGTTTCACAACTGATTCAAAAACAGATACAATTTTTATCATCAACATTAAAAACAGAATGGAGATCATTGGTGTGCGATTACCTTCAGTGCAGGTTATCTCTCTTTTCGGAAGTCTGATTGAACCTGCAATAGTTTACAACGCGGTCATCTGTATTCGATGCGTCTGCTGGTTGGTCACGTTACGAAATTCACGTGCATGAGCAGTTACTCATTTCTATTCTTACCGAACTCTACTCATATCTAGACTCATGAGTAAGATGGCTGTAAGAACTCTCTAGAACCAACTTATTAGGCTACATCAGATTTATGCATAGGATTAGGAATTATTGATGAGGCCAGACCAAAATAGAAGATGAGCGTTCAACGAAAATTAGTTAAAATACTACTAGTTGTGAGGAGTTAAGCCAAGTTGGGTTGGATTGGTGTACCTTGGTATAAGGATCGCGTACTCTAGCTGGTCCAAGTGTCTAGGCGTCAGTGTGCATATGTTCTGAGAAAGGAGCCAGCGCTCACATGCAGGATCATCATGGCATTCTAAGTAAAGCAATATAACAAATTGCATATTGTACCTACTATACCTACTGTGGCCTGTCACAGCCTAAAAGCCGTTTGGAAACTAGCAGCAAATAGAACACCAAAGCGTTCTGGAATATTCTGGAGAGAATTATTTTCAGGGATGAATGCAGCTAATCTCTCTCTTTCAAACTGTCATAATGCTTGGAATTAATGGTAACAAGGTGTGTGAATAAAAAGGTTGAAATAAATCAGAAATCATCCCAGATTGTTTCCCTAGAGACAAGTGAAGAAATCTAAAGGTGGTATTCAGATTTCATAAACCAACTAGGGCGCGCCAAGGGTAATGGACGATTCAAAGCTTCTAAAATCTCACCTTTGATGTTGGAACCCAGCCCAGAAATGTTTAGCCTACAAATAGTTTGCTGCTCAAGAACTAGCCTGTTCACTGGTTGGGAGCCTTTCTGCCAAAACGAGAAACATATATAAAATGACAGGCTCCATCGTAATTAGCTGAGTGAGCTAAATTATCTTTTGTTGACCCTAGAAAGTTGAAATGTGATAGGAAAAGAGACAGCTGAAATGATGGATTCCATATTGATCAGATATTGAGAGCTACCAGATGGCTAAAGTATTTATGTTCCATACATTTGAATTTCATCCTGTAACAACCCCGTTTTATGGGTCGTGACAGGACATGAGCCTTTTCAGGCAAAGATGTAAGTCGTTGATCCTCTCGACTGGATTGATCCTCCCACAATTGAATTGAATTGAACCCCGTTATTTCATGGAAAATGATTGGGTTGCTGAGAATTAATGGAAACTTATTAGAGATAAATCAAACACTGTAGCACTGTTTATAGATAGGTATGGTAAAGTTTATTAGAAACCCCTAGCATGGATGCTACTCCGGGTTCTTTTGATATGAGATATCAGACTCGAAAAATTCCAGCCACATCTCATCAAGGTAGTAGTCTGGGAGCCCGGCCAAAAAAGGTTGATCGGTTGATTTATACTGACTATAGAATTTAATAGTTAGTAGTTGTAGATAGAATTTCATATAACTTGACAGTTGGAATTTCCACAGTTTTCATCCGATTTTGATGTAATTTTCAGCGAATGCGGTGTTTAGGTTGTAGGTGATCCCGTGCCTATTCCATTGTTTTCAACTCATCAGTTCATTCTGCGCTTGTACAAACGTAAATTACATTGAGTGTCATTTTTTCGTTTCTTAAGTGATCAACTATGACAATTCACGCTACTTTTGCTTCCGAGTCTACCTAAGCGTAAGCATTGTTTTCACTTTCGGAAGAAACAAAATATTTTGTCCCCAACATCAAAATTTCCACTCACCTGTTACGTTTTAGACCATTTTGAAAAACTTTGGTTCCGTGTGTGTGTGTGTGTGTGTGTGTGTGCGTGTGCGCGCGCGCGCGTGTGTGTGTGTGTGTGTCTGTCTGTCTTTCTGTCTGTGTGTCCTGTGTCCTCAAATCCTTGTAACAAGCTTAATTTCCACAGTTGTCATCCGATTTGGATGAAATTTTCAGGGAATGTGCGGGCTAGGGAGTAGACGGTACCCTTTCAGTTTCATCGTTCTTGGATTTGAATGATAGTTGAGGGATAACGGTTTGATTATCCCATATCAAATTTCAACATGATTGTATCATTAATAGCTACTGCGCATGCCCCTATGTTAAATCCTTGTAACGACCCTAATTTTCACTGTTTTCATCTGATTTCGATGAAATTGAGGTTGTAGATGGTACCCTATCAGTTTACTTTACTGCAAGTACTTTTAAAATAAATAAATACCCATCGAACAGCTGTTCTCATCTAAACAGGTTCTTGGGTTGTTGACAGTTTCAGCGCCAGACAGTTCACCGTGCGGTTGGGCGACATCGACCTGAAGAGAGACGACGAGCCGTCGGCCCCGCAAACCTACCATGTCGCCGAAGTCAGAGCTCATCCCAAGTTCTCCCGCGTCGGGTTCTACAACGATATCGCCGTTATGGTGCTCGAGAGGAAGGCCAGGAAATCGAGGTGCATTCTACAGTATTTATAGGCAAACCCCCCTGTCTTTCTGACGTGACCAACGGACTAGATGGGACTAAACGCTTGCGGTTTTGGTACTGTTTGTAACACTTTTCAGTTTTACCTGCTTTTATGAACGTTGCCGAACAGTCGGTGAGATCCAACTACATTTACTTGAGGAACCACTCTATTTATAGATTGCTACAATCGTATAATTTGCACTACATAGAAGGAACTATAGTTCAATAGAAAACTTACTAATATAACTACTGCAAACATACTACTACAAACATAGGTACTATCACAGGTACATAGTATAATCCAAACAACTTCTAACCCCAAATCAGAACTTTTTTAGTCGACAGACTACGGTAAGCGGAATTGAAGTATAAAGGTGACACAAAAGTTGCGTTACGAATTTATTCTAGGCTCTACTGTACATAAATGTGAGGTGTAAAAAGTATAAATATGTCCCAAAAATGCGTTACAAAATTTTACAATAAGCGAGGTTGAAAGCGTAAAGGTGTCACGAAAGTTGCATTACGAATGTATTCTAGATTCTACTGTACATAAATATGAGGTGTAAAAAGTATAAAATTTATAGAAACGCATTTTTGGGACATATTTAATATCTCCCAAAAATGCGTTTCGATTTTTCTGTCGACTTCCCACGTCTCTCTATCCAGGTCTTGGAATCAGTTTTTTAGTTTGTTACGACGCAAACTGTGCAAAATAGCAACATAAATATATTTTAATTGCGGATAAAGTGCTAATACATTCACCGCTTAAGCTGACAATAATTAAAATCATCAAATGACAGGTGGAGGCTGAAGAGGGGAAGGGGGGCACCAAAACAAAAGCTCGCACGCAAGAGATCGCACTTTCAACCTAAAAATAAAAAAGTACTTAAGTACTAAAAAAAAAGTAACAAAAAACTTCTCAGTCAGTCTAATAAAGCAAATTTTCAAAGAAGAGTTGTGGATAACATTAAATTAGGCACTTAAATTCCGATCATTGAGGCCAATCATGTCCTGAATAAAACTGAGAGGACAGCTGTGTGACGAGATCGCAAAGACAATTTTAGAACACGCAGCCGAACTAAAAAATTTGGTCAATTCTGGCCATTTTTCACCTAAAAATCTATTTTTCTCAATTATCTGGGAGTGGTTGCAATCAACTCAACACTGAAAAATACTTCGACTGTGACACCCCACGTGCAATTTTGTAAAAACAGATTTTTATAATTTTTTGGGCCATTAAATTGTAATTTTGAGCCTGAAATTCTGTAGCGATCGGTCTGGCCAACGAATTTGACCTGTCTTTTGCTAGGACAGGTTTTTCTGCGTTGGAACGATTTTTTTTCACCGTTCTAAAAGCGAGTTATCGTCTGGAAATACACCCTATAGATATATATTTGGCTATTACATCAGGCAAGCTATAGTATTATTTATCAAGCTAACATATTATACCGGCTACGGTATTACAAATCCGGCCATTAGGTCTCTAAAACTATGGTGGTCTAAGACTCTAGGAAAATGGTAATGTGGTCCTCATAAGTTCCATGTTAACCTAGTTAAGAGTCAAGTAGGTCTTTGATAGTTCAAAGGTTCCACTAAAAGTTACGCTCTAATTATTCACTCGCTTCATTCACTTAGCACGAGTTCAATTACAAGAAAGATTGCTTGACTCATTTAGTAGGTTTATTTTCCGTTTGCACGCAACCTCATGAGGAAAGAGGTGTGAGGTACGTTTGCTCTTGTTTTGTACCTCGACACCTCTAGAATGTGAAGATCTGGTAGGCCAGGAATGAATCTCTCTCCTGGTCAGCTGGTAGGGGACGTAGATTCGTTCTACCAGAGACAGGCTCAGACTATCAATGTTTGCCTTGTTCACCCTAAATACATGTCACTGCACCATTCTCTAGGACAGGCAGAGCTGAAATGTCCAATTAGGACCTTCCACATAGCTACAACCTCCATTTTTCCAAACACTGAACATACTATAGATGCCTCCCTTATACTTGTGCTACTGAATGCTTGCAACATTTTACAGTTTTCCCCAGCATCCAACAACCTTCTTGTACGAACAGTAAGACTCACCTATAAGTTCTCATTCTGATGATCATTTCATGAATTCTGGAATTAAGTCCCTGGACGAATCCTTAACATCCATAATGCATGATGCCTTCATAAGATTTCTGCACATAACGGACACTTAGTGATCGCACAACCAGCTTTTGACATTTCTCTTTCGTAGGTACGTGATTTTAATTGATTCTGCGTTTGAATTCTTTTAGGTACGTCAAACCTTTATGCCTCCCTCCGCCATTCATGAAGGATGAGCAGTTCCTCGGCCGGAGCCCCACTGTTGTTGGCTGGGGTACTACGTACTACGGTAAGATGAGGGCAAATGGTACTATAACAATACTGTATAACAATTTGATACTAATTACTATGGAAATCCTGAAATTGGTAAAAATTTGTGGAGAAAGTGTTGAAGTGCAGAAGTTGAGGAAATACTTGTCACAAGTGTCTACCATAGTCACGGTGGCTACGTAGAAGTTTACCAAGAGTGGCTCCACTTTGGTCGTGGAAAATGTTGGATCATATAAGAAATTGAACGTTCAGTAAAAAAGGTAGTTTGGACCCTTCAGTTCCAAGCTGAAGGAAACAATTAAACTAGTAATGGACCAAAATTTTGAATACCCTAATATAGGAATTTGTTAGTAATCATCATGTGGCAGCTGGATTATTACAGAATATAACCATAGTTGGAAAACACAAGTACGTATTTTATTTAACGTTATTAACATTCTTGTGACACACCAGAATTCTGGATGGCTTTTAAAGGAAGGTTGTACTGAAAAAGAATAGGAAAAAGAGGGACAGCTTTTAAAATTATAAAAAACATGAACAAGATGTAGCCTATTAATTTTTTTCTGATTGGCGGATCTGCAATTTTTGAGGGGTCCATAATTTATAGTGACCCAAAAGGTCTCTCTATAAAATCTCAACTTCCTAGGGTGAACAAGAAAGAATTTACCTTATTTAGCTGATCAGAAATGAGCCAATCATTTCAATAATCTCTTGATAACCCAAAGAGTCTCCCATTCAAATCTCAACTTCCAAGGGCGAACAAGAGAGAATTCACCTCATTTAGCTGATCAGGAAAGATACCATAATTTCAATTGTCTCTTAATTACCCAAAGAGTCTCCCTATCAAATTATAACTTCCTATAGGGGGACCAGGAGAGAATATGGCTCACTCAACATCGGGAAAGAGCCCATAGTTTCAATCGTCTCTAAATGACGAGTTTGATCGTCTCTTTTGAGTCTGATTAGCTGCTTAATCTAAATTCTATCCTGTTCGCCAAAGTTGAAATTTGATAGGGAGCCTCTCTGGGATGTCTGACTAGTGGAATTACGGGCTTCATCCTGAACAGCTGTATTGGCTAAATTCTTCCCTGCCACCCCAAGGAAAGTGAAATTTGATAAGGAGCCTTGAATAGCCTTTCTAAGCCTTGAATGGACGAATGAAATCACAGGCTTCATCCTGATCATCTGATCAAGCAAAATTCTACCCTGTTCTGCTAAAGAAGTCGAAATTTGTTAGGGAGCCTCTCCGAGACATCAAGAGACGAATGAAGTTAATAGCTTCATTCTGATCCACTGATGGCCCAAGGTTGGGTCAGGATGTTCGGCAAAAAATCACATTTTACCGAAAAATTGATAAATCGTCATCCCTCTGAGATTCTGAAAATTTTCGGGGATATTTAGAAAACCAAAACGTCAGAGCATTGATATACCTCAAAAAACATGGACAAAATTAAGAGGCTTGATTCAAATCAAGCTTTGATGAAAAACTGCCCTAGGTGCAAGTCCTTTCTCTACTTCTTAAAACCTAAATAAATAGCCCTAGTAACTTGAAGTTTTAAAATAAGAACGTTTCACTGCGATGAAATCAAATCCATTTGGCTTTGCGAAGCACTTCCAAAAAGTACAGTTTTTCTGCCCGGGGGGGATATTATGGCTATATAAATATCTTGTAAATTAAAAAACGTAATTTGAATTTGTACAGGAGGGAAAGAGAGCACAGTACAGAGACAAGTGGACTTGCCAGTGTGGAGGAACGAGGAGTGTGACAAAACCTACTTCCAGCCCATCAACGAGAATTTCATCTGCGCTGGACTCAAAGAGGGGGGAAAAGATGCTTGCCAGGTAATGTAACTACGCAATCACATTATTCGTAATTGCTTAAGGGAAACGGGGATTAGTAGTATTTTGACTCCGCAGAGCCTATTTGACTTCTGGACTGGGTTTTTTATCCGCTCTAGGGGCTAAACAGTGGTCATCACTGTACTCCTTATATCAATCAAGAAAAAGCAGATGTCTTTGCAAATTATCTGGCTGATATTTTCACAACAAACCCTGGAGTGCCTGACGAAGAACCTCTTGAAGTGGTCCAGCCGTCGGAACCAGATATTTCCATTCCATTTGTCACTTTCAAAGAAGTACAAAGAACAATTCAGAAGGAGATTAACCCAAAAAAGCACCGGGATATGACTTGATCAATGGTTTAATCCTGAAATATCTTCCCCGAAAGACCATAGTCAAGTTAACAAAAATCATAAATAGTGCCATTAAATTTCGTTACGTCCCTCAGTTATGGAAAATAGCAGAAGTAATCATGATTCCCAAGCCAGGCAAACCGGCAAATGAGTTAAAGTCCTACAGGCCTATTTCACTCCTACCTTTGCTTTCAAAACTATTTGAAAAACTCCTTCATAAGAGACTACTAGTAGTTGTAGAGGAACGAAAACTTATTCCAAAGCACCAATTTGGCTTCAGAAAACAGCATTCCGCCATAGACCAAGTCCACAGAATTACAAGTCTCATTGAAAAAGCATTCGAAGAGAAAAAGTGTGCTCTGCAGCCTTTCTGGATGTTTCACAGGCGTTTGATAAAGTGTGGCATGAAGGGCTTATTCACAAACTTCGCAAAATTCTACCAGCATGCTATGCAGCAATTCTGGATTCTTACCTGACCGACCGATACTTCCGAATCAAACAAGACGACGCTTTCTCGAAGCCTTTGAAGATTCATGCTGGAGTGCCACAAGGCAGTGTACTAGGCCCACTACTGTACCTGCTTTACACTCGCGATCTACCAGAAACTGAGGAAAATACAACTGCCACGTTTGCAGATGACACCGCAATTTTGGCGACAGGAGAAACCAACATCGAATCAGTTACAAAATTAAACCACTCCATCCTCCGCATCCATGAATGGACAAAAAGATGGAGAATTAGATTGAATGAAGCGAAGTCTGTACATGTTGATTTCACAAATAAAAGGATCAACTACGTGCCAGCCTTCCTTGACAACAAGGCGATTCCTCATGCCAATGAAGCTAAATATCTTGGGATGACACTCGATGCCAAACTGAGGTGGAAATCACATGTTAAAAAGAAAAAGTCTGAACTAGTTATCAAATTCAGGAAAATGTACTGGCTTATGGGAAGACACTCAAAACTGTCTATCCACAATAAGCTCTTATTGTACAACCAAGTCCTCAAACCTGTCTGGACATATGGTGCGCAACTGTGGGGGTGCACTGCACAAAGTAACTGCAACATTATTCAGCGCTTTCAGAATAATGTTGTGCGTACCTGCGTTGATGCATACAGATACTTCAGAAACGACGATTACACTATGAGTTGAAAGTTGAATCTGTCAATGAGGTTATCCGCAAGCAAGCCGTCAATCACCTTTTGAGGCTCAGAGATCATGTTAACGAGGATGTCGTTCAGCTCCTTGACACCGAAGATCTACTTGGAAGACTTAAAAGAACTAAACCGCATGAACTAAGTGAAATAAAATGGACCTCAAGACTAGTGACTCAATAATCAGAACAATAAGTCTAAAGTGAAGTATATTAGATCTTAAGAAAATGTATAATAATTTATCACATGAATATTGCTTATAAGTTGTTATTACTTGGTGCAATAAAACTTGTCAAAAAAAAAAAAAAAACTGTACTCCTATATTTTGTTCCCCCCTCCGATTTGCCAGTGGAGTCCATGATGGCGCTCCTTTTTAGTCAAGGATGGCAACATGGCTCCCTTCAGAATTGTATCACTTGCAGTGTCGCTTAGACGACTTGTTCAATGCCGCTAATGACCCTTCTGGTTCAGGTGTGTCATGGTCAAGAAGCTTTGATTTTAATCGTCTGACCTGCGACCTCTCAGAGAGATATCGAGACAGGACGAGGGGGGATTCGTCACCTGACCATTCTCAGGGCAATCAGGACTTTCCTTTAGTGTCCACCTTTGTTTGTGTCGACCTGACCACGTGTCACATCATTCCGGACGTTTATCATAATTTTCCTCGTGACATCTACCCCCCGATACTTTTGGAGTGCTGGAGAAGATTTTAATAATTTTTGCCGAGGTGGGATCTTTCCGTTACTTTTGATTCCTAGTGTCGGGAAGGACTGCATCCCCCTTTTATCTATTATTTTTCAGAAGGAAACTACCTACCTGTATTTTCCCCCTTTTTTTTGTTAGGTAGGATCCCTAACAATAACATTTGGAATAAACGACCCAAAAGGAATTTTCACGGGTTTTTTATTCACTATTACCCAAACCTTATTTGTAGAGCACCTTACAGGTGCGGCTTAAACCACTAAATAAAAAGCTGAGATTCTAAAAAACAAACCCGGACAGAGAAACTCGTAAACGAGTTCCATTATCCGGTTTACAAGCAGATACCATGTTACATGGATATGTATTTGATTGGGGATTTCATAACGGTTGTCCTCGAGTTGTCCTCGACTGTTGCCAAGAGGATGAAAATGTTTCCTATGGAGTGAAGTAAATGATGCTATTGCTTTACGTTAAGAATATTGTAACCGGCTTATTAAAATTGTTTATAGTCCAATCAACTTAGTTTTGGAATGTAGCCAGGTAGGTAAGGAGGGGGAAATTGGTAGCTTGAGATGTAAACATTTATCACATAAATCAAGCGCTTTCCAATGAGTGGCGAACGATTTTTGTGCGACGAAAACTGCGGAAGTTCCATTCCCCTAGCAACGGCTGGGTTGTACGTGAAAAACACTGAAATTGTGACACAAATTTTGCGTGACGGAAATTTTTGGTTGACCCATTGATTTGTATTTTCTTTGAGGATCATAATTTCATTGATAAAAAGGTTCATTCGTTTTCAACTTTTTGATTTTATGGATAACAAGGTGTCTTTCATTTTCAACAGGGAGACTCAGGTGGACCGCTGATGCTCAAAGATGGCGGCCGGTGGATGCAAATCGGGATCGTCTCCTTCGGGAACAAATGCGGCGAGCCGGGTTACCCCGGAGTCTACACCAGAGTCACCAAGTACACCGACTGGATCAACAGCAACATGGTTTAACCCTGGAAGACCTTCATTAACCGCTGTATCGTCGTTGTCGATCATGGACCGATAATCGGGAATTTCTAGTTACAATGTAAATCACGGACCAATATCTGGAATGGAAAATGAAAAGAAGTGGTGTTTTGACATTTTCATGTCTTTCATATGGCACATAACAAAAAATCGTCACGAAAAAATTTGTCAAGTGGCCACAACGATGATTATGACCATCAGAAATGACGTGACCATTCATAGGTAAACACATGAAATGTCCCAATGCGTTGCAGATCGTATGCAAGTTTATGTCTTTACTATGGCACATAAATGAAAAAAGCGTCACGCGGGTTTCAGTGGGATAACTGATCAAACATTATCAGTGACGTATTGGTAGGTGGTCATCTCCTCATCCAGTTGGATGTATGGGTTGAGGGTGGAATGTAATTTGAAGTTTTTCAGAGTAATGATTTATTCAATTGTCAACTTCGCCAATGTAAGGCTTCTTCAGGACATCAGGCAATAGGTACATGTAGAGCAGAACATCAGCACATGGGCTAGAAAATATAGTCTTTTTTAGCCTATGTGCTGATATATACTAAAAATGACAAATTATTGTTCTTACAATAGTGTATTTTTATAAGCTGACTAACATAGGTGAGCACCTCCGTGACTCTACATGTACCTAGTACCTGATGTCCTGAAGAGACCTTACATGGGCGAAACCGGTTGACCATTGAATGAATTATTACTCTGGAAGACTCCAAGTCAACTTCCACTCACAACCCATACATCCAATCATCAGTAACAAAGGTAACTGAAATATGGAAAACAGATGTAGGGCGTGAGGGTGTAAATTATATTCCTTGTTATGGAATTAATAGGCAACGTGTTTGGCAGCCTTATTTCCCAGATTTGTTTATTGCAACGTTTCGAACCATCTTCAGGAAAACCCTAAAACCGCAATCCCTCCACCTATACGTGATTAAAATTATCTTAAATGAAACATGAGAGGGAAATTTAATTATTATTAAACAATTAAGATGTTGATGTTATTACCCTGAAGATGGGCCAAGTTAAGGTCCGAAATGTTGCAATAAACCAATCAGTGAAATGAAGCTATTTCACTTAACTGGCTGGATTCTGGGAATAAATAGCTAGGTAAATCATATGAAGAGTACCTTCGTCAGGCCTCTGAATGAAGTGTCTGAAGTTTGTCGGATGAACTGGTTTCGAGTGTCTAAATGCTTTGTCCTTGTATGATAAACTAGATTTTTGATGATCCCTGGTTGTCATTGACAATTCAAACGGTGTTGCACTCTCATCAGCGAGTCCTCTCAGCATACTTCTGAGTATATGCAGCATGAGCAGTATAGTATGTGCAGCATACTACCTTTCCAGCATCAGACAGTCCGCTGCTTCCTCTCGGCCCCTGTAACTGTCGCACCACTCTTGATGAACACTGAAGGATCACCTACCTATCAAGGCTAAAATTCCCCCAGTCATAGTCACTACAGCGCAAGCATGCTAGGCCCCTAACCTCTTGTGAGTATAACTTTGAGGGCGATTAACTCAACATTAACTTTAAGAGGAGTTAATCCTGACTCCGGGGTTATACCTTAAAAACAGCAAAAGGGACTCCTCATAAACAAAACAACGTATCTTAAGATTTTTGGGCCAAATTCGAATTTGATGTTGGTAGTAAAACAACAAATGATAAATTGAGTTTGAAATCTGAATGTAGTTAACCTCAGTATTCGGCTGCAATGGTAGATACTCGTCCGTTGCGATAGGATTTAGCTTTTGTAAAGCACCATTTTGTCATCATTGGTGAATAAACTTCCCTACTTTCGAGTTAGATGTGACTAGAATGGGTCGTATGCTAAGCAATTTTGTTACTGCAGGTCAATCAATATCACTGGCATGAATCAGCAGCTGAACTCCCACAGGTTCGAAAATGATGTTGCTATAGTATTGATTTCTGTGACCATTCAGTGAGTAAGTACCTTAAGCATTTCTTTTCATTTTCTCTCCAACTCGTTGGTCCGTGATCGTTACTGAAATGGATTCCCACTTCCTCGTGATGTGATGGTTGGATGACGGCATTACGCGGATCTTATTGTGGTCTCATGTTTCGGACTGATTCACGATTGTTACCTATAACAAGGTATTCTTACTTTCGCAGTTCGTCCGTGGATTCTGCGTACTCGCAGTCACTTCGTTGCCGGCAACGTAAAATTAACTTTGCCTCCGAAGTCAGTACACTGCGAGTAAGAGAGTTATCAGCCGAACGCGTATATAAATTCACTTATTGGATTAAGGATTAAATCTAAACGCATATTACTGATCAAAGATCATACAGATACAACCTATCGGCAGTAAACCAATGAAAATCGCAGCAATTTGCAAGCATCTAAACTGAAACATTTGTCCATCTCTCAAGAAGGCAGTGTGCCACTTTTGAAATATACATATACTCATCTTAAATTTCAAGGAACAAAATTTGACTTGATCTGACAACGGAGAAGGACACTTTTTTCACCTTGCGAATTAATTAAAAACGTAAATGGCGCAGTTCTTCCGTTAACTTCGTAGAGAATAACTTTGTAACACATTGTGCCTTACTAATATTGCACACTCCAATTTCTCCAAGAAATAACGCGAACACCTTCAAATACAACTCTCATTCTCAGTTTTTCAAATTACTTCAAAATGTGTTGACTCTGCATATTTTTTCAAATGTGAACAATATGCAAAATCCATACAGACTTTGGCTTTAGTGAATTTTCATAGAAAACTGGTCAGAGTTGGGAAAAAATTGGGCACGAAAGCGGATTTTCGCCAAACTTAAATGTGACATACGACGTGAAACTATTTTTTCACGCTGAATTCATAAGGTCGTTTATTTTGAATATTTAAGTCAATATAAAACTCAAAACTAAAACAAAAAGCTTTCATTTCCTGGGATTTTGAGCAACGGTTTTGAACGCGTTTTGTGCACTAAATCTAATATTTGTCTAAATAATAATTCAGTATGAAAACCAATCTTAGGATTTGTAATAATTTGCTGTAGTTTTCGGCGATTTTTTAAATTGTTATTTTATTCATTTTTTTTTAAAGCAGATTTTCTTGAAATTTACACAATTTGAAAAATCGAATTTGGTGTGAATTGGGCTATTGCTCGTGGTTAAAATAGATGCACATTCGTCAGTTTTAAAGGATTTCAAAAACTTGAAGACCCGCCCAAGTGTATAATATATATACAAGGTGGAACCGGATAAGTGACGAAAATTTTTTTGTGGGAGCCTGTATAAAAAAGTATTAAAATGCTGCCAATCGCATATTTTTATCTCAATCCGTACTAGAGATATGATTTTTCAAAGGGTTTTTTTTTCCCCCAAGAAAACCGTGTTTTTTCCTTTTAAACTCAGACTTTTCCACTTAACCTGGATTAACGGAATTAACGATAAATTTCCCATGAAAATAGTATAACTAGGTTCTAAAAAAAAGTACCATCCAAAGACCTTCACATCAGCTTAAACATAGACGATTTTGAAAAAACAAAATTTCTGAAAATCCTAAAAACTTTACAACTTTTCCACAAAAAATCCTGGGAACTGGCAAATTTCAAAAAAACTGCTTCATCTAATAGTATTTCCAACGGTATAGTCAATTTCACTTTTACTTTGTTATTTAGAAGAAAAATTTGTGTTTTAATGTTGAAAAATGTGGGTTTTTCAATGAAATCTATGTTTTTCTTGAAATGTGGCTCTCTGTGAACCTACGAGTATTTTGCCGGTTTCTACGTATTATTCCAAGTTATTATTCGAATGGTAACATTTGCAGATCTCTCCTACTCCGTTATAACTGAGTTTTACATTAAACTCATAAATTTTTAGTTTGTTTTTTAGGCTTAAATGTTTGTGTGTTATGGGGTAAAACTATTTATTTAAAGTGCAAAACTCGATTATAACATAATTAGAGAGATCTGCAAGCGTTACTTTTTGATTCAGCGTGAAAAAATTCGTAGAAACCGACCCGATACTCGTAGGGCATAGAGGGTCATTTTTCGAGAAAACCATCGATTTGTTTCAAAAACCTACATTTTTAAACATTACAACGCAATTTTTCCCTCTAAATAACAAAGTAAAAGTAAAATTGACTATACCGTTGAAAGATTATTAGATGAAGCAGTTTTCATGCAATTTGACAGTTTCCAGGATTTTTATTTTATTTTATTTTTATTTTTTTTTTTTTTTTCAGAAGAGTTATAGTTTTATAGATTTTCAAAAATTTTATTTTTTCAAAATCGTCAATGTTTGAGCTGATGTGAAGGTCTTTGGATGGTACTATCTTAGAACCCAATTACACTACTTTTATATGAAATTTAACGTTGATTACGAAAATGAGATTAAAAGTTAAAATTAAATGAAGTAAAGCGGGAAAATTTGAGTTCAAAAGGAAAAAAAACACGGTTTTTCTGGAGAAAACTTTAAAAAATCATATTTTGAGTACGGATCGAGATAAATATATACGGTTGACATTTTTTATGCAGACCTCACAAAAAATTGTACGTCACTTATCCGGTTAGACCCTATGTAGGTATAGATATATCCCCCCCCCCCCCCCCCCCCCAATCCAGGAAAAATTGTGGTGTGTAATGTCAGAGAAATACTTTGTAGGTACTTATCACTGCCAGTCCTTTGCTGAAATCTCGAGTTTTCTTCGCACATGCATTTACTATGACGACGTAACAAGCTTGAGATTTGACACACAAGATCAATTCACAATCAAAATCCTCCCAAACAGATGGTAATTGTTGTGTAAATAGGTCTTTTATATTTTTATAGACTATTCACTTTTGTTATGGGAATTAATTTTCACTTATACCTATCAACCTACTATTTTTGACATACCTACCCACAAAATATATACGCTGCTATGCGTACGTGTGCTTTTAGCCTAGCTCCCTTCCGTTCGACTTTTTTTCGAATCTGTACTCCTCAGACGCGTAGCTTAAATCTCAGAGAAACTAATTAATGTCAATTAATTTTCTTGTTCATGCGAAAATATGATTTAATCGTTTTTATCAATATAGCAGGTGATATTTATATTCTAGGCGTAATAAATTTGATCAATATCAACATATTATGTATATTTGTAGTTACCATAATTTTGAGAAAAATAAATCACTGACTCATACTGCTTTCGTTAAATTAGTTCTACAACTTTGCATTTCGTTTAATGTCTTTGAACTTGAAAATTAATCAAGAATAAGCATTTTAAGCATGAATGCTCACTTAATATTTTCGTTTTAATCATTTCGTAATTTCATTTCCATTGTCTCTATAATACAATATTTATACTGCTGCCAATGAATTTAGTTTATAAGTTATTTTTGAGGAGAATTGAACAAACATGAGTTGTGTATGAACTCTTGAAGCATTATTGTACTGTGATGAAATAGCGTTGATTAATTGTTTAATTAGTTTAGTAGTCCTAGTTAACCTTTACAGATGTCCGACCTAGCTCAGTGTTTGGATGTATTTATGTACCTATTTATTTTTTGTAAGTTAGCCTTTTATTTTTATAACTTTTGTAAATAATCGAGTTAGACGTCCAACCAGTCTAATGTGAAATGATGTGTACAAATGTATTATAGAGTCTCATAAAATAAATTTTGTTTTTTTCTTCAAATTATCAGGTGTTATGTGTTTATACCTATCACCATCCAATTCTTTTTTTTTTTTTTATTGTTGGTAAATTAGAGTTTGTTTTTGCTTGACATTCGATAATTAGAATAAGTAAGCCGAATAAATTGTGTAGGATAGTTTTAGTAAATTGTGGAAGGAAGAATCTTTCGGCTTGTGCGAGCAACCGTTTTTCAAGACTTTACAAAAAAGTCTTTCTTTCCTTAAATTGGATTTGTATTGATCTCCAACCAGGAACTAGGGCTAATGGGTTTCCCTCCAAAATAGTAGACCAAACTATGTACTTCAAAGAAACACTCAGAACAGTATACCTTCACCTCAACAACAACCAGTCCAATATTCAATGCCTTACGTGAAAGGGGTGACAGAACAAATGACAAAGATTTTCGAGCCCTATGAACACGTCAAAATTGCATTACGAACACTTGATACAAACAGATCACTATTTTTCAAACTAAAAGATTTCACACCAAAAAAAAATTTGGTCTACCAGATCCCTTGTGGTAGTGGTGGGTGTGAAAAAGTGTTTGTGGTGGAACGTGTCAGTTCGTTCGACGTCGTTTTTCAAAAATGAATCTGATCATCGACAAGAAGATACAAAAAAAATGGATGGTCACTTCGGATCTTTAGGACATACTAAAGACTTCAAAAATTTCAAAATTATTGGAAGTGAATCCAATTTGCAAAAAAGAATATTTCTAGAAATGGTTAAGATGAAAAATTCAAATTCAATTAACTTCCGAAAAGACACACAAAACTTGAGCAAAATTTAGTCGTATTTGATTGATGGACTCTAAATTTATAATTACCGTCACGAGCGAAATAGGTAAAACATACGAAAAAAACATTGTTACCTACATAAACGTGAACAATTTTAAATTAGATTTTCAAAATCTTCACCAGGACCGATGGCGATGGTGCCGCTAGTTTCGGCATCCTTCTTTTCAGATGAAAAACTATCACAGATGAGAGAGAACTGCTGTGCAAGCAAGATAAATATTCAACTCATATTGAGGAGTTACTGAAATTGCAATTCGAAAGATGAAAGCGATTGGTTTGTAAACGCTTTAGAAATATGATTTTATTTCCATAGCAATGTGGTGGGTTGTCTCAATTAGACTCGTATAAGGAAAAACAAATCAGAAAATCAACCGTAACGCTTTTTTTTTAAACGCTTTTTTCGTGTATGTGCCAAAGTAAAGACATAGAGAACTGAGAAAATTTCTCCCTTGATGGGAAAAACAAAAGATCATGGATATGTCTAGTACCTACTGCTTACCAGTTGGTACCTACTACTCAATTGTATACCAACCATGTAGTGCCTTCTTTTCACAAGATTATTCCATTATGGTTACAAAACAATACTAGTTTTTAACTTAGAGTAATAAATCAGCATTCCTTGACACTACAATGGCTTAGAGGTCATGAAATGTCGTGGTAAAATGAGAGCATTCCAAAAAGTGGCGAACGATTTTCCTACTATGAAAACTATGGGAGTAACTCTTCCCTATTAACGCCTTGGTTGTGTACAATACAAAATGTGTCGGGAAAAAAGTGTCGGTCGGGGAACGATGGTCGGTCGGGAAAAATTCCTTGACCCCCAGCCAAAAGACATATCCATGTCAAAACTCATAACTTTAAATTCGATTTTTAACAAAAAAGAAAATTATAAGTAAGTAGATATTTGAATATTTATATCCCTGAAGAAGTCCCAGTTCCTGGGGAGAAACGTTGGAGTTTGATAAAGAACCAATTTAAGGACAGAAGGCCTTTTTTATAAAGCTTATTATACCAGACGTCCTCACTTGTTTCAACAGCAACTTCCACTCTCTCCAGTTCACAGTGGAGGATGAAAACGAATGAAGAATTTCATTTTTGGACGTTGAAATTATAAAACACGAAGGAAATGGTAAAATCACGATAAACCACAACTTCAAAAAACATAATCCGGTCGATTACTCAATTTATCGACGTAAGCTCCAATCCGGTACAAGAAAAATGCCGCCAAAAATATTTTACATCGATGGCTCACGTTTTCTGACCCCGAATTCCAAAAAGAAAACGCGAAAAAGTTGAAAGCGATCCTGTCGGTTAATGGCTGCCCCATCGAAATGGTAGACCAAGCTATGCATACCTAGTACACATCAAAGAAACACACAGAACAGTATCTATACCTCAAACTCAACAAAAACAAGCAGTCCACTATTATCCCACGTCTTAGGTACGTGAAACGGGTAGCAGAACAAGTGAAAAAGTGCATTTTGAACAAACTCGTCCGAAAAATTTAGTACGATTCGGCTTCAATTAAAATGGATATCAATTTGGTTGCCGGTTCATGATCGGTAAACTGGAATGAGTGGACACCTCTTCCGAACACTATTTTTCCTCGTTTCCTCGATGATCAATAGGGAGTTTTCGCAGTTTTCCATCTGAGTCGTTCAGCTAAGTGGCTATACAGATATAGGTTTTTCTAGCCAAGAAAACCAGAAGCCAGCCACTAAGTCGTAATGTACGAATAGGGGATCGTTATACGATTGAATGAATCGATTTAAAAGTCACACTAACGTGACTACACACTCCAAATCTTCGCAATCAAGCCCGAGTCGTAGATAACCTAACGTGTAATGTATTCTTTTTCTTTCATAATGGATGAAGTATTAAATTAGCTACAACTTTATCTACCTGTATGGTTTAATTTTTTGACTAGAAATAGATGTGATAGAAGAAGGAAGGGAACTTGGAAGGGTAGTTGTCAACCAACATCGAAATTTTCCTTGGGTCAGAAAAATCTCTTTAGGGAACTTCAACATGATCAACGATCAAGTAAGTACCTATATTATAAATATGTACCTACCTGTACCTATAACCTACGTATGTTCGATATTTTACACTTTTTTCCCTTGGACAATTACGTTTTATTAATGAAAATAATGAACCATTTTTAAAGATATTGATACCATCTGCTAATACGCGACAAAGGGCGAAGACAGCAGTTTCTGTCTGTGTCTATCTTTTCTGTTAAGTGGCACAATCCTTAGGTACCCATTTCATCAAAATCGATCTATCAGTATCTGAGCTTCGTCTATGACAACACCAATTTCAGGTTTGAAATGTTTAATGGTTACTTATTTCAACAAAATTAGTAGTATGCCTTCTTGAGACGTGTACCCAAATACCCTCGAACAAAATCGAACTGATGGTAGATCGTGAAGGTTTAGAATCCATTAAAAGGTTTCAGCATAATTTGAGTGACGATGAATCCTACAAACCAACCAAGTTTTTTGAAAATCACGAATATTACAATGCATATGTCATGCCACCTTAAAATAGGAACAAAAAATTTTTCTTTTTGATTATAGCGTTTTAGGTTATCGTCATGGAAGGTTACATGCGTATTCGGAGCTGTATTCGGCTTCCCTTGAGCTCCAAATAGAATTTATCCATTCGTACAACGAATGGACTGCTAACCGCTAGTATTTTACGCGTATGCGCAATGCTCCATTTCTATTCGTAGTTCCTCCCACTCGACTACGACTCAGCGTTGCACAAACTCCCTAACATTCGAGTTTTTGTTCTTACCGCGATTTCCTACGCAAAAAGACGGAAATACCTACTTTTTTGGTTTATTATTTCCAATAATAAGCCTATGTGATCGTATAGCAAAAAATTTTTTATAACCCCCCCTCAAACTTTGTCACTTTACGTTTCAAGGTGCGTAGAATCCAAATTTGAAATGTCCGTCCGCCGTCCGCCGTTTCGCCGTTCGCCGTTCGCCGTCCGCTGTCCGGGCCATAAAAGGCCTAAGAATTGACTTAAAAAACCCGTCCTTTCGCACATAGACTCCATTTGGGGTCTAGTTGGTCCTAACGTTTAACCATCCCAATCGCTTTACTCGCATAGATGCTATGGGCCAAAAACGGGCGAAAAAGTGTCATTTCAAGGCTTTGTTAGACTTACGCACGCACGCTTGGCAGGGGGTCACGGTGGGTGGTGAGGGGGGAGAGCGGGGGGTGGAGTGAGAGGAGGCGCCGCGGCACCTTGTGGTGGGTACGGCGTTCCTTCGAGGCATGAATATATGTTTTTTTCAAGGTCATATTTGTGTGTTAATACCAAAGCTTTTCCTACGCATATTTAATAACATATCCTCTCGACTTTTCGTACATACTTAGATAATGATATTATTAAGGCAATAACTATTTGAATAGATAGGAGCTCAAATCGAGAAATATAAACCCGCGTATATAATTATAGAAGTATAGGTTGTGGCAACTCGAAGTAGGACACGCCGAGGAGTCTGGACGGGCCTTATGACGTACGCTAGCCAACTAAAACTACGATCATACTCAATTGAAAAAATAATAAACCTTTGTAAAATAATTTGCAGCGTTTTTATGTGAAAAATGCCCAGATTAGATCAAATTTCCAATATGGGGGATGAACATGATGTATTTTTTCACGTTGAGTCGAATTCCACGAACCCCAGCTCTCTAGGATCAATATTAAGCGAGAAAATGCTATTGTTATGTTAAAAATGCCCAATTTTGATCAAATTTCTAATATGGGGCATGAAGTATTTGCTCACGCTGAGTCGAATGCCACCAACCCAGCTCTCTAGGATCAATATTAGGCGAGAAAAAGCTATTGTTGTGTTAAAAAATTCCCAATTTTTTGTACGAGTTTTTGCGTCAACGCGTAGACCTACGAGTGTACGGGAAAGAGGCCTATCCTACACGTAGGCGGGAAAAATGCTCCCGTTGGAATCCCGTTATACGCGTAGTCATCATAACCTGACAAAAAAGGTGACCACAGTTTTAGGAGTGTTGGTTCTCCCTCTGACTGCCGTCTAATAACTTTTCACATTTAAAGTTAAACCTATGACAAATATAATTGTACTATTAAATCGAATTTCGTTGAAAACATGAACAAAGTGCACCTACATCGTCCAACCGCCAACTATCCTGTTCAGCTACTTTTGGGAGTGAATGAAGTTGTCGATACTTTTCCGATTTTAAAGTAGATACCTACCCCACCTGCTTTTATAGGCATCTTCATGTACATTTCGTACAACAAAGTTCTATCTGCCAACAAAGATTCAGTCAACGAGCAGGTTTGTGTTTAAATAATACGATTTTATACGAAAGCTGTTGTCAATTGATTAGGTTGGTACTTAGTTGAATTTGAGCTAGTTACCCACTCAGATCATGGAAGTGACGATTTGATAAAGCGGGGAAGGCACTCAAAACGAACTATTCCATGAAACCTGGTTAAGTAAACTTGGTGTAGATAGATGAAAAATTGAATGATGAGACAAAAAATACAAAAAATTCCTTTGAGCCTGACGGCTAAAATTAAAAAACATGAATATGCTTTAGCCGTACACGACTCACTCCTCGTCGATTCTCTGAACCCGACCCCCCATCGGCCTCTGAACTCTGTTTATCATTCTGTCATCAATCCTAAAACATGGAATCATGTTTTAGCTCCTCGCTCTCACTTTATTATAGAAATGATCACGACCATTGAGCTCTTGTGAGATGATGATCTCCTAATAGAAACTCGCGAGTAAACATTCACTTTATTATAGAAATGATCACGACGATTGAGCTCTTGTGAGATGATGATCTCCTAATAGAAACTCGCGAGTAAACATTCACTTTATTATAGAAAGAGGCTAAAGAGGCTACATACGAAATTACAGCTTCCTATAGTGTAAAGTATAGAATTTACCTATTAAAATAATTTAACCACCGCTTCACAAATCTAACCGTTCTCGCAATATTCGGATCACCTGCTATGAATCACATAATCGAAACACCAGCTCAATGAAATCATCAGAAATTAACAAGCGGTTGCAATCATGTTCACAATATCAATAATTGAGAATGATCACCTGTGTGTAAACAATTATTCATATAACCATGCTCATAACTCAGCTTGTTGGCCACGCACTTCGCAGTAGTTAATATAGTATGGTTGGATAAATCGAGAGCTTTCGAACGAATGGTCAACGAATTTTGTGGGATGAAAAACGACGAAGTATCATATCCCTAGCAACGACTCGGTTGTAAGCGGAAATCATCACAATTATTGGCGCTACTTTCGTTGCACTCTCGTGGGACATTTTTCGGTAGTTAGGTCACGGCTAAAGCATATTCATGCTAAAATGGCGAAATTAGGGCGCTTCCGGACGGTTACCCATCCACACTAACCAAGCCCGTCGTTGCTTAACTTCGGTGATTAGACGGGAACCGATGTATTCAACGAGATATGGGCAATGGTGAATACAATTTTTTTTTTAGGTAATAGGTCTGTGTATTTGAACATCGATGTATGTGAAGACAGCTGATGAAGCAGAGTAAATGTAAAACGAATTCAATCCTCTGCCATTCGATCTCGAATTCAAGAGAATCGTTGAAATTGAAATACTCAAGAGAGTTTAGCGTGACGATAGCGTTTGGTTATTCGTGTACATACGTGTAGAAATACAGTTGCTGCAGTTGCTTGCCCTAGACGCTGCTCTACGCGTTAACGGGGGGAAATCGTATGGGAAGAACAAAAACTCTATATTATATGAAATCCACTGGGGAGCGGTAAAACCAATAACACGATCAGAGTAAACGATCGCAAAATTACTTGAAAAATTTCCTTGAGCGTCCCCTCTTTTTGTTTTGTCCTTCGACTGAATAGCTAAATCGCTCCAACTCGTGATAATAAGTTCAATTCGTCCGCACGAAATGTTCCTGTTGCTAAGCGATGTAGCTCTGGCTCTTCTTATTGTTCTTCGGTCCCTCACATCACAACCAGTTCCTGAACTACGTGAGGCGATCGCTAGTTAGGCAGTTCGCGCACGGGGCGTTGTGCAGGCGAGGCGTGGGGGAGACGATTCAGGGCCGGTTTATCAATCACATTAATCCAATGAATGAGGGGGATTAATCTCAGGGATAGGGTTATCCTCCAGATAACACAATAGGGGGTGTTTATGCATCACTGGTTAAACGTATTTGGCGTTTTAATTTATCTGGTCCCTGGACGGCGAGATAACAATTATAACTGGAGGTTAATGAGAAATCTTGAGTTCATGAACAACGTGAACCGATTGCTTGTTACCCTTCCAACGCCCCAAGGGTCGCGATTTGATTTCATGAAATGCCGTCTAATCTTCAGATGTATTGAACTGCTTTTAGCAAGTTTTCGAAGATAATCAAGGTATTGCTATTGCTACGCAATTCATGAAATCAAATTGAGTCAACATTTTCTTCACGGAAATTGTTATTGAGGCATTCTAAAACCTTTTCTTTCTGTTCTAGCTTCTACTGTAGCTTCTGCTATAGCTCTAGTTCAAGCTCTTTCTCTTGTTTTAGCTTCTGCTATAGCTTCTCCTCTAGCCCCTCCTCTAGCCATTACTCTTATCCTCCACTTTATGTTCCTATTGCTAAGCGATGTAGCTCTGGCTCGTCTTATTGTTCTTAAGTCCCGCACATCACAACCAGTTCGTGAACTACGTGAGACGATCGCTTGTTACACCCCCAACGCCCCTAGATTTCAAGAAATGCCGTCAAATCTTCAGATGTATTGACCTTCTTTAAGCGATTTTTTAGAAAAGATTATTATGGTATTGCGATTGCTGCACGATTCGTAAAATTGAATTGTGTTAAAATTTTCATAACGGAAATTCTATGCATCTTGACACGTAAACCAACAATTTTTCATGGAGGTTAAAATATATATATTGCATTGCAGTGTCTGTAAAATGTTTTTGCTCTTTACTCTAGTTGCAGGATCGCTAATGCTTAAAGGACAAAATACGGTAGTCCGACAAGGTCGGCATTAGGTAAGTCAGTACCGATTACATACGAGAACACACAAAAGTGGAACAAAGCGAGGATTTCCATTCAAGACTCCGTTCTCCTAACGAGTAATATTCTTGTGAAACAGATAGATTTGAATGATTAAAAAAATTGTTCATTTCATGATGTAAATGAACCTTATAAAAGCTTCTGAGGCGCTCATTAGCATGTCCATTGTTCTTTCCTGAAATTAGCATCTTAGCATTGACTGCAATGAGGAAAATTCGAACCTCGGCGACGTTTTTCTAATCTCTCTTGGTGGAATTTGTATCCTTTTGTTCCCGTCCCTTTACCGTCAAATTTCCAGCTATAAAAGATATGAAATTATGGGAACCTACCTGCAATAATGTATTTATTTAACGGGAAGCCCAATTAACATTAACATAATAAATAAATCGTACAACCATTGCCTTTGAATCTGTGTACCTATATGATTTTCTCCTTGTTTCTTCTTATTATAGTAATATAGAGAATCTTGGTGCATTCTAGCACAAGTGTATCCCCCTTGTCACAAATCTTATGCGAGAAGATTCCTAACTTTAACTCCACATAAAGGAGAAACTTCTTTAATTTCTTATTCAATTTCAATGGATTATAATAATTTATTCTTCGGTTTTTTCGTTCCTCATTTCAAATACAACCAGTGTAACAGTGTAGTCATGCTAAGGGGTTTGATACAATAAAAATTCCTTCACTTCTGAGATCTTGCTCGAGTAAAGGTTCAAAATTTAAGAGATCTATTTTATTCCAATTAATTATCATTCTTACATGTTCCTAAATTTTAATAGTTCATTATTCCAAATGAAATACAAACCTGAGTGTATCATTACGAAGAGTGACCAGGGAGAATTCGCTAAAAGCGTTCAACTCTAGGATTCGTTTTAGAATGCCTTAAAACGGATTTCAAAGAAGAAATTTTTCGAAAATTTTTATTTGAGAATTTTTTGAGCTATTGCAAAAATTTGCTTAAATGGAAATTTTTATTTAGAAAACGCGAGTTAGGAATCCTAGCGCCACTGTGGAGCATGATAAACAAAATCCAGTTTCACCATAGAGGGGGAGTTACCTTTTAAAGTTGTAAGTTGTCTTCAAAAATAGAAAAAATTAATGGCTGGTCCAAAAAATGAAGCACTGCTTGTACATCACAGCGATTCTCCATAGATGCCGACGCCGCTTGCGGAAACTCACGCCGCTTATAGGGAATAGATCACCACTATCACTTAACTCCAAGCAGTTGATCTGCCTAACATTAATAAGGCACATTCGGAAGTGAGTTTGCCAAGTCTGGGGAGGTGCATCTAACCCGCAGGATACAAGCCTTCCAAAACCAAGTGCTGAGTTAATAACTGACGCGCCATGGTATATCAGTAAAGCCAACCTCCATAGAGATACCGCACTGCCAACATAGAAGACCAGCAAGCTTCATATACCCGATTCCACCTTGCATACAAAAAGCAATCCCTCCAGTCCGACAAAGGAGAAGATTAAAAAGAATCCGCCACACCGATCTTCTTTGTGCACCTCCAAACGTTGCCCCTATTTGGTTAGTGACCTCACAACATTCAACTTTCAACATTGAATTCAACCTCAATTGTTTTTGCCTGACATCATCAATTTAATCAATGTTTAGTACATTAAACGGTACAGCTCTATACATAAATACAATACTGTAAGGGAGAATGTCACTGGACTTCACCTCCCCTTCATGTTACATGTTGTTATATTACCTAAAATTACCAAAACTATGATGTATTTTGTACAACAAAGTTATACTGTAATCTAACAAAAAAATTTAGATATTAAACAGAATCACCTCTCCTACCCACGGTATTACGTCAAACTGACGTCATTCCAGTCGCTCCAGACTAATGGCCGTACAGCGCCTTATAAAATACGAAGCGGAGGAGCGGGCTCGTGTAATTATCGCAAACTGCCTTCCTTTACATCAACCCTCATCCTCGAAAATAGGAAACCCGCCTTATAATAACCTGAACAAAATGAATACTGAGATAGAAGAAGCCATCCATTTTCGATCGTATTCCCATTTACGTCATGAAATAGCAGAAGAAATGAGACGGCAAACGCCTCGAGAAAAACTCGCCTACTGTCGGCCTTTGGCGGTAATTTCGGTTTATTTTTCCAACGTGGGCTGACCTCATTAATTCAACTGGCCCTAAGTCTGCAGAAAGAGCTACGAATTATCTCAATTATCAGCATACACGAATCGAGATGATGTTTTCATTGTCTTAGACCTCGTACTCACGAGGCCTTCGTCGTACTTTGCAGTTTTTCTATCAAATTCCAACATCTCAAGGTGAATAGGAGAGAATTTAGCAATGTAGTGTCCTTGGATGAAAGTAAGATCTCCAAATACACAAATTTTACTTCGTTTATTTTCCGACATTTGCACACAACTTGAGGACAGGTGGTAATGAGTACATGAATTGTATTTTATCAGCCAACCGTTTCTCATGAAATGCTACTTTGGGATTGTATTTTCGTTCTTAGATAATAGAAAGTTTTTGTAATTCTCGTATACGAAAATGGCCTTTCCGAAACCAGAAGAGGTTTTCGTTACGTGGTAACACTTTTCGGAACGGGTAGAGTCAGCTTTAAGGTGGGTTCACATCCATGCGTAAATGCGGTAATGCGGCTATCCGGTCATGCGTTCGGCCTTCTGATTGGCTAGCGGCAGTCGGAAGAGTGGGGTGAATCTTGCCGGACAAGCACTCTTGAAACGGACTGTACACATCTGAAAAATTAGATATTTTACCGGATAGCCGTTTGACAAAGAAAGATGAGATAAGAAGGTAGCGAACCTTTTTTTCTCTTCGTTGGTTTCTTTCGATAAAGTTTTGATTGTATTTGATAAAGATGAAGAGCTTGCGTATAATAATAACAATAATAAATTAATAAAACACTCAAATTAAACACGGTTTTATGCAGATGAGGCCGAGTTGGGTTAAATATACTTAGGTGTAGGTACCGATTTTGCGATCTCACCAACAACCTACTTTCCTGATGATCCTATTCCATTTGTGTTCTGAAACCTTTTGACATTTTCATGTCTTTCATATGGCACATAACAAAAAAATCGTCACGAAAATTGCTAACGAAAATTGCTCACGAAAATTGTCCCAAGTGGCCACAACGATGATTATGACCATCAGAAATGACGTTGACCATTCGTTCGAAAGCTCTCGATTTATCAATACATACTTGTCTTCAACTAAGGACATAAAATGTCCCAATGTGTTGCAGACTCGTATGCAAGCGTTTTGTTTTGATTATAGATTAGCAATTTCCTGCTTGTTGAATGAGTAGGTATTTGAGAAGAGATGGCCAACTTGTCCTTAGGAAATGGACAAATTAACTAGGTACGTTAAGTATGTAAGTATAATATAAGCATCAATGCACTTATATGATTTGAAATGCGCCAACCTACACATTTTTTCGTGTAAAAATACCCATAATATTATTTCGGGAAAAGTACCTAGTTGATGAAAGGACCGAATAATTACCCAACAGTCTCATTTCAAAACGACGTCGCCTTTGCAGTTAATGTAGATACGTACATAGGTACATAAAAATCTATTGTGTATGCCCTCATGATTTATGAGTTTATTATTCAACTTCGTTTATGGAGCTTTGATGTCCGTGAAATGACCGGTAGGAGAAAATTCGGGAGGAAACAGAAATGGAAGTAAGAAGTTAAGTACTTCTTATGGTGCACCAATGCATAAATTATTTGTAATTCGTTTGTAATTTCGGGTAGAAATATAATGTTATCTTGGAATAAGCAGTTGATGAAAGGACCGAATAATATTACCCAACAGTCTCATTTTAAAACGACGTCGCCTTTGCAGTTTTAATGTACATTTCTTCTGTACGCCCTCATGATTTTTTTAAGAGTTTATTATGCAACATTGTTAATGGAGCTGTAATGTCCAAGAAATGTGTGACAGTTTGAAGAAAATTCGGGAGGAAATAATATGTCTCTTTGGAATAAGGCAATGGTAATAGAAGACAACAACAATGATAACACAATGATAACACAAGGATGGTTATGAACGGCCTGCCGCATTTCCGCACTCCCCTCCACTAGTTAAACGCATAGCCGCATGGATGTGAACCCACCTTTACTCTTGCTCAGCTTTTCGGAATCGTAATTACGAGACGACAACTTGACGTTTCTCTAGGATAACTCTGCCTTACTTAGCAACTATCATGAGTCGGCATGGACAGACATACACACACCCGACAAGATCGCCTGACTTTTCCCTGTCCCGTCTTTAGTTGTGAGTTTAACCTTTGTATTTTGTCTTTCTTTCGTGTTTCTCCCCGCACCTCATCCAGAAGGGTCATTAGCGGCATTTTTCTTGCTTTCGATGTTTTATCGACGATTTCAGCTTTTTCATTATCAAGATTACGTTTCAAGATTCATTTTACACGTTTTGAAGATTTGTGTTCTTCACGTCAGAATCTTTTTTGTATGATGTAGAGGTAAGTGGTCGTTGTTTCTTCATGCTATATGTTGGAAATTGTCTGCTGTGAGTTTTGGGTAGTGATTCACTACGAGATCCACGTTAACGTCTCTATAAGAGTTCTATTTCTCTCGGGCTTTCGAAAACGCCTCGAGAAATCAATGCGAAAAGGTTAGCATTCATCGTGCTCGCTCTAACAGCTTGTTTTCGTGTATACGAGAAATACCAATACGAGAAATACTTAAACTCTCCAATAAAATCTTACAAAAAAGCGTTATATTGATAGGTTGTGTAGTGGATTTATATACATTTTACTTGGTGTAGGTATACCAAGTGGGGGTGTTATGAAAAGTACCCATGTCTTGTTTATGAGGGTTAAACCCTAGGTGGTTTCCGGACGGAAATAAGCAGCATTGTGTAATTCTCCCTTGAGAATTTAAATTTGGTAGCCTGAAAAGGGCTGGTGAAATTTGGTGGTTAATTCACCACAGGTTGTATCGCTAACTTCACTCCGGTGGATTCCTGGAGTCATCACATGGGATCGAATCGGGAGAATTACAGATTGGATGTCGGCTTAGCCAATTGCTATGATAAATATTGGATGATGACACTTATATTTACTTCTCGGGAGTATTAGTAATGAGATTCAGCCGCCAGCAAAGGGGATTTTTCGCCAACCGGATCGCAACGGGGGTTCCCAGAAAGACAGCCGGAACCGAGTTCGCCCACGCAGGTCAGCCTGAGCTCTGACCGTCTTGTTCGCATCCTTGATCCCTATCTCCTTTTTCTCCTTGTCACCTTCAAACAGGCTTCTCATCACATCTTCCAACACGTAGAGCCTTCGCCATTGTATCATTAAAATCCCCCCAAAACCAAAAGATACAAAAGATACCAAGCCACAAAATGCATGATAGGTGTCATCCGATTGGGCCAAGACAATAGTCGGATCGCAGTCTCCTAGTACAGTGTGTTCATTCTCTCTCTTTTACCGAATTTTTGTAGAAAATGAAGCTATTGCAATGGGTCGGAAATTTTTAAATTCAAAATTTTTGAAAAATTTCTCTATTGAAGAAAGTGGCTGTATTGCGTGCATCTAGCGTGTGTCTTGCACAAGAAGATGCTGTAGGAGTGAGGAGCATGGGTTTAGCGACGGAGCAGCATTTCAGTTAGGCTTATGAGAAAAAAGTATTAATATTTGCTGTGATAGGAAATTATATTGAAATGAGAACATTTAGGTTTATTAACCAAGAACAGAATAATGTTTTTCTTCCATAACATATTATTAAAGAAACATAAAGGTATGGAGAAATATCAACAAGTGGAATCACAACTTGCCAACCTTGATAAAAAGAACCGAACGAAAGATCAAAGAGAAGAGATCAAAAGGACTGGAGAAGCATCTTAGCCAACTCAAGATTTCATAGACCAAGATTTCACCTGACACACATTCGATAAAAATGAACTAAATAAAACTTTAAAAATGACAATAATAATTATATATTTCATTTATAATTTATATGGGGCTGTGAACCCTTTAATGTACTGTGGATAAATACAACGCTCTTTGCAGCCCACTTTAGCTCTGCATTTGTAAGAATAATGCGTAACGCAAATGTCATAGTAAGATTTCAAGAGAATGACACAATGGAATGGAAGCAGTTTCACAAAATGGGATTAGAAAGGCATGAAACATGTCGAATACTTCGTACAGGTCACGCATTGAAAGTTGTAAAGCTCTGCAGTAGTAGGCAATGCGGGGGGCGTGGGTTGTGGTCCTTATACAGGGTGTCCGGACGAGTTCATCAGACTCTGAGGGTCGCCTCCAAAGCTCATTTCTAATCAAAAATACCTCAGAATTTTTTTTTTTTTTTTTTTTTTTTTTACGCTTAGTTTTCTAGTAATTTAATTTGGAGATATTTCCGCGTTTTCGACCTTTTGTCACTAAAACTCTCCCTTAATTTACACTGTAAATTCAAGCCTGATGATACCGTTGTAAAGAAGATTAAATTTCCTTTCGGACAGATGATCTTTTTCTTTAGAATTAAGGTTTTGACGAATGATACAGTCTCTCCCTGCGTGCTGTTTTTTATTCATGCAGAAACCACAGAGTTGAGGTTGTTGCGGATTTGATAAAATGCTCTATTATTGTGCTTGTTAATTATTAATTTTGGTCCCGTATTGTACCTTAAAGGGATCACTGTGTTTTTCATTTGGGCTTTGAGCGTTGAGTTACTTTTTTCAGTGCATTTTCGGCTGTAAGCTCTTAAATAATGAACCATTTTTGAAGCTTTTTTTTTTTTTTTTTTTTTTTTTTTTTCAAATTTTCAGCATGAACTCAGCTTTTCAATGATCATACAATTTATGTAAACCCTTGAAAGAGACCATTTGTTTGAAGACGCGAACATCGATTTTTTTACAAAATGTGTTCTTGGTTTTTCTCCAGAGTGGACCATTTTATTGAGCTGGGATTTTGTCGTAAACTCTTTTTCTGGTTGTCTATGTAAAAGTGATAATTTGTCCCAGGGGGGTAGGTATTGTGCGATTCGGCCACCACGAACCCAAAACTGAGTTTTTTCTACAGCGATCCTTTAATTTTTCACAGCAGTGTAATTCTTGATTTCGTGGTTAATATTAGAACCTTTACTCATTGAAAACTCTTTGTGGCCGCAACCTTCACGCTATTCACTTCCTGAAGAATAAGACGGTAATGGGTGTTAAGTCCAGCGGACAAAGAAGCTCCCGCTAATGTCGAGCTATTTGTCACTGAGCGGTGCGAATGGGGAAAAGACCAGCCAGCATTAAGTTCAATGTCGACCGAGTTAAAGGGCGAGGGAACGGAAATATCACGATGACTAAAACATAAGTCAGTTGACCGCGTAAGTAGGTGCCTGCCTACTTCTTGATAGTATACGGGTGGGTAGGTATCTACCGAACATGAATAAAATCACACTCATTTTCTCCACGGACAGCAGTGAAAAGACACGCAGTGGGAGACACGGTGGAATTTGACGACAACAGATGGACAGACAAACAACGTCTGCCAAGTTGGGAGTGGCACATAGCTTCATCGTTTACTAACTTATCATCTTTTTAAAACCATCATCCAAATTTAAGTGAACTCGAACGACTAGAGAGTGAAAAGATAAAACATGTTGGAATTCAGGTTTGCGCATGCGCAGAATGAAGTATTGATTTGGAAACAATGAAACTGATAGGGGATCATCTACAACCTAACCCGCGCATTCTCTGACAATTTTATCGAAATCGGATGAAAACAGTGGAAATTAAGGTCGTTACAAGGATTTCACGTAGGCGCATGCGCAGTAGCTATTAATAATACAATCATGTTGAAATTGATATGGGATGATCAAATTGTCGTTCCCCAACTATCATCCAAATTTGAGCGAGACTAGGGGCGTGAGAAAATTATGCTTGGTGAAATTTACGTTTGCGCATGCGCAATGTGGAGTATTGATTTTGCAACAATGAAACTGATAGGGGACCGTCCAAAACCTAACCCGCGCATTCTTTGACAATTTCATCCAGATCGGATGAAAACTGGAAAATAAGCGTGTTGCAAGGATTTCATACTGGCACAGTAGTTAATAATGATAGAATCATGTAGATGATCAATTTCCACGAAAAAACAAAGAGTTACAGTGTTAAATCGATTTCGACGGTTAGGCCATCATCAGTAACAAACAATAACTGAACAAACATTAGAAAGGACACAGCTTATATAGTCACACGTTTCTTCCTCTTCTTTCACTTCATCTGATTAGCCCTTTCCTTTCTCTCGACTAATGGGATTCAATCTCCCGTCACCTGTGACTGTATAAGCTGTGTCCTTTCCAATGTGTGTTCAGTTATTATTTGTTACTGATGGTGGCCTAACCGTCAAAATCGATTTAACATAGTAACTCTTCATTTTTTTCGTAGAAATAGACAACGTTTCCACTAACTTCCGTTTTGAAATGTGTTTCCACAACTTCGTCGCGAGTGATTCAGTTCGTAGACCTTTTCCGTTAATTCACTACCATTCATTCATTCTGACCTGTATGTCCAAATAATCTGTATTTTTACTAAGGGATTGACTACTTGATGTTATGTAATTTTGAGATGCGAGCTTGCGAGCATCCAGACCACCAAACTATACACATCATTCTGACCTACTCGAACCAACTAATCTGAATTTTTACCAAAGGATTGCAGACACTACCTACACCGGTCCTTTCTATCCCGGTCCTTTCTACCCTCAGCTTGTGTGACAGCTCAGTACCATAGACGTTCTCACACCTGCTCTTTGCTCTTTGGTGCTCGGCTGCTGGAGCAGCATCGAGCGCCGTTCCTCAGAGATGTTGTGACTGGTGGAATGTGGCCACCTTCGTTCAATCGGAACCTGTTAGATGACACGATCATGAAATCTCTCCGAAAATTTGTTTTGTTCATTTTGACAATCTATAAATACTAAATAAAATTCAACTATCTTTTCAACGGCATCCTAAATTTTTTGTTAACTTCAAAATCAAGGTAGTTATGGCCATTTTAGTAACTTAAGGTTGAAAACACGAAAAGAGTCTTAAAAATTGAATAACTCGAAAACAAAGCGTTTAAAAAAATCTCTTAGAGGAACTTTTGATTGGAATCTAGTTGCAAAATACGTGGATGAAGTTACCCGGATATAACGTGAGGCACCCTGCATAATAATTCAAATTTTAAAAGGTTGATTTTTTGGCTCTTTTGGCATAGCTAGCTGATGACCGATGCCAGGGATTTGCTCTTTTGACACTATTGGCCCTTTTTCTTGGGCTCCCCAGCCGTTGGAACCCGCTGTGGAATATTTTAACATTATTTAAAACATTTAAATGATCCATACATTCATGTAACGGATACGAGGAAGCCAAACATAAATATTGGTTGACGCTTTTTTTCAGGTTCCTGAGGACCATTTAACGAAATAACCCGTACAATTTCTCACCAAATCGAATAGGGACGAGAATGAAGTCCAAGGTTATTCCTTCTAATTTACCGTCGTGACTTCCACATTATGTTCTTAACATTTCTTAAGGCCCCTTTCATAATCAGATTAGGTTTGCAAATGCCGTCCGAGTCGATCACGTTTTGCGTCGAGATGTCATCCTCACCGCGCCCCTTGGCCATATCTGATGGGGAAGGCGAATTAAACGTGAGTCACCGGTAATCCCTAACTCCAGCACCTAATCCTCAAAAACACTGAATGGAATTCACATCCTGTTATTTCAGGGAATATGGCCGTCGATTTATCGACTATCAATGTTAACAAAAGATCCAGTCATGCAGCATGATCACATGAGCAAATTTTCGTGAAACATCGTGTATTACATACAATATGCATTGTTTAGAAATTTGGGTACTTTGCAAAGAAATTTTCATCTACCAATTTTATGCCCAGGCACGTAGCCAGAGGGGGGGTCCATGGGGTCCGACCCCCCCCCCCCCCCCCCGAAAAATTATTGATGAATTAAAAAATTATTCATGGTTAGGGTAGTATCTATTATTTCACTAGCACGAACTACCAACAGAGAATATTCGTCAGATATGAAATTCTTCCGAAATTATTTTTATAATACTCATAGGTTCTGCTAATAGCTCCAATACGTAGAGGTAAGATTCCTGAGATAAGAAGTTAGATATTTCGGTAATTTCATGTACCTATACGATATTAAAGACAGATCAACGCCTCTACCACTGTACCTGAACGACCCGTGTAAGCCTTGCCGTGTAGCAACTCTTCATACCTTTCAGCACTCCAAATTTTTATTATGGTGTTCAGAAGCCTTCTGACATCTTCCCATGAAGAGATTCCTTTCTCTCTCTAGAGGACAGTACTACAGACGAAGAAAATTCTCTCCAAATCTCGTATTCCCTCGGCTAGCCCTTTCACTTCATCAGCAAGGAGTGACACGCCGACCGCTCCCAGAGGTAACTCGTACTGCTTTCCTTGCAGACTCATGGCTCTCTCCTACAGCATGTCCCATCATAATGTGGTCCAGCCTCCTGGCGAATTTAACATCCCGTCCCCGAAGCCTCTTATGAAATAGTTCTGAATAGGATCAGCATTTGGTATTGATATTATACTTTGAGTACCACGGTTGGTATTCAGGTTCCCAATATTTGGATGTCTGGAGCGTATATGTAGAGTGAGTTCTCTTTTTGTAAAGCCTCTAGAACAATGGAGACATTGGGTTGCATTGTCTCTTTGACTA
The DNA here is from genome assembly GCA_030762985.1 of Adelphocoris suturalis. NCBI lineage: Eukaryota > Metazoa > Arthropoda > Insecta > Hemiptera > Miridae > Adelphocoris > Adelphocoris suturalis. Next base: position 22,863,506 of record CM061049.1, read on the forward strand.
TTCACCAAGGTTACTGAGCTACATAATTACGTTGCTCCAGCGATATCACAACAATAACAATAATTAAGTTAACATTTTTGGAATGAGTGAATGAGACAGAATTTGGCACTTAACTTCGAAGTATGACTGGTAGTGTGAACCTGTCTGGTACGTTTTTCATCGGTTTTTGGTTTAAAAAAAAAAAAAGATCTAACGCTTCGAAAATCGATTTTCTTGCGGAGCGGAAATTCACACAACACATCACCATCCGTTCCGGGATTAGAAAATTCATAAATTTACTTCATGGGATCTTGCAGTCTAGGGGAAATTTATCTATCCTATGTGCGTCAAAGGGTTCTGTATTCCGCCCCACACTCCTTATAATATCCTACGGGGAGAATGTTCCCAGATGTCTTCCTAACTTTTACGTTACGGGATCCTGCAGTACCTTAGAAATTAAGATTGGAAAAATACCTTGGAAATAAGATGGGTAACGAACGCCTTTTTCATTTGACCATGATGTCAATTCATTATCCACTATCGTTCGCGGCTGATGACGTGCTGGATTTGATGTCTTTAAAAGCAAACAGAAAAATCTTACTATAAACATTTTACGATCAACTAAATACCTACAAAGTGAACTTTTGTTGTTGTATAAAGATCAAGATTTATCATGATTGTGAAAAATTGTTTGAACTGTCACCTAAAATCCTTATTATGTACCTACCTATTAAATATTTTTGCCTTATTAAAGATAGTATTTCATCATGTTTGTAGAACATTTCTTCTCCTGTGACTTAAAATTCGTATTTTAAAATTTATTGAAATGGGAAGAGAGCCGATGGGCGAGGGGGGGGGGGATATGGACCCCCCCTAAGGCAAAATCCTGGCTACGTGCCTGTTTATGCCAACAACAAACAAAGTCTGTCAAGTTGGGTGAGGCTATAGCTTTCTAGTAAAGTACCATGCATGTATAAGTCCTACTGCCCATTGTTATCCTAACCGTGGAATATTAGCTTGTGCAGTTGTGGTTGAGCAGGTTGGAGTTTTAACACGTCAGTCTAACACTCAAAGTCTCGAAAAATACACTTTTTCGCCCGTTTTTGGCCCATAGTATCTATGCGAGTAAAGCGATCGGGATGGTTAAACGTTAGGACCAACTAGAACCAAATGGAGTCTATGTGCGAAAGAACGGGTTTTTTAAGTCAATTCTTAGGCCTTTTATGGCCCGGACGGCGGACGGCGGACGGACATTTCAAATTTGGATTCTACGCACCTTGAAACGGAAAGTGACAAAGTTTGAGGGGGGGGTATAAAAATTGTGTGCTCTACGATCACATAGGCTCATTATTGGAAATAATAAACCAAAAATGATACTCGATGTGATTAACGTTTGCGCATGCGCGGAATGAACTACTGAGTAGAGTACAGTGAAATAAGTACGGGATCATCTACAACATAACCCGCGGATTCCCTGACAATTTCATCAAAATCGGACGAAAATTGTAAAAATTAAGGTCATTACAAGGATTTCAGGATTTGGCGCATGCGCAGTAGCTATTGATGAGGGATAATTGAATCGTGATCCCTCAACTATCCTCCAAAATTTGAGCGAGATCGGACGACTAGAGCGTGAGAAAATAATGCTAGGCATAGTTGACGTTAACGCAAGCGCAGAGTGAAGTGAGTGCAGTGTGAAGTCAGGAACGATGAAAGTGATAGGGAACCGTCTACACCCTAGCCAGCACATTCTCTGAAAATTTCATTCAAATCGGATGAAAACTGTGGCAAATAAGCTTGTTACAAGGATTTGCGTGATACACGAGAGACAAACACACACATACACACACACACACAGACAGGCGAAAGAGGCTGCCTCGAGGGAGGATCTTCCGGTACGATTTTCTCTCATTCCGAAATCAAGGGTGAAATTAGATCGTCCAGCTCAAGCAGTTGATGAGTGGGAGCGGATTTGGCAGATGACAGCGGATGGGTCCAGCACAAAGGAATTCTTTTCTACCAATTCAGAGCGGACCAAACTCCAATTGACTATTTCGTGGAGATTAACGCTCCTGTTGAGCGGTCATGGGAGAACAAGGGCTTACCAGTACCGATTTAATCTTGGGCGGAGCCCAATGTGTTTGTGTTCTGATGCCATTCAGGACTGGAACCACTTGCTGTATCAATGCCCATTACTCGAACAAGCAAGAGCTCGACTGGAACGAAAATGCGTTCTGCAGGGTGCTCCGTGGCCCACCTCATTCAGTGTTTTGGTGAAACAGTTTCAGGATGATTCGATGGTGTTTTTAATTCAATAGATTACGATAACTTATGTGACATTATCAAACGCTGATATCCAACTTAAGAAGGAACTCACATGGTGTACTATAATTTTGTTTATAAGAAACTGCATCATGCATTAAAACGCCTGTAATCGTTTATTCAGGCTTGAATAAACTCCCTCATACTAGCGTGAGGAAAAAAAAAAAACAAAAAAAACACACACACACACACGGAACCAAAGTTGTTCAAAATGGTCTAAAACGTAAAATGTCAGTAAAAATTTTGATTTTGGAGACCGAAAATTTGTTTTCTCCCGAGAGTGAAAACAATGCTTCCGCTACCTGTAGGTAAGAAGACTCGGAAGCAATTCGTTCTAGAAACAAATTGTTAAGTCGGAAGCTCCCCAGATCAGCTGAGTGAGCTCCGCAGCTATGAACTTTGCTATTCAACCGATAAAGCTGAAATTTGAAATGGATTCTTTTTGGGGTGTCTAGAATCGAATCGTAAAGCCTAGAGCCCCCCAGATCAACTGAGTGGGATTCGGGGCTAATTTATTTACTATCCCATCTATGAAGCTGATATTTGAAATGGAGGGCCCTTGGAACGTCTAGAAACGAATAATAAAGTCTAGAGCCTCCCAGGTCAGCTGGGTGAGCTACGGAGCTAATTTCTTTGCTATTCTACTTACGAAGCTGAAATTTGGAATGAGGGCCTCTTGTGACGTCTAGAAACGAATAATAAAGTCTAGAGCCTCCCAGATTAACTGAGTAAGATTGGGAGCTAATTTATTTACCATCATTTTTGTATCATTTTTGGTTTATTATTTCCAATAATGAGCCTATGTGATCGTAGAGCACACAATTTTTATAACCCCCCCCCCTCAAACTTTGTCACTTTCCGTTTCAAGGTGCGTAGAATCCAAATTTGAAATGTCCGTCTGCCGTTCGCCGTCCGGGCAATAAAAGGCCTAAGAATTTACTTAAAAACCCCGTTCTTTCGCGCATATACTCCATTTGGGGTCTAGTTGGTCCTAACGTTTAACCATCCCGATCGCTTTACTCGCATAGATGCTATGGCCCAAAACGGGCGAAAAAGTGTCTTTTTCGAGGCTTTGTGCCCCGATTTGTGCGCTCGCCTTGTGGGTGGGAGAGGGTGGGCGGGAGAGAGAGTGAGACTGAGGGCGAGGTGGAGGGAGTGAGTGGGAAGGGAGGGCAAGGGAGTATGGGTGAGGCGGAGGGGAGGGGAGAGGGAGTGAGAGGGACGGGATGGTGATGGAGTGTGGGGGAGGCGGAGGGAGTGAGAGAGAAGGGAGGGGAGGGGTGAGGGAAGGGAGGGTGAGGGAAGGCGAGAGAGAGTGTGATGAAATTCATTCCAATTAGAAGAGATTGTTTATGAGTATGAAAATACTCATAATTCTATTCTACGCTTTATGATAAAGCTTCGCTTCCTTCGGGTGTCCCTAGACGACCCCATTTATTTATTTTTTCCTCAACTTTACTGTAATGCAGTGAACGAGTGAACCAAATATTGGAGCCCCGATTTTCGATACCTAGTAAATATAATATAAGTGAGGCTAAATAATTACGGTCAGTTTTCTACGTGGAAGGTCTGTATGATACAGAAATAATAAACCTTTGTGTAATAATTTGCAGCGTTTTTTCATCTTAGAGTGACACTACTTATCTTCAAATAACGCTGAACCACCAAGGGGATTTTCCCGCCGATCCCATGTGTTCGGTTTCCAGCAATTCTAAGTTTCCTGGTTCTTATTCAGAAAAACGTTTCGCAATGGCAGATTTTGAACATTTATGAACGAGAAAATGAATATAATTTTCATGAACCATGAATACCAACGAGAAATGAATATCACTGTTACCGTTATGTAAGGTTACTTTGCGGTAGGGAGGAATAGATGAGACAGGTAGGTTCGGGATAAAGCGACTTATGTAGAGGTGAAATAAATTTGTCTTATTGGAGATGAGGCGCCTCATCTTCCCGCACATGCGCAGTAGTATTTTCTGTCCACAATAACGCGTCTAATCTCTATCTTCCTATCGCTTTAGGAACTCTCTAATTCCTTCTTTTATCATTTAATAATGATTAACAGGACGTTTCCATTTGTTTTCGTCACGTCACGAGCGTCACGTCACTGTGGGGTTTTCTATTGATTTTCGAGTACAACCAATGCGGTACTAGGGAAATGTAACTCCCTTAGTTTTCATAGCAGGAAAATCGCTCGCCATTTTTTTGGTATGCTCTCATTTTATCACAGCATCTCATAACGGAAGTTAATGAAAAACGTTGTCTATTTCCACGAAAAATAAAGATTTACAATGTTAATCGATTTCGACGGTTAGGCCATCATCAGTAACAAACAATAACTAAGTTATTGTTATAATAAGTTATTGTTTGTTACTGATGATGGCCTAACCGTCGAAATCGATTTAACAGTGTAACTCTTTATTTTTCGTGGAAATAGAAAACGTTTTTCACTAACTTCCGTTTTGAAATGGGTTTCCACAACTTCGTCGCGAGTGATTTAGTTCGTACAGCATCTCATAATCCCTAAGCCTCTACAGTGTCAAGGAAAGCTGATTTATTACGCTCCGTTATAAACTAATTGCTAAGTAACCATAATGAACTAATAATGTGTAAAATTAATCATTATTAAATGATCTGACTGTAGAACAGTAGGTCTACCGTCCGTTTTTTTTTTTTTTTTTTTTTTTTTTAAACCTATGAAGCTAAAATCTGAAATGGAGAACCCTTGGGACGTCTAGAAACGAATTGTAAAGTCTGAAGCTTCCCAGATCAGCTGAAATTTTTTCATATACCCGACCTTTTCTTTTACATGTTAGGTAGGTAGGTATTTAGTTAACAGAAGTGCCTGGCATTTTTCAGCAGCCAAATGCTAATCCGTTGAAACAGCTCGTAGTTTACATTAATTGACTCTGTGATTTTAGCCGTTGAGTAAACACAGTTTTATATCTCACTATCCGTCAAATCGCTGCGTTAACTAGTCACGATTAAACCGAGATTTATTCAGTTTGTTCGCGAAGGCGGTGGGGTGCGCTACCGTGCAAAAAGAGGATGTCCAGGATAAAAATATAAAACACCCAACGGCGAGTCGGTTCAACGCCGGTCGGCAATTACCGGAGGAGCAAGGTCGGGAGAAGTAATTTACTTCTCTTTCGCGGATAGACTACGCTCAGGGAAACGAGGATGAGGGAATCTCGAACCTTGGAGGCTTCGCGATCCGCATTTCATTTCAAACTACCATTTAACTCGTTTTCTAAAACCTTCAGTATTCGCATCAATTTACATACGCATGCGCGGTAGCTATTAATGATACAATCATATTTAAATTAATATGGAATCATCAAATTGACTTCTCCCAACTATCATCAAAATTTGAGAAGTGATCGAACGACTAGGGTATGAAAAAATAAAGCATAATGGAATTCGCGTTTGCGCGTGCGCAGGGTGATGTATTGATTTGGCAACAATAAAACGGATAGGGGACCATCTAATGCCTAACCCGCACAATCCCTGAATATTTCAACAAAATGTAATAAAAACTGTGAAAATGATGCTTGTTACAAGGATTTTACATTTACGCATGCGCAGGAGCTACTAATGTTACGATCATTTTGAGATCGACATGGAATGCTCAAATTGTCTTTTCCTAACTATCCCCCGACTTTGAGCGAGATCGGACGACTAGGATGTGAGAAAATGATGCTTGGTAGAATTTACATTTGCGCAAGCGCAGAGTGAAGTATTGAGTTGGGAACCATGAAATTGAGTGTTATTTAATTTAATTATTTTCTCTTCGGTGTTCGTCTACTTCTATGCAGAAACATTTAGGTACCTACTGTATACTAGACTTAATTTGTACCAGTGCCGGATTAAGCCTTTCGAGGGCCTCCTTTTTTATTAATTGACAAAATTGATCATTATTTAAACATTTATAGACTTTCAACAAATCATTTATGTTATATAAAGGATCCAAACACAATATTTATAAATTTTTTTTTGTTAAATATGATTTATTGTTTGTTCATAAATAATTAACAACATGGTAACTTATAAAGTAATCTTTGGAGATTTTTTATGAAGATAACCACGACGTTTATCTTCAAAAAGTCTTTTTCTACATTTTCGATCACTAAACTCGTTGATGATGTCTTCAAAATCAATTTGCCGAAGAATATCTGACTCAATGGACATCAGACTTAGCATGTCTAATCTTTCTTGACCCATAACACTTCTTTGCTCGTTTTTAATGCGTTTCAATTTAGAAAAAGGGCACTCTGTTGAACAAGTTATAATTATAAGAGTTAAAAAAATACGAAGAGCAATTTCTACATTTGAAAAAACTGATGCAAGATTGTCTTCAATCAAACTTTCGTAGAGGTCAGAGTGAGTAAACTGAGTCTTGGATGGAAATTTCGATTTGATAAAAGTGTGAAACTGTCTCAGTTCAGGATAAAAATCTTCCAAATCGTTCCAGCTAAGCAACAAATGGTTTACTTTCGTTTTCGTGTAATGAATCGTTTTTGTTTACATAAACAAGCTCGAGCTTGCAAACGCTGTTTCAGTTTTTTAGCGCGTGATTTGAAATTCGAATCTTAAAAAGAAATAAACAATTAAAAATATGTATCTATACAAAATTTAAATATTTTATGTTTAAAAATATATTTGTATTTACGATGAAAATTGATTCAATGAATTGATTTGTATAAAAACGACATTTTAAACATAAAAACGTAGTTTAATCGATAAAAGAGCAGGGGATCTCTCCCAGTCCTAGCAGGAATCCCTCAGGGTACAGTTTTAGGGCCACTGTTGTTTTCTCTTTTTGTGAATGATTTGCCAAATGTTTTGCGCTTTTGTCGATATCATATGTTTGCTGACGATTTTCAGGTTTATTTGCCTAGTAAACTTGGCGATTACCTGGTTGAGTCAGTGCATCAGCTCAACACTGATTTGCTGGCGGTTGCTAGGTGGGCCTTTAGAAATGGAATTTTGGTCAATCCTAAGAAAACTCAGGCCATCATATTGTATAAACACAATGTACCGACAGATCCCATTCCGCCAGTTCTTGTTGATGGTGTACCTGTACCTTACCTGTCCCGTGTTAGAAATCTTGGTGTTTACGTTGACAAGACTTTATCCTGGGAACACCACATAACTCATGTGTGCGGTCGAATATATGGTGCTTTGCATAGTCTTAGACGCCTGTCTCGTTTCACTCCCCATCCCCTCAAGAAAAGGCTTGCCACATCTCTGGTTCTCCCTCACTTATTGTACTGTTCTACATTCATAACTTGTTCTCTTTCTGCTGCCTTATTTAATAAAATAAAAGTTGCATATAATGCCTGTGTCCGCTATGTTCATGACATAAAGCCTCGCCATTCAGTTCACGGATATACTATACTTTGTTTGCCTCTTGACGACTACTTGAATTTGAGAATACTTAAATTTCTGTTTCTATTCCTGAAAGGTTCCCCTCCTCCTTACCTGCGTTCTTTATTTCATAGGTCCACCTCTGTGCGGTCTGTGGGTATTCTTGTTCCATCTCACGAAGGATTTTTTTTCAGCAAGTCCTTGCAGGTGTATGGGGCTAGGATCTGGAACGCCCTTCCAACTTCTTTACGCTCGTTGCCCACCCTAGGGCGTTTCCAGTCGGCGGTCATCGATTATTTTATTACCAAGGAGTGAAATCCTGGACATACATGCAAACCCCCTCCCCTCCCCCCCCACCCTTTCGATCATTCTTCTCTTTTTTAAAATTAATTTACCACTTATGTCTTTCTCTCTTAATTTGTAGTTTTTATTTTTATCAATAGCCGTCATACACATTTTTTATTGTACAACAACAATGTAATTCATGTCTGCATCATGTACTACCGTCTTGTACCCAGCAGAATAAAGGCTTATTATTATTATTATTATTATTATTAAGTTTTAAAAAATATGAGAAAATTTGATATAAATTGAAAAATAAATTGCAAAAAAAAATTATTTTTATGGGGCCTGGCCTAGTCTGGCCTATTGGGTAATCCAGCACTGATTTGTACAGTTTGGGCAAGTAAGCTTAGTTTGAGCGGTAATATATTGTATTTTTTTTTTTTTTTTTTTTTTTTTTCCTTCCGCTTGTCATGTACCTTTACTTTTAATTTGAATTGGTTACTCATGTTTATTAGTTACTAGCCTAGTTTTCTCGCTCGCTTCGCTCGTTCGGTATGGCTGTATAGATCCGCTGGTGTTTACTGTTGAGTGGGACATGTAGAATTATTGGAAACGGTGGATCTCTAACGGTGATTTGAAATGTTTGGGGGAAATTGCTCGCTTCACACGCTCACTGTGGAATGTATTGCTGCGATGGGTAATAAATAGTCCACCCCGAGTTTGCAGGAAAAACACTGTTGAAATCTGACGTGCGTAGTTCGGGTGGGGGTGGAAATTTTGAAAATTGCTTACAATCCCTTTCTATTGACAATCCCAAGGGCATGAAAAAAAAGATAAAATAAAAATGGAAATTTTGAAAATTGCTCTCAATCCCTTTCAATTGCAAGCCTAAGGGAACAAAAAAAAAATTTATAAAACTTTGTGGAACCACGAAAAGTTTAGTTTTGAAAACATTTCAATCCTTCAACTAATACTTTACGTCCACGTGTTATTATGTCCACAAATAGAATGCAGTACAATCGTCAATAAACTTACATCTAAGAAATACAAATACAAATATATACGTATAAACTAAAAAGTAATAATAATAAAATTTATACGGTTTTAGAGCTTAAATCGCTAATTTTTATTTCGTAAAACTCTTCAATAGAAAAATATGCCTTTCTTTTTAAACTAACAGTGATACATTTTTTGTAAACTTTCAATGGCAGTTCCTTAATTACAGATGGTAAAAAATTATAAAGCTTTATGAACCAGTAGTTGACACTGTTTTGACTGGTTTTCAACCGATTGAAGCTAGTCTGAACTTTTGTAAGTTTTTTTTTTTTTTTTTTTTTTTTACATTTAGTAGGCACTGCTGTATAAAAATAGATGGCAAGGTAAATATGCCAAGCGATACATAGTGTTTCCTACATGCGTCCCTGTATCCTACTCCCCCAAGAATCCTACTTACTCTTCTCTGCAGTGTGCAATGTTCATAGATGGAGAATGGCCAAATACCAGTAAAACGTAGGAGATGAGGATGGAAGCATCCATAATAGCAACCCTTTAGAACCCCACTTGAAACGCTCAACTTGAGGGAACGGAGGGATTGCTTAGCATGAACAAACATACAAATAAACAAACAGAGTTTCGTTCTTATAAAATAGTATAGGTATAGAAATAAAATTTATTGAAAATAAATAAATACAAATATTGACCCACGCCTCAAGACGTATGACTGTCTAAAATAGTGGGTACCTATTTGCTGAATTCCGTACTAAGACTTGAATTTAACCACCTTCCGTAGTGAGGAACATAAATTGCAAACTGAAATGAAACAAATAAGACATGCGAAATAGTTTCTACCCAGAAGGTGCTGAGATGCTAAGAAGGTGAACTGGAGGGGGCAGCAGGATCATCGTAGAGGTAGAAGGCAAAAGCCGGCTCGAACCTCTCGGAGTTTTGCATCAGACGTCGCCAGCCGCGGACGCTCTGACTTGTACATAGTCAAAACTCCGCGAAAAATAACCCCAAAAATCCCCGACCCACCGTAACTTAACTTCATGATCCCGCCTTTAAGTTAAAATCCATCTTATCGAGTCGGAAACGACGCTCGCCACGAGCAATTCGTCGGGAGCGATGTGGTTCGTCCTTTTGTTGATCGTCAGCGGGTGCTGGGCTCAGCAGGCCTTCACGGAGCTCTTCCCTGAGCAAATTCAGCAGCAGAAGGTGCAGTTTAGGCAGCAGGAGCTTCAGTCTCAACTTCAACTTCTTCAACAGCAGGCTCAGGTTGGTATAACATTCGATTGGTGTTGACTGTTGGGTAAGGTCGGGGAAAAGGGGCGTTTTAGCGAAGATTCGTAAAAAATGAAGCTATTGCAATGGTTTCGAAATCTTCAAATATATAGGCTGTACAATGTCAATCAGGACGAAAATTCTCCTTAGAACTGAGATTTAAAAAATCGAAAGACCAGACAAATCGAAACTTCAACATTACAAAGTACAATGTCGCAATATCGCGGGACTCATGCTTATCTCGTCGAATACATTCGTAACGCAACTTTTGTGACATCTTTGCACTTTTAACCTCGCTTATCAAAAAAAATTTCATCGCATTATTGGGACCTATTTACACTTTTTATTCCTCAAATTTATGTACAGTAGAACCTAGAACACATTCGTAACGCAACTTTTGTGAAACCTTTATACGTTTAACCTCGCTTATTGTAAAATTTTGTAAGGCATTTTTGGGAGTGATTTACACTTTTTACTCCTTAAATTTATGTACAGTAGAACCTAGAATACATTCGTAACACCACTTTCGTGAAACCTTTCTACATTTAACCTCGCTTATCGTAAAATTTTGTAACGCATTTTCGGAGAATATTAAACTTTTTACACCTCATATTTATGTACAGTAGAACCTAGAATAAATAACAAGACTTCATTCTGTCCTTGAATTGGTTTTTCTACAATTCTCCAACGTTTCTCCCCAGGAACTTGGGTTTCTTCAGGGAAAAAAATTTAAAATATAAAATTCAAAATTTAAAAAAAATAAATTCTTGCGTACTGTTATCTTTTTTTAAGATAAAAAAATCGAATTCTGAGTTATCAGTCAGAAAAATCAAATTTAAATTTGTTAAAGTTTATGTGGGTAACCGTATGTTTTACCTATTTCGCTGGAGACGGCAATCATAAATTTAGAGTCCCTCAATCAAATACGAGTAAAGTTTCCTTAAGTTTTGAGTGTCTTTTCGGAAGTTAATTGAATTTGAATTTTTAATCTTAAATATTTCTTGAAATCATCTTTTTCGCAAATTAGATTCTCTTCCTACAATTTTGAAATTTTTGAAGACCATAGTATGTCCTAAAGTTCTGCAATGGGCAACCAACGCGTTTTTCGTATCTTCTTGTCGTAGATCAGATTCATGTTTTGAAAAACGACGTCGAACGGACTGACACGTTTCCCCCACATAAACTTTTTCCCCACCACTACCACAAGGAATTTGGTAGACCAAGTCTGAACGTTGTTCTTCTGGTGTGAAATCTTTTAGTTTGGAAAATATTGGTCTGTTCGTGTTAATTGTTCGAAATGCAATTTGCACGTGTTTAAATATTTTGACATTTATTCTGCCACCCCTTTCACGTAAGGCATTGAATAATATTGGACTGGTTGTTGTTGTTGAGTTGAAGGTATACTGTTTTGAGTGTTTCTTGGAGGTGTACTATGTATTGTATAGTTTGGTCTACCATTTTGATCGGGTAGCCATTAGCCGTCAGGATCACTTTTAACTTTTTTGTGATTTCTTTGTGAAATTTGGGGACAGAAAGCGTGAGCCATCTATGTACAATATTTTTCACGACATTTTTCTTGTACCGGATTGTAGCATGCGTCGAGAAATTTAGTAATCGTCCGGAGTATGTTTTTTTTTTTTTTTTTTTTTTTTTTTTTTGAATTAGTGGTTTGTGGTGATTTTATCATCTTGTTTTCATTTTTTATAATTTCAATGTTCAAAAAAGAAATTCTTCCGTCATTTTCTTCCTCCACTGTGAACTGGAGAGTGGGGCAGTAGCTATTGAAACAAGTGAGGGCGTCTGGTATAATGAATGGATCAAGTAGAAAATTTGCTGCCATCAACATATTTATTCATTATTTGGATTTTGTCGCCAAATTTACTTTTAATTAGATAGAAAATTTCCTCCATAACGATATCGCTCGTAATAGGACTGAGCGGATTTCCCATGGCTAATCCCATTGTTTGCAAATACACTTGATCCTTCCAAATGAAAAAAGAATTGACCATGCAATAATTTAATGCATCTAGGAACGTTTTTTTCTTGTAAATTATTATCCTTCCGTTGGATAGGTAACATCCCATTTTTCAGCTACGATTCTCATAACCAAGCCAGGTAGTATTGATGTAAACATGGAAGTTGCATCGCAATATACGAATAAGTATCTAGGTCTCCTTTGAATTACATGTAACAATATTCGTAACGCAACTTTTTTGACCCCTTTTTACTTCTAACGTCGCTTATCGTAGTCTGTAGGCTACAAAATCCGTTTTTTCGAAACAAAGCTTGAGTTCTTAAAGAATGGATGAGTTCGAAAAATTAATTGGTCAAATTTCAGTGCTGACAAAAAACTAACTTCCGCTACCTTTAGGTAGACTCGGAAACCAAATTCGTAGGAACCGACTCTAAACTCCTATTTTCATATAACGTAATTTTTAAGAAAACCCTCGATTTCAATTTAAAAAAAAAACGATATTTTTCAGCATTAAATCATAGTTTCCTCCCCTAACTAGCAAAGTAAAAGTAAAATTGACTGCACCGTTGAAAAGGTGATATTTCGGCGCAGTTTTTGCCGCTCTGGAGCCTTAAAATAAAATAGGTTCTCATAGTTCAATTCCCGATTGAAAAAACTCAAGGTTTCCCAAATTAGGTAAAATTTGCTTTTCAGAGGGCTTTTCCATGCGTCTCAAACCTTAGTTCTTGAGAAAGTTCGGGCATATACCCGATAGGAAATTTAATTTCACAGTATCCTCAGATTTGAATTTACACAGCAAATTGAGGGAATTATGATCGTTTTAGTGACAAAGGGTCAGAAACACGAAAAAATCCTAAAAATTAAATTAAAAAAAAAAAAAAAAAAAAACTCTACGAGGAACTTGCGGTCAGAAATAAGCTCTAGAAGCGGCCATTGAAGTTAAACCTTAGTAGATAGATAGATAGATAGATAGATAGATAGAAAACATGCTTTATTATGACAGATAACGAAAATGTTTACACCAGTTGATCAAGGAGCCATGCAATAATCGTGGTCACGTAGGACTGTCCGATGGGTTTGCCTATAATATAATAGTCAGTGTTCTGAACTCCCCCAGTGATCGCCCACCTACCGCATTTATGTCAATACCTTTTAGTCGTTGCATAGGACAAACATAATTATTCGCCATTATATCCATACCATATTCAAACTAATCAAATCAATAATTCAAACCATATTCACATATTGTTCCATATCTCAGGTGCCAAGCTACCTTACAATACTTTATCAAATTTGGATCTCCCGTTTTCAATAATGCCATATATTCTCCCCAATCCAATTCCGCCTTTCCCAAGTATCTATTTCCAAGTTCCAACTGCACATAATGCCTTGCACCTCCCAATGAAATGAAAACAGTCTTCAATTTCCCCGCTACTGCAAATTACACAGGCTTGGTTGTCAGAACTATAGGCTCTATACCTTAATGCCAAAAGGTCCCCTCTAATCTTAAAGAGCCATCTACAGAACTGAAAGTCCTTGAACTGAGGATGGTTCCGAGAACAGAGCGCTCTTTCTTGCAATTCAGCATACATTGCTCTGTCAATTATCTGTAAACTTCCCTCAATCAATGTTTTCCATTCGGGAAGATTTCCAAAATTCAAGAGCGGAATGCCATACTTTTCATATAAACCCCCCACTCCTTAGCCCAATAAACATCAAGTTCAACACACTTCTTAGCCAAATAATTTGGGAGGCGATTACTCGGCATTTTCATTACCTTCAATATATAGCTGAAGTGCATTCGGAGCGTGTACAGGTACAGGGGTTTTAATTGAGTCTCAAGGTACAGGATATAGTTAGGCGTGCACCTAGGGAGAGAGAAAACCATCCTAATGAAGAAACGCAAAACGGACTCAACGTGGTCGCTTAGAACAAAGCCCCACACTTGTGAGGAGTAACACAAAATTGAGCGCACTACAGCGTCAAAAACCTTCATTTTCTCAGTAAATGGAATCTTGGGATGGGACAGAAATTGTTTCCACATACTGGTGATTGCCAGCTTTGCCATCGAACCTTAGTATTCGTTTGAGGAAGTCTCTAATCGAATTTCAGTGAAGGGAATTTTCGGTAATTTTGCATTTTAAAATTTTAGGCATTGCAATAGCTTAATTTTCTACAAAAATTCGCATATTCGTATATTATCAATAAATAAAAAAAACCTTTCAAGGGCAGTTGGTATTTATTTTATTAAATATTAACCATTAAATTGTGACATTGAGCGCAAATTATTGCACCCAAATTCCAAGGGATTCATGTCACACATAACCACAGAACATCATGTTTGCCCGAAATACACAGTACCTAGGTATCTCTTCAGTCCATATTTATACATTCACCACTCCTATTCGCTTAGTTCCCGGCTTATCAATGTTTTCCAACAAGATTTTATTTTCAAAATTATATCCAAGAAATGTTTTCAATTTTAAATGTGTAATTTTATGCAAAACGAATCAGCTGAGAGCGTGCACCAATAATAATATCGTATCAGAACTGCACAAGAACAATTCAATTTCACAATAAAACAGTTAAGTGAATTGCAAATAACCTTCCCCCCCTCCAAGTACCGGTTGAATTTTGAATCCACTCGATTTGGGGTGAAAAAAAAATTGACGCTGCGGACAGGATTCGAACCTGTGCGGGCAAAGCCCATTGGATTTCGAGTCCAACTCCTTAACCACTCGGACACCGCAGCGCTTGAGCAAGGTCGCGAGATGTGTCAGTGACTCCTTGAACCTAGTAATTCGGTTCGTGTTGGATAAATCAACCTACTAACTGTTAATGGTCTTTCAGCTGTCTGAACCGGCTTTTGTTATAGTTGGTGTTTTTAAAGGCAATGGTTAAGCTGTTATCAAGGTTTTTTTAATTGTTTGCTTACGTTAGTGGAGAGTTGGCCATAATAATTCATTGATCTTAATTTTGAAATGCTAGTTGTAGGTTGTATGTTATTATTAGTTGGAGGTGAACTACTTTTCTGTTGTTAAGTCAGTTCTTGACTGTAGGTTCTAGAGTTATTTATCTGGGAGTTACTGGCCGGATTGATTTTACTTGGGGTAGATCTGATGGTATTTTTTATAATTTGTTTTCTGGGAAGTTGTTGGCCAAGAGTATAACCTTGATTTCATTCATTATTTCTTGGTGGTATTGTTTATCTGAAAGCTGGAGACGCCTGAAAATCAAGTTTTTGGCGCAATTAAGCTTATATACATATGGCTGGTTGGGGTTGAAATTTATGAGTTGCCCTGATTAGGATGGTTTTGTAGGTAGGTACTAACGTGGCGTTATGATCTTGCCATTATCCTGCCCTTGTAGTTCTATGTCTAAGAAAGAAAGTTTTCTTGGGTTTTCAATTTCTATTGTGAATTTCATAAATGGTTGACAAATTTTGTTCATTTCTTGTAGTATGTCATCAACTTTTGTTTTATCAACACATAGAAATTGAGTCATCACGTATTTCTTGGAAAATAGACTTAAAAAGCAATGATAGGTAGGTAGGTACATCTGGCTTTCTATACCTACCAATACCTACTAACGTTTATGTTCCGTCATGATGTTTAAATCGCTAGTTTGTTTCTTTGGAGCCAGATATCAATATCGCTGAATCATAATAATATACCGTAAAATGGGGTAATAAGGGTCAGGGGGGTGATATGTGTCAAAACTTCTACTCTGACGTAATTTTGAATTTGAGCGCCACAAGACAGATTTGGAAGAATGAACCTAACCGTATTTGTTCGTCAGTGATGGTAGACATGGATTCATGAAGTTTTTTTGTTTTTCAACATTGGTCACCCTGTTTTACCATCGACGTTAACGTTACTGTTGTTATCAATAATTTTTTAAGGTTGTAAAACTTTGTATCTCGTCCGTTTCCTGCTGTGATATGTAGTCAATTTTACCGTAGCTTCTAAGAACTTCTAAGGTGACAATTTCGAAGAAATATTAGTGTTTACTAGTAACGTGTTACCTAAATCATTTTTTATTGTGCTTGTGGACTGTGGTTCAACGGTTGCCGGGTAATAAGAGTCAAATTTTAGAGTTCCAAAAAAATGAAACCAAACCAATTCGCTGCACTTTTCTTCGAAATTATAAAGGGTCAGACGACAAATATGTGTTTCCCACTGTGCCTGACATTGAAAATATTTCCTTTGATCAAATCGAGAAAGTTCTCAAAGTAGTTTTTGAATTTAGGGGGCGATTTTCATTTGAAGCTTGAACTTCATCCCTTTTTTATTGTATTTAAAATGTTGTAAGACATTTGATTTTATGATAATTGTGAAAATATGATTTTATTATACAGTAAAACAGGGATTTATCCCTAATTTTTTATAATGCTTCAAGGTCTGAGGGGGAAACAAAAAGAAATTTTTTAAATCATTGTTTATTGTTGGAAATTTTGAGGTAAAGTGTGAATTTGACCCTTATTACCCCATTTTACGGTATCCTTTTACATTTCAAGAAGCCGACTTTTATTAATTGATTACCTACATAGCTTCGCACTAGATACCTACCAACTTATGCTATACCCTAAGATTCTGACTGATCAAAAAAACAAACAGAAAGCTGTTTGTTGCAATATTATTACTTACAGGAAAGTTTGTGCTGATTTCCAATACTAGGGGTAAAGTGGGGGAATGGGATACCTCTAACTTCGTTATTCAATAGAATCTTCCAGGAAAGTCGTACAGGTCTAAAACTAGTCTCATATATATTGACACAAATTTAATGGATTTATGTGATTGTGTACATATCGAATTTACAGGTTAGCGAACCTAGTGATTACTATCACATGCGATTTGGATGAGATTTTCAGGGAATGTGCGGGCTAGGAGTTAAGCTGAAAACAGACTACGCTGACGTGACGTGGGATGACGCATGATCAGGCAGCAACAGACCACGTCAGACCATGTCAGAGATGGGCCCACAGGTTCACACTTTGCTGATGTGACGTGAGGGTGGGGGACGTGATGCTGGGATATCGTGCTCAAAGGAGGGTGGAAGGTGTGGTCAGTTGATGTGTAATCTTCAGCAATACAAGAACTTCTCGACTTGCTTAACGAGGAAGAGAAAGAAATTGCTGGGATGGCAATTGCCTGTGCTGCAGCAGCAGCATCAAGGATATGGGTGCATCCCATCAACAGCACGCGGGGCCTGTACGGCGAATTTTCAACTTTGATGCCCGAATTGGTGGAGGACAAAGAGCGTTTAGTCGTGTATTTCCGCATGACGAAAAATGAGTTCTATCATTTGTTGAAATTAGTTGGTCCGAAAATTGAGAAACGCTCGACTCAACTACGAGAGAACATACCAGTGGAGATCAGACTGGCAGTTTGCTTGAGGTGAGTGCAAACTGACAACTTAATTATCTAGACGACCTGACGCCGGCTGATGTGTTCACACGCCTGACGAAAATCCAAATCTTTTGACTTTGACCTGACGCGTAGATGGCGTGTTAAGGCGTAGGATACGCTAGACGGCATCATCCCACGCATTACCACGTCACGTCAGAGCAATCTGTTGGTGATCGTCCGAATCCTTTGTTTTCATTTTGTACATCCCACGTCACGTCAGCGTAGTCTGTTTTCAGCTTTAGGCGGTCCCCTACCAGTTTCATTGTTCCTGACTCAATACCTCAAGCATCATTTTCTCACGCCCTAGTCGTTTGATCTCGCTCAAATTTGGATGATAGTTGGGGAATGGCAGTTTGATCATCTTATATCAATTTCAACATGATTGTACCATTAATAACGGAATCCTTGTAACAAGCTTGTTTTCCACAGTTTTAATCCGATCTGGATGAAATTTTTAGGGAATGTGCGGGCTAGGGTGAAGACGGTCCCCTATCAGTTTCATTGTTGCGAAAACGCATGGGCAAACGCAAATTCCATTATGCTCCATTTTTCCCGATCTCGCCGTCCGATCTCGTTCAAATTTGGATGATATTTGGGGGATGACAATTTAATCATCCCATAAAAATTTCAACTTGATTGTATAATAGCTACTGCGCATGGGCCAGTGTGAAATCCTTGTAACGACCTTAATTTCCACTGTTTTCATCCGATTTCGATGAAATTGTCAGACAATGCGCGGGTTAGGTTGTAGATGGTCACCTATCAGTTTCATTTTTGCCAAATTAATACATCATTCTGCGCATGCGCAAACGTAAATTCCATCGTGTTCTATCTAGTCACTCGAGGAAGTTATGTGCCACTCCATACTTGGGTAGACCTTTTTTTTTTCTTTTTTTTTTTAACACCACGCAACACATTCCTTTCAGGCGTTCAACTAACCGTAGAACGTAAAATAGTCAACTAATGAAATCCTTAGCTTTATAAATAACGCACAGAAGATTTAATTTAGATAGGTATAGGTATAGGTCTTCTTCTCTACAAACCCCGGCAACATAGGCCTGAACATGAATGTGTATTAGAATTGGAATTCACCTCCATGCAGAACTCAAATAGTATGCCCAGTGCATACAACCTTTGCACTTCCATAACAACCGGTCTTTAGTGTCGTTTTCTCGACAAATATAACAGAAAAGAGTTTCATCACCAAGATTATCGTCCAGCTCATCATTGCTTCATCACTGTAACTGTGGTCAGTGTCGCTGCTGTCATCAGATTCTATCTTCTTCCGTTTCTCCAAAATTTGTTTCACAACAGCTTTTGGTTTCATCACCATTCTCACAAGTTTTGAGCTATGTTCTTCTTCACAAAGTTTTTTTTTTTTTTTCTTTATATATATATATATATATATATATATATATATATATATATACTTTTTTGAGTGAATCTCTCCACCTTGCATCTTTCTTTCTCAATTTCAAATTTCAAATTGACCACAAAAGACATCCTTAAACGTATAAGGACGTAGTAGAGATACCAACCAGACAATGGGTGACAAACCACCAGATTTTCACATCTCCGCCTCTAATAAATTTGACGAAATACATCAACTTTGAAGGTATCCTCTAAGATGCTGAAGAGACCCCAAACAAGCGAAGATTAAGCATCCAACAATTAAATACAAGCTCTGATCAGGCCAATAGAAGGCGAAAGCGCTCAGCAATAAACCATAAAATTTTTAGAAAACTTCAAAAAAATTTCTCAACCCTCAAAAACTTCTTAGGATGGAATTTTCTTTGAGTTCTAATATCGTCAACGTATACAAGGTAAAGGAGAAGGCCCAGTACCTAGCTGTGGAACTCCTGCTTGGATGCTCAGCGATCGAGATATAATCCCGTTTGTATAAATTAATGATCTCGGGACTGGAAAAGCCGGGAGACCCCTTTCATTCCCTCGTCCAGTGCTGAGGATACTAGTAATTTGATAGGTGCTCTTACAACAACTAATCAGTCATTTTACCTTAATCTTAACATCAGATCTACGACTTTCCAGGTTGCGACTGGGGTCAGGTCGAACGAGTTGGCCCAAGAGCAGAATGCGATTTTGGCGGAAATCATGCGGCTCCAAGCGGAGATGCAAAGGCTTCAGGCTGACATTCAACTCCGGCTGAGTGGGGGCCTCCCCAACACCCGACCGATTCAGCAGCAGCAGCAGCCACCGGCCACGACAGCAGCCCCTCAGCAGTTCCCTCCAGAACCACCACGTGAGTTGCGTGTATGCATTTCATTTCAAAGATTGTAAAAGTAAAGTTGGCCAAACCATTGTTATTGGCCATTTTTAGGTCGTCCCTCTAAAGCTAGGTAATTATTAGCAAGGCGTCGTATATCAGAGGGATGTATTGAAGTTCTGGAGGCTTCATTTCAATGTTACTGCCTACCTACAAGGTGAATCAATTTTTATTCCGTTTATGAAAAGAAAACTATGTTTGCAAGTTT
This sequence comes from Adelphocoris suturalis, assembly GCA_030762985.1. Classification (NCBI taxonomy): domain Eukaryota; kingdom Metazoa; phylum Arthropoda; class Insecta; order Hemiptera; family Miridae; genus Adelphocoris; species Adelphocoris suturalis. Next base: position 22,883,614 of record CM061049.1, read on the forward strand.
CCCTATTAGTCCAGGAGCATTTATTTCAGAAAAGGAAGTCCAGAGGAATTATTTCAGAAAAACATTAAAATGGACAACTTAAGCCATCTCCATGAGGCCGCCATTTCTTATTCCACCAATTTCGAGATGGCAGACAAAGATTTTCTCCCTCAAAATGTACTAAATATTCAAAATCGAATCTCAAATTTTCTCCTGAAATTACCAACTACATATCACCGGCCTTGGCTTCTTAACTAATTATTATTGCTTATTTGTGAGTTTGGTGAGATACAGAAGTGCCGAGTCTGTTGTTATCAACCATTAATTAGTCGAATAGAGATAAATTAATAGTCATGTTGATTTCGTGCAAGGAGGATGATAATGAATGAGACATCCGGCTGAGGATGACGATGGTTGCGGAGGCGAAACGCGTGGGAAGTTTATTTGCTAATAAAAAGGGGCCCCTCCTAAATATGGGCTGTCTGTTTTTGATATGAGCGAAAACCCACGCGAATCAGCACAACCTGAGCATCGATTATACATACATATTCAAGGATACGCAAAGAAAATTAAGTTTGAACCAACAGGGAGCCGACGTGTGGAGGGGGCGAATGTTGGGCCGAAGTTCTACTTTGTTACTTATCTCGGCGCGTCTTGTTGCAATGGTTTATCGAAAGCTTAGCAATTGGAGACTAGCGTCTCGCTTGACTCATGCAATCCATCTTAATTTTGTAAACATGATTGCAATTAATATTGAGAATTTCTTGTTTGAATCGACGTATCTATGATCTAATCTAATGCTTTCTCTAGTAATTTTTTATCATTTACCTAATAATGATTAAAAGGACGTTTCCATTTGTTTTCGTCACGACACGAGCGTCACGTCACGGTGGGGTTTTCTATTGATTTTCACGTACAACCAATGCGTTACTAGGGAAGTGTAACTCCCTTACACGAATCGTTAAAATCGTTAGCCACGTTTGGAATGCTCTCATTTTATCACAGCATCTCATAATCCCTAAGCCTCTGTAGTGTCAAGGAAAGCTGATTTATTACGCTCCGTTATAAACTAATATTGCTATGTAACCATAATGAACTAATAATGTGTAAAACTAATCATTATTAAATGATCTGACTGTAGAACCGTAAGTCTACCGTCCGTTTTTTCTCTTATAAAAGAATGTTGGACGCAGGAATGATAATTTTTCTGGGTTTAAACTCCTTCATTGAGGAAGAGAAGTCGCTGGTGTAAGACTCTTGAGACACCTGTATAGGAGAGGGTACATCCAGTGAAATTATGATTAAATTCACTATTCTCACCAAAATCATTTACAAACAAGGCTTACGGATCCAATTTATTTCTAATATTTCATGTGTACACAACCCACAACATGAATTTTATCATCACTATTCTAAGGTTAACACGAGGAAGCTATTTTTTACTTCATTAACATTAATATATACATCCCACCGGTTGAATAAGAGCAAATTTATTCCTAATATGTCATTATACAGTAGTTTTACCAATAACCTTATACCAATGTGAGAAATTGTTAATCGTCCAGCTCTGACAGATTTCCGAGAAAGTAGGCGGTGAGATGGCATTGTGGCGCACATTTTGACCTCGCTGCGACCCATCGTATGTTAAACAGGGAGAAGGTCACCTTCCATTGTCGGAGTCGTCAGTGAGGTAACCCTAGGGGATGACTAATAGGAATATCAACGGGAATGGAACGCTTCCGAGAACAGACGAGGAATAGGCCTTCGGGATTCAATTTAAATGGCCTGATGACTAAGGGGGCACATTTAGTTTATCTGGGGCGACCTCGAGGCGTTCCAGAGGTCACAAGAGCGATGGGAGTTGAAAGTAGCACAAATGAGTGGCTAATACGATAACACCATGGATCGCTTTGAGGAGTGGTGCACACAGAATAACTTATCCTTGAATGCTGGTAGATGCTCTGTATCCACATTTAGTCGTGTCCGCGACACACTAAACTTTAATTGTCATCTCAATGGTACATCTTTGCCACGAGTGAGTGTAGTCTGGGACCTGCGAGTTCTGCTTTTGATCCGGGTCCTAGCTTCTGTGACCATATTGACATGATCACAAGCTGGGCAATGAGATTTCTTGGCTTCCTGAAAAGACACACGAGAGACTTCACCAACGTTTCTGCCATTATAGTTATATATGTATATATATATATATATATATATATATATATATATACTTTTATCACTCATTTTTCACTCATTTTGATTTTGAAATTTTCCGAGCCATTGCAATAGCTTCATTTCCCAAGAAAATTCGCTAGTCATCAAATTTCACGTAGAATTGAAATCTGTAATAAAAAAATGTGGTTTCCGATTTAAAATAACGAAGTTGATTCAATTGTACCCGTTTGCGCAAGTGCGCAATTTTGTCATTTTTGAGATCCCTACAAAAAAAACATTAAGATTGAAAAAAAAAAAATTTTTTTTTGACCTAGTAATTACAATTTTAAAGGGGGGAGGGACGTTTTTGGGGGGCACCCTTTATATAGACGTAGATTTTCTTCTTTTTTGACTGAGTGACATTTAAAAAACTCCATTTCAGCATTGGCACCAGTCGAAAACAACCAAGTCAAGCAAACCAAAGTGGAAGAGGACTTCGTGCTGCCCTGCACAATGGCTAGTGGTGAAGAAGGACTTTGCAGGCCGCTGGTCAACTGTTTGGCCTTCTACACCGACCTTCCGGCTCTCAAGAAGGAACCCTGCCCACTAAGAAGGGAAGAACAGGGGGTCTGCTGCCCCAAAAACGCCAGTAAGTTTCATATAGTGGCTAGTGTCAATCAACCATTTTTCGATCATTTTCTGGTGTTGAATTCACAAGCACCTGACTGACCTACCAACCGGCGGTGATGAGAAAATCCGGGCAGAAATATAAAAGGCAAAATTATGAGGCACACAATATTGTCTATCATGCCTGTATTAGATAGGTAGCTGTGACAGTTCCCGTCAGAATCCAAGAGGATGCGCGACCGTAGCTGCGTTTGGCGATAGATGGGGATCCGAGAACCGGAAAACCTCCTACTCCGAACATAGCACATAAATGCTAATAGCATTTATAGTACGAGTGGTATCTCTCGGGATATTGACCCCCCTCTCTCCCGATCTCTCTCTCTCTCTCTCTCTCTTACGATTTACGAGCACACGACACACACATATGTATATATAGAAAGAGAGAGAGAGAGAGAGAGAGAGAGAGAGAGAGAGAGAGAGAGAGAGAGAGAGAGGATTTAATCCTTGATATAGCTCATCTGCGTAGTTTACTGATACAGTTGGCCAAAAGTGAATATTTTTGCTATATCAAATATATTTACTGAATCTGAAGTTTTAACACAGAATGTGTTTTTGCGATCACCTAACGGTTAAAAATGAAACGTAATTATATAACGAAAAAACGACATGCGATATCGATAAACTTTATAGCTAACCTTCGCTTATAATGAACAATAGTTTCTGTGCGTAGGATTGCAAGGCTCCAAGTTATTTCCTACTCATTATTATTATGCATTATTACGAGTATTATAAAATGAGGTAAAACTAACATTAAAAACGCAAAAACACATTTTAATGTGAATTTTACCTCATGTTTACCTCATATTATAGGTACCTTAAATTTCATACGGAGTATGAAAAAAAAATCAACCGGGGAGTGTAGGGGGGCGTAGCCACCTACCAAGGCGCGAAGCGCAGAGTTTTGATTAGGACAGACAACACAACCTTCTTAGCTTCTATCTATAAAATGGGCAGTATCCGATTTTCACACTTAAATTCTATTTCCTGACAGATATGGCAGCAGTGTGAACATCGAAACATTCATATCTTTGCTTCTTCTTATATAACCTCTGAAGAGAACGTTGAAGCAGACAAAGCTTCGAGAATTGTATCCCCAGAGACGGAATGGTCCCTTAATCAAAAGTATTACGATTATAATATTCACCACTTAGGAATGCCTCAAGTCGATTTAATTGCGTCTGCAAGTAATCCAAATGTAGCCTTTATGTTTCCTGGTTTCGAGACCCTGGAGCTTGGAAAATCGATGTTTTTACTGTACGTTGTGGTAGTTTAAGTTTTTATGCATTTCCACCTTTTTCCGTGATTAGTTAGAGTACTACGAAAAGTGATTTTGGACCAAGCATGTGGTATTTTTGTGGTTTCTCTTTGGTTTCTCTTATGGAAATCGCAATTGCGGTACCCAATTTTTTTATGTGGGAAGAATAAGTACCTTTCCAGGTTATAATCCCATATTGTGGTACTGATTGTAACATTCTGCAGAACACTAATTTTATTGTCTTTTGGTAGTACATGTCTTATATTATAGAAGATATAAACAATGTTTTTTTAGCTTATCATACGTACGTTTCATACGTACGTTTGAACGTATCAAACTTATCCAGCGTATAATTATAACGTACAGCTAATAATTCAAGTTACTCTCTCAGGTTTACGTTCACTTTCGTTTCGTAACCGATACCTACCAATAGCCTTTCTTTATTAAGCAACGCGACGATGGCACACAGCCACTTTTGTTAAGTTCCAATCTTCATTTGTAGAGTGTATCTTATTAAAGAAAACTATTTTAGTCATTGTAATGAAAAACCTTTAGATTATCACACATTTATTGTATTAAGCAAAAACATGAAGCTTTTCAGCTAAATTTTAGCCATCTTCAGGTATACACAACAAACTAAACACGGGAGAAAAGCTACTAACTGGAAACCTCCATATAAACACAACCAGCTAAAATTTAGCTGAAAAGCTTTGTGTTTTTGCTTAAGGCAATAAATGTGTGATAATCTAAAGGTTTTTCATTACAATTACCTAAATTATGGAGGATTATCACAAGAAGTCTTCACCAACTCTTCTGAGATTATTGATAGAAAACTATGATTTATTTGTATTATTCACTCAGGACGACCGGTTGGTGGTGGTCCACAAAGCTCTGGTGTGATCCAACCACCACCCCCTCCTCCAGTGGCTGTTCCACCTCTGACGCCCCAGCAGCTCAACAAAGCTGGCGAAGACGCCCTGCAGACCATTCAGACCAAAATCAACTTCGTGCACAACCTCTTCCTCAACAGGGTGTTCGTCACTCAGGACTCTCCAGCAGTGGGGCATCAGGCCTTCTTTCCCACCACTAACGAGACTTTAGCAGTCGGTTCGCAGGCGGAGAAGGGAATTGCTGCTAGTACAGCTTTAGTGAAAGAGTGAGTACCACAGCTTACCTACCTGCAAAAGTAGGCAGAAAAAATTTCTTGATCTTTCCAGGAGTATTGAAAAAGTTATAGACCAATGGTCTGCGTAGAAGGGCTATCTAACACAGAAACCAAATCATAGCAGCGTATTTTGTGAAAGATTTCATCAGAGGCCAGGAAGAAACGGCTGTCTTTTTCGGATTCAGCGCACCAAATGAAATTTTTCCTTGGAGGAAAAACAATAGATCATGGATATGTCCATTGTTGGTGGTGTAATTAGAAAATTAAAATGATGAAATAAATAAAATACTCACGAGATATTTTATGAAAAATTCATTAGCATAGGTATAACATTAATGAACAAAATTGTCAAAATTTGGAAATATTAGCGGTAGCGTTAGTAATGCTCAATATTGGTTTATGGTAAGAAAAATATGAGATAAAATGTCTTGTTTCCATATGATCTACTTATATATCGTGTGAATACAGCATTGTTTCTGGTGGTTTCTGTATTGTTTCTGGTTGTGGAGATAGCTGGATCAATATTCAACTCTAGATTCAACACGTCAGCTGTTTAACGCAGGAGTTAAATCATCAGTTGTCCATGCATATTTTGTAGAAGTACATTGCGGTAGTACCTCATTGGTTTCTACCTAGCCTTCAATTTTCGAGTTCATAATACTCTAAAGTGCCGGAGCGTTGCATTTTGTGTGGAGAAAAAAATGGTGTCGCGAAAAGTTCGTTGACGCGTGGAGGAAGAAAAAGTGTCGTGAAAAATGCCTTGACCCCCAGCCAAAAGACATATCAGGCAAGGTGAACATCCTCCAAGAGGATGGAAAAATCTGATTGAATGCTTGTATGAACGTTATTGTATAGTTAATGTTACTGAACCGATATGACGGTGTGGCGACAGATCCATAAACATGGAGCCAACACGGCACCATGTCCTCTTCAAACAGGGGAGGGTATGAAAGCACCAGAAACAACGTTCGCAAAGACAACAAACTATTCATTCATTAAGATACAAGATCGTTAATCGGTAGGTATGTCGACTCATCTAGCCTATAAATCCTTATGACCAACCCACAACTCGTAAAAAATCTAATTTCCTGCAGATTTGGTTTGCATTATTTTTGTTGTTGCAAAAATATTTTCCGAGGTACAGCCGTTCAATGTTCCCAGAATGGGGGAAATTGGTCATCATAAGTCAGTTTTGGCAAGGATATGTCTTTTGTCTGCGGGTTAATGTATGCATTTCGTGAGATTTGTTTCTACCCAAAAAATGTACAGTTTAAAATGACGTATATAGGGAGAAATTGGCAGCGTGAGACGCAGTGACGTGTCATAAATTAAGAGCTTTCCAATAAGTAGATAACGATTTTTGTAGGTGGAAAACCGACAAAGTTACATTTCCCTAGCTACCGGGATCTTTCTAATGATTTCCTACTGGATTGTAAGTGAGTAGAACCTGTGTTTCGTACGGTCAAAAAAGACGTCAAGTGAACGTATCTGAACGTATCAAATGTTTCCTATTTATGAATCTAATCTGTGTAAATAAATTATTGATACTGAAATGTTGTGTATGGTGTACATTCGTTTGAAAATATGAATTGAGAAGCCAAATGACATATCCATGCCATGATTTTCGAAATGGATAGGTATGTCTTTTAATTTGAGGTATGGAACAAATTGTGTGACTTTTTTCAGCCCGAAAAAGTGTAACGGATCAACTGATTTTCACGTACAACCAATGCATTACTAGGGAAGTGTAACTCCCTTAGTTTTCATAGCAGGAAAATCGTTCGCCACTTTTTGGAATGCTCTCATTTTATCATCTCATGATCCCTAAGCTATTGTAAAAGTCAAGGAAAGCTGATTTATTACTCAAAGTTATAAACTGATATTGCTAAGTAACCATAATGAACTATAATAATTCGAAAAGAAGGCACTAAATGGTAGGTACTATTGAGAAGTATTTACTTGTAAGCAGTAGGCACAAGACGATGCATAGACCTCTGATCAGCTGATTGGCTCCAAAAGCTGACTTCTATCGTATTTAATATCTGAAGCTGAAATTCGAAGCAGGGCCTGTATGAGAAAGGTAGATTCGAATTTCAACGTACGGAACCACCATAATCTGCTGAGGTTCCTAATTCCTTCGCTATTCGTCCTATGTAGCTAAAACTTTGAATTGAGCCTATTGGCCATTGAAGTTTAATTAAGAAGAAATGAAAGTGAAGCTTATTTCTACAGCACATGATGGTGTTGAAGATATTTGTGCAATTGAAACTGCCATTGATGGTAAACAGACTCTCCTTTGTGACAATGGGTGGCCAATTTTGAAGAAATTAACACCAAATGCCCCAGCAGAGTTCTGCTACCACTGGAAATATATCCAGAAAAATATTGCCTAATAACCGTAGCAACAAGGGAAATAAATAGGTTGGAAAATGAGCGAATTTTTGAAGAAATCTTCGACATTTCAGTCGCTATTGATCGTGTAGAGAAATTTTAGTTTATGATTTTGATAGACAAACATGGAATCAAATTATTAAAAATAATTAGGAGGTACTCGTACTTTATTATTATTAAACTAATCTTGTAGATTTAAAGACAAATGTAGGTAAATATTCATAGATTTCGATGTCCAATGTGGTCAGTATTGAAGGCAGTTGAAATCTTAACAGTATCCTATCATAACATCATCAAATCTTGACATGAAATAAAATAACATACCGACGTCATATGAATGAAACGTATTTCCACAGCCAATCGATGATGAGGCTTTATATTACGAGTGATATAAAGTCAGTTGCATTCGAATCTAGTATCCTACAGCAAGAAATTGGCAGACAAACTGTAGTCTCTGTGCATCTATTGACAGCCTAAATTATGGGGAAGTGTCACTTGGCTTTTCCGTAGCAACAAGAAAGAAATTGAAAATATTTAATACTAGCATTAAATCCCAATTATTGTTGATTTATCAACGATTCGATTAGGTAAATTCTTGAATTTTAACTGCTTCATGTTATTTCTTCACTCTACTATTTGATAATTATATCCAATATCGAACATATTGGTTATTGAGGTACATACCTATCCTATTAGGCTATAGTATCATGTAAATTTCATGGCTGATATTTTCCAAGCCACAGTCAGTATTAAAGCTACATCAAGTCCTAAAACAGTTGACCGTAAAACATTAAAGAGAGCGACCGAGAGAATCGGAGGACGGAATATTTCACAGAGTAAACTCATCAGTTGTGATTACATTTATTTTTTTTAACAAGCACCTTCTACCTACGTTTTAAACAGCATAGTTCTAGGATTGGTTATACAGGGATACTTCCATAAGAGTAGTTCAATCTGAATTTGGACAATGTTTCATGCAAATATTACCGATTTTTACAACTAGCGAACGGCATTATTTCGATTTTTGACTGATTTTTCAACTTTGAAATTTTTGAAAACTTGATACATATTCTTATAGGAAATTTTACGCTGATTCCGAATATACCACATGTTAGTATGCTGAAAAAATTATTTCGCACAACAAATCGCAAAAAACAGGCTATTTTGAAATTGTTGACTAAATTTTGGAAATTTCAACCCGAAGATGTAATCCGATCATGCTGGCCAACGAACTTGAACTTTCGTTTTGTGTCCTTAACATTTTAAAATTAGTTTGAAGTTTCTAGCACAATTCTACGGACAGTTATCGTCTGGAATGACACATACATACATACATATATACAAACATACATACATACATACATAAAAAAATGCGTTAAACTTCAGAATATGATTCAAAATAGCCTGAAACGGATTTCTGCATAAAATCTTTTCAAAAATTCACATTTTAAATTTGACAGGGAACCTTTAAAGGACATTAAGAGACGAATGCAATGACGGGTTCCAACAATATCAGCTGACTTAGCTTAAATCTCTCCCATGTTTAGTGTTAAATTAATGTTCGAAAATAATTGAATGTCACATGTAATTTTATTCAGAATAAAATTCATTGTTTTTTTAGACAATAGACATTTTTTGACAAAAAAAAAAAAAAGTTTGATTTTTTTCCAGGGGTTCCAAATGCCCTTTAGGTAAGTTTATTTATTTATATCAAATCAAGTTCTAGGCTTTTTTTTTAGACTCCTTAGTGTTTTAGTGAAATACCAAAACAAATTTTTTATTCCAATCCTGAGGGAAGATACCGTCTGAATGGCAGGATAAGCGTGCTTCTCATCTAAGAAGGTCTCCTTCAACGAATGAATAAATTATAGTGTGAAAAATAAGGCTATTTGAACACTTCATTAGGTACCTAACTATTATGTATACAAAAATTATATATTCAACATGATCCGTCAATCCTTCTGAACTTTTTAGTAAAGTTCTGTTGATTTTTGTTTGCGTAATAATTTTTGTTAACCAAGTAACGGTTTACATACATTACGAAACATGAGAAAATTACACTGCCAAGGAAATGGCACATGAGCTTCCTCGTGACCTTTACAGTACGTCACCTTAAAATTCCAGAAAACTAGAAACGACCGGTTCTGGCATCAGGTAATTAATAAGGTGGGAAATTGGAAGCTGAATGGTGCATATAATAAATGAAATTAATAAGGAAAATTTTGATTTTAATATGGGACCATCCAGGATGTAGTCCGCATGTTCCCTGAAAATTTCGTAAAAATCGGATCAAAACTGAATAAGTTTTTAATTGATTTACAGGATTTCATTAATATTTTGATCTAAACTCATGTTTAAAACATCCTTGGGGATATTTGTTGGCAACTTTGAGCATGATGGACCACCCGATTTGTTCATTTTCCAAACTTACCCTGTGTTGCTGGCCCACCCTGCTACCGCGCCTAGCGTACCGCTGCTGATGATCGCAAAGAATGTGATACGGGACCTCAAGAAACCTTGCCCGCATCATCCCTGAAAATCTGATCGAAATCCGTTCTCAATTGCCTGAGTTATAACCGAAACAAGAAAATTTCGTTTGCGCCTGCGCAGAGGCTACCGTTGATTCCATGTAGAGCTATACCCTCACAATCCCTAAAAATTTGAAGAAAATCGCATCAAAATTGTAGAAATTACGGCTGTTGCAAAGACCGTAACAAGAATATTTCGTTCACGCATGCGCAGAGCGTACCGCTAATGCAATTATGATGATTGTCTTATGGGATCTCAGGGACCTTACCCACATCATCCCTGAAAATCTGACTGAAATCCGTTCAACATTGACCGAGTTATGACCGTCACAAGTAATTCACGTTAGCGCCTGCGCAGAGGCTACCGTTGATTCGATCATGATGAAGTTGATAGGGGACCATCTAGAGCTTAACCCGCACGATCCCTGAAAATTTGGTTAAAATCGGATCAAAATTGTGGAAGTTATGGCTGTTACAAGGAAATGTGGACGGACAGACAGACACGGAACCAAATTCGTTCAGGAGGCTCTGAAACGCAAAATGCGAGTGGAAATTTTGATTTTGGAGCAAATTTTTTTTTTTTTTTTTTTTTCATTTCGAAAATGAAAACAAAGCTTCCGCTGCCTTGCAGTCTCGGAAGCAATACGTACGAACATAAATTCAATTATTTGGCGTAAAATGAGTCACAGAATTTCTGAGAATACTCACTTTCAAGTAGATCCCTTACGATTTTCTTCAAATCCGCTTTAGTGGCGTAGTCTCCCTAGGAAATACGTCCAATAATAATTATTTCAACGATTATATTTATTACAGATTGTGTAATTATTAATAAAGGTAGGGCCCTTATTCGAATGCTATTACATAAGTAGATACCTGTTTAGGTAGTACCTGTGGCGGTTGACGTCCAGCAATATTCTGTAATTCACAATCCTACATGTATGGTGTAGAATAGGTTGTATAGGTAACGAGAGTAAAATATGTACCGTAAATGGTGGTGAAGAGGGATCCGGTGGTGAAGATGGTACAAATACGGATTTTCCAAATAAATTGACATTTGGCGGGAAAAGGGGGGTTCCCAAGCAAAATTGGCAGACAGGTTTGTGTCTAGGGCACTAGGGAGCAGCATCTGAGCGGTGGAGCACCTTCTTCTCATGTACTCTTTGACGCTGATAACACTATTAGTGATAACGTGATAAGGTGAACTGTGTTTTCTGCCAAACTGCTCCTGGGGCTGCGACAATTGAACAGCGATCACCAACAGGAGAGTCTCGCGAGAGCCCACCTAAAGGCACAACTAGCGCATCCTTCTGGCATTCCGGGCTACTAGTCAGCTGATCGGGTGCCTGATGTGTGTATTCGCCAGCTTCCCGCTTACACTTGAATCTCGTTGCTTTTTAGTGAAGCTGGGAGAATTCGTGAGTTAGGTATCGAAATGGATCCAATACGAGTAATTTTGTTAAGCGGTTGGCAACCATCTCAAAATAGGTTTAGGTAGCATCAGAGATTGAATTAGTGTTTAGCGTTTGAAGAAGTACCAAGGTAGGACCTAGTTTGTATAGGTAGGGTTAATACCTAGTTTGTTTAGGTAGGTAGTAGGTCTACTAATAATAACTAGGTACACTAGTAAGTGTTGAGTGTACATACATCTTGATGTTTCATTTTTTTAAAGCTCTCCTCGCTTACACTCATGCGTCTAGGGCAGATCTCTTTTTGCCTCCATGCTATCAGTATTTTGCTCTTTGCAGAACAAAAAGTGGAAGCTTTATGTTCGAGACGATTCTTGAACAATTCCTACATACTCATATATAATTGGCCGATAATTAGTTCCGAAAAGAGGAGAGAAAATTAACGAAAATTCGCTCTTTTAGTTCTCAGCTTAGTTTTAGTTAGGTATGTAGCATCGCTGGAAAACTACCTTCTAAGGAATGTTTCTAGGTAATGTCCTTTTTGTTAGGTACCTATACGTCTATGTAAGTTTTCCGAGAGTTAATAATAAGTAATTCAACCGTCTCTGTGTGCTTGCTAGGATCTCTGGGTGTGATTGGGACAGTTTTTAACGACGCTCAACAGACTCTGCGTTAAAAAGGTGATGAAATAATTGTCGACCAAAAATGCTTTTTTGGTTTTGTGGCCTAAGTCATTTTCCGAAATTCGACCCACAACATTAATCAGATCGGTACCGGGACTGTGGAACCTAGTCTCACCACGGAACGGGTTCGAGCAGTGACAATAATCCAGCCCTTCCCGGTTCAGTTCCATGGACCGGAAAGGTCTCGGCACAGGAGGAAACTATCGAATTGGGAGCTGACCCTATTAATTGGTGGAACATTAACCGGCAATTTTCCCACTGCTATCCAAAGTTGCCGAGGTGTGGTAGCTACGTCTGTCCCCTGTGAGCAACTTTTTTCCAAAGCAGGGGCAATTTTGTCGGAGAGAAGGAGCTCACTGAGTCCAAAAAAAGCTAGTATGCTAATTTTTTAAAATCAAAACGAAAACTATTTGTATAGATAAACTCGTTCATTAAATGATTTTTTTTTTTTTTTTTTTTTTTTTTTTTTTTTTTTTTTTTTTTTTTTTTTTTTTTTTTTTTTTTTTTTTTTTTTTTTTTACACTGGCACTGGCTTGAATAATTCTTTCCTATTGAATGAAAAGTTAGTCTGAGCCCTGATTCGCAGCGATCGTTATTTTATTCGACGTTCTCTACCGGGAAGGGAACTGTACCGGCATTTCGGAACGGTGACTTCTATGTCACTGGAATCATTGGAACCGTTCCTGAGAATTACCTGGACCGACACACCCCTGAGATGGGCTACATCAACAATGAAACGTTACCAATGATACGCGAACAGCTGACTCGTACTGTAAGTTGCCCAGAATGCCAGAAGGTGTGCCTTTAGGTGGCTTTAGGTGCCTTAAGTGTATTTCCTTGGTTACACATCTATTTGGGATTGGAAATCCGTCGAGAAATCCAAATTATCTCTTTAAGAAAAATTCCTGAAGCCAAAATTGTAAAAAATTAAGTTTTAGGTGGTGTAGATGGTACAGTCGTTTTCTTTACTTACCTACGAGTAGGTATGTTGAAAAGACTGATTCGTAACATTTGAAGGCACGTAGATACCGTTTTGTTGTTCCTGGGGAAGTTACCCAAAAATCCTTAAACTTGATCGAATTGTTTGCTCAATAAAGCCCCTTTCTGTTTTAAACACATTTTTTGCTAAATAAAGGCCTTTTAATTTTTTTTCTTGCGTTTGATTCAACCTTAGACCTTTTTAGCCCCTTTTTCCATCATCCTTCCACTTGTAGAAAGAAAGTAGATGTTACAAACGATGGTGAAGTTGGTACAGAAGCCTCTGCAACCTGGTTGGAGGTGTAAAACGACGGTGTACATTCTTCACCACCAAAGTGTGGGAGAAGATAGTACAACTTTAACCCCCCACCCTCGAGCTTGCAATTGATGAATTTCAACAACTCAAACGTGGTTCGAAAGGTTGATAGTTTAAGTTACTTCAGTATGAAGTTCACAAAAAAATTATGAAAATTGTGGCTGGAAGAGGTCGAAAACTATCAAAACTGTACCCACTTCACCACCATTTACGGTATAGGTTTTAGAGGAATAAAATCAGTAACTGTCCCAGCTCCTGGTAAGAATAACGCTTTAGTAATCTGTGCATTATCTGAGATACTCTTCTGTACATTACCATTATTCCCCTGAAAGGGCCTACGCCCATTAGGGCCACCACCATGTCCCCAAAATGCCGCCTCATCCATCCAGATTAAGGAATGGAATTTATGGTCTGTTTGAATAGCTGGAGGGATATCAACAGCTTCTGAGCAGCTGAACATTGAATTACAAGTCCGACAAAGAGTATGAGAGCTGGAGGAATTTCCACAGCTACTACGTTAGCTCTGAGAACTGTAAAGATGTTAGCTGGAGGAGTATCCACCTACAAAATTAGTATCCACCTACAAAATACAAAATTGGCCTTTGATGGCTCATCACGAACCCTCTGCACCAAAGAGAACGAGTCTCAGACGAAGAAGAAAAAAAAGTCCAGTCATGCAGCATGACCCCATGAGCGAATTTTTGAAGAAATCTTCGACATTTCAGTCGCTATTGATCGTGTTGAGAAATTTTAGTTTATGATTTTGATAGACAAACATGGAATCAAATTATTAACACATGCACAGAGTAAACTCATCAGTTGTGATTACTTTTTTTTTTTTAATTTTTTTTAAGCACCTACTACCTACGTTTTAAACAGCATGGTTCTAGGATTGGTTATACAGGAATACTTCCATAAGAGTTCAATCTGAATTCGGACAATGTTTCATGCAAATATTACCGATTTTTACATCTAGCGGAAGGCATTATTCTGATTTTTGACTGATTTTTCAACTTTGAAATTTTTGAAAACTTGATACATATTCTTATAGGAAATTTTACGCTGATTCCGAATATACCACATGTTAGTATGCTGAAAAAATTATTTCGCACAACAAATCGCAAAAAACAGGCTATTTTGAAATTTTTGACTACATTTTTGAGAATTTCAACCCGAAGATGTAATCCGATCATGCTGGCCAACGAACTTGAACTTTCGTTTTGTGCCCTTAACATTTTAAAAATTGTTTGAAGTTTCTAGCACAATTCTACGGACAGTTATCGTCTGAATGACACATACATACATATATACATACATACATACATACATACATAACAAAATGCGTTAAACTTCAGAATATGATTCAGAAAAGCCTGAAACGGAATTCTGCATAAAATTTTTTCAAAAATTCACATTCTACAAATTTTGAGGCGAGAGCAATAGCTTAATTTTCTTCAAAAATTCGCTAAAAGAAAACCAACAAAAAAAGTTCCAGTCATGCAGCATGATCGTATGAGCGAATTTTCATAAACTATCTATCGTACTATAGTATGTTAAATTGCATTGAAATTGGACCAATTTTAGTTGACAGAAATGGTTAAAAACCAATTTTATGGCAAAAAACTTATTCTAAATAAAATTCCACTGATTCAAAAGGGATTTTTGATTTTTAAATTTGTTTGCAGTTTTTATAGATATTTTAGCACATTTTAATGACATTTAAGTACGTTTTTCATCATAATTTTGAGCAAAAATTTTGAATGTCCTAGTTAATCGTTGAAAATTTAGCTTTGACTAAAAATCTGCAAAAAAAAATAGAAATTTAACGATTTTTGGCCGTTTTTAGCCATTTTTAGTGATTTTTTGGGTACATTTTTCGAAATTTGACCAATTTAATGTGCTCAAAAATTGTTGTCCAACGAACTCATCCTTTCTTTTGAAATGCTTGATTTTTTGGCGAAAGAACGAAGTTTTTATCTCAATTCTATCGAGAGTTATCGTCTGGAATGACACATACATATATATATACATATATATATACATATATATATATATATATACATATAAAAAAGCGTTAAAATCCAGGAATCATTTCAGAATGCGTCAAAACAGATTTCGATGAAGAAAATTTTTGAAAATTTTTATTTTAAAATTTTTGGAGCCATTGCAATAGCTTTATTTTCTAAGAAAATTCGCTAAAATCGCTAGTCAATGTGAAACCAAAAGTGAGATTGAGAAAAAGAGGAAAGCAGCTGCTGAAAGAAAGAGAAAGGAGAGAGAAAGGAAGAAAAAAAAAAGTCCAGTCATGCAGCATGACCCCATGAGCGAATTTTTGAAGAAACCTTCGACATTTCAGTCGCTATTGATTGTGTAGAGAAATTTTAGTTTATGATTAGAACTTCTTCATACGTACTTCGTCGTTTTTCATCCCACAAAATTCGTTGACCATTCGTTCGAAAGCTCTCGATTTATCCAACAATATTATGTTAACTACCTACTGCGAAGTGCGTGTCCAACAAACTGAGTTATGAACATGGTTATATAAATAATTGTTTACACACAGGTGATCATTCTCAATAATTGATATTGTGAACATGATTGCAACCGCTTGTTAATTTCTGATGATTTCATTGAGCTTGTGTTTCGATGATTTGATTCATAGCAGGTGATCTGAGTATTACGAAAACGGTTTGATTTGTGAAGCGGAGGTTAAATAATTTGAATAGGTAAATTCTATACTTTACACTCTAGGAAGCTGTAATTTCGTTTGTAGCCTCTTTAGGACATTTACTTGACGATGCTCAGGGTCCGGATCAGATGTGTGGCTCTTAAAGCTAATTTCTACGCTTTACACTCTAGGAAGCTGTAATTTCGTATGTAGCCTCTTTAGGACATTTACTTGACGATGCTCAGGGTCCGGATCAGATGTGTGGCTCTTAAAGCTAATTTCTATGCTTTACATTCTAGGAAGCTGTAATTTCGTATGTAGCCTCTTTTAGGACATTTACTTGACGATGTCCAGGTTCGGATCAGATGAGTGGCTTTTAAAGCTAATTTCTATACTTTACACTCTAGGAAGCTGTAATTTCGTATGTAGCCTCTTTAGGACATTTACTTGATAAATCGCTCTTGATTTATCACGAATTTATTTCGTTTTTTTTTCGTAGTTTCATACTATAACTATATAAATTGATGATTATAAATGAATAGTAAACAATGACGCTTGTTTGGTTGTCACTTGGTTTGCGCGACAACGCAAACACATTCTGTGTTTCAATAATTTCGTCCGAAGTATGTAAATAGAGGTAACCGGGGGTCCAGGGGGCTTGCCCCCTGGCGAGGCGCGGAGCGCCGAGTTTTGGATACTAAAACTTGATGCAATGTTGGTCGAGAAGAGTTTTAACGTAGGTAAGGTTATATTGAGGTTGAAGAAATTAACACCCTTTTACCAGTACCTATTGCTACAAAAATTCGAGAGTAATATTTCTTTACCAAAAAAAGAGAGCTAAATATTCTCTCCTGTTCACTCAAACGAGTTGAAATTTGACAGGGTGACGCTATGGGATATCAAGAGTCTAATAAAATGATGGGCTCTTTACTGATCAGCTGAGTGAGCTAAATTATCTCTTATTCACCCTAGGAGTTTGAAATTTGACAGAGAGCCTCTCCAGGACATTATGAGACGAATGCAATGACGGGTTCCAACCAGATCAGCTGACTTAGCTTAAATCTCTCCTATTCACCCCAAGAATTTAAATTTGACAGGGAGCCTTTAAAGGATATTAAGAGACGAATGCAATGACGGGTTCCAACCAGATCAGCTGACTTAGCTTAAATCTTTTTCATTCACCTCAAGAATTTGAAATTTGTCAGGGAGCCCCTCCAGGACATTATGAGACGAATGCAATGACGGGTTCCAACCATATCAGCTGACTTAGCTTAAATCTCTCCTATTCATCACAAGAATTTTAAATTTGACAGGGAACCTTTAAAGGACATTAAGAGACGAATGCAATGACGGGTTCCAACCAGATCAGCTGACTTAGCTTAAATCTCTCCTATTCACCCCAAGAATTTAAATTTGACAGGGAGCCTTTAAAGGATATTAAGAGACGAATGCAATGACGGGTTCCAACCAGATCAGCTGACTTAGCTTAAATCTTTTTCATTCACCTCAAGAATTTGAAATTTGTCAGGGAGCCCCTCCAGGACATTATGAGACGAATGCAATGACGGGTTCCAACCATATCAGCTGACTTAGCTTAAATCTCTCCTATTCATCACAAGAATTCAGTGTTGCCAATGGTACCCCAAAAGGGGGAATTTTCCCCTTTTCAGTCTGCCGTCACCCGATCCCTGAAGGCCTCCGGGGTACCTCAATATTTCCCCCTTTTTAATGAAAGGTCCCCCTTTACCCCGAAAAATGAAATGCATGGAGTAAAATTTGCTAGATTAGTGTCACCAACCATTTCTAGTCACTCAGTATAGTTACCGGTCACCACCAACAAAAACAGTTCCCCATTATCAGTTATCAAGATATAACTGTCTGATCTGATAATTTTGTCAAATCCTTATGACTCAAGACAGTGAAAATAATTGAATCGTTTTTTTTTTTTTTTTTTCAGAAACCACCTAAGCGACAAAAATTTAAAAAATGTTGTTTTGGTGGTACTGTTCTTTTCAGAGGTGAATACATCGTTTAGTGCCGAAATAACCAATGTTCCATATCACCAATGCTATTTGAAAGCCTTGAAAAGAACCCGTTTATTTCAGAAAGAACCCAAACGCCGTCGCTGTAGCCCAACCGCACTGACCTTGAACAAGTATTTTCCGTTTAATGCCTAGTAAAAACCACTCTTGTTTATACTTAAGTGTGTCTCTTACTTACTTTTGATACCAAAACAGATAAAAATTAATCGTTTGACTTAATTTCAATAATAATTTTTAAAAAATCACTTTGGATTTATTCATGTATTCCAGAATTATTCATGAAGTACAAAATTTTCATAAATTTATAACTCAAAAACTTGAAGAAAAAAAAAATTAACAAAATAGATAATTCCAATAGCATGTTCTTGATTTGGTAAAAAAATATTTGAAGGATACTATAAGCCCCTACCTACCCTAAGCCCCCTACCCCCTACTACTATACTTAAGCTTAAGCTGCAAAACAGTTCTTTTTTAGCAAGAATTTTAAATTTGACAGGGAACCTTTAAAGGACATTAAGAGACGAATGCAATGACGGGTTCCAACAATATCAGCTGACTTAGCTTAAATCTCTCCCATGTTTAGTGTTAAATTAATGTTCGAAAATAATTGAATGTCACATGTAATTTTATTCAGAATAAAATTCATTGTTTTTTTAGACAATAGACATTTTTTGGCAAAAAAAAAAAAAAAAAGTTTGATTTTTTTCCAGGGGTTCCAAATGCCCTTTAGGTAAGTTTATTTATTTATATCAAATCAAGTTCTAGGCTTTTTTTTAGACTCCTTAGTTTTTTAGTGAAATACCAAAACAAATTTTTTATTCCAATCCTGAGGGAAGATACCGTCTGAATGGCAGGATAAGCGTGCTTCTCATCTAAGAAGGTCTCCTTCAACGAATGAATAAATTATAGTGTGAAAAATAAGGCTATTTGAACACTTCATTAGGTACCTAACTATTATGTATACAAAAATTATATATTCAACATGATCCGTCAATCCTTCTGAACTTTTTAGTAAAGTTCTGTTGATTTTTGTTTGCGTAATAATTTTTGTTAACCAAGTAACGGTTTACATACATTACGAAACATGAGAAAATTACACTGCCAAGGAAATGGCACATGAGCTTCCTCGTGACCTTTACAGTACGTCACCTTAAAATTCCAGAAAACTAGAAACGACCGGTTCTGGCATCAGGTAATTAATAAGATGGGAAATTGGAAGCTGAATGGTGCATATAATAAATGAAATTAATAAGGAAAATTTTGATTTTAATATGGGACCATCCAGGATGTAGTCCGCATGTTCCCTGAAAATTTCGTAAAAATCGGATCAAAACTGAATAAGTTTTTAATTGATTTACAGGATTTCATTAATATTTTGATCTAAACTCATGTTTAAAACATCCTTGGGGATATTTGTTGGCAACTTTGAGCATGATGGACCACCCGATTTGTTCATTTTCCAAACTTACCCTGTGTTGCTGGCCCACCCTGCTACCGCGCCTAGCGTACCGCTGCTGATGATCGCAAAGAATGTGATACGGG
This sequence comes from Adelphocoris suturalis, assembly GCA_030762985.1. Classification (NCBI taxonomy): domain Eukaryota; kingdom Metazoa; phylum Arthropoda; class Insecta; order Hemiptera; family Miridae; genus Adelphocoris; species Adelphocoris suturalis. The sequence goes on from CM061049.1 coordinate 22,903,408, forward strand.
ACCTCAAGAAACCTTGCCCGCATCATCCCTGAAAATCTGATCGAAATCCGTTCTCAATTGCCTGAGTTATAACCGAAACAAGAAAATTTCGTTTGCGCCTGCGCAGAGGCTACCGTTGATTCCATGTAGAGCTATACCCTCACAATCCCTAAAAATTTGAAGAAAATCGCATCAAAATTGTAGAAATTACGGCTGTTGCAAAGACCGTAACAAGAATATTTCGTTCACGCATGCGCAGAGCGTACCGCTAATGCAATTATGATGATTGTCTTATGGGATCTCAAGGGACCTTACCCACATCATCCCTGAAAATCTGACTGAAATCCGTTCAACATTGACCGAGTTATGACCGTCACAAGTAATTCACGTTAGCGCCTGCGCAGAGGCTACCGTTGATTCGATCATGATGAAGTTGATAGGGGACCATCTAGAGCTTAACCCGCACGATCCCTGGAAATTTGGTTAATATCGGATCAAAATTGTGGAAGTTATGGCTGTTACAAGGAAATGTGGACGGACAGACAGACACGGAACCAAATTCGTTCAGGAGGCTCTGAAACGCAAAATGCGAGTGGAAATTTTGATTTTGGAGCAAAAATTTATTATTATATTATTTATTGTATTATTATTATATTATTAATATATTATTATATTATTTTTTTTTTTTTTTCATTTCGAAAGTGAAAACAAAGCTTCTGCTGCCTTGCAGTCTCGGAAGCAATACGTACGAACATAAATTCAATTATTTGGCGTAAAATGAGTCACAGAATTTCTGAGAATACTCACTTTCAAGTAGATCCCTTACGATTTTCTTCAAATCCGCTTTAGTGGCGTAGTCTCCCTAGGAAATACGTCCAATAATAATTATTTCAACGATTATATTTATTACAGATTGTGTAATTATTAATAAAGGTAGGGCCCTTATTCGAATGCTATTACATAAGTAGATACCTGTTTAGGTAGTACCTGTGGCGGTTGACGTCCAGCAATATTCTGTAATTCACAATCCTACATGTATGGTGTAGAATAGGTTGTATAGGTAACGAGAGTAAAATATGTACCGTAAATGGTGGTGAAGAGGGATCCGGTGGTGAAGATGGTACAAATACGGATTTTCCAAATAAATTGACATTTGGCGGGAAAAGGGGGGTTCCCAAGCAAAATTGGCAGACAGGTTTGTGTCTAGGGCACTAGGGAGCAGCATCTGAGCGGTGGAGCACCTTCTTCTCATGTACTCTTTGACGCTGATAACACTATTAGTGATAACGTGATAAGGTGAACTGTGTTTTCTGCCAAACTGCTCCTGGGGCTGCGACAATTGAACAGCGATCACCAACAGGAGAGTCTCGCGAGAGCCCACCTAAAGGCACAACTAGCGCATCCTTCTGGCATTCCGGGCTACTAGTCAGCTGATCGGGTGCCTGATGTGTGTATTCGCCAGCTTCCCGCTTACACTTGAATCTCGTTGCTTTTTAGTGAAGCTGGGAGAATTCGTGAGTTAGGTATCGAAATGGATCCAATACGAGTAATTTTGTTAAGCGGTTGGCAACCATCTCAAAATAGGTTTAGGTAGCATCAGAGATTGAATTAGTGTTTAGCGTTTGAAGAAGTACCAAGGTAGGACCTAGTTTGTATAGGTAGGGTTAATACCTAGTTTGTTTAGGTAGGTAGTAGGTCTACTAATAATAACTAGGTACACTAGTAAGTGTTGAGTGTACATACATCTTGATGTTTCATTTTTTTAAAGCTCTCCTCGCTTACACTCATGCGTCTAGGGCAGATCTCTTTTTGCCTCCATGCTATCAGTATTTTGCTCTTTGCAGAACAAAAAGTGGAAGCTTTATGTTCGAGACGATTCTTGAACAATTCCTACATACTCATATATAATTGGCCGATAATTAGTTCCGAAAAGAGGAGAGAAAATTAACGAAAATTCGCTCTTTTAGTTCTCAGCTTAGTTTTAGTTAGGTATGTAGCATCGCTGGAAAAACTACCTTCTAAGGAATGTTTCTAGGTAATGTCCTTTTTGTTAGGTACCTATACGTCTATGTAAGTTTTCCGAGAGTTAATAATAAGTAATTCAACCGTCTCTGTGTGCTTGCTAGGATCTCTGGGTGTGATTGGGACAGTTTTTAACCACGCTCAACAGACTCTGCGTTAAAAAGGTGATGAAATAATTGTCGACCAAAAATGCTTTTTTGGTTTTGTGGCCTAAGTCATTTTCCGAAATTCGACCCACAACATTAATCAGATCGGTACCGGGACTGTGGAACCTAGTCTCACCACGGAACGGGTCCGAGCAGTGACAATAATCCAGCCCTTCCCGGTTCAGTTCCATGGACCGGAAAGGTCTCGGCACAGGAGGAAACTATCGAATTGGGAGCTGACCCTATTAATTGGTGGAACATTAACCGGCAAATTTTCCCACTGCTATCCAAAGTTGCCGAGGTGTGGTAGCTACGTCTGTCCCCTGTGAGCAACTTTTTTCCAAAGCAGGGGCAATTTTGTCGGAGAGAAGGAGCTCACTGAGTCCAAAAAAAGCTAGTATGCTAATTTTTTAAAATCAAAACGAAAACTATTTGTATAGGTAAACTCGTTCATTAAATGATTTTTTTTTTTTTTTTTTTTTTTTTTTTTTTTTTTTTTTTTTTTTTTTTTTTTTTTTTTTTTTTTTTTTTTTTTTTTTACACTGGCACTGGCTTGAATAATTCTTTCCTATTGAATGAAAAGTTAGTCTGAGCCCTGATTCGCAGCGATCGTTATTTTATTCGACGTTCTCTACCGGGAAGGGAACTGTACCGGCATTTCGGAACGGTGACTTCTATGTCACTGGAATCATTGGAACCGTTCCTGAGAATTACCTGGACCGACACACCCCTGAGATGGGCTACATCAACAATGAAACGTTACCAATGATACGCGATCAGCTGACTCGTACTGTAAGTTGCCCAGAATGCCAGAAGGATGCGCTAGGTGTGCCTTTAGGTGGCTTTAGGTGCCTTAAGTGTATTTCCTTGGTTACACATCTATTTGGGATTGGAAATCCGCCGAGAAATCCAAATTATCTCTTTAAGAAAAATTCCTGAAGCCAAAATTGTAAAAAATTAAGTTTTAGGTGGTGAAGATGGTACAGTCGTTTTCTTTGCTTACCTACGAGTAGGTATGTTGAAAAGACTGATTCGATTCCTGAAGCCAAAATTGTAAAAAATTAAGTTTTAGGTGGTGAAGATGGTACAGTCGTTTTCTTTGCTTACCTACGAGTAGGTATGTTGAAAAGACTGATTCGTAACATTTGAAGGCACGTAGATACCGTTTTGTTGTTCCTGGGGAAGTTACCCAAAAATCCTTAAACTTGATCGAATTGTTTGCTCAATAAAGCCCCTTTCTGTTTTAAACACATTTTTTGCTAAATAAAGGCCTTTTAATTTTTTTTCTTGCGTTTGATTCAACCTTAGACCTTTTTAGCCCCATTTTTCCATCATCCTTCCACTTGTAGAAAGAAAGTAGATGTTACAAACGATGGTGAAGTTGGTACAGAAGCCTCTGCAACCTGGTTGGAGGTGTAAAACGACGGTGTACCATCTTCACCACCAAAGTGTGGGAGAAGATAGTACAACTTTAACCCCCCACCCTCGAGCTTGCAATTGATGAATTTCAACAACTCAAACGTGGTTCGAAAGGTTGATAGTTTAAGTTACTTCAGTATGAAGTTCACAAAAAAATTATGAAAATTGTGGCTGGAAGAGGTCGAAAACTATCAAAACTGTACCCACTTCACCACCATTTACGGTATAGGTTTTAGAGGAATAAAATCAGTAACTGTCCCAGCTCCTGGTAAGAATAACGCTTTAGTAATCTGTGCATTATCTGAGATACTCTTCTGTACATTACCATTATTCCCCCTGAAAGGGCCTACGCCCATTAGGGCCACCACCATGTCCCCAAAATGCCGCCTCATCCATCCAGATTAAGGAATGGAATTTATGGTCTGTTTGAATAGCTGGAGGGATATCAACAGCTTCTGAGCAGCTGAACATTGAATTACAAGTCCGACAAAGAGTATGAGAGCTGGAGGAATTTCCACAGCTACTACGTTAGCTCTGAGAACTGTAAAGATGTTAGCTGGAGGAGTATCCACCTACAAAATACAAAATTGGCCTTTGATGGCTCATCACGAACCCTCTGCACCAAAGAGAACGAGTCTCAGACGAAGAAGAAAAAAAAGTCCAGTCATGCAGCATGACCCCATGAGCGAATTTTTGAAGAAATCTTCGACATTTCAGTCGCTATTGATCGTGTTGAGAAATTTTAGTTTATGATTTTGATAGACAAACATGGAATCAAATTATTAACACATGCACAGAGTAAACTCATCAGTTGTGATTACTTTTTTTTTTTTTTTTTTAATTTTTTTTTAAGCACCTACTACCTACGTTTTAAACAGCATGGTTCTAGGATTGGTTATACAGGAATACTTCCATAAGAGTTCAATCTGAATTCGGACAATGTTTCATGCAAATATTACCGATTTTTACATCTAGCGGAAGGCATTATTCTGATTTTTGACTGATTTTTCAACTTTGAAATTTTTGAAAACTTGATACATATTCTTATAGGAAATTTTACGCTGATTCCGAATATACCACATGTTAGTATGCTGAAAAAATTATTTCGCACAACAAATCGCAAAAAACAGGCTATTTTGAAATTTTTGACTACATTTTTGAGAATTTCAACCCGAAGATGTAATCCGATCATGCTGGCCAACGAACTTGAACTTTCGTTTTGTGCCCTTAACATTTTAAAAATTGTTTGAAGTTTCTAGCACAATTCTACGGACAGTTATCGTCTGGAATGACACATACATACATATATACATACATACATACATACATACATAACAAAATGCGTTAAACTTCAGAATATGATTCAGAATAGCCTGAAACGGAATTCTGCATAAAATTTTTTCAAAAATTCACATTCTACAAATTTTGAGGCGAGAGCAATAGCTTAATTTTCTTCAAAAATTCGCTAAAAGAAAACCAACAAAAAAAGTTCCAGTCATGCAGCATGATCGTATGAGCGAATTTTCATAAACTATCTATCGTACTATAGTATGTTAAATTGCATTGAAATTGGAGCAATTTTAGTTGACAGAAATGGTTAAAAACCAATTTTATGGCAAAAAACTTATTCTAAATAAAATTCCACTGATTCAAAAGGGATTTTTGATTTTTAAATTTTTTTGCAGTTTTTATAGATATTTTAGCAAACTTTAATGACATTTAAGTACGTTTTTCATCATAATTTTGAGCAAAAATTTTGAATGTCCTAGTTAATCGTTGAAAATTTAGTTTTGACTAAAAATCTGCAAAAAAAAATAGAAATTTAACGATTTTTGGCCGTTTTTAGCCATTTTTAGTGATTTTTTGGGTACATTTTTCGAAATTTGACCAATTTAATGTGCTCAAAAATTGTTGTCCAACGAACTCATCCTTTCTTTTGAAATGCTTGATTTTTTGGCGAAAGAACGAAGTTTTTATCTCAATTCTATCGAGAGTTATCGTCTGGAATGACACATACATATATATATATACATATATATACATATATATATATATATATATATACATATAAAAAAGCGTTAAAATCCAGGAATCATTTCAGAATGCGTCAAAACAGATTTCGATGAAGAAAATTTTTGAAAATTTTTATTTTAAAATTTTTGGAGCCATTGCAATAGCTTTATTTTCTAAGAAAATTCGCTAAAATCGCTAGTCAATGTGAAACCAAAAGTGAGATTGAGAAAAAGAGGAAAGCAGCTGCTGAAAGAAAGAGAAAGGAGAGAGAAAGGAAGAAAAAAAAAAGTCCAGTCATGCAGCAAGACCCCATGAGCGAATTTTTGAAGAAACCTTCGACATTTCAGTCGCTATTGATTGTGTAGAGAAATTTTAGTTTATGATTAGAACTTCTTCATAATTTCATGGCTGATATTTTCTAAGCCACAGTCACAGTATTAAAGCTACATCAAGTCCTAAAACAGTTGAGCGTAAAACATTAAAGAGAGCGACCGAGAGAATTGGAGGACGGAATATTTCACAAAGTAAACTCATCAGTTGTAATTACTTTTTTTTTTTTTTTTTTTTTTTTTTTTAACAAGCACCTACTACCTACGTTTTAAACAGCATGGTTCTAGGATTGGTTATACAGGAATACTTCCATAAGAGTAGTTAAATCTGAATTTGGACAATGTTTCATGCAAATATTACCGGTTTTAACAACTAGCGAACGGCATTATTTCGATTTTTGACTGATTTTTCAACTATGAAATTTTTGAAAACTTGATACATATTCTTATAGGAAATTTTACGCTGATTCCGAATATACCACATGTTAGTATGCTGAAAAAATTATGTCGCACAACAAATCGCAAAAAACAGGCTATTTTGACATTTTTTACTACATTTTTGAAAATTTCAACCCGAAGATGTAATCCGATCATGCTGGCCAACGAACTTGAACTTTCGTTTTGTGTCCTTAACATTTTAAAATTTGTTTGAAGTTTCTAGCTCAATTCTACGGACAGTTATCGTCTGGAATGACAGATACATATATACATACATACATACATACATACATTAAAAAAAATGCGTTAAACTTCAGAATATGATTCAGAATAGCCTGAAACGGATTTCTGCATAAAATGTTTTCAAAAATTCACATTCTACAAATTTTGAGGCGAGAGCAATAGCTTAATTTTCTTCAAAAATTCGTTAAAACATCTTTATCAATCGTAAAACCGTACAAAGTATCTAACCATTCATAATAGTGGCAAGTAGAGATATTTGCCTAACCACAAAAATCATTACATCAAGAAAAACTAACGAAAAATTTTTGGATTGCTCAAAACCTGAAAACTTAATTTAGCGTAGAACATCACAGCTACCGATATACTGAACATTCTGATGAGGCTAGTTAGTTGGAGGAGTGTAGACAGCTAACTAGTATCATTTTCAAGTACCTACCTGAGTAGGTAGATATGAGCTGAAACAGTGATGAGGTTTAATTACGTATTCACTGGGAGAGACTGAGAGAAGCCCTAGAAAAGAAAGCCACCAAAGTTACAAAAGGAAGAAAAGCAATGAATGTGATGATAAAAAATATGAGAAGCCAAAGAAAGCCAAGAAACCGAGTGCCAAAGAGGCAGACTCTGAAAGTGAAGAAGAAGAGGAACTCCAAATCCTAGCGAAGAACATGGAAGAAGAACAACTGGAAGAAGTCACCTACATAGAACCTCGAGGAGTAAACATTCTGCCAAATACATTTGTGCTGTTGAAATAATGGGAGGAAAAAGAGGCTACTGTTATTTGTGTAGGGTTGTCAAGGTTTCGAATCGTTACATTTGACTACTTGTGTTATTAAGTGTACCATTGTAGTAAGTACAAATTTTTAATATGCTGTTTCCATAGGCTGCTTTGATTATTTACTGGGAGTTTATTGAAATATACCTACTGTTTAGGGTTGAGTTTATTAATTCATTCAGCACCGTCCATCCCGGAAATTTGTCAACTGTCTGCCACGCTTTTGACCTATTGGTATGGGGTAAATGTAAACTGGCTCTGGATTGTTTTGTGTGTTACTACCTGAGAAAAAGTATGAGTTTACAGCAATTACTCGTCTCTAGGGTGCACTGGGAGCAGTCACTAGCTGGCGACAGTACCTAAACTGTGGCGACAGTACCTAAACTGTTGCCATTATTCAACCTAAAAACCCCACCAAAGGCACATCATCATTTTAACCACCGCTCAAAATGTGTACATCAATCTTATGAGATACGAAGGAAGTTACAAAACAGAGTTCCAGTCATGCAGCATGACCCTATGATCGAATTTTCGTACATCATATTGTATTATGCCACATTGTTTTGCAATGTATGCACTTCGAGTGCAAGGAAATTGCAAACTACCAATTTCATGAAAAAAATAAATAAAAACTCGTTCTAAATAATATTTTGCGATTCAAAAAAGATTTAGGATTTTTAGCTTTTTGCAGTAGGTATTTAATAATTTTTTCAGCAAATATTAATGAAATTTAAGTACATTTTTCAGCATCTCATTTAAACATTTACCAGATCTGTCACTTATGATAATTTCGAATTTTTCAAGTACATTCAACATACCTCCCTTTGGACAACAATGAATAAATTCTACAAACTGTCTGTCAAATCAAAATTGTAATCATGATTGGATTCCTGAAGATGTTTTGCAAATGTAGACCTACCCTTATTTTCCCTGAAATCCTCCTGATGCTCTTCTATTCTTTACCTTAATTTCCTACCAGTCTGACCTCAATATTCGTAGCCGCAAGAAAATTTTAGTTTATAAACCCCACTTTTATCCTGAACATTACTTTTGTCTTTAACGGAACCTAGTGATGCTCCAAGACTATGTCTCCCTTCACCTGTGACTATAAAAGCTGTGTCTTTTCAAATGTGTTCGAAATCGATTTAACATTGTAACTATTTATTTTTCGTGGAAATATACAAAGTTTTTTCGCTAACTTCCGTTTCTCAAAGATCTTGGAACAAATAGGTCTATAGCTGTGAGGATCATTGGTGGGTTTGCCAGGTTTCTTAATCATTATGATGATCGCATGTTTCCATTTTTGTGGAAAGTACCCTAGTCGTAGGCAGACGTTGTAAATCTGTTCACAAACTGAGAGATTGAGGTTTCTTAGTACCTAAACACAAACTGAAATCTTGACAGTAAGTATAAATTAATAAAAGTATCAATGAAATGATCCCAACAATGACATCCCAACAATGATAAACTAAATATAATTACCTTGGGTACACACATGTCGTAGTCAACATCGGTTTTGTGTTTTTTGTGTTTGTGATGACGACGGCAGTAAACAATCCCGAGAATTCCGAAAGTCACCAATAAAATGTTCATCTGACCCAGAGGCTAAAACAAATGAAATAATGGAAATTAATTTCATTATCAGAATCAATTTAAATAGGACTGAATATTTTCCTCAGTTAGTAGACAAAGTCGTGAATATTAGCTGTATAACAGTTTATTCATTATTTATGCAATTATTATTTATTTAACTCACTTAAGTTATAGCATAGTATAGATATATGTACCTAGTATATATCCGAAGGAACGGATGCTTCAACTACGAGAGGCTGGACGAGAAATTGAATCTTCTAGTCACTTAGAGAAGAATTTGCCGCTTTTTCAGATCACAATGTCTCCCAATTAGAAATGTGTATGGAACAATACTTTACTGCTACCACCTACGTACAAATACATCCATAAGGGAAGCTATAAATACGTGATGAGCCAAACAATGAAAGCGGTGAAGATGAAAGTGTATAGCAAACGCGTATTAAATCGGCAGTAATAAATATTCACATCGGGCCCGATTTCATGTACAAGTTGTCAAAAATGAGTGTGCAAGTAATGCATAGTGTGCACCTGTAATGCATAGTGAAAATTAAAGTGTACAGGCGAATTTGGACAAGTTACAAGTGTTTCCCCATACATTTTGTACAAGTCACTGTTTTGCAGTTGTAAAAAATCACCGATTTTTAACCTACGTCCGTTCACCTGTAAACTTGTTATTTTCCAGCATTGTGAGTTGACAATTTTTCGGTGTTTAATATGTGGGAATCATCTTCTGCTGAAGAATACAGATAAGAAAGAAGCATTCAGCGTAGAAGACGCCAACGATTTTTTCGGACATGAATAAAGGCTTTTTTCGTGGGTATTTTCGAGTTTAACGAGAGATTCAGGATGTCTTACAAGACCCCTGAAAGATTCAAATGCTGTGTGACACTGTGCGATTTTTCCTGATCGAGTATTTAGGATCTCCCCATCATTGAAGAACAAAGTGAAGTGTGAAGATCATCTCGAAGTTACAGATGACATTCCTAACCCAGCAGCATTATGACTTGATGAACTGGTTAATCATTTCCACTGAATGAAGAGGAAAAATCTGTTTATGCCAGCCATCAGAATAAGTTGAAATCAAATTCACACTTTCTCCATTTTCAGTTAACAATTGTCCCACATGAAGATCATGTCGAAGTTACAGATGACATTCCTAACCCAGCAGCATTAGGACTTGATGAACTGATTAATCATGAATGAAGGAGAAAAATCCGTTTATGCCAGCCATCAGAATAAGTTGAAATCATATACACACTTTCTCCACTTTTCAGTTAATAATTTGTCTGTCTGCTAATCATAACATCTTGTCATGTACGATAAACATCCTATCGTGTACTTAACACCGTTTTTATATTATGATTCGCTGACAAAACTTTTATTTTGGCATCCCGCTTGACGTTGTTCATTTCGTTTGTCCCCACACGCCATTTTTCTTTTCTGCTACACTTGTATAATAATAATAAATCTTTATTACGGAAATACATCCAGTTTATAAACGTAAGTATATAACAGTTTCTGAAAAATATTTTTAAATTGGTGAATAAGATTATACAATACTAGCCGCTCCGGCTCGCTACGCTCGCCTCCACGTCCAGCCGGGGGGCAAGCCCCCCGGACCCCCCATTCAATTGCTCGCTTCGCTCGCAAAGTGTGGCATGTAGGGAATATTGCTCGCTTCGCTCGCAAAGTGTGGCATGTAGGGAATGTTGCTCGCTTCGCTCGCAAACGATTGATCCCTAAGGGTAGGTTTAACTTCTGTAAGGGATGCTGCTCGCTTCGCTCGCTTGAGGAAGTTATACTGCCCACCCAACTTGGCAGACGTTTTTTTCTGTTGGAAATTCTTACAAACAAATTAAATCTTATGAAACTACGTGGAACCACAAAAAGTTTATTGCGGGATGTTGCTCGCTTCGCTCGCAAGGTATTGCTGTATATTTGTAGGAAAAAATCCGAATTTATTCTGTTGACATGGCTCTCGCTTCGCTCGCAAGGTATACCTGTATACCCTTCAAGACGTAAGTGCGTGTACCTGCTCGCAACCCGTTTTCGTCAGGTGCAAGCCCCGCCTCATCGAACCCCTGACTTCGTAGAGCCTTCTCGCGAACACGGCAAAATTAATTTCTGATGTTAAACGCTTCTTCTCGCTTCCGCTCGCGATTTGACTGACTTAACGTCACTTTTTTCGATATCCGATTTCGGATTCAGATTCGGCGGACCCAAAGCTGTATTTCGCCCGCGAAAACCGTTCCGAAAAACGTACCTTTATGGGGTATATTTTAATCGGAAAAAACCAAGTTTTTCGGCGGACTTTTCGAGAAAACGGGTCCGTACTCTCGCATTTTTTTGACGCATTTCCCGATACTTTTTTCGCGATCCGATCGCGCCGTCGTCTTCCTCGTAGGAAAACCTACAAAACCCGTATTTTTCCGGAATTGTCAACGGCCGTTTAGAGGGGTAGGGGAACCGGGGAAGTCCAAAAAGCGCACATTAATTCTTACTTCGACCCCCCTCCCGCCCTACGGCCCATGGTTCGGGTGGGATTAAACAATTTTAAATTCGCTCGCTCCCACTTTTGGAAAATCTCAAGAAGATCCCCCCACTCGTACACTCCCCCCACTCAGCCGTTTGGCCGTGCATAGACACGACAGACAAACAAACAAACAGACAAACGGAGTTTCATTCTTATAAATAGTATAGATAGTATATTTAGGCTAACATCCGAGTGATTGTCTAAAGGAAAAAATGTAATTTATTCAAAGGAAAATGATAAACAATATCAAATTCAAGAGTATTACGGAGGGATATTAAAAGAGAATAATAAACAATATGAAGTTCATGAACAATACGGATGGATTTTGGTACTTATTAGAGAGGTACAAGAAAAAAAATGGTCAAGGTTATATGATGAAGTTACTATAAAGTGGGGTGACTTGGAAACTTGGGGTGACTTGGATCAGTTGGGCGAAATTTTGTTGTTGGTGTGTTGGCAGTCCTGAATTAATATTTATCAGCTGTTTGAGGTCGGGTTCTCTTTGTCTGTTTCTTGGCTATTTTGTGGCATGAAGTTGGGCTCATAAAAGTAGGTATATCTAGGATTTTTTAAATTATGAATGTTGTATCGTAATATCCGCACTTTTGAAGTACAACAAACGTAGGTTCGTTTGTTACTAAACGTCAGTCCGAGGGTGACGAGACTCTCAGGGTAGATTAGTGTGGATACATACTTTCAAAAGCCGAAGCCATCACCCCCCATTCGTGCATGGTTGTTTTTTCATAATTTTGTAAACAAAAAACTCCATATGTCGGGGTGACTTGGAAACCCCAATCCAAGTTACCCCAACATTCTGATTCATTATTTTTCAGCCATATAGTGCATCTTGTGTAGTCTTAGGTTACTAATTGGTTAAAAAAAAATGTTTTCAGGCATTATGAGGACATACTAAAAGAAATGGGGGGGGGGGGGAGTATATGGATTATGACTAAGCAACACTTCAAAAGGGAGTTCCTGATTTAAAAAAAAAAAAAAAAAAAAAAAAAAAAAAAAAAAAAAAAAAAAAAAAAAAAAAAAAAACAAGAACATGAAGCTAAGACATGAAAGTATATTGTATGGGATAGCTGTATCCACATTATCACGCAAAGAGGGTAATTTGAACCCCAAAAAACATGGGGGCCAATGTATTTTATCAATAAAAGAAGAGAATTACATCTGAAAAAATTTGGATATCGCATGTGAGTGGGGTTTTCCATTAACATCTATGCACGTCAGAGGGGTTGTGCAGTAACATTTGAATGTGAAAGGTGTTAAAGTACGTGAATTTAAAGAAGCCTGAATTTTTTTTTATCCAGCTTCTGTGATAATTGATGGTTTTTGTGATTTTATAATAAAATACTTTTTTTTAATGGAGTTTCTGTTACAACCTTTTTAAAAAATCATAACAGAGTTCCAAGACGCCCCTGGAGTGTGTACAAATGAAAACTGAGGCGTTTAGAATGGGGTTTCCAAGTCACCCCACCCACGGGGTGACTTGGAAATTAGCACTTTAAAAAAAATTAAAAATACAAAGAGTGCAAATAAAACAATTTCAAAAGGTGGGTTCTGTAGAAGAAGTAGTGTAACATGTTTCAAAACAAAAGTTATCACTTTATTGTTGATTTTTGACATGTTTACAAATTGTTGAAGTTCGAAGTTGTACCAAGTCACCCCACTTTACTGACTAAACAACTAGTATCTAGTTGTGATTTGAAGGTGGAAAGATTGGGACCAAAAAAATCTATCGAAGGATAATTGTTTGCATGAGGCAATTGTCTGTTGATAGGGGAAAATTTCCCATAATTTGTTTTGTGGAACTCTGGAGTAAATGGTCTTACGTTGCGGGTTATTTTGGAGGGTGCATGAAAGTTTATGGAAGATAATAAATCAGGAGTGTCGACAAGGTTATTGATGAGTTTGTATAAAAAGACTAAATCAATTTTTATACGTCGTCCGTCTAAGGATCCTATTTTCAAGGACGTTGAGGGTTCCTCATACTTGATATCAGCAACAGGAATTTGTTTTTTAAAAGCTAATAATCTCAAAAATGTTCGTTGTACTTTCTCTAGTCTGTCTATGTAGGTTATGTAATAGGGGTCCCAATTCAAGGCTCCATACTCTAAGCCAGATCGCACAAAGGCACAGTATAATACTTTGAGAGTGTCAACAGAGAAGTGCTTAGAGTTTCTGCTTATGAAACCCAACATTTTATTGGCTTTAGAAATAATTATTTCAAGGTGTACGGAGAAAGTAAATGATGCAGACAGAGTGATACCAAGATCCTTTGTTGACTCGACCGAAGCAAGTATGGAGCCATTAAGTGAATAGAAAAAGTTTACAGGTGAGTTGGAGTGAGTAATTCTAAGGATATTGCATTTGTCTAAATTAAGGCCAAGATTATTATTACAGGTCCATTGATACAGTGACTCAAGATCATCTTGAAGAAGAAAACAGTCGTTAATATTTTTAACAATTAAATTTTCGCATCGTCAGCAAATAATAACACGTTGGAATTGTGGATAGAGGAAGGTAGGTCATTTATAAAAAGGTTAAACAGTAGTGGAGCTAAATGTGACCCTCGGGGCACCCCTGAAGTCACATTTATTGGGCTAGAGACTGAGTTAAGAATTTTCACACACTGAATACGATTCGAAAGGTACGATTCAAACCAACCATGTAATTTACCAGTAATACCATGAAGCAACAGTTTATTTAGCAGTAGACTTATGTTTACTCGGTCAAACGGCTTCTACTGCAACCAGTGGCGTAGCTGAGTTATTTCTCATGGAGGGGCAACAGTCGAGGATTTCATTTTATTTTATAGTTTCGCTATTAATTTTTAGTGCATGTTGCTGAGTATACGAAGACTCTTAATATACTGTCAAACGTTCGTATAAAAGTAGGTAGGTGCTCAATGGCTTTTTGTAATGATCTGAAATCACAGACGCTTTCATATTCATAAACCTGCCTATGGATTATCAAAGCATAAATACTACTTAGAAAAAATATTATCCAAATAACTAATCAGAACGTGAAAAATTACGATAAATACGAATAGGTACCTACCAATGAATTGAGGAGCACTAGGTTTATTATACTATTATTCTAGATTTACTGCATGCAAATTCATAAACCTATGTGGACTTGCTGTCTTACATACAGGTTTATCCTCAATTGTTACTTCCGTATGAAAATAACTTTTTCTGGACAATATCATACAATTGTTTTATATAAGTAGGTACCTACCTATGAGAAATTAAATACAGGGCATGAAACCGAGATCAAGAAACACAAAAAAATTTAAACAAACTCAAACCTGCAATATGCTAGGTTAGAATAGAAATGCTATTAAACTATTTCAATCACCACTGCAGGCTTCTATTTATTGTATTCTTGCTTCATTTTAACTGGGATTTTATTCGTAAATGAATGGGTATAATACAACGAGAAACTGTTTTGAAACGAACAACCAAGCTTGATCAAGGAGGCAGTGAAAAGTAGGGGAAGTTCGTTGGGGTATTGGTGGATACTGAACAATGGATATTTTTCTAGGGAAAAATCGCATATGGGCTTGCCCCAGAAGGTAGTGGGGAACGACTTGATTTCAGTTTGTAGTATCCACATTTCCGTTTCGTTGACTAGGTGATTTTACTCCTCTCCGAGGGGCTGTATAATATCCACGCTATTTTGCCCCTACAGAAACTAACCTAATAAAAATTTCTTCATTTCTAAGAGCGTCTCAAGTCACTAGGCAACCGGAATCATAGGTATAATAATAGTAGTTGTGTTTTACTGATTACATTCTTT
Source organism: Adelphocoris suturalis (assembly GCA_030762985.1). Lineage (NCBI taxonomy): Eukaryota > Metazoa > Arthropoda > Insecta > Hemiptera > Miridae > Adelphocoris > Adelphocoris suturalis. The sequence goes on from CM061049.1 coordinate 22,918,702, forward strand.
AATTGAAGGTATTAGGTACTGAAGTTAGAAGCGTAAAATTATTAATTTGATTGTATCCATACAACAAAATTCTGCATCCTCTACATTTTATGGAGGGGCTCTGCCCACCCTGCCCCTCCTCAAACTACGCCACTGACTGCAACTTTCCTTCACTTGTACTCTTTGTTTTGGTGAAACACTTGTTCTAGTTTACCGTGCATTACAAGTACCTGTACTTGTTAACTTGTAGGTACACTTATTGTGACACAAATTTTGCATCACGGAAATTGTTGGTTGACCTCCCAGAGCAAAGACACATCCATGTCAAAATGTTGTACTTTTGAACCTATGCAAGTGTTATTAACGTGTTGTGACTTTCCGTTGAAAAAAAAAAAAATTAGTTCAACACTTTTATTCCTCGTGGAAAAGAAAAAGTGATTACATCTGCCCTGCACTACAAGAATATTACTTTCGCAAAACAAAACTGTTGAAAAATGTCATTATAACAACATAAAAAGTTGACATACGGCGGAAAACTTCTAGTGAAAAATAGGTTGGTTGACTTGTGATGTAGTAGTTGCCATTTACCACGTCATGGAAGAAACCACGTCACCTTGGAAGAAACTCGAACCTACTATAGGCGTGACGTCACGAGAATATGGGCTATAGGCTGGAAATATGAGTCTACAACGGCCAATATTCTTTCAGTCGCACAGCCGAAACCTAAATGTGAATATTTATTACTGCAGATTTAAAAACGTGTTTTGCTACACTCTTTCATCTCCACCGCTTTTATTGTTAGGCTCATCACGTATTTATAGCGCTTCTCCTATTGATTCGTACATTTTCGTTAATAGGGCGTTTTCTCAGAATCGGAAACAACTGAAAATCACTAGGTGGTAGCAGTTAAGTATAGTAGGTAGGCACCTACCAAACGCATTTTAATTGGGAGACATCATGATCTGGAAAAAGCGGCCAATTCTTTTCTAGGTGACTAGAAGATTCAATTTCTCGTCCAGCCTCTCGTAGTTGGAGCATCCGTTCCTTCCTATAAACTAGTTAGCCGTCTCAAGTGAGTTGCTCTAAATGAAGTATATTCTACAGAGTCATATTGGACGAATAATTACCATCCATTCATTGTAATTTTTGCCCAACATTGCGTTTTATAGAAAGACTGTACCTACCTCCTATATGCCATTCGTCGATAACACCAAAAAGAAAAGAACCTCCGCCTTGAGCCTTCGGCTAAAATGCTAAAACATGGAACATGCTTTCTTCCCGCTAATTCGTAAATGTAAATAAATTCAAATCTACGACATAAATGTTTTACTAATCGAAATTAGAACATTAGGTAATTCTAAGTAGGTAATTTTATGTCATGGTGCGCGTCTACAATTACTATAACCAAGATTAACTTCTCAACCAAAGACAGCATAACAAGCGGCATTGTTTACTATAGGTATCCATTTATAACATAAATAAACATAAAACTACGACATGAATAAAAGAAATGCGTGATAAATCGAGAGCTTTACAAAGAGTGGAGAACTATTTTTGCCCGATGAAAACTAAGGAAGTTTCATTTCCCCTGCAACGGCTTGGTTGTAAGTGAAAATCAAAAGAAAATTAATGGTTTAATATAATTATTGGTCTTGAGTTACCCCTAGCAAGTTTCTTCGATATTCACCACTATGAATTATTACAACAAATCTCCAGGACTATGTCAAAATTTATTCCTTGATGGGAAAAACAAAAGATCATGGATATGTCTAGTACCTACTGCTTACCAGTTGGTACCTACTACTCAATTGTATACCAACCATGTAGTGCCTTCTTTTCACAAGATTTTTCCATTATGGTTAAAAACAATATTAGTTTTTAACTTAGAGTAATAAATCAGCATTCCTTGACACTACCATGGCTTAGAGGTCATGAGATGTTGTGATAAAATGAGAGCATTCCAAAAAGTGGCGAACGATTTTCCTACTATGAAAACTATGGGAGTTACTCTTCCCTAGTAACGCCTTGGTTGTACGTGAAAATCAATAGAAAATGTGCCGGTTGGGAAAAAAGTGTCGCGAAAAATTCCTTGACCCCCAGCCATAAGACATATCCATGTCAAAATGTCAAAAATCGAAGTTGGTTTTTACCGCGAATGTAGTTTCCAGTTCTTTTAAATCAGGGGTATATCTCAGCTTCGTCCATATTTACAGAGGTTTTGACAGTATATAATTTACGCATAAATTGAGGGCTTTTCAACGAGTGGCGAACGATTTTCGTGGGATGAAAACTAACGGCGATACATTTCCCTAGAAACGGGTCGGTTGTAAGTGAAAATCATTACAAAATCCAGCGCTACTTTCGTTTCACGGTTTCGTCACGTTTTTGCCCAGTTAGGTGATGGCAAAAGCATGTTCCCACAGACACACTGGGGTTTTCCAGTTATGCAGCATGACCTTATGAGCGAATTTTCGTAAGTTATCGTGTAATATAATGTTATATTGTATAGAAATTTGAGATTTATGAGTACAAGGAAATTGTTAACTATTAATTTTATGGAAAAAACGCATGTTTCTAAATAACTATCACCTATTCAAATGGAGGTTTTGAAATTTTACCTATTTTGTGGTTTTATCGTTTTTTAACAAATTTTAATGAATTTTTCAGTATAATTTTGTACATAAATATTTATCTGTTCTATTTTATAGTTAATAAACTTTATCTGAACATTATTCTGCCAAAAATATAAATTTAACAATTTTTAGCCGTTTTCAGCCGTTTTTAGTGATTTTTAGCGAATTTTTGAAGAAAAAGCTATTGCTCTCGCCTCAAAATTTGTAGGATGTGAATTTTTGAAAAAATTTATGCAGAAATCCGTTTCAGGCTATTCTGAATCATATTCTGAAGTTTACCGCATTTTTTTATGTATGTATGTATATATGTATATATGTATGTATATATGCTGGGGTAGGGTAACTGGGTTGCTGGGAAAGGGTAACTGTTGGTGTTTTTATCTCTTCGGAGCTCCTTCATATCCCTACCCAAGTCAAGGTCATACGCCCCTGTCGTGCAACCCGGGCACCCTCTGATTTACCAGAAGGTGGCAGAATGACCCTCTGGCGCTTAGGGGGGAGGCTCATGTCAATGGGTCTCCCGACCCTTATCAACCGTCTCCCCCGTTATGGAATACAACAGAATAGAGCCTCATAACCCCCGCCCGTCCATTGGCCAGCGGGGTTCTAACGGAGGCGCTCGGGGGCGCCCCAGGCAGGGGCGTCGGTCTTCCTCTCCCTCTTCTTCGTCCTCTTCTTCCTATCCTTCTTCCTCTTCCAATGCCCCTGGAGATGTCCACAAGTGTGCCAACTGTGAGAGAGCCTTCAGTTCCAAGCTTGGCCTCAGCGCCCACGTCTGGCAGAAGCATCTTATACAGGCCAACACTGCAATTGATATAGAGCGAGAGCGGCCTAGGTATGCTTCTGAGGATTTGCGGCGAATGGCAGCAGAGGAGGCAGAAGGTGTGCGTTATGGAGTACGAAACATTAATGTATTTCTTCAAGAACGTTTTCCCATGCGCACACTCTCTGCCATCCAATCTCTTTGCCTGAGGCCCCACTGTAAGCAGCTTGTCCAGGATGCAATCCTGGCAAATAGCAGTGGGGCCTCCCCCGCATCTCCGACAGGCGTGGGACAACAGCCCGCCATTCAGCAATCCTCCCCCGGGACCTCCGGTCTTCTCGAGGATTTGAAGACAGAAGTGTTGAGGCTCGGGGAGCAGGTAGGCCGTATTGATGGTTATGAGAGTGCCTACCTGCAGGAACTGGCGAGGCGGGCTGTTGAGAGGCCTGTTGGCTTGGAAGACGAGGTCGCGGCCTATGTACAGAGGATCTTCCCACAGGTTGGGGATGCGACCGTGGCGGGGCATCAGGGAGGACTTCCTCCTGTGTCGGTGCCCCGTGGAGGTCGCAAAGCAGCTAAGCAAGCAAGGAGGCAGGAATACCAGCGGGTCCAGAGGTTGTGGAGGAAGCATCCGGCTCGTGTAGCTACGGAGGTACTGGAGGGAGCTGGGGATGAACAAGGTTTACCCCCACTCCAGGAGTTTGTGGAATTTTGGGAGCCACTTTTGAGTGCTCCCAGCCACAACCCTGGTGTGCCGGTGGTACCCCCAGCATCCACCAGGGATTCCTTACGTGGCATTATGTGCACGCCGGTGCTTCACGACGAGGCACATAAGTGCTGGGTCAAAAACTACACGTCTGCTGGACCTGATGGTATTTCTGCTTGACGCTCGAATAAAGCCCCCAAAAATGTCAAGCTGCTCGTCCTCAACCTATTACTTCTATCGGGAAGACCCCCAAAAGCGTTGACCCGCGCCCAAACCATCTTCATCCCAAAGAAAGGAGGAAGTGGGCCTGGAGGCTACCAACCGATTTCTATATCGTCGGTAGTTTTCTGCCACTTTCAAAATATTCTGACATCTCACTTTCAAGTGGGTGGTGTCATAGGTGACGTCCAGAGAGCATTTCGACCAGCGGATGGCACAGCGGAGAACCTAACAATTCTGCAATCTGTCATTTTGCTAGCCCGCATCAAGAAACGGCAGCTCCATCTTGCCGCTCTGGACGTTGCAATGGCCTTTGACACTGTAAGCCATTTCGCCCTGACCGATTGCCTTCGTGGTATTGGGGCCCCTGCTCTCTAATTGAGTATGTTGCCTGTCTGTACCACGAAGGCGTGACGGTCCTCGAGGCAGGAGGCGAGATGTCAGGGGATGTTGTCATTGGGCGCGGGGTACGCCAGGGGGATCCTCTGTCGCCACTCCTCTTCAACCTGGTCGTGGATACAGCCTGCCAGATGAAATAGGGTTCGATCTCGCCCCTGGGGTGCGAGTAGGTGCATTGCCATGATGAAGATAGGCCTTTGTTAGCCAGGTGTGAGTGGTCTTCGCCCCTTGGTCCCGGTGCGGTGAGTAGGTGCATTGGCTACAGATGGATACAGATTCTCATTTTTCACCCCGACAGGCACGGCAAAGGGTGTCAACTGTCCCGCGACTACTCCTCGAACACCTCACCGAGGTGGCTAGTGTAGCCACCCGGACGGCGTGAACCTTGGGGAATGGCGATAGTCGCGGGCCCCAATGCCCTCTGAAGCCCATTCCACCCACTGGGTAAGTAGGGGGAAAAAGTATGTTCTGGCACAGGGGCCAACACGGGGCAGAATACTAACCCGCAAAACAGATAAATTAAATGATTTCAATACAATTCGCGTCGTTTAACGTAAGAAAAATATAAAATAATTTGTATTGCGATGACCGAGCCTCGAACCATCTAACTTCCGAATATGAGCGGAGCACTCTTCCACTGGACTATACCAGCAGTTATCAATCATCTAATATGGGTGATATAGTAGACGGATGTGCTCCATTGAATTTTATGTATTTATGTAAAAGTTAGCAATAGAACGGTAAAATAAAGGTATTTGTTGTTTACTTATACTCAAATTGGATTAAGAACTGAAAATGCGTATTATTATTTCATTTTAAAGCTTTTCGAAAAATCTGATCTACACAGTTTCTACATTGGTCCTAAGTGGATTTCTCTTGTTTATCTTCTATTCTTCATAAAACTGTACACTAGCTCACAGAAATCTTTCTCTTTCCATTCGACACCCAATTAATTAGTCATGAACTAACTATTAGTGAAGTTTGTCTTATAGATGTATGTTGTATGCATCACTTCAAAATTCATAAAATTTGAAAAAATTGTCACTGTTATGCTTTAGAAGAATTTTCTTTTACTGAACGAGTTAGACATACCAAATGTGTATTGATTTTAATAAATACGTTGAAAGTGATAGGACTAGTGACATCAAACTTTTTTCAAGGGGCATTGTGTCATGCACCCTTAGGAACGTATAAATATTAACAATTTTTCTTTATTCTCTTTCTTTGTTACTTAATCAGTGAGTCACAATGTTATATAGATGTAGTTTGTGCCTTTCTTAGTCAAAAGCTCCATCACCACATCAAGGTGAAGGCACTTTGATGGAGTCCTACATACTAAACATTCATACTGCTTGGGGGGTCTTTACGACCACGCTAGAGGCCCATTCATAAAATACGTAGGTATACTCTAAAACGAAGCAATCATCGGTTAATTTCGTTACCTTTGAATGCAACCGCTAGAGACCCTTTCATACAATACCCACACACTAAAACGAGGCAATCATCGGTAAATTTCGTTACCTTTGAATGCAACTGCTAGAGACCCTTTCATACAATACCCACACTCTAAAACGAGGCAATCGTCGGTAAATTTCGTTACCTTTGAATGCACATAACAGGTTAGTTTTGGTTAGTACCAAAGTTTAAAATAATGCATTTCATTACAATTTTACTTTTATCGATGCTTATTCCAAGTACCCATGAGCAACTGTTGATACCCCATCCTCCAAAATTTTTCTTTTAGTATCAAATGGGGACAAAGCAACTTTGTTAACTTGCACCGTGGAAACTTCATGTTTTTTGGATTGGATAACAACCATTTGATTTCTAACTATATTTTTCGAAAACAAGGAGTTGTAATAATCTTCGAATCTTATTTCATTTTCAACGACATTCTTACTAATACCCTTGATTTTCTTTATCTCTCGCCCACTATTTGTTAAAATCTCATACATTTTGGCTCTCAAAGCTATAAACTCAGAAATTATTTCCCCATTCATTTCATCTTTGAATTTACCAAGAACTTTTTTGTTTTTAACAGAAAAGCATGGATGTTCTTGGGGATAATCTGATGTATCCATGTAGTCCATCATGTTTAGAATATCAAGCTGTAGATCGTCTGTTTTCATTGCATATATAAAACTATCCGTATCCATATAACACAGTTTCAACTTTTCAAGCCCGAATTTTGGTAGCATGACATCATAGTGGTACTCGTACATCGTAGTCTTTGAAATATCCAGTATACTCATACCTATGTATATAGGCTTATTGAACAAAATCGATTTTTTAGACATGTGTACCGCCGCTAGATTTTCGCTGTATATCGTTCGATCTAGAAACTCAGGTTTAGCAATAAGTTTTTCCAACTTTTTAGTATCTGAGACAAGATGTATGGTAAGTCTGTTCCTAATGTTTTCCATTGTTTTTCCAAAAATGGCATTATTCATCAATTTGAATAGATCTTTTTCAAAATTGTTTTTAGCGGTTTTTCTCAATTCAGTGTTCAGGGATATGTAAGGTTGCAACCACCGTGATTGTTTGAATTTTAACACACGATGGATTTTGGTGACTTTTAAGCCGTGAGCCACGGCTTGTTTGAGTGCCATATAATGCACCACATAGCGTTCACGATTTCCTAGATGGGGTGTTAATTTTGTGGTTGTATCACCGGGAGGTACGATATTTTCTGCGAGGAAGGGAAGATCGTTATGTGATTTGTGTAGGTTTTTTGGATAATTGATATCAACTTCCATGATATATCCGAACTGGTCATCTTCATTCAAGCTTAATATATCGATGTCTTCTTCGTACCATTTGAATCCACCGTAGGGTAGGGGTTTCGACATGGCGAATCCATAAAGATTGTTACAGTCCTGATAAGTAATGAAAGTGGATTCTTCTGTTTGGTTATAATCTTTTATGAATTTATTATTAGCTTTAAAATATCGGTGAGAAGCTTGACAAATTCCGCCTCTTATCCCTCTTTCAATCATTAAAATCTGATCGTAATCAGTTAAAAGATCCAATTTAATTCCAGTATATTTCAACATGGCATCCCAAGACAATCCAGGTAACGTGAAGTAATGGGCAGGGTCCAGTTTATGGCTTTTATTTATTGTATCTCTGAAATTTTCAAATACATCTGCTAGGAGGAGAACATCTGTCTTGAGGTAATGATCAGAATATTGTCCAAGTGAATTACATTTGAAGTGATTCCATACTGCTTTCGCATGTTGATAATCCTCATCCGTAATACCACGTTTCTGCAATCTGCTGTAGAAAGCATCTTTGGGAGGTAAAGTGGATTCTTCTAGTTTTTCCCAAGACGAGACGTACTCATACGGGAACACTCCTTTTCGCTTCATTAGAGCTAGATCGTCCAGCGAATGAAACTTTGTTGTCTCTTTAAATTCGGGAACATTTTTCGCCAATGTGTTCAGACTAGCTGACATAAACCTGAAGGTGTCAATGTATCGAATTTTGTACCCTCCTTTTACTTTTTTTGTGAACGATATATACTTTTCTTCGGAGTTAGGAATAACCTCAATTTCCCGATCGTCGTATCCAAGCTCCTTCACGATGAAATGTGAGTCGTACCCTGACAGATTATGTATTAGGACTGGAATAAATGTGGGGTTCCTACATCTCAGATTACAGCTATTGTGCGCTGGACCCCTGTATTTACCAGTAATGTGACAATGATCACACACCTTTCCGTCACTTTCAGTAAACTGTAAGTCGCATAAGTAACAGTGTTTTGCTGATCTGTAGATCGCCACTTCTCCTTCCGACAGGGGAGTCATTGGAGTATTTACCGAATATGCCATCGAAATCGTCTCTGCTATACTTTTAATTTGCTGAACAAAATGAGAAACCGCATCTTTACCCCTGTACACAATTGGCTCTGATGGAATTTCCAACTTTACATCCGCAACTTCGTCAGAATTCTTCACATAGAGACAATAACTCATTGGTACATGCTTCTGAATTGTTTTGGTACAAGATTCTGTTGAATTTTCTGCTACCGGTTCCAGTATAGCTTCAAAATCAGCATATACAACGTAAGGAACTTTCAACATTCTCTCACAATGTTCAAACTCCACGTACGGTTTTTTTGTAGGCATGTCTACACGAATTACCTTATTATCAACGCAGTATTTATGGTGTTCAGCTAATTTTTCCTCTTTTGGTTTACCGTGCTGATCATCAAATTTGGTAAAACACCTTTTGCAGATAACTATTGATCCACAATGTTTTGTTAACTGTGTCACGACCAATTTTTCAAAATTCTTGACATATACGTAATGGTGAACACCCGATTCATTGCTTATAAGAAGGAGATCGCGGTGATCGGGTAATTCCTTTTTGGTCACTTTAAGGGGGTATATTTTGTAATTGTCATCCAATCCATAAACGTTAATAGAAATGTTGTTGGCATTCTCAAATTTTTTAATCTGCTTTAGAGGCGTAGGAAAATCTATGCAAGAAAAATCGTAAGGATGATCCAGGTCGACATATTTACTTGCACGTTGTGCATCCTTGGTAATAAACTTGGCTAGAATTGAATATTTAAAACAAAAATTATCGTAATTCCGCACATTGATACAAGCTCGTTTATTTTCGATTTGCGGAGGGAGTCGGATGTAAGTGCTTCCCTTTAGAGGAACATTTTTATTAATCCTCAAACGTAACCCTTCAATACGATCCAAAGACCATCCGCTTTTTTTCAATTGAACCTCCTCCATTTCATTTTTCAATGTCTCATTAAATTTCGCAACAACGTCATCAAGATTGGTATCCAGTTGTATTGTTCTGTTTCTTGTTTTGAAAGCTTTATCTTGTAACTCACCAGCCATATTTTTAAATGTACATTCCACGAGTACATTAACTTTGATAGAAGTAAATTCTCGTAATGCTTCTCTGATTTTATGCTTTATAACATCTTCTACTTTTGAAAGGAAAGATGGTAAATCTACTGGTGAGTCATTTCTTATAAACCACGATTGTAATCGATTTTTAAATGCCGTTTCATAGCCATACGCTACACCATGACCAATTTTTTCTAGCATTGCTTGCTTCCTTGGTTCCCACAGCTTAAATTTTTTGAGTGGAGGTTCATCTCCGCACTTATCTTCATGTCTTTCAACATTTGCTCGTTGTCGAAGTAGAAACTCTTTACCACATCGCTTACACTTTAAATTGCCACGACAATGCTGAATATACCTCGAAGAGGAGCTGGTTGGATTCATTTCCGAATACTTTCCACAATCACTATTCATTTTTACCAGAGAGATGTTTACTTGTTGACGCTCAATGAACTAATATATTATGATCTAATGAACTCAATGAACTAATATATTATGATCTAATGAACTCAATGAACTAATATATAATGATATTTTCTCAATCACACAGACTTTATATAGACGAGGGAGACAACAGAGATGGAAGTTCACTAGTTGGTGCTCGATGAGCTACTGATTTTTTTCTCAACAGTACAGCCTTTATATAGATGAGGGGACAATATAGAGAGATGTTCACTTGTTTATGATCGATGAACTAATAATTTTGTTCTCAATCGCAAAGCCTTTATATAGATGAGGGACAACAGAGAGATGTTCACTAGTTGGTGCTCGATGAGCTACTGATTTTTTTCTCAACAGTACAGCCTTTATATAGATGAGGGGACAATATAGAGAGATGTTCACTTGTTGATGTCGATGAACTAATGATTTTTTCTCAATCACACAGCCTTTATATAGACAAGGAGACGACATCAGAGAGAGATGTTCACTTCTTGGTGCTCGATGATCTGCATATCTATATTTCTGAACTTCGAAGATCTTGATTTTTGATTTTTTGGTGGATGGGTTGTGAAATGTTCAAGTTTCAACCTAGATATCGCTTACTGTAGCGATTGGATTTCAAACTATGGGGATGGTAAGTATTGTACATAGAATTGAACCATGTTTGGATTACCTAGTTGTGATTATGGACTACAACCTAATAATAATAGATTGACGACACGAAGAAGGAGTATACATGTTCTTTACATTAATGATGTGAGAGATCTAGCGCTTTGTGTGAATTCAATCTAGAGGAATGATGGATTAGATGTGAAATAATGGAAAGGGAACGTATATGTGTGTTTATTCATTTATTTTATTTATTGCAATTATGGGCAAGCCGAATTACAGATTGTACAGAATACAGAATATACCTATATAATAAAAATCAGAAACAAGAACATAACACAGTACTAATCACAAGGAGCAAATCGTAGGAAAAAATAGTAATTAAAGGGAAGTAAATATATGATTTCTGAAACGGGACAGCGGACTCGTGAAGAAATCCAACTCGGAATAATTTTCTAACAATAAGTTGATATTGCGGGGTGTTAATGATAGTACGTAGATTTTTAATGGCAATGGCGGGTTGACCTGTAGGCAGCTATGGAATGTATCTGGGTTACCGAATCGTAGAAGTAGGTACCTAATGAAGGCTTAAACGATTAGTATGAGAGAGTCAATAGAAGTATTATAGTAGAATGTACCGATATTAGGGTCTGTGATAGTGATTTGTTTGATGAATATTGATAATCTGAGTAATATATATGGTATGTAGAGATAACTGATAGACGTATAGAAGAATTAAGTGTGATTTAGTTTCAAATAATTGAGGAGTAGGTATGAGGCAGAGAAATTTTTATCTGAAGTCGGGAAAAAACTACATTTTTAAAGGAAATGCTTTATTTTTCTCGATTGTTTGACAAAATGTTCTAACTATTAACCAGGAAAATCTGACAACTAATGAGTGTGATGTCTAGGTTATGTTGATATATCGAAGTTGTATGGATGAATAAGGGGTGATTTATCAGTACTGTTTTCGGAAACCGGATATGGTAAGAAGTATGATAGCGTGTTTTTTGTAAGAAATGAGGTGATGTGAGAGTGGAAAACGGAATTTTATGGAGAATATGATTGTGTGAGGGTTCGTAGTCGTAATATAGTATAATAAGTGTAAGTATTATTGGTAAGTGGAGTGTGATGACGAATTTTTTACCTGTAATCTTGGAGAATGTACGAGGTGTAAGTGATGATAGTGAGTTTGAAAAGTAATTGTATTAGGGTTTATCAGAGGAATATGATGTGAGAGAGTGGAGAGAAGTGATTTAGGGAGTATTGGACTGTTTTTTGAGGTGTTCAGTGAATTAGTGGAAGTATGTGGTGTATATAAGATGTACTCCAATGTAATAGGTATCATTCAGTGTAGTCCCCTATATTAGTCAAATAAATCACATATAAAAATTGGTCTTACATCTTGAAATCGTATGTTGAACGTGTGTGTGTGTGTGTGTGTGTGTGTGTGTGTGTGTGTGTGTGTGTGTGTGTGTGTGTGTGTGTGTGTTCTTTTGGGGAAAGTTTGTGTACTCACTCGATGTATACTGTCTAATGAACAGATGAATGCGCGTAGTATGCTACGACATACGGTTTAGAGGGGAGTGTGGTGGTAATATTGCTGAGGAATTTAGTACATGGAATGGGCGTGCAGTGGTGATATGAGGGTTTCTGTGTGGAATCATACCTACATATAGGCCACCCTGGTTGTCGGATGATCAAATTTGCATCTTGAAGGTATTACAATGAACGCCCCCCGGTGTCTATGATTTATATACCTGCGTCATATGGATTTTTTCTCATCGGGGTAGATTACAACTTTTTAAGGGGGATATTGTACGTTAACTTATGAGTCATTGATCAACTTTGTTTCTCAAACAGTTAAAGTACACATTACCAGATTGTGCGATATGTTGTACTAGCCACCTTATAATGAGATGCCAACCAAAACATGCCATAGTTGCTCCATTGTATCATAACCAAACATTTGAAACTAAAAAAATCGAATAATTCAAAGTTTATAATCATTTAATAATTCAAGTCATTTGTACGAAACTAATAATTAAACGGTGAACCTACCTATAACCATGTGCATCATGGTTGTGCGGCTATAGGTATTATGAAAATGTGTATAACTAACTACATAGCTGAAATAATGATTTAGTCAACCCCGAAGTTATGTGTGGAGATAATTATGTGTGGAGATAGGTTAATATTGAGAATATTAGCTAAAATGAAAAGTGTACGAGTATTACCTGCAATGAAATTATGTCAGCGAAAAAAAAAAATTGATGGGGGAATTGTTAGAATGGGACAGTTTGGATGTCGTTCTGATGTTAAGTGTAAAAGGTGGAACGGAAGTGAAATCTAATTATGGATGTAAAATTGGACATGTGTGTGAGATGTTGTAGTGTTGGGTAGTGATATTCGGTATAGCAGGAGAATTATCGATAATAAATATAAGGTCTTAGTGTTGGTGTGAGAGGAGTACAGAGAGATATCGTGATACGTATGCCTAAAATTCAGACAAGGTTTATTTGAAAAAATAATGAGTCTTCAAATATATTACTGAAAAGGGTTAAGCTTGTGTACATAATGCTAGTACTCTAATTACCAACCAGACTGGAGTAATCCAAGTGGTGTTGTGAATGTAGCGAAAGTGGGATATTGTAGATCTTGATGGGTAAAACTGGGATGATGTATTAATAGTGGTTAGTTTAGATGTAGTAATTGGTGCGAATAGTGGTGTGATGGAGTTGTGTATGTGTCTGTGGAGTATGATATGATTAAACTATTATTTGGTGTAATGAGGATTATATAGTGGTTTACAGTTTGGTATGTTATTTCCGACTGAATTTATAGACTGAAATGTGTACACGAATGATGAAAGTTATGAAGAAGGTGAATATGAGGTGTAGAATTACAAGGAATACGAAACGAGGAATGCAAGATGATCATATTAATGGAGAAATTTGCCTAGTAATTACTCGTATAATAGATAAATAGTACCTAAATTGATTATGGATGGATGCATTTTTTTAAAAATAAGATGAGAGGCTGGGAATGGGGCGGGGGGAGAAAAGACTCGGGGTGATGAAGGCGGCGCCAGGTGGCGAACGGGAACTGCTTCAGAGAAGAAGGCAGGGTGAGGAGGAGAGCGCAGGCAGAAGTGTGGGGGACTTTGAGTAATAATCATGCAAGTAGTGCAGATATGGATAGCCTGTGGATGGGTACAATTTAGAGTGGGGGAAAAAAAAAAAAAAAAAAAATTTTTTTAGAACTTTCATCGAAAAAGGAGGTAAAATGTGCGAGTCAGGCTGAACTGATAAACGATAAAAAATAGTTGAATAATTTCCCCACCTCGCGTAAATAATTTTCTCCACGTACCAAAACCTCTTGGATGGGAAGTGGGTCCAGTCGAGCCACAACCTAACAAGAGGGGCTGGTACGTGTAAGAGGGAGAGGTTCCACGTGTTAAACAAAGAAGGAGATGCCTCCTTTTTTCATCGTGGCTCCGTTTTTTCATTGTGGCTCGCGCTGAAAACCTCTTTGATGTGATGTGGCTGGATTCCATCCACAACCGAGGCGGAGGGGCTGGTACGTGTGAGAGGGAGAGGTTCCACGTGTTGAACAAAGAAGGAGATGCCTCTTTTTTCATCGTGGCTCCCGCTATAAATGCGAGCCCCCCACGCTTCCATTTAAATACGACTTTCGCCTCTCTCCCCATCACAACAAGTTCTAAAAATGGATCAGTGTGATCACTCTGAGATTAATGACTCTTGCGATAGATGTAATGACGCCAACAATTGATCCCCCACTCTAAATTGTACGAATCAAAAAAATCTCATCCATATCTGCACTACTTGCATGATTATTACTCAAAGTCCCCCACACTTCTGCCTGCGCTCTCCTCCTCACCCTGCCTTCTTCTCTGAAGCAGTTCCCGTTCGCCACCTGGCGCCGCCTTCATCACCCCGAGTCTTTTCTCCCCCCGCCCCATTCCCAGCCTCTCATCTTATTTTTTAAAAAATGCATCCATCCATAATCAACTTAGGTACTATTTATCTATTATACGAGTAATTACTAGGCAAATTTCTCCATTAATATGATCATCTTGCATTCCTCGTTTCGTATTCCTTGTAATTCTACACCTCATATTCACCTTCTTCATAACTTTCATCATTCGTGTACACATTTCAGTCTATAAATTCAGTCGGAAATAACATACCAAACTGTAAACCACTATATAATCCTCATTACACCAAATAATAGTTTAATCATATCATACTCCACAGACACATACACAACTCCATCACACCACTATTCGCACCAATTACTACATCTAAACTAACCACTATTAATACATCATCCCAGTTTTACCCATCAAGATCTACAATATCCCACTTTCGCTACATTCACAACACCACTTGGATTACTCCAGTCTGGTTGGTAATTAGAGTACTAGCATTATGTACACAAGCTTAACCCTTTTCAGTAATATATTTGAAGACTCATTATTTTTTCAAATAAACCTTGTCTGAATTTTAGGCATACGTATCACGATATCTCTCTGTACTCCTCTCACACCAACACTAAGACCTTATATTTATTATCGATAATTCTCCTGCTATACCGAATATCACTACCCAACACTACAACATCTCACACACACATGTCCAATTTTACATCAATAATTAGATTTCACTTCCGTTCCACCCTTTACACTTAACATCAGAACGACATCCAAACTGTCCCATTCTAACAATTCCCCCATCAATTTTTTTTTTTTCGCTGACATAATTTCATTGCAGGTAATACTCGTACACTTTTCATTTTAGCTAATATTCTCAATATTAACCTATCTCCACACATAACTATCTCCACACATAACTTCGGGGTTGACTAAATCATTATTTCAGCTATGTAGTTAGTTATACACATTTTCATAATACCTATAGCCGCACAACCATGATGCACATGGTTATAGGTAGGTTCACCGTTTAATTATTAGTTTCGTACAAATGACTTGAATTATTAAATGATTATAAACTTTGAATTATTCGATTTTTTTAGTTTCAAATGTTTGGTTATGATACAATGGAGCAACTATGGCATGTTTTGGTTGGCATCTCATTATAAGGTGGCTAGTACAACATATCGCACAATCTGGTAATGTGTACTTTAACTGTTTGAGAAACAAAGTTGATCAATGACTCATAAGTTAACGTACAATATCCCCCTTAAAAAGTTGTAATCTACCCCGATGAGAAAAAATCCATATGACGCAGGTATATAAATCATAGACACCGGGGGGCGTTCATTGTAATACCTTCAAGATGCAAATTTGATCATCCGACAACCAGGGTGGCCTATATGTAGGTATGATTCCACACAGAAACCCTCATATCACCACTGCACGCCCATTCCATGTACTAAATTCCTCAGCAATATTACCACCACACTCCCCTCTAAACCGTATGTCGTAGCATACTACGCGCATTCATCTGTTCATTAGACAGTATACATCGAGTGAGTACACAAACTTTCCCCAAAAGAACACACACACACACACACACACACACACACACACACACACACACACACACACGTTCAACATACGATTTCAAGATGTAAGACCAATTTTTATATGTGATTTATTTGACTAATATAGGGGACTACACTGAATGATACCTATTACATTGGAGTACATCTTATATACACCACATACTTCCACTAATTCACTGAACACCTCAAAAAACAGTCCAATACTCCCTAAATCACTTCTCTCCACTCTCTCACATCATATTCCTCTGATAAACCCTAATACAATTACTTTTCAAACTCACTATCATCACTTACACCTCGTACATTCTCCAAGATTACAGGTAAAAAATTCGTCATCACACTCCACTTACCAATAATACTTACACTTATTATACTATATTACTACTACGAACCCTCACACAATCATATTCTCCATAAAATTCCGTTTTCCACTCTCACATCACCTCATTTCTTTCAAAAAACACGCTATCATACTTCTTACCATATCCGGTTTCCGAAAACAGTACTGATAAATCACCCCTTATTCATCCATACAACTTCGATATATCAACATAACCTAGACATCACACTCATTAGTTGTCAGATTTTCCTGGTTAATAGTTAGAACATTTTGTCAAACAATCGAGAAAAATAAAGCATTTCCTTTAAAAATGTAGTTTTTTCCCGACTTCAGATAAAAATTTCTCTGCCTCATACCTACTCCTCAATTATTTGAAACTAAATCACACTTAATTCTTCTATACGTCTATCAGTTATCTCTACATACCATATATATTACTCAGATTATCAATATTCATCAAACAAATCACTATCACAGACCCTAATATCGGTACATTCTACTATAATACTTCTATTGACTCTCTCATACTAATCGTTTAAGCCTTCATTAGGTACCTACTTCTACGATTCGGTAACCCAGATACATTCCATAGCTGCCTACAGGTCAACCCGCCATTGCCATTAAAAATCTACGTACTATCATTAACACCCCGCAATATCAACTTATTGTTAGAAAATTATTCCGAGTTGGATTTCTTCACGAGTCCGCTGTCCCGTTTCAGAAATCATATATTTACTTCCCTTTAATTACTATTTTTTCCTACGATTTGCTCCTTGTGATTAGTACTGTGTTATGTTCTTGTTTCTGATTTTTATTATATAGGTATATTCTGTATTCTGTACAATCTGTAATTCGGCTTGCCCATAATTGCAATAAATAAAATAAATGAATAAACACACATATACGTTCCCTTTCCATTATTTCACATCTAATCCATCATTCCTCTAGATTGAATTCACACAAAGCGCTAGATCTCTCACATCATTAATGTAAAGAACATGTATACTCCTTCTTCGTGTCGTCAATCTATTATTATTAGGTTGTAGTCCATAATCACAACTAGGTAATCCAAACATGGTTCAATTCTATGTACAATACTTACCATCCCCATAGTTTGAAATCCAATCGCTACAGTAAGCGATATCTAGGTTGAAACTTGAACATTTCACAACCCATCCACCAAAAAATCAAAAATCAAGATCTTCGAAGTTCAGAAATATAGATATGCAGATCATCGAGCACCAAGAAGTGAACATCTCTCTCTGATGTCGTCTCCTTGTCTATATAAAGGCTGTGTGATTGAGAAAAAATCATTAGTTCATCGACATCAACAAGTGAACATCTCTCTATATTGTCCCCTCATCTATATAAAGGCTGTACTGTTGAGAAAAAAATCAGTAGCTCATCGAGCCCCAACTGTGAACATCTCTCTCTGTTGTCACCCCGTCTTTATAAAGGCTTTGCGATTGAGAAAAAATCATTAGTTCATCGGTCATAAACAAGTGAACATCTCTCTATATTGTCCCCTCATCTATATAAAGGCTGTACTGTTGAGAAAAAAATCAGTAGCTCATCGAGCACCAACTAGTGAACTTCCATCTCTGTTGTCTCCCTCGTCTATATAAAGTCTGTGTGATTGAGAAAATATCATTATATATTAGTTCATTGAGTTCATTAGATCATAATATATTAGTTCATTGAGTTCATTAGATCATAATATATTAGTTCATTGAGTTCATTAGATCATAATATATTAGTTCATTGAGCGTCAACAAGTAAACATCTCTCTGGTAAAAATGAATAGTGATTGTGGAAAGTATTCGGAAATGAATCCAACCAGCTCCTCTTCGAGGTATATTCAGCATTGTCGTAGCAATTTAAAGTGTAAGCGATGTGGTAAAGAGTTTCTACTTCGACAACGAGCAAATGTTGAAAGACATGAAGATAAGTGCGGAGATGAACCTCCACTCAAAAAATTTAAGCTGTGGGAACCAAGGAAGCAAGCAATGCTAGAAAAAATTGGTCATGGTGTAGCGTATGGCTATGAAACGGCATTTAAAAATCGATTACAATCGTGGTTTATAAGAAATGACTCACCAGTAGATTTACCATCTTTCCTTTCAAAAGTAGAAGATGTTATAAAGCATAAAATCAGAGAAGCATTACGAGAATTTACTTCTATCAAAGTTAATGTACTCGTGGAATGTACATTTAAAAATATGGCTGGTGAGTTACAAGATAAAGCTTTCAAAACAAGAAACAGAACAATACAACTGGATACCAATCTTGATGACGTTGTTGCGAAATTTAATGAGACATTGAAAAATGAAATGGAGGAGGTTCAATTGAAAAAAAGCGGATGGTCTTTGGATCGTATTGAAGGGTTACGTTTGAGGATTAATAAAAATGTTCCTCTAAAGGGAAGCACTTACATCCGACTCCCTCCGCAAATCGAAAATAAACGAGCTTGTATCAATGTGCGGAATTACGATAATTTTTGTTTTAAATATTCAATTCTAGCCAAGTTTATTACCAAGGATGCACAACGTGCAAGTAAATATGTCGACCTGGATCATCCTTACGATTTTTCTTGCATAGATTTTCCTACGCCTCTAAAGCAGATTAAAAAATTTGAGAATGCCAACAACATTTCTATTAACGTGTATGGATTGGATGACAATTACAAAATATACCCCCTTAAAGTGACCAAAAAGGAATTACCCGATCACCGCGATCTCCTTCTTATAAGCAATGAATCGGGTGTTCACCATTACGTATATGTCAAGAATTTTGAAAAATTGGTCGTGACACAGTTAACAAAACATTGTGGATCAATAGTTATCTGCAAAAGGTGTTTTACCAAATTTGATGATCAGCACGGTAAACCAAAAGAGGAAAAATTAGCTGAACACCATAAATACTGCGTTGATAATAAGGTAATTCGTGTAGACATGCCTACAAAAAAACCGTACGTGGAGTTTGAACATTGTGAGAGAATGTTGAAAGTTCCTTACGTTGTATATGCTGATTTTGAAGCTATACTGGAACCGGTAGCAGAAAATTCAACAGAATCTTGTACCAAAACAATTCAGAAGCATGTACCAATGAGTTATTGTCTCTATGTGAAGAATTCTGACGAAGTTGCGGATGTAAAGTTGGAAATTCCATCAGAGCCAATTGTGTACAGGGGTAAAGATGCGGTTTCTCATTTTGTTCAGCAAATTAAAAGTATAGCAGAGACGATTTCGATGGCATATTCGGTAAATACTCCAATGACTCCCCTGTCGGAAGGAGAAGTGGCGATCTACAGATCAGCAAAACACTGTTACTTATGCGACTTACAGTTTACTGAAAGTGACGGAAAGGTGTGTGATCATTGTCACATTACTGGTAAATACAGGGGTCCAGCGCACAATAGCTGTAATCTGAGATGTAGGAACCCCACATTTATTCCAGTCCTAATACATAATCTGTCAGGGTACGACTCACATTTCATCGTGAAGGAGCTTGGATACGACGATCGGGAAATTGAGGTTATTCCTAACTCCGAAGAAAAGTATATATCGTTCACAAAAAAAGTAAAAGGAGGGTACAAAATTCGATACATTGACACCTTCAGGTTTATGTCAGCTAGTCTGAACACATTGGCGAAAAATGTTCCCGAATTTAAAGAGACAACAAAGTTTCATTCGCTGGACGATCTAGCTCTAATGAAGCGAAAAGGAGTGTTCCCGTATGAGTACGTCTCGTCTTGGGAAAAACTAGAAGAATCCACTTTACCTCCCAAAGATGCTTTCTACAGCAGATTGCAGAAACGTGGTATTACGGATGAGGATTATCAACATGCGAAAGCAGTATGGAATCACTTCAAATGTAATTCACTTGGACAATATTCTGATCATTACCTCAAGACAGATGTTCTCCTCCTAGCAGATGTATTTGAAAATTTCAGAGATACAATAAATAAAAGCCATAAACTGGACCCTGCCCATTACTTCACGTTACCTGGATTGTCTTGGGATGCCATGTTGAAATATACTGGAATTAAATTGGATCTTTTAACTGATTACGATCAGATTTTAATGATTGAAAGAGGGATAAGAGGCGGAATTTGTCAAGCTTCTCACCGATATTTTAAAGCTAATAATAAATTCATAAAAGATTATAACCAAACAGAAGAATCCACTTTCATTACTTATCAGGACTGTAACAATCTTTATGGATTCGCCATGTCGAAACCCCTACCCTACGGTGGATTCAAATGGTACGAAGAAGACATCGATATATTAAGCTTGAATGAAGATGACCAGTTCGGATATATCATGGAAGTTGATATCAATTATCCAAAAAACCTACACAAATCACATAACGATCTTCCCTTCCTCGCAGAAAATATCGTACCTCCCGGTGATACAACCACAAAATTAACACCCCATCTAGGAAATCGTGAACGCTATGTGGTGCATTATATGGCACTCAAACAAGCCGTGGCTCACGGCTTAAAAGTCACCAAAATCCATCGTGTGTTAAAATTCAAACAATCACGGTGGTTGCAACCTTACATATCCCTGAACACTGAATTGAGAAAAACCGCTAAAAACAATTTTGAAAAAGATCTATTCAAATTGATGAATAATGCCATTTTTGGAAAAACAATGGAAAACATTAGGAACAGACTTACCATACATCTTGTCTCAGATACTAAAAAGTTGGAAAAACTTATTGCTAAACCTGAGTTTCTAGATCGAACGATATACAGCGAAAATCTAGCGGCGGTACACATGTCTAAAAAATCGATTTTGTTCAATAAGCCTATATACATAGGTATGAGTATACTGGATATTTCAAAGACTACGATGTACGAGTACCACTATGATGTCATGCTACCAAAATTCGGGCTTGAAAAGTTGAAACTGTGTTATATGGATACGGATAGTTTTATATATGCAATGAAAACAGACGATCTACAGCTTGATATTCTAAACATGATGGACTACATGGATACATCAGATTATCCCCAAGAACATCCATGCTTTTCTGTTAAAAACAAAAAAGTTCTTGGTAAATTCAAAGATGAAATGAATGGGGAAATAATTTCTGAGTTTATAGCTTTGAGAGCCAAAATGTATGAGATTTTAACAAATAGTGGGCGAGAGATAAAGAAAATCAAGGGTATTAGTAAGAATGTCGTTGAAAATGAAATAAGATTCGAAGATTATTACAACTCCTTGTTTTCGAAAAATATAGTTAGAAATCAAATGGTTGTTATCCAATCCAAAAAACATGAAGTTTCCACGGTGCAAGTTAACAAAGTTGCTTTGTCCCCATTTGATACTAAAAGAAAAATTTTGGAGGATGGGGTATCAACAGTTGCTCATGGGTACTTGGAATAAGCATCGATAAAAGTAAAATTGTAATGAAATGCATTATTTTAAACTTTGGTACTAACCAAAACTAACCTGTTATGTGCATTCAAAGGTAACGAAATTTACCGACGATTGCCTCGTTTTAGAGTGTGGGTATTGTATGAAAGGGTCTCTAGCAGTTGCATTCAAAGGTAACGAAATTTACCGATGATTGCCTCGTTTTAGTGTGTGGGTATTGTATGAAAGGGTCTCTAGCGGTTGCATTCAAAGGTAACGAAATTAACCGATGATTGCTTCGTTTTAGAGTATACCTACGTATTTTATGAATGGGCCTCTAGCGTGGTCGTAAAGACCCCCCAAGCAGTATGAATGTTTAGTATGTAGGACTCCATCAAAGTGCCTTCACCTTGATGTGGTGATGGAGCTTTTGACTAAGAAAGGCACAAACTACATCTATATAACATTGTGACTCACTGATTAAGTAACAAAGAAAGAGAATAAAGAAAAATTGTTAATATTTATACGTTCCTAAGGGTGCATGACACAATGCCCCTTGAAAAAAGTTTTTTGATGTCACTAGTCCTATCACTTTCAACGTATTTATTAAAATCAATACACATTTGGTATGTCTAACTCGTTCAGTAAAAGAAAATTCTTCTAAAGCATAACAGTGACAATTTTTTCAATTTTTATGAATTTTGAAGTGACAACATACATCTATAAGACAAACTTCACTAATAGTTAGTTCATGACTAATTAATTGGGTGTCGAATGGAAAGAGAAAGATTTCTGTGAGCTAGTGTACAGTTTTATGAAGAATAGAAGATAAACAAGAGAAATCCACTTAGGACCAATGTAGAAACTGTGTAGATCAGATTTTTCGAAAAGCTTTAAAATGAAATAATAATACGCATTTTCAGTTCTTAATCCAATTTGAGTATAAGTAAACAACAAATACCTTTATTTTACCGTTCTATTGCTAACTTTTACATAAATACATAAAATTCAATGGAGCACATCCGTCTACTATATCACCCATATTAGATGATTGATAACTGCTGGTATAGTCCAGTGGAAGAGTGCTCCGCTCATATTCGGAAGTTAGATGGTTCGAGTCCCGGTCATCGCAATACAAATTATTTTATCTTTTTCTTACGTTAAACGACGCGAATTGTATTGAAATCATTTAATTTATCCGTTTTGCGGGTTAGTATACCCTGCCCCGTGTTGGCCTCTGTGCCAGAACACACTTTTTCCCCTACTGATTCCTCACTATTATGAGGAAAGTGAATTTTTGAGTTCAACTCTTTTATGCCTCATCATTTACATTATAATAATATTATATAATGGCAGTACATTTATGCAGTACCAGCACATAAACAAAGAAGCTTTTTTTTGTTCTTATCGACTTTTTTAGTACATAACCCCCCCCCCCCCAACTTTTTTCCACAATTTTTGCAATATCAAGTGAAGCTTGGAGATCGTTTTTCAGGTGCCTGATACTAAGTTTTAATAAATAAAATCAGTAATAACATCAGTAAACTGATGTTGAGTATCTACACTACATGCAGATAAATCGGTAGATTGATATTTCTGATTTCCCCCCGGTTAAATATATGTTTTGTGTCTCGAGTTAAAAATTTCTCAATTAAATTAGCTCAGTCAGCTGATCAGAATAACCCAATCAGTTCTATCGTTCAGGCCTAAGTGTCCCAGAGTATCCCTATCAAATTTCAACTTCTTAGGGGTAACAGGAGAGAATTTGGCTCACTCAGCTGATTAGTAAACAACTAATAATTTCAATGGTCTCTTAATATCCAAGGGAGTCTCCCTAAGACATTTTAACTTCCTAGGATGAACAGGAGAAAATTCAGCTCACTCAGCTGATAAGGAAAGATCCAATAATCCCAATCGTCTCTTAATGTCCTAGCGAATTTTCCTATCAAAATTCAACTCCCTAGGATGAACAGTAGGGAATTTAGCGCACTAACAAAGATACAGCCATGTATTTTGGGAACGACCCAATTAAATTTCTAACGATTTCTGATTTCATTCTTGCATTATAGTTACCAATTTCGTTTATCGGTATCGCGTTACAATTTTGACATGGAAATGTCTTTTTGACATGGATAATATGTCTTTGGGCTGGGGGTCATTCTAAAATTTGCATAACGACGCCAAAATTAGTTACAACCCGGCACTTTAGATTATTATTAACTCGAAAATTGAAGGCTAGGTAGAATTTCTATTGATTTTTCACGTACAACCAATGAGTTACTAGGGAAGAGTAACTCCCATAGTTTTCATAGTAGGAAAATCGTTCGTCACTTTTTGGAATGCTCTCATTTTATCACAACATCTCATGACTTCTAAGCCATTGTAGTGTAAAGGAATGCTGATTTATTACTCTAAGTTATAGACTAATATTGTTTTGTAACCATAATGGAATAATCTTGGGAAAAGAAGGCACTACATGGTTGGTATACAGTATACAATTGAGTAGTAGGTACCTACTGGTAAGCAGTAGGCACTAGGCATATCCATGATCTTTTGTTTTTCCCATCAAGGGAGACATTTTTAATCTGCATTGCTCCAACCCAATCACATAGGCAGATTTGCGAGGATTTTTTTGGTCTGAAAATTGGATTGAATTTATAAAACAAATGACCCCTAGCCCATTGACATATCCATGTCAATATTACAGTTTTGTGAAATTTCCAGCGTATTTTCGTGCGCACATTTTTAATGTTCTAGTTCGTAGTGTATACACTTATTTTCAGTAATATTCTGCAAAGAAATATAAATTTAATGATTTCTAGCGGTTTTTTGCCATTTTTAGAGAATTTTCAAACATATTCCCCCCTCGAAATGTTACCAATTTATTGTACTCATAAAGTGCGACCCAGCAACCTCATACTTTCTTTTGAAACGCTGAATTTTATTTTATTTTTTTCCTTTTTTTTAAAGTAAAATAATTGATTTTTATTTCAACCCTAAGGAGAGTTATCGGTATACTTACATAGGTATATACATAGTTCCTTATAGAGCCATTTGGTTATTTTAATACTTTTGGATCTATTGCAATAAGTTCATTTTTTACGGAAGTTTGCTAAAAAGAAATTTTTTAGTAGAATATTGCTCAGTAAATTATGAACGATGAACTAGAACATCCAAAAGTTTGTGCAGAAAAGTTTGCTTAAATATTTACTTGAATATGGGGTGAAGTCGTTCCTCTATGACGCCATTCAGCTTTCTTTACACCGCTGTTTCGACCACTTCAAATCATTCAGTATTCTTTATATTGCCATTTATTGGGAAAACTCCGTTCAAATAGAAAGCGAATAAAATAAAGTAGAGGATGTACCATTAGGTCATCGCTTGAGCAACGCAAAAAGTGGCTGAATCGTTTTCTCATCCAAGGGATTTGCATGTAAAGATATGCAGCACCATTCGAACCTTAAATTTGTTAATGGAATCCAGAAACGTGTTCTCGACGGTTACCAAATCCTTTTAACACCTAAAGCGCTAGTACCTCGGCTATTTCGCGCTTCATTGGAAGGAACACGGCGCGATCCGGACTCCTACGTTGTTATCCAAATGCATCGCTGATTATTCACTTGGATTTGATTATGAGAGAGCGGATCATGTTGGAATTTTCATTCATTTGCGCTCTACGCTATTCTGTGAATCCATGAAATGCCTTGGGAATCGCATATTTTAACGAGAACTATGATTTCCTGATAATGCGATGGTTTCTGTGGAAATCGTTAGAAATCGGTTGGTACAAGAACGTGCTGCGAATCTGTAGAACAATTTAGATTTATGTTATTATTTTTGTTTATTTATTTATTATCTTCTTATAATTCAGGTATATAGGTAGATCGGATTTTGGTAGATCTTTTCAGGAGTCTTTTCTGTTGTGTTTTGGTTTTCGAGTATATTGTTTTGTGCTTCTTCATTGGTTGTCCCCACGTTCCATCCTCCAAACCCACACATCGTATGTCCTGTCTTGTGCACCTGATTCTAGACGCTACTGCACGAATTCTAGATTTTAGCTATTGTTCAACTAATTAAACGAATAGGCGAGGGGATTTTGCTTTTCATGTTTACTTGCCTACAACCCAGAAGTGAGAGTAATTGGAGAAGTAGTAGTAGTAGTTGGAGATAGTTATGCGATCGGCCTTCGTGACATATAACTGAAATGATACACAGGACTCTAAACTAAAATTGGAGCAATATGCAGGTTATCTGAATCTGTCGGATGGTGAGGAACATTTCGGAACTCCCAGAAATGCCTGCTCAAATTTAAGCACATCCTAGTGCGCAAAAAGTGCTGCCCTCTGAACTCACCCAATCTTTTGTGATACTTTTGTGATACATACAGAGCAGTAGTTGAAAGTTGAATGCCGAATAATTCTTCAAAATTGTCTTCGTTTTCAAATCAATGCGCATGCGCAATCTCCGAATCTTTTCGACTTACATAATTTCAATATTCTTCAACTGCCACCTCAGAATCCGTTATTGCGGATCAATTAATAGGATCTAATCAAAGGATTAGGTTTTGGTATTAATTCAAGATACCTAATAAGTAATATTTGTACTTTATAACTACAATAATACTATATAGAGTGAGTCCTAGCTGATACCCTTAACACCCCCCCCCCCCCTTCACCCACGTGTAAACTCTGCTTCCGATTGCATAATTCTCAATAATGACCTTTGTAATCGACCAAGAAAAAAATGTAACCTCTTAATTTGTTAGTTTACGTTTTGAGATGTGTATAAACCAAGAAACGTCTTAAAAATATCCGTCGTTTGCCGAAAGCCGTCCGGAGCTTTTTTTCGAGACAACTGATTTATTTGAAGGAAAAATCGCCAACATGAGCCCTAGTTGGCTCTGAATTCTTGGCATCTTAGAATTATTTTTGAAGTTAACTAATTTCTCACTCCCTAAGGGTGAGATAATGGGTCGGACGTTTATACTGAGAACAGTGGGACTAGTAAAATGTAATGTTTTAATTAATTGCATTAATTTTCCCTTTGCAAGTGCCTATATTCACGCAGACATATTGATGTCAACCTAAGGATGTGCTATTTGAAATGGATCTTTGTAATATCAAGAATTTAATATCAGTGCACACTGATAAGCTGTGGACCTTCTGAGCCTAATTTGTTTTTCATCGGCTTATGATACTGAATCCTGAAATGCAGCTCCATTTCGTAGATTTGGAATACGATTACAAAATATGGAGGGACTCAGATCACCTTCGGAACCTCTTACGCTAATTCCTTTCCTAATTGACTCTTAGTGCTGTTATTTAGATGGAGCTCCTTAGGGACACCTCGGAAACAACTACGAGGTATGGAGGCACACTGATCAGTAGAGCGGCCTCTGAACCTATACTCTTTCCTTACCTATAGGCCTTTTTTTCGAACATTTACTGTGAAGCGTAAAATTGCATGGTCTTGGAACTGTACAGGTGTTAACCCTTTAGGGTGGCATGATGTGCCATGTTCTGATCATATATTAACCCTGGAATGCCCTATGGGGTTTGTCAAACCCCAATCGCACTTTAAAATCAGTTTATCATGTTGAATCCCGCACTTGTAGCTCTTCTCGCCCCCTTCTATATCACCCCCCACTTCTTCCCTAAAGACTTCAGCCTTTTTCCAGTTTAGTACGTTCCAAGACTTCTGTGTGGTGTAGTACTTTCTTGTGCCTGGGGTTTGACAAACCCCACCGGGGAGTTAACCGCCAGTGATTTTCTCTATAGCAAGTGTTATTTTTGTGGGCGTTCCCACAGTTTTGTTATTGGCTCATCGTTAGAAATGGCTGAAAGACGCCAGTTTTCGGATCCTGAAGACATTAGATCCATTTTGGAACAGTTGGAGGAAGAAGATGTATATTTTGGCGGAGAAAATTCAAACACGGGAGATAATGTCGAGTTACAAGAAGTTGCCTCCGATGAAGAAGCGTCAAAAGTGACCGTTTTGGAGAAACTACCTAGTTCGATGTTCCTTCTGTGAACATCATACATCTTCAAAGTGTTGAGAATGTTGATCCTATTGCTTGGTGCCAATTTTATGTAACCTTTTCATTCTAGTTCTTGGGTTTTGTAAGTGGTATCAAACTAATCTCAGAAAATTGTTTTGTAGATTTTATTTATTTATTAGTTTTTGTTTTTAAATGAAAATGTGCTAATTTTATATTGAAATTTTGTAACAATGCGGTACCTTTCGGATAATACTTTTTTCTTCATGAGCTTAGATACCTACTTCATGTTTCTTTATACTCTTGATAACAGAATAAAAATAAAATTTGATTAAAGTGTAACTTACTTTTGAATTTTCTAACATTTTTCAAAGTTGGGGTTTGACACACCCCACCGTGGAGTTAAATGTTGGAAATTTAGCCGGGACATTCCAGGGGGTTTAATAATTATTGAGCAATGATCTATGTAGAAGGGCTATATAACACAGGAATAATAAACCATTGTGTAATAATTTGCAGCGTGTTGTTACTGTTCTAAAAAACGATGGGAATATAAATAATTCGTTGTGATTTCTGAGCGCGGAATGTCACGGACGAGGAACGAAAATAACTCCCCATCAAACAGGCTCGCCTTGCTACGAAGCTGGGATTTCAGCACAATCAATATTTCTCATTCTTTTCACCACGTATTTTGATTTATTACTTCTTTTTATGATTCAAATAAACACCTAATTTATTCACTTTTATTGAGCAATTTCATTCTTTTACATCAATTGCATCTGCTTTCCTTAATTGGTACCTAGAGGCGATGGTAGGTTCAATGATGAATGTAAAAAAAGACAGAATTATTCCATTAGCCAAAGTTATTTAAACGCTTTCAATACATATAGGCAGGTTGTGGCAAGAATGTGCAGAATTTCGTTTCTATAGGTACATGATTTCGTCTCATGGTAACATGAATGTTCGACCTGTTGTGCTGATGTCTACTTTTGGTGAAAAAATATGTTGTTGAAAATTATTTCTAAAAAGAACAAAATACCTATATTATATATATCAATACTTATATTATTTTAGGAGGAATTCAGGTCAAATAAGAGTGAAGTTGGACAGATATCGCACAAAAATGAACATAGAATAGACTTTGAAAAAAAAAAAAAAAAAAAATGTAACCCCCCCTGAAAATTGTTTGGTTTACATTTCAAGATGCGTAGAATCCGCTGACAACAACAAGAAAATATTCTTATTCCTGGGATTTCACTTTCGCGCATGCGCAGGAGCTACTACTGATGTAATAATGTTGAAGTTGACATGGAATAATCAAACCATTGTTCCCCAACTATGCATCAAACTCGAGCGAGATTGGACGACTAGGATATGGAAAAATTATGGTTGATTTAATTTACGTTTGTGCAGTAATAATTTGAAAAGTATGAAAACAAGAGCATTTACAGCTTAACTCGCACATTGCCTGAAAACCTCATCAAAATCGGATGAAAACTGTTGAAATTATGCTCGTTAAAAGGAATACACATGTATTGTCCAGTAGCTACTAATGATAGAGTTATGTTGGAATCGCTAGAAAATGCTTAAATTAATCTCTTTCACCTATCCTCCAAATTTGAGCGTCAACGAAATAAATACCCAAAAAACTACAATGAATATGGACTGATTCCTATATTTTTGTGTGGCAAGTAATTGGGAGTTCAGAATATATCAATTTTTGAAGATAGTTATGACTTCGCCAACTACAATTAAACGACTCCCCTAAAATCGTTTTGGTATCTTTGAATTTTTGATAGTAACTTCTATCTGCCTGATCCAATCCCAACCTCATTTGACGAGTAGAGTAGTTTCGAATATTCAGAGGGGTTCACTATTATAGCTTGAATGTTGATCTGGAACTTTGTGATCATTTTTCAAAATCTGTCAAGCCGTTTGGACGCGAATTGACCTATCACAGCCAGACAGGCAGACATACTTCTCTCTCTTATACAGTATGATATAGATTTTTCGTAATAACTTCATTAAATGCAAATAGTAGGCATTAGCTAAAACAGCGCAGAAAAGTGTCAATTCAATTTCAATTTATTTTATTGGTCTTAACACAGATGTAGGGTAAAGACCCCTCTAGTTATCTGTACAGATAAATGACATTAAAAATGGACAGATGGATCTAAATATACGAAATTACAAAGTTTTTTCAAAAGTAAGAGAGGGAGAGATTAAAATTAGGAAGACAGAAGGAATTAAGGAAGTAAGGAAAAATTAAGAGAGAACAGGAAGCGAGGTGAAGTGATGAAGAGGTGAGGGAAGTTCGGCTGCTGATCCCTGAAGTGCTGAAGTACCGCGCCCACAAATGACCCAAGCGAGCACAGCCACGGATAGAGAGGGGAAGGGAGTAATTTTTAAGACTAAGAAAGAAGTAAGTAATTTTTTGACTAGTCAAGTTTCAATGACAAAATCAAATGGTTTTAATTTCCACTGAAAAGGAATTCCATTTCAATATCTCTCTTCTGTTTAACCCTCGATATTTTGACTCTCTGCTACCAGGAAGATTTTAAGGTGTAATCTTGCCTTAAACCGTGGTACGGGTGATAATAGACTTACGCAGGGAAGGTACCCTGGAGGTCTCAGTACTTCTGTGACCAGAAGAAGATGTTTGGAGTCTCGAACAAGGGGAGGTAAACTGAATACTTTTTAGTAGCCGGGCCAGGGTCGGATCGGAACGGACACGTTCACGAGAGACAGTGGGAACAGACTGGCTCGATCGTCGATCCGACTTTTGCATCCCAGGGGGCATTTGGTCCGGAGTCCTTTTGGCTCCTGATGTAAACGAATAAACTCTTTCACTGGAGGCAAATGGGTTTCATCCCTTGAGACGAGCTGAAGCCTGACAGTCTACTCTGAGTAGGTAATAAACATGGATCAATATTATCAATATAAACAACGAAATGGATACTATGACAGTTTATTAGGAGATCGCCCGCCAACGTCGAGGTCTAGCTGGTTCTCTTTATTCCTATATGCGGCAGTTGCACTCTTCTAGGTACTCCAAATAACTCGTTATCGTTTCACGCACTTTACATTTTACTAAATTCTCCCCTTCCATCCTTGGTTTCAAATCTTCAACTGATCATTTGATGTACCTATGTCATGTAATGCATTGTGTGTATGAATGTATGTCTGTTTGAGCATAATAGTGGGTTCAACCAACTTAACATTTGCTGAGACTGGACGATTCTAC
Organism: Adelphocoris suturalis; assembly: GCA_030762985.1. Classification (NCBI taxonomy): domain Eukaryota; kingdom Metazoa; phylum Arthropoda; class Insecta; order Hemiptera; family Miridae; genus Adelphocoris; species Adelphocoris suturalis. The sequence goes on from CM061049.1 coordinate 22,949,808, forward strand.
ATTCTAAAATAGAATCTGTTCTCCTACTTACTACATTGAAACTTATGAAAATTTAGTTCGCATCAGTTTGTCGTACGGATTTCTTGACCAAACCTTGTATCAATTGATGGGATTCCTATCTACTGGTTTACCCACTCACACTCAGTGGGTTGGTTAACCTACGCTTTGCTTCGAAATTCACGGCGTTGCGTCACCACATAATATTTATTAATGCCTCTGAGATAACTGTTTCTGATATAAGAAGGAAAAGCGGTGTTTTAATGAAGAAATATGAAATTATTATTCACAATTACAATCAAATACCGTATGGAAACCGATTATGGAGTCTTTTTTCGAGAAACAGGCCTTACTCAACAATAAATTTACGTATCATAAAAAGCGGTAGGTAGGTTCAAAGCGGTTTTATGATTGATCATTTCAATGTTTATTGAATTTGCACTGTCAATAGATATAATGAAATAAGAACAGTTAATGAGTAGGGGAAAATGGGGTAATACCGCCACCTTAAGCATATTTGTCTATCACAGCCCGGGTTTGCACCTAAGAGCTTCAGGTTTTGAAGCAAATTATAAAAAAAAACATCTCCAGTGGTGAATTACAAAGTTTAGGCCGGTTGAGTAACAAATTTATATTAGTAAACAAAAATTAACGAAACCCTTGTAAATGGTGGTATTACACCAGCTACGTCGGGAAATACCGCCATAGGGCTAGGGTAATATCACCATATTAAAACAAGGGGGAAATGAACAGTCGGAATACCGTTTTATTGAATTTCAAAAACTCTTCCTGGGTAGCTTCCCACCATATTGGGAACTTAGTTGACCAGAAAAGGATTCACTAAAGGTCGACTAACAATTTCCACATTAGAATGGTAAAATTAGAACAAAATAAATATTGGTAAAATAATGTTGGTTCTTCACAGGAACTGAATTATTGGCAGCGTCCAACGCAGAACTCGTTGAAAAAAGAAATATTATAATATTGTATTCCATCTTCCCGGCTTTTAAAGTTTTAAATTTGTGCTCTTCTTCAGGTCGCAGCAAAATTCAAAAGATTAACGTTCATTGTCAAAATCAAAACGGGAGCATGAAGTGTGGAATCTTACAACGATTAGGTTAATATAAGAAGGAAGTTAGAGATAGGTACTGCATAATTATTCAGTAGATAGGTAGGTAAACATCTAATAAATCACGATTAGGTAAATATAGAAGTGCTTATTGAGATAAGCTATCACAGTATAATTCGTCTTTCATGTATTAATTTATATTTTAATAAATCAGAATCAATAGAAATAGGTGGTTATTATAACAAAAACTTCGAAAAAAATCCAACAAGACTGAGGAATGGAGCATTGGGGCAATACCGCCATGACGGAAATACCATGAATTGGTGTGGCGATATTGCCCCAGTAAACTTTTCGATATAAAAAATCATTGAAAACTACAGTTTTTGTTAAAAAACATTAAGTAATGGGTGGAAATTAAAGCTAAGTAATTTTTGTACGTCTTCATGTTCAACAATTTGCATAAAAGTATGAAGAACTGTTACTTACCACGAAAATTCGACACCAGTAAAACTAGAACGCCAAGCTTCAAAAACTGTGAACTCGCTTATCAGCTTATCGCTGATCTTAAGATGACGATATTTGGCTATAACATTTGTCACTCAGGTGGTTAAATAATTATATGGGGTCGCGGTATTCCCCAACATGGCGGTATTCCCCCATGCTAATACTTATTACTAACAATCATTAGGTTCCTTCTTCTCTGAAAAACTTCCTTCAAACTTTACGGTTTCGGTACCCATCTAGAATTCCAAACATGCCTAATAGTTGTTGTATAGTTTTTCCGACAATTCGTCAAAACCATGCACTTTACTCCGAAAACCACAAGTTAGATGCAGGGGGATGGCACTTGAGGTTATTATTCGAACGTCTGGTACGAAAATTCGCTCATGCAATCATGCTGCATGACTGGAACTTTATAATGTCGTGCCCTTCCGTCATCCGATGATGGGCGAAAAACCTCAAAGAGGTACAACAAGCTGTTTAGAGTCTGCATCTCAAGTTTCACGGGTTTACGGGACACGTCATGTTCAGGACAATCGTCGGCCCGCCCTTTGTTTGCGTTAGCACCGGTTTTCTCGGTGACAGCCAGAAAGAAGCAGATTCAGCTAAAAAAAAAAACGGCTTGTCTCACTTTCTTTCATCCTCGTTATGTATGAGAGAGAAATAGAGGGATGGAGATAGAGAGAGAGCGAGAGAGAGAATTAAATTATTTAAAAGGACCAAATTCACTGTTTCGCTTTTTCACGAGCTTAAAGGAAAACCCAGGTAGGTATTTGAAGAGGAATAATTTTGAGGCTTAAAATTGAGTTCACCATCTTATCTAATTGTTGGTCGTCGTAAAAGGATCCCCGTGAGAGAAAGCTTACGAATCTGGCACTTGAGCCTACTTCTCCGAGGAGGGTCCTTCATTCTATCACTTGGTTGAAGATGAGTACTTAAAGTTTGTCAAGCCGAAGTGCGAAGGCTTTTAGAAGAATCAAGACCTGAGCGTTCGAATTCACGTTCCATTGCTTCTAGATAGGCTTTCATAGCGTTTGCATCCTGTTATATATGTGCAGTGCGCCTAACTATTCATACGGCATAAATGAATGAATTGAATGGGATCGATCGTTCTTGATTGCATGTTCCGAGATTGGAATCCTAACACGTGACAATGGTTTCTGCGTCTCAGATTATTCGAGTTGGTTCCAAATCAGCGATGATGCAGCGGGGTCGGTCGCCAGCGACAGCTGACGACGTCAGTTTGAGCTGAGAAATCGCTCGAGTTTTGTCTAGTTGGCACTTTAGGTCCTTTTTTCATTTATATAAAAAGATACGATGCGGTGCACACGCTCGTCCCAAAGAGATTACCTAACGGAGTTTAACTCGTGAAACCTTCAACCTACTCCGGCTGGCTTTGAATTTGTGGATGTGATTGCAGACATTGACTCAAAGAGGAGAATGGATCGAATTTGTTTTTACTTTTTCAAAAAATTAAAAATCATCAAAACCTCGAATGAAGAAATTAATATCATACTGTTGGGTAGTCGCGTAGTGCATGGGCCAGAAGACCCAAAGTCAATTTAAACGACATAGACATGGAAGAAACAAATACAAACAATATACTTTATAACAAACAACAGTGCAGAAATGCATTGCTCACTGACCCATAGAACGCTTTGGAGATTCTCGAAGTACACTACTCTTATCCGGAATTGAACCACTGAATGAATGAATTAATGAAAAACGCGTTTATTGAGTATAAGCACATATTAAAAGAGAAATATTTCGAAAAAACATGACACGCCCGCAGAGCTCTCAGTGGTAGTTCCGATATTACAGGTAATTCATGAATACAAATATAATATACAGTAGTCGCCGGTTATACCGTTAAAATTGGGACCAGCCGTTTTGTGACGATATAGCCGACTGACGGTATGGTTGAATTAGACGGAATTTTTTGGACGGAGTATAATATATTTAGTGATAATTATGAGGAGGGAACATGGAGGAATTGTGAAATAAAGGTACTGTGAATAATTTTTAAACACGTATTCAACTAACTATTCACTTAACTATTTAAATAAATAACATTTGATATAAATGATTGGGCTCTTTTTAGTTATAATTAAATTCACTGACTAGGAATCCGCTTCGAATCCGAATCTCCAAACTTCGCGACTTACATGAACAGTGCCTCTCAATCGAGGCCATTCAAAGTGTCTATGAGCTTGGGTCTCGACAATGTTACGAGTCCAAAGAATCTCAACCTGACATATCCCAGAATCGGGAGTTCTGCCATAAAATGTTCCACCGACTCGTTCACTCCATGATTACACGATGAACACTAAAAAATACGATCTTGGATCAATGGTTACCAATTAAGGTTTAAAAGTTCTCCTCTACACTTGGCGATAATCGTAGAGACATTTCGGTCACTTTCAGGAGGTAATCCACGTTCCAGTCTAGGTGACGATAAATCGGCGAAACTGGGCAAGCTCCGCTTTATCCCTAAGGGAGCGCAAATGAACAACTGTATCAGTATATTAAACGGTCTGGATCGGTTCTGGAGCAGTTATAGTGAGACGTTATGTTCCCTGAAACGAATGTAAAAATAAAAATAAAAAATAAAAAGCTGGAGGAATGGATGGCCAGGAGGCGTTTCCCGTTCTGGCGACAACGCGATGAGTATCTTTACGTAAGACACACGTTTTGCGATTCGCCCCAATCGCATCGCTCGCATCAGTTTCCCACGTAAAACACGGCCTTAGAAGGGTTATTGTTGAATGTTGAACAACACAGATGTCTGCTTGGTTAGGACATCAAAGTTTTGGGAACCACCACCCTCAATATGTATGAATAGTCAGTGTTATTTACAAGAAATACACAGCAGTCCTTTTTACTATTCTAATGAAGTTTTAATTTCATTTTTAACCAAATTCAACAGGTTCTGGGCTCAGTTCACGTTTGTGTGACGGTTCGCTGTTCGTGTGTGATTAAAATTCGGGTACGCGTACGCGTGAAGTTCGCGATGTCGGAAAAAATGAGTTCTCAACAAACCACAGTTCGTGCGGTGAAACCGTTCAATGGCAAGAACTTTTCAGATTGGAAGCTACGTATGGAATTATACCTTGATGAACAAGGAGTTCTAGAATGTGTACAGGAAATCTCCGTTAGTTCGAAGGCACTGAAGGCGGACAAAAAATGTAAGTCGCTGTTGGCTCAACACTTGGAAGATCCTTACCTCGAACACATAAGAAACAACCAAACCAGCTTTGATATCTGGAAGTCCCTATGCTTAACTTACGAAAAGAAAGGACCATGTAGCAAAAGACTATTATTAAAAAAAATAGTTGAGCTCAAATATGACACAAAAACTCCATTAGATTCTCATTTCATCACATTTGATGGAATCATGCGTGAGTTGAAAAACGTTGGTGCGAAATTGGACGAGTCCGACTACTGTTGCATTTTGCTAAACTCACTTCCTCCTCAGTTCGAATCCGTTGTCACTGCTCTCGAAACATTTTACGACGAAAAAATGGAGATGGATGACGTAAAAAGGAGATTGTCGGAGTTTTACATGAAACTTGAGAGCAATGCAACAGGTAGCGCAAAGTCCAAAGATGATAAGTCAGAAGCCAAAAGTAACAATCAAAACGCGTTCTCAGTAACAAAGAAAAATTTTCAACAAACCAAAGAAAGTAAGGATACTTATACAAAAATTACTGTTACTTGTGATTTCTGTGGTAGAAGGAATCACAAAAAGTCAGACTGTTACTTTTATAAAAAGAATGCAAATCAAACAGCCAATGTTGCCGAAGCTAAAGAACACTCTACCGATGAAGATGACGCATTCGCATTTTTAAGTGTTCAAGAAAATTCTCCGTCAAAATCTGCTAAGATCAGCTTCTACTGTGACAGTGGTGCATCAAATCACTACGTTAATTCTGACGAACTCTTGGAAGATGTTAATATTTTGTCGGAACCTGCACAAATAAAATTGGCAAATTCTGACACAATGATAAGCCCTATCATGGGTACACTTCTTCTCAAGAACGAGGTGTCAGGAAATATATGCCGTTTTGAGAAGGTTTACTATGTACCAGGTCTGAGACACAATTTACTGTCCGTACGTGCCATTGCTCGTCAAGGCTGCAGCATCGTTTTTTATGAGACTTGTGTTAGGATTCGGAACAAAGATTCTACCCTTGCTCTAGGAGTTCATGATGAGAATCTCTATCGGTTAGACTTTTCTGTTGTTAATAGACAAGCACCAAAATGGGCCTATCAATGTACAGTCAAACCCAATCTAAGATTGTGGCACAGGAGGCTGGGTCACCTGAGTAACTCAGGATTGGATAAATTGGTGAATGCTGGCTTGATTAAGGATTTTAACAAATCCGACCAATCTATGGAAATCTGTAAACAATGTGCAGAGGGTAAAATGACCAAGTCGCCATGGAAAAATAATACCACCCCAGGCAACAGACCTCTTGCTCTTGTTCATTCCGACATCTTTGGCCCAGTTGACCCACCTGCGAGAAATGGATTTAAATATTTTATATCCTTCATTGATGATTTCACCCACTTCACCATAATTTATCTTATGAAGCAAAAATCAGAAGCATTCGACAAGTTTCTTGAGTATACAAAAATGGCTACATCAAAAATGAACGTGAGTATAAGCCGTTTAAAATGCGATAACGGGCCTGAATATAAATCCGAAAAATTTCAGAGTTTTTGTAAAAGAAATGGTATTCAAATAGAATATACAATACCATACACACCAGAACTCAATGGTAAATCTGAGCGCATGAATAGGCTGATTGCTGAACGAGCAAGAGCGATGCTATGTGATAGTGGAATGGAAAAATGCATGTGGGCAGAGGCAGTGTTGTCGGCAGTATATGTTATCAATCGAAGCTACACTGTGAATGGCAAATTACCTGCCAAGCTATGGTATGGAAAAGAGATTGATCTGGGAAATTTGAGGATTTTTGGATGCCATGCACTAGCTCACATTCCCAAGGAGAAGAGGTCAAAATTTGACCCTAAAGCAATAGAGTGCTTCATGGTAGGCTACACGACCAATGGTTATCAGCTTATGAAGGACAATGAGATATTCACGGCTCGCAATGTCATCTTTGATGAATCGAAATTATACTCAGATTTCTCGAAAACTATCATCTCTGAACTTGAGAAGGGGAACGTCGAAGACTCTGTTGAAAGTCAACTTCCCACAGCATCTGCACAAGAAGACCCGCGGCCTGCTCGGTTGACAAAACTGCCTCATCGATTTCAGGACTACGAACTAAATCTATGCATTCAAAATGAAATCAGATTCGAAGACTTGAAGACAATGTCATTGGAAGAAAGAAGCAAATGGAAAATTGCTATGGAAAGCGAGTTGGCCTCTATGAAGAAAAATGAAGTGTGGGAACTTGTGGATAAACCCACTTCCAATTGCCCTGTGATTGATACCAAATGGGTATTACGTATCAAGTCCAACAACCTCTACAAAGCAAGGTTGGTAGCTCGAGGGTTCCAACAGACAGAGGTGCATGAGGATATTTATGCCCCTGTGGCAAAAATGACAACTGTAAAAATAATGCTGTCAATGATAGCAACACAAGGATTTCATGTTATGCAAATGGACATTCGCACAGCCTTTTTGAATAGTCCAATTCAAGGTGACATATATGTCAAGCAGCCACCAGGATTTCAAGATGGTGACAAAATTTGTAAGCTGAGGAAATCCATTTATGGATTAAAAGAATCACCTCGAAACTGGAACGTTTGTTTTGACAACTTCATGAAGAGAAATGGATTCAGTCACTCGAAGGGAGATACCTGCCTTTACCTAAAGACTTCTGGTGAGATAAAACTGTATGTACTTCTATTTGTAGATGATATTTTAATGGCATGTAGTGATTTAGACCAGATGAATAATTTCAGAGAAATAATCAGGCAAAACTTCGATATTACCGATCTCGATGTCCTAAACGATTTTAAATTTCTTGGTCTAGAAATTAAGCTGTTGCCTGATAGGTTGATAATATCTCAACATTCAATGATTCAAAGAGCTTTAGTTACATTCGGTCAAGCAGATGCTAAAAACACTCTTACACCAATGGAGGTCAAACTTCAACTTGAAAAAGCCACAGAGTGTGAGGAAAACTTACCTTTCCGCCAATTGATTGGTACCTTAATATACATTTCGGCTGGTACAAGACCAGATGTTAGTTATGCTACCAACTACATGAGTAGATTTTGTAACAGCTTCAATAACACTCATTATAAACATGCTCTGAGAATCTTGAAGTATCTCAAGTCAACTAGTAATTTTGGCTTGCATTACGAGAGAAATGCTAAATGTTCCCCAATTCAGATGTTCAGTGATGCAGACTGGGGAAGTGACCTGGATGATCGAAAATCCACTTCAGGCTATGCTGCCTTTGTGTTTGGTAATCCTGTAAGTTGGACTTCCAAGAAGCAGTCGATTGTGGCAACATCTTCCTTTGAGGCCGAGTATATTGCACTAAGTGAAACTATCAAAGAGACAATTTGGATCAAGTCAATTCTTGAAGACTTCAATGTAAGCAGTGATGAACCTATTCCTGTTTGGGAGGATAATCAGAGTGTAATTGCAATTGCCAAGTCTCATCAAATCAATAAACGTTCCAAGCATGTAGAGATTAAGTACTCCTTTGTGAAAGACAGTGTTGCAAACAATCTTATTGTTCTTAAATATGTAAAAAGTGCTGAACAAGTGGCAGATATTTTAACAAAGCCACTTCCCCTTCCTTCATTCTGTGTGCATAGGAGTGCATTTAATCTAAAATAGGTAATTCACTGTGTGTTGTATAATTTTCGTTTTTCTTTGTCTTTGTATTTACCCCATCCGTGTTGAGAAGGGGTGTTGAATGTTGAACAACACAGATGTCTGCTTGGTTAGGACATCAAAGTTTTGGGAACCACCACCCTCAATATGTATGAATAGTTAGTGTTATTTACAAGAAATACACAGCAGTCCTTTTTACTATTCTAATGAAGTTTTAATTTCATTTTTAACCAAATTCAACAGTTATTCCATTCCACCACCTCCTTGTCACAAAATATGTGAAGCAGAGGTGTTTCAATCCCTATCTTTGCTGTAACTGTTCCTACCTGCTCCTACCCCACTCTTGGAACAGTTACAAATAACCTGTTACCCGCTTGCCGATTCGTGCCTTCCTTCGTATCCAACCCCTTCTTTATTGTCTCGATTCTCCTCGTGACTGCCTTCCCTCCGCCTTCAGCAGCACCTTTAGAATTTTCAGTTTACAGTCTCACACATAGGTAATCTTGGTCTGACTCGTGATAGAATTCCCTGAAATGACGTCACTTGACCGACAGCTGGTGTTGAGATGAAGTGAATCGAAAAGGTGTGGAAACTCAAATCGAAACCGGATCAGCATTATTACTAACACAGAACGCTCAACGTGCACTACTCTTATCAGAAATGTTGAACCACTGTATCAGTATTTTAACGGTCTGGATCTGCTCTGGAGCAGTGACAGGTTATGTACTACATCCCCGATCTAACGATATCAGCTTCGTTCTCAGTGTGCGTTCAGACAGTTCGGAACGGTTCTGGGCAAGCGCAGTCGAGTTTTGTCGTTCACAGTGGCAGAACGCCAAGTTCCGGAACGCCGAGTTCGGCGTTTGCGGTGTTTTGCGAACCCAGTTCTGAACGGTTCTAACGGTCCCCGATTTTTTTCGGAACTGTCAGATCTCGAACGCAAGAACGTAGTTAACGCATGCGCATTTCACAATTTTTCGTAGCTCGTGGAGTAAACAATACGCTCTCTTCTGCATTGGTTGCCGCGTGTTCCCTGTAAAATTCGCTTTGTTCTGTTGTTCGTTGGTCTTCATTTGAATTTCTTCATCAAAATGTCAACTAGTAGCTTGTCAAGTTCGGAAAGCGATGGTTTCGACGATGGTGGTGAAGTTTCATGGTTTGTAGACGATGAGGACGAGATTGAAGTTTTAGTTGAATCTCGTCTACATACACGAAGCTCGATTTTTTCCGACGAAATCGTGCCAAAGTTCGACGACGAAGAGTTTGTTACAAACAACAACACAGGTTCTGAAACCACTTCCAAGTTCTCAAAATCGTTCGCAGTGCAGAACGAGGTTCCACAAGTTCCGGAAAGCCCCGGGATTTTCCGTCCCAGTACTGATGAGTTCGAGAACTGTCAGAACGCGCCCTGAGAACAAAACTATGAGCACACCTCTACTGTGAAGTCCCCTCACCAGTTCTCTATTGAAGAAAAGTAATACCGATGAACAAAACTGTCAGCTTAACAAATTCAGTAAAAAACACGTCAATGTGCGGCCAAGGTCGAATTTTCCATTTGACCGAGGCGGAAAAGCCCGACTTTGGCACCTTTTAGTCTCCGCTTTTCCAGTTCCCGTAATCAATTGCTCCCCTTCAACTTGGCTCCGACCCAAATGAAATAAGACGAACGAGGGATAACATCCAACACCGCGGAAAAGGCGGTGAAGCGTCAGGAGTTTTCAACTGTCCAAGTCTTTTCTCGGGTGCCGCGGGAGAAGCAACGATTTCCCCTTCTTCCGCATCTCGTCAAAAATAAGACGCTTTTCTCCGACTGTTGGAATAAAAAGGGGAGGAAAAAATCGGAAAAGGAACTTGAAGCATCTTTCGAAACCCTTCAACGGATTAGCTCCGATTTTCTTTACTGGGGGAATCTTACAAGGAGGGCAAACGTAAATGGAACATCTTGGAAAGAAAGTTGAAAGGATTTTGTGAATACGGCTATTGTTTCCCCTGAGGTTAAGGAATGCAAAGTTTTTCGGGGGCGTTCTATAGAACAAAAGTCGGAGCGCGTCCAAGTTGTGTTGTAGCAGATATCAGTTGTGACTTCAGCGGTTTTTCGGTAGCCGACTTTCTTTTCATAATACTTTTGAATGGTTTCAACACATAATAAGGGAATTAATCTGCAGACTATTTGGTTTTTGGTTGGTTGAGTGGTATCAACACATATTAAGGAAATAATGGAGATTTTTTGTATTTCTCGTAAACACGAAAACAAGGTGTTAGAACGAGCACGGTGAATGCTAACCTTTTCGCATTGATTTCTCGTAGCGTTTTCGTACGCGAGAGAAAGAGAACTCCTATAGAGACATTAACGTGACTCTAGTAGTGAGTCACTGCTCAAAACTCACAGTAGTCAATTTCCAAAATAGGTATTACAAGAAGTAAGAAACAACGACCACTTCTTACAAAAAAGACATCATACAAAAATGATTCTGACGTGAAGAACACAAGTCTCTAAAACGTGTAAAATGAATCTCGAAACGAAATCTTGAAAATAAAAAAGCTGAAATCGTCGATAAAACATCGAAATCAAGAACAATATGCCGCTAATGACACATCTGGTTGAGGTGCTGGGAAAATGTCCAGTTTTTCTACGTAGAAATCCGTTTCAAGGCATTCTGAAATGATTTCTGGATTTTATCCATTACCTATATATATACAAGAGCATGTATAATTATGTAATTACAATTATAATTGTATAATGCTCTACATGAGCATGTATAATTAACACGAATTTTAGAAAAATTTTATTCATTTATTTATTAGTATTATTTTATTTATTTTTTATTTTTGCAGAGTTTTAGTCAAGAGACCCATGTATAAATTTCTCCCTTGAGGGGAAAAACAATAGATCATGGATATGTCAAAGTTGTAGACATTACTTTACACTCTGTTGGGATGTTGGGAAACTAAAAGTGGGCATTACTTTCTACTCTGTTGGGATGTTGGGTACGTAAAAATGGACATTACTTTCCACTCTGTTGGGAAAGTAAAAATGGACATTACTTTCCACTCTGTTGGGATGTTGGGAACGTAAAAATGGACATTACTTTCCACTCTGTTGGGATGTTGGGAACGTAAAAATGGACATTACTTTCCACTCTGTTGGGATGTTGGGAAAGAAGTACATTGCGGTACCTAGTACCTCATTGATTTCTACCTAGCCTTCACTTTTCAAGTTAATAATAATCTAAAGTGCCGGAGCGTTGCATTTTGTGTGGAGAAAAAAAAGTGTCGCGAAAAATTCCTTGACCCCCAGCCAAAAGACATCCATGTCAAAACGCGAAAGAAACACAAATACAATGGTTAAACCAACAAACGAACTAGGTAAACATAGGGAAAAAGATTGTTAATTTACATAAACTTGAACAATTTTAAATTTGATTTTCTTAAACTGATAACTTTGAATTCGATTTTTTATCACAAAACGAACACGATAAGTGGATATTTTACAAATTTTGAATTTGATATTTTGAATTCTGTCTTCCTGAAGATGCCCTAGTTCCTGGGGAGCGTTGGAGATTAATAAAAAGCCCAATTTAAGGACAGAAAGGCCTTTTTTTGTAAAGTCTTGTTACAATTGAACTGTGCAAATAAAAAAAAGTTGCGGAGTAAGATCGTTTAGATGAGGCTCTTTTGCGTTAAATGCGACCAACCTTTAGCGCTGATATTAATGGAGCTATGATTAGAAAAAAAAAGAAAGTTTATTGACTCTATTTTTCATTGCATTTCTACGGAGCTGCGATTGCTCGCACTCAACGCAAAATATCCTCTTCTAAACGATCTTGTTTTGGATTTTCTTCTGTTACTTTACCCTTTTAAAAAAATCAAAAACACTCAGAAAACATTGTATAGAGCCGTTCCTAGGAAAATAAAGCTCCGTCAGTTCATAGCCGATGGAAATGGTTCACCTCTCGTTGGAATCACCTCAATTTATTGTGCTAAAATCTTACCTTGCCTTAACTGCTCCGAAAATAGAGGCAACTGAGCTGAGCAATGTTATTGATGAACTAAAAAGTATAAACAATCCTCAAGGTACGAGTTTAATAACGTGTTTTGGTACCTAGTAACCAGGCTGCTTTACTACATGTTTCTTACACCAAGAGAACAATGAAGACGAATGTTTTCTATCGTCTATCCAAGTGGGCTATTCATGTTGTGCTAGACTTGATAGTGGAAAAAGTTTCGTGAAAGAAACTAGATTGCCGAAAAAACAGCAATCAACTACTTTTAAATGTTCAGTCTTCAATGATAACCTACCAAAACATAAACATTGCCGGCACAAAGTAATTTTTGCCGCCAAACTGTACTCGGCATCTTTCATTTTGATGCCGGAATAGTGTGGTGCACAAAACATACTGTACCTCATATTTGCTCAGCTAATGTTAACTGATTTTTGGTCTGAGAGCAGTCGCTTGGTTCCTAACTGTGACTAATCTGTGAATAAAAATTGATGGTGGAACAGTGAAAAAGCTGTGACTAATCTGTGAATAAAAATTGATGGTGGAACAGTGAAAAAGCTGTGACTAATCTGTGGAACAGTGACTAATCTGTGAATAAAAATTGATGGTGGAACAGTGAAAAAACTGACGTCTAGACCCTGTGTTTCTAGACAATTTCCTCATTGTATATGGGATCTCTGGGAAGGGAGAAACTAGCGCTGGCCTTCTGGATTCTGTGTTCGTTGCTCAGAAACTGTTAAATAAGATATTAATAAGAGAAGAAGATATCCTTCAGCTGAATTGTTTAGGCAAATGCAGGTGCACCCCTTTCCTTATCTGTTGATTAAAATTACAATGACTAGAATCCATAAATCAGCATATAATTATGAATTATTATTCCTAGAAGAGGGGACTGCTAGGGATAGGAGGCAAACTTTAATAAAACATCCCTATCGAAACCATATCGTGACCAATATTCAAAACGATTACTGATTTGTTGCACTATTCACTACAATGCCTGAACACCTACGCATTATTTCTTTGCTTCCGGTTTTTATGAAAATGCAGAGCTAACGTGGAAGAGCTCTGTACTGACCCACAGTAACATTAGGGTAAAAGCACCAATTGTTGACACTTATCCAAATGTTGACACTTCAATTCCAAATCCAAGATATAAGAAAATGGGACGATGTAGATTATCAAAATCAACGTCATTCGAAAGATAAGAAAATAATTGTTAAGGGGGACCGATTCCGCTAGCTATGTAGTAACGTAAATAATCGTCTGAGTGATTTGATATTGATGACAACCGTATCCTGTCACTCCAGTGACATTGTCACAGCTCTGCAGCTTAATGAGGTGAGTCTACAGATTTGAATGTTTCAGGTCAAGTGTGTGAGTAAAAATTACGAGTTAAATTCAGATGATCTATTAGTGATATGAGGAAGAAGGCCATGATAACCCTAAACTTTCAACAACAAAATATGGTATTGTTCGGTGTCAACATTAGGTTCCATAAAACGTGTTTATGTTTATGACACCTGTGTCATGATCAGGAGACATTTTAATTTCATTGTAAAGTTGTATTTCGATTTAAATCACCAAGACGAATATAGAGAGAATATTTCTAAGCAAATATAGATAGAGAAAGAATATTTCTAAGGGACCCATCATAACCCGTATTTTATTGTATCTTTCCATTTTCTAATGGTGGCCTACTTAGCCTTTTGCATTTTAAGGTATTTTCTGAGAATACATTTCTACGTGTTAACAAGCTTTCTGTCCATTTATCACAATATTCGACATAAGTATCAACATTAGAAACTGAAAATGTCAACATTTGGAATTTCTGAGGGCATGTGTGTAAACATTTGGTTTAAAAAAGATGAATTTCAAAAAGTACTTTGTGATCATGAACAAGGATATTTGGAGAATTTGAATACATGCGAACTATTCTCAACAAAGTCACAATTTGTAATACCTACTTGGAAGTTCCATTTTCTTGAACCCGTGGGTAAAACACAGAATCTAAGAGAGATGTCCCCTAATAGTGTCACCAATTGGTGCTTTTACCCTAAAGGGTTCACATCTTCATTTAATATATAAATTAAAGATATTACTATTCAACATTTAGGATATGTTTTCAGTCTCGGTGAGGTTTGTGAATCCACAAAAGAAAAACCCTAGAAAATACCCTAGAAAATCATCCACAGTTCTGTATCCACAAAAATTCCCCTACGAACTTCCCCATTTTTCACTGCCTACCTGATCACGCTTGCATCTTTGATCCAAAACAGTTTCCCCAATTCTTTGGTTAATTTTTTATTATTGGTATATGGTACAAATCATACTATAGAATAATAAAATCGCAGTTAGAACAAGCAAAAATACAATAACTTGAAGACTACAGTAGTAATTGAAATAGTTTAATAGAAAATATTAAAATATTCTATTAAAGCAAAATTTATATTCAAACATATTGCTGGTTTGAGTTTGTTTACATTTTGTTATGTTTTTCGCTCTCAGTTTCATGCACCGTATTTTATTTCGCGTTCTTGTATAACACAATTGTGTGATACGAACTAAATCACTCGCGACGAAGTTGTGGAAACCCATTTCAAAACGGAAGTTAGTGAAAAACGTTGTCTATTTCCACGAACTCGTCTATTTCGTGGTTCGTGGAAATAGACAACGTTTTTCACTAACTTCCGTTTGAACAATTGTGTGAAAAGACAATCGTGTTGTCTAGAAAAAGTCATTTTCGCGCTGAAATACCTAACAATTGAGGATAAAACTGTAAGGGAGAAACGTCTACAGATATTTTGCGGGCAGTAATTCTTGTATACAAGTATATAATAGCCCTAGTGTTCCCCAGTTCAACGGTACCTATTCGTATTTATCGTAGTTTTAGCGAATTTTCGAAGAAAATTGAGCTATTGCTCTCGCCTCAAAATTTGTAGAATGTAAATTTTTGAAAAAAATTTATGCAGAAATCCGTTTCAGGCTATTCTGAATCATATTCTGAAGTTTAACGCATGTTTTAATGTATGTATGTATGTATGTATGTATGTATGTATGTATGTATGTGTGTCATTCCAGACGATAACTGTCCGTAGAATTGTGCTAGAAACTTCAAACAAATTTTAAAATGTTAAGGACACAAAACGAAAGTTCAAGTTCGTTGGCCAGCATGATCGGATTACATCTTCGGGTTGAAATTTTCAAAAATGTAGTCAAAAATTTCAAAATAGCCTGTTTTTTGCGATTTGTTGTGCATAATAATTTTTTCAGCATACTAACATGTGGTATATTCGGAATCAGCGTAAAATTTCCTATAAGAATATGTATCAAGTTTTCAAAAATTTCAAAGTTGAAAAATCAGTCAAAAATCGAAATAATGCCGTTCGCTAGTTGTAAAAATCGGTAATATTTGCGCCTGAAACATTGTACAAATTCAGATTGAACTACTCTTATCCCTGTATAACCAATCCTAGAACCATGCTGTTTAAGGCTAGAACCATGCTGAAGATAGAATTTGATTCCATGTTTGTCTATCAAAATCATAAACTAAAATTTCTCTACACGATCAATAACGACAGAAATGTCGAAGATTTCTTCAAAAATTCGCTCATGGGGTTGATTAGTTAATTTTGTAATTATTTTCTTCTAAATAGTATTATGCTTTAAGAATCAATATGTAGGTTTGTGAATATGAAAGCGTACGTGATTTAAAATCATGACAAAAAGCCATTGAATATGCATATGGATGACAGTTTATTAAACAGTCTTCGTATATTCAACAGCAAGTACTACAAATTGATATAATGCGATAAAATAAAACGAAATCCGTGACTGCTGCCCCTCCATAAGAAATGACTTAGCTACGCCACTTTGTAACTGTAACAATATCATCCCTTAGCCACCAAGGCTGCTTTGTTTATCGTTTTCGTAACGGTTTTTTGTTACGTGACGATTTTCGCGTTTATGGGCCAAAACAAAGACATGAAAATGTCAAAAAAATTTCCAACTTCGGTAGATGAAAACAATGCTTGTACGCAAGCAAAGGTTACTCGTAAGCAATCATAATGATGATTTTTTAATTTTTTTTATTTTTTATTATTATTATTATTTTTTTATTTTTTATTTATTTATTTATTTTTTTTTTTTTTTTACACCAATGTGATTTGCCTTGATAACAATGGTGGAAGCTTCAGTACGTTCCCTGAGTGTGCGCCAACTACATCAAACAAATCTCGCGTGCCAACCCCAAAGTGGTGGGTAACTGACTGCGTCGCACGTTTCTGATGGAATCACATGAAGGTGGTGTGAAAGATCCCGATAACCCTTAGTTATACGTGGCACCTGCGTTTCAAAACGATTCGACAACCGCCTAAAACGGACGGGTTAGACCCCTTTCCCGATCAAACTTATGCGGTTCCGCGTACGAGCCCGGTATAACGGGAGGATCGATCTGTGGAGTCAAGCGATTAGCCTGCCTTGGTCGGAGCTTGTTTGGTTGAAGTGGTGTTAGAAACCAATTATAGATATGCAACTCCGAGAGGGTCCTGAGGTCTACGGAATAATCAAAGGGATAATTACCCCCTCTTGGCCTGATGGGGCGGGTACTCGTCTTGACTTCTCGTCACGTCGTCAATCCTAACACAACCAAATCCGCGTTACTTCACTTCACGACGTTTTACGTATGCCATCACGTGGAAAATATTGAATGTATTTGATATATTTGTGAAGTATTAAAATGTATTCAATTTTAGACATTTTATGTCTACTTTGGAACAAGAACCGAAAAGTGTTACTTTTTTTCTGTTGAATTTCACTTACAACCAAATCGTTGCTACGGATCTTTGGCATTTATTATCGTAGAAAAATCGTTTTCCAGTCGTTGGAAAGCCCTCGATTTACCTAACTGTATTATGTTAACCTCTGCGCAGTGCGTGGACGACAATTCGAGGTATGAAGGGATCCTTTTCAGTAAATAGAGTTCTTATGTCGAACAGCGCGACGAGTTGGGCGACGACTCGGGATGGCGATAGGACGAGCAAACGAATGCTAACCCCTCGAGTCGTTGGTTGCCGTGTGGTGGATCGTTGACGACTCGCGCTTAAACCCAATAAGACCTTATGTGAGAATTAATTGCCGCTCACTTTCTGCTATATTTTTATATCCACCATTTCGTCGTGTTTTTTCCTGGAGTTTAATTCATTTTCATTCCAATTTCGTACAACTTAGCCATTTTCATTTCATATCTGTTTTTTATTTTCATTTGTTTTCCTTTTGATCCGTCCGTAATGGATCGAATTAGGGCGTATGAGGAGCTTTACCTGAATGATGTAATTACTACACGGGAAATGGAGTTAACGAGGGATTACTCCTATAGCGCGACCGCGAGCAGCGCCGTGGGTGCGCGAATTGACGTTTGTGGGCTTCGATCTCGACAGAATGAACGACCGGGACGTAATGTAGAATTTTCGCTTCAGTCGGGAAGATTCAGTGAAAATGATCTTACATTTCGGCATTCCAAGGATCGTCAGAAGGGGAGGTCCAAGAAGGTGATACAGCACAACACTACTAATCACTTTCAAAAACCTGAATAAGTACTAACAACAATCTCGCCAAGCGGCTGTACTGTTTGGATGTGAAATGAGGTTATCCTCAACAAAGGTAATTCAGCTGAGTCGGGAAACGAATCGGAAACATCGTTTCCCTTGACGACCCGCTAGGCGCTACGACTCGGCTTACTCGAGTCGGGTCCCAAATCGGCGTTCCGTCGCCCGACTCGGACGCGCATGCGCACTTCGATTTATCCACTCGTGCAGACGACTCGGGCTCCCATTCGGGCAACGAATAGACGATTGAGTAGACATAAGAACTCTCTATTGTTGTAAATATGATTGCAATCACAGACTCGAACGAAACTTGGAAGTTGAAATTTGATAGGGAGACTCTTTAGAACATTAAAAGAGGGTTGAAATGATGGGCTCTTTCCAGATTAGCTGAGTGAGCTAAATGCTCTCCTGTTCACCTTAGAAAGTTGAAATTTGATAGGGAGACTCTCAGGAACATTAGGAGTCGATTGAAATTTTGGGCTCTTTCCTAATCAGATTTTTTTTCTTTATTTATTTTACTTTTTATTGCACCAAGTAATAATTTATTAACAAATTATTTTGAAAATACAAATATAAATGTTCAAAACTAAGATACATCACTGAATTTGGCATATTATGACAAATGCTTCACTTCAATGCTTCACAAGTAGGCAAGATCAAGTGGTTAGGTCCGCTTAAGTCTTCTTGTGATATCCCTTGCGTCAAGAAGACGGACAGCTTCATCGTTGACGTGATATCTTAGCTGATGGAGGTGACTCGCATCTTCTCGTTTTATAGCCTCTCATACGTTCTTGACCTGAAGTTCGTGTTACAGACGTTCATTTCGAAGGTACCATGGTGCATTGACAATATTTCTTAATACATTATTCTGGAATTTTTGGATGATGTCTTGGTTTGATTGAGCCGCACAACTCCGCAGCTGGGCTCTATAGGTCCTGACAGGTTTAAGGACCGGGTTATGCAGTGTAAGCTTGTTCCGGATCTACAGCTTCGATCATCTACCCACATTAACCAATACATTTTTCTGAATTTGAGTAGGAGTTCATCCTTCTTTTTCTTAACATGGGCTATCCACTAGAGCCTGTCATCAAGCGTCATACTGAGGTATTTAGCTTCGTTAGCATAAGGAATAACTTTGCACTTGAGATAAACCGTTACATAGTCAATTGTTTTGTTAGTGAAGTCGACAAATGACTTAGTTTCATTTATTCTGATTCTTCATTTCGCTTTCCATTGTTTTATGCAGGATAGGGACCGGTTTAACTATCGATGTTATTATGTACGACAACCAGGACCGCTGTGTCGTCTGCGAAAGTGACTGTGGTGTTCATTTCAATTTCTGGGAGATCACTAGTGTAGAGGACATACAGGAGAGGGCCAAGTACGCTCCCTTGTGGGACACCTGCAGCAATCAGTTTTAGCTCTGAGAAGTCATCTTCTTGCTTTATAAAACGGAAGTTAGTGAAAAACGTTGTCTATTTCCACGAAAAATAAAGAGTTACAATGTTAAATCGATTTCGACGGTTAGGCCATCATCAGTAACAAACAATAACTGAAGACACATTAGAAAGGACACAGCTTATATAGAGACAGGTGAAGGGAGATTGAATCCCATTGGTCGAGAGAAAGGAAAGGGGCAGGAGGTACAACCAATCAAGTGCATACAAAGTGAAAGGGAGATTGAATCCCATTGGTCGAGAGAAAAGAAAGGGGCAGGAGGTACAACCAATTAAGTGCATACAAAGTGAAAGGGGATTATAGCTAATCAGATGAAGTGAAAGGGGGGAAATAACTAAATAGGGTTTCAACAGTGTGAAGGGATAATTCCAAGGTTTACAGAAATGGACCTATCAGTGGTGAAATATGTTGAGGTATATCCTCATTTAAACATTTACCAGACCTGTCACTTTTGATAATTTCGAATTTTTCAAGTACATTCAACATACCTCCCTTTGGGCAAAAATGAAGAAATTCTACAAACTGTCTGTCTGTCAAATCAAAATTGTAACTATGATTAGATTCCTTAAGATGTTTTGCAAATGTAGACTTACCCTTATTTTCCCTGAAATCCTCCATATGCTCGTCTATTCTTTCCCTAAATTTCCTCCCAGTCTGACCGCAATATTCGTAGGCACAAGAACATTTTAATTTATAAACTCCACTTTTATCCTGCACACTAATTTTGTCCTTAAGGGATCCTAGTAATGCTTTAAGACTATTTTTATTTTTAAAACCTACTTTATAACCTCTCGATGATAGAATTTTGCCAATTTTATCAGAAATTTTCCCATAATAAGGTAAACTTATCCATTGCTTTTCTTCTAAAGTTAGATCTTCCCGAGCCAGATTGGAAACTTTTTCCCTACTCTTTTTCCTAAGAACCTTATCCCATATGGTATCAACGAGATCTCCTCCATATCCGTTACTAGCCGCTATGCTTCTGATAATGGATTTTTCTTTTGATAAATTTTGTTCACTCATTGGAATAGATAGTGCTCGGTTGATCATACTATGGAAGGCTGCATGCTTATGTACTAAAGGGTGATTTGAACTACTATGGATCGTTATATCGCTATATGTATCTTTTCTATAGATTGAAAAATCATGCTTCTCATTTACTAAAGAGATGGACAGATCAAGAAAATTTAGTTTATTCCCGCCGAATTCGAGGGTGAATTTGATATAGGGATCTAATTTATTGATTTTTTTCGTGAAAAGAATTTAGTTGTCTTTCTGTGCCCTTCCACAGAATGATGATGTCATCGACATATCTATACCAATAGAGAAGATTATTTGTGTTAAAAGTTGTAAATATTTGTTGCTCAAGATAATCCATGTAAATATCTGCAAGCAGAGGAGATAACGGAGAACCCATAGCAACCCCTGGCTGTGTATAGCATTGCCCCTCGAATAAAAAGTAATTTTGATCCATACAGACAGACATCAAATTAAACAATTCATCCTTTTCGAAAATATTAAGTTTAGAGCCGTGAATCAGCCTGCATACCACATCTTTGCAGCTAGCTACATCGATATTGGTGAACAGACTAACCACATCAAAAGAGGCGAGTTTAGCATTTGGAGGCATCTGAATGTCCTTAATTTTGGAGACCAAATCATAAGAATTTAGTACAGTATGTTGAGGCCGAAAGTTGATTTTGTTTCTAAATAAAATATTGAGTTTTTTAGCCAATTTGTAGGCAGGAGCACCAATATAAGACACCACCGGTCTCATCGGCGCTCCTTCCTTATGAATTTTAGGGAGACAGGATAACCTGGGCGCATGAGGGTTTATTTCTACAAAACTTGGAATGTACATATTTTTTAGTAGGCTATCTTCTGATTGTTTAACTACTTTTCGAACTAATCTTTGAAATTTTGAAGTTGGGCCAGATGGGAGATTTGAACAATTATTATCTTCTAGAAATTTTACAGTTTTCGAAACATAATCTTGCTTATTTAAAATGACAGTTGTATTACCTTTATCTGCTTTGAGGGCAACAATATTTTTCTGGGCAAACTTCTTCTTTAGAACAGCTGCAATAGTCTCCTCCTTCCCAGGTGGTGGTCCTAGTGATCTTGATGAGGACTGGATCTCTTCAGCGCAAAGTGTTTTGGTGGCTGATGGTCCATTCGAAGCCTCGACGGAAAATGCCAAATCCCGAATCGCTGAAGCTCCAAGGGAGAAAGATGGGTTGTGCTTCAACCCTTTCTCAAGAAGAGATACTTCTGCCGGAGAAAATGCGACATCCGACAGGTTCTCCACTTTCTTGAAGAATGGGCAGGATACTGTGATTACTGTTTATTCTGGGCAGGATACTGTTTATTCTGTAATAACGATTGGTGAGGCATGATTAAAGCAGCTCAGCATACTTCGTTGGCAGAGTTTTGCGAAGCTTGTAAATTAGCCCCTCATTCCAAACTTCGTCAAATGCCTCAGTGGTGTCAAGGAAGATGGCAGAGCAGACTTTCTGTTTCACAAGAGCTTGTTCGATTATATTTATGTGCTATTCGATAGACTTGATCAATTGTTGAGTATTTCTGTCGATAACCAAACTGATGTCTTGGAAACAGCTTGAGTTCTTCAATTATGGGTACTAGTCGTTTGTGCCTTAGCTTTTCGAAGAGTTTTGATAAAACTAGTAGAAGTGAAATTGCTCTGTACGAACTTGGTTCCTCTTGGGGTTTTCCTGGTTTAGGAATCATGATAATCTCAGCAGTCTTCCACAATTGAGGAACGCATCGGAGTCTTATAACCGCATTGATAACCATGGTTATTTTTGCAATGGTTTTACGTGGATGATGCTTAAGGATCTGGCCAGTAATAAGATCGTAGCCTGGGGCCTTTTTCGGGCTGATTTCCTTATTAATTGCATTACTTCTTTAATAGTCTAACACTTTGGTTAAATAATCAACCTTAGCGTAACAGTTTGCGGTGGTTTTCCGTAAAGTAAGCAATATTTTTTATTAAATCGGTTTTTTATGCAAATGAAACCTATGAAAAATGAATAAGTACCTACATTAGAAATGGCTTACATGGTCCTAGATTTTTTGTTAGGTTTTTGGTACGTAAATCCATATTTCAACTGGTAAATAGTAGCTGAATTTTCATATTACGGGACTTTGACTCCGTTCCAACCAACAAAAGTAAAACCGAGGACAATAGCCGTTAATGAGCGAGACTTCGTGACTTAAGTTTGTTCCTTCAAGTCGCCCAAGGTTTTCAAGCCCTCGACTCCCCCTTGCCAGAATAGAATCCCCTCGAAAACCGCCGGGGATAGAAAGGGGAATCAAGAATTCAAGGGTAAGGTTCGCTCGGTTCTCTTGTTTGTTCTTGAAAGGAAAAGAAGAGGTTTTTTTTTTCAGCATCTTCCTCCACGAATCTATTCTCTTCGGACCATTGAATTATCCATAGGGGAGGGATGGGTCTTATCTCAGGTGGTGCTTTAACGTAAAGGTAAACGCAACGGGATCATCTTTGCAAAATCGACTGCTAGGTAGCGGCCTTGGTTTCCCCTGGGTTTCTGATTTGAGTCTTGGCAACTGTTTCTCCCAGTTGAAGTATAGATACACGTACCTTGAACACAAAAATAAATACTTTTCTACTTGTCTCGTGTTTCTTAGTTTATCTGAAAGCTCTGTAATAACGCTGTCAGTTTTCATTTGATGTCAAACAAATTTTCAACGGCTTTGTGGTCAATAGGCACTAAAATTAATGTGGTCCGTCGTTTATTAATGACGAGCGAAGAGACTTGGCTTATTGTCAGTGTGGGTGTACGTGTGTTCTGCTACAGGTCTTAATTTTGGAGCTATCAATATGAAATTTAGTAGGTGACCTCTTAAGACATTCGGAATTAGCTGTGTAGTTTTTGGTGATGATCTGATGGCAGGAATTTGTCTTCGGTGACGATAACCGTCGTCGATCAACCGAAATCTAGTTTGGTTCCTTATCAATCCTTTTCGTCACTTAGGATCGATTGAAACTCTGCTAGACAACCTGTTTTTCAAACTATTTAATGTGGAATCATCAGATTTGGTTTATAGTATTGAATTAAACCTTTCACGAATTGAATTAAACTTTTTGCAAAGTGAATTAAACCTTGGGCAAATCTATTATTTTAGTCTACACAAAATGTACAACTTCAACGAAATGTATAATAGTGTAATCACAAATCACGCAAGTGATTGAACGAGCACAAAAAGTAGATTTAAACATAATCTAACACCTCATGAAGTTAATCTGAAACTAAATTATTTGTTTATTAATATCAAAACTGAACTTGCGACTAGAAGAAATGCTGAGCCATGCTATGAGTAGAAATTTGGTACCTACCAAATCATGTTGAACAGTGGTACCTACGTGTTCCTTTCTTAATGTTATTGATCTTTTCACGTATGTAGGTTTAATTCACTTTGTGAAAAGTTCAATTCAATTTGCGAAAAGTCTAATTAAATTTGCAAAATGTTTAATTCATTTTGCGGAAAGCCTATTTCAATTTGCCGAAAGTTTAATTCAATTCGCGAAAGGTTTAATTCAAAGTGTGAATGCTACGTCACGCGTCATAGTGGCGCTAGAACTATTATCACGCGTTTTTCTAATGCTCCATTCTTCATTAGAAATCTACATTAAATTATACGGTAAAATTACCCATCTTTGATTTTTTTTTTTTTTGAGCATGTGCCATTTTAGTTTTTTGTAAATATCAATAATAGAACGCGAATATTGCAAGTGGGAAAAACTCACATTTTATGCCCCTGCCGGGGGGTACGGAATAGCCCCCAAGTAAAAGGCCCCCGGAAATGTGTTGAAACTGAAGGTCTAAAAACACAGTTTTTGAGCACTTTTGCGCCTTGTAGAACATAAATTTATGTATCTCAGTTTGATTTATTATTGATTGACTTAGTCGGTTCAATGCTCTTTCCACCTTAAACCACTATTATGTTAAATAAACTAATGAAAGCTTCTGGGTAACATTTCAATGATTTTTATCATTCACGCTCTACTGATCTTGGACCTCAGTCAAGGGCATCAGACTACTGTATCTCAGAACTCATTGGGGTTGATCTTCGGTTTTGCTTTGCTTCATAGTTTTGAGACAAAGTTTCACCTACTTTAAATATTTCTGTCCAACATTTAAATAAATTTCTAAAAATTTGCCTAAATTATCTTTTTCTTCCTAATTCGGCCAATTTTATGCCCTTCTGAAAGGCTCTCATGCAACTGCGTACGTCGCACACCCCTCAGGCCGGCCCTGCGAATATCGACTTTACAAAAATCACTCCAAAATCATTTATTACCTCTGGCCATTGGGTATATACCTACATCGTTAAAAACTTGATATTTTACAATTTGCTTACGTTTTGCGCGTAATTGAGCCCGTTTTTGCGTGCTACAAATTTATATTGATGGGTTATTTTTCCATAAAATTATATTTAAATTTCGATTTCGCGATGAAAAACACGCCTTAAAAAACGAGTGATTGGAGTCAAAGCGCCACTACGGTGCGTCATAATCAAAATCTGACTTCACTACTACAAATACAGTTTTGCATTTGTCTTCACATATTGTATTTGTCTTCTTATTGTATTTGACTTCACTACTGCAAATACAGTATTGTATACACTATTCGTCCAATTGTAACAATTACTGTTTCGAATATATTGAATGCCCATCTATATCAAATACATATAGAACGTAGAAAGGTAGGTACGTAGGTGTATATGTATACCTATATACCTACGACGAGCGAATTATATTCCCTTGGATGAGTCCGTAGTGCTATTAACTACTCAGCAGAGCGGAATACAAATGATGTTGATACAGAGGAATTCACATTATTTACTTTCATTCAATTCGCATCTGCATATCAGGAGTGCTGAATCAATCTGACTCGTGTTTATCTCATTATTGGTTTTCGCATCGATTCACGACCTCTTGTGTAACCACATTTGACTACTAATGGATTTCGTGTACAATTTTCTATCGATCTACAACGTCAACAATCGGTCAATCATAACAGAATAGTTTGGTTATTTACCACCAAGTTTCAGCTAAGCATTAAAGATACAAGCCTCTCTTCGTTTCCCACATTTATATTGTACAACGTTTCGGGCCAATACTTGGCCCATCTTTAAGGAAAACCCTACATTAACAGCCCCTGAGTTCATAAATTAATCAGTTGACAAAACGAACATTCATACTGAAAAATAATATGTGTGTATTGTATTGATTTTGTTTTATTATTTTCATTAATTGACCAAGAAGGGTTCTACTAGTACTTGGAATTAAGTATTCAGCCACGATCAACATGTTCAGTATTTGTTTCATTTATATCGTCATGTCTCAGTCGAGGTATAGAGAAAAGCTTAAATGAATTTCCTAGACTCATTTTATGTTATGTATAGGACCACAACTTGGCCGCTCATCAGGAAAATCTCGAAAATTCTGCAAATAATTACACAGCGGTTTATTATTTCTGTATTAGATAGCCCTTCTACGCTAATCATTAGTATAATAATTATTCAACCAAGTTAATAGTATATCAATCGAAACATTGGGGCCTGACGCTTCTCAAATGGGTTCTAACCTTAAAAGCTCCAGGCCCGCTCAATTTCACGCTTAAAAAATGTAGTTAAAGCAACGGTAGTCGAAAACGAAAGAAATTAGCCCCCAACAGGCCCCTCAGCTTATAAGTTTACTCCTTCGTACCTCGACATTCTTTTCGGGGTGTCCCAAAGCTCCATCCAAATTTCAGTACTTACCGTAAGTCAATATTATAGAGAATTAAGAAATCTAATAATCAATTAGATTTTCATCGGTTTTCGGCCATTTTTGTTGGCATCAACGGGATTGAGCAGGTTAACTCTCATCAATCCCCTTTTAAAACTTTTAAATGAGACCTTCAGTACATTTACGATTATAAATTTCGTCGTATCTTGCCACTATCTAATGCTGACGTATCCATGTTACAATAAGTGAGGAAACAAGTTCAGTCGTGCAGCATGATTGTCTCAGCGATTTTGTGTAAATTATTGTAAGTATTATATTATATCACATTGTTTTGAAATTTAAGCACTTTGAGAGCAAAGAAATTATTACTATCAACTAAATGACAAAAAAAAAAAAAAATTAGTTCTAAAATACAAAGGAGGTCAAAAAAGATGCAGGATTTTCTAAAGCTCTTTTTATAGTTTTTATCAATTTTTCAACAAATATTAATGAAATTTAAGTACATTTTTCAGCAGAACTTTCTACAACGTTTTTATCAAAGTTTTGGTTCATTGTTTATGAGTAAACTTCGTTTGACTAAAATTCCGTTTGAAATTATAAATTCAACAGTTGTTAGTCGTTTATAGCCTCTTTTAGTGATTTTTAGCACATTTTTTGAAATTTAACCAATAGAATGTGCTCAAAATGTGCTGGCTAACGAACTCCACCTTTCATTTGAAAACCTTGATTTTTTGGCTCAAGAACGGAATTTTTATCGTCATAATTGAATTATGAAAAAGCTTTACACTCTAGGATTCGTTTCAGAATGTCTCAAAACAGATTTCAATACAGAGATTTTTAGAAAATTTTGATTTAAACATTTTTGAAGCCATTGCAATAGCTTCATTTTCGACGAAAATTCTCTAAAAATGTCCGCCCATCATGGCAAGCTTATTTATCGATAAACCTCTTAATTTCCTCTGGAGGGGTATCATCGTACGACAAGAATAAAAGTTGTGCTTCCGTTTTTTTTTTTTTTTTGTTTTTTTTTCCCCCGTTTTTATAAATTTCCGCTCTTTTTTATTTTTATGAAAACAGCTCTGTAGGTATTGTTCCTGTAGGATGTTCCCCTTGTGTTTTTATAGTAAATGAGATCCACTTGTATCCGGAGAAGTGGGATTTATGAGCTAACAGGAGGGGAAACGTTGACTTTACAGGCATAATTGATGTTTGCCGAGCGGAAGACGAGGGTTGTTTCCTCTTCATTATAACTTTAATTCCAAGGCAGAGTTGGCGTTCCCTGAAGTACGAGTACAAGCCGCGTCTTGGGTATTGAGCCAACGTTCTCAATATCCCACCTCTAGTTAAAAATTGTAACAGGGGTTTCAACTTGGTTTCTATGATGATCACCTCCTGTCACCAAAATCGAAAAACGTCAGCAACGATGGGTGACGAGACGTTCGCGAACAATCAAGTTGAGTCACGAGTCTCAAAACCCTGACCAACTAATCTAAATTTTTACTAAGGGATTGACTACTTGATGTTATGTATTTATGAGACATTGATCTAAGCAAAAAACTGATCTGTGTAAAATCTCCACGGAGCGCTGAGAATGCCACGCAGTGGGTAGTCGAACTAAATTTATTTATTTATTGAAATTACGGGCAAGCCCAATTACTGATTATACAGAATATATAGAATAAAAATCAGAAACAATAACATAACACAGTTGTCGTCCAGAGCACAGTACTAATCAAAAGGAGTAAATCGTAGGAAAAAATAATTATTAAAGGGAGCTAAATATATGATTTCTGAACGGGGACATCGGACTTGTGGAGAAATCCAAGTCGGAATAGTTTTCTAACAATGAGTAGACATTGCGGGGGATTCGAGAAAGCGGTATAGATAGTTGGTATAGAATTGAATATAGTTTTAAATAGTGTGGCTGAACGGGAATAAAAACGGGGGACTGAAAAGTTGATTTGTGCAAGAAGTGATGGGCAATCAATAGGACCATTTATTAGCTTATGGAGGAGAGAGACATCCAACCATTTTCTTCGGTCCTCGAGCGAATGCAGATTGCAGGTCTCCAGTAGTGCATCGTAGTTAACCTCATCAGATGTGCAATTTATAACCCTCATAACGTAAAAGCTTCTGTATCCATTCCAACTCGAGGACAGGAAGCACGAGGGATTTGTACAGAAGTACAATGGCAGAAACATTGGTGAAGTCTCTCGTGTGTCTTTTCAGGAAGCCAAGAGATCTCATTGCCCTGCTTGTGATCATATCAATATGGTCATAGAAGCTAAGACCCGGATCAAGCAGAACTCTGAGGTCCCGGGCTACGCTCACTCATGGCAAAGATGTGCCATTGAGATGGTAATTAAAGTTTATTGTGAAAAAAGGTTGATAAAAGAGGTAAAGGTTGCTAAACTTGCTAAAGAGCAAGTCAGTATATCAGGATATAGTCGTGATTTGTCTTGATTATTGAGAACATCACGTACGATGGGTGTGGTCTATCTATAACATGAATGTATTAATCATTGAAATATTGGTAGTTCGTCAACCCCTGAACCGCTAAAATTATGGAAGATATTGAATTTTAAAGTTTTACATCGCGGGAAAATTCAGGTTTTTGAATTATACAGATCAACGGTGATATTTAGATGATTCCCTGAGGTTATGAAAGTTGTGGAGAGTAAACATCTGCGGCGATTTACCACAAGAAACTATCAATTAATTATAAATACAATGTAAATTAAGATTTTTTGGTTTTTGTTTTTGTTTTACTGTTCATAATTTTTCTACTTTTACGCTATACAGATTCAACTGAACGTAAAAGTACTTAGAAGTTATGATTGATCTTCATTCTAGAGACCTTACATTTTACTACAGTATTCATTCGTAAACTCCCCTAAGAACATCGCAGGATTTCTAAGGAACCTAAGATATGGACCTAATATCCCCCATATCACGAAACGGAATTCAGTGAAAAAACGTTGTCAATTTCCCCGAAAAATAAAAGAGTTACAATGTTGAATCGGTTTGGACGGTTAGTCCACCATCAGTAACAAACAATAACAGTTACTATTTGTTACTGATGGTGGCCTAATCGTCGAAATGATTTAACATTCTAACTCTTTATTTTTCGAGGAAACAGACCAAGTTTTTTCACTGAATTCCGTTTCGAAATAGGTTTCCACAAATTCGTCGCGAGTGAGTTAGTTTGTACCCCATATCACACTTGCGGAACTGCGGATTACAAGATGAAGGATGCAAATTTTGCAACCCCGAGGTGGCATACACAATATCCGACGACTGACAACGAATCCAACGACACCTATGTATCTATATTATACGTAGACGTTCACTCGCACAACATCTCTGCATTAACTAATAGAGATTAAATTTCGTATTTGAGGACAACAATGTAGAATACTCGTTGAAACTCCAAATCAATCTTTTATTTGATGGATTCGGGATATTTTCATGTAAGAATCTACCATTTTTTGTTTGTCATAGGTCCACAAAGAAGAAAAGCCAAAGCTCCAAGGTTTCCAACTCCAGTAAGAAAAGGTGTGTCAGACATTTCGGTTTCGATACCTTCAAAATCCTCTTCTATAAAAGACAATAACTCGGCAATAATTGTACCGAAGTTGTATTTTGAGGTTTTATTAAAAAATTTATTTCAATAATTCACATTCATGTTACTTATTATTGGAACCCCCACAGAGATGTGGTACTGATCTCTGTGCATGGTTGTTTTATGATATTTAGCATGTGTGCTGATGAACTCTGTTCATTTCAGGAATACCCATTGGATGAGTGATGGACATTTGGGTCTGTTTTATTTGTCACTAGTTGAAACTGCTATTCCGTGATAAAAGGAGTGGTAGTAGATAAGTCTGTTTGGTGAATTCAGGTCATCATTATTGTGAATTATTTAGCATTCTTGCATTGTTAATCCATTGTATACGTTTTTTTGCATATTTTTGAGCTCGATTAAAAAACATGGCCTCCAAAATATTGGTTTTTTGTATGGTTTTCCTTCTGTGTCCGCCTGAACCTGATGAACTTTTCAAAAACACTGCAGGTTGACTCTATGTAATTAATCGCTGCTGCAGCAACAGTAGCTTCTGCGGTGCACAAATATGATATCTTTGTAACTATCATAATTTTCTTGAGTTTTTTTCCAGTTTCAATAATGGTGATTGTTTTTGATTTTCAGGAGTAAGTAGGTTAGAGTCCCCGTAGATTCGATTATTCCCCGAAATTAACCTGTTACTGCGCATGCGGAAACATGAAGTTTCACCAACAAGCAAAAATTCCTTGTTTCAACATTCTGTTGATTATACACTTGGGTATTGAGTGGATTGGAGATGAGATGAACCCTTAGCAGTTGTTTGTTGTATGGAGTTGTATGTTGTTGTACTCAGATTAAATGCAGGCGCCTCGCATGCGCAAAATCCTGGGTTCTACTTCTGCGTAGTTAGCAGAATAACTATTATTCTATTATCATTCTATAATAGTTATTATATTTCGTGACTTTTCATGTTTTGAATTTCATAAATGAATTTTAAAAATAGACGCAACGTACGTGCTAGCCGAACGTCTGCCAAAGCATGCGGTTCATGGAGAACGGAAACACGACCTAAGAGTTATTTGGAACCGTCACAATAAATCAACGCAATCATTGTAAAGTTATTCATGTTTCCTTTTCTCGATTATCTTTCGATCATTTAAAACATGAGGAAGGAAAATAAACAGCATGTCCGCTAATCTCGGCTGTTGTCCAGGAGGGTCAATGCTTCGACATTTATGAGATTGTGGAGACGGTTTTCACGATCCATAGGACCATAGCTCGATTTTTAATTACTTCTCTTACCAGCTTGTCTTTAAGGTCACCAGGGAGCATTACCTTTGCTCTTGAATATTTTGTTCTTTGCTGTTCGCATGATTTTTCCAACACCATAAGGGGCAGCCATAAGTCCAAACTGGTTCGATCACTTGTTCATACAGTAACGTAAGGGAGTGTTTCGGCGATCTTTGGCGACATCCAGCCAACTCTTATCTGTGAGGAGAACTTATGAAAGTACAGTGTTCAATCCTCATCTCAACCTTCTTGAACTCTTCTTTAGGGTCAATATCGCCTCTTCAAGACAAGGCGCTAAACAATAACAATAATCACCGGCGCCTGCGCCGTTCTTCATTTTTGACCTCCCTTCTCCACAGAAAGCTCCAGCACGTCATTCAACGCCTCTCCATGTCGACTTCCATTTCGTCTCCTTAAACTCTGCGCCTCTCACTATACATTGAAGGTCCCTGCATTCTTCCATCAGAGTTTCTTCATCGATTGATCTCTGGGTCCCTGCATCCCTGAAGAATATCGTCACAACCACCTTCACTTCGACGTACCATCTTGTTGCTGGCGTTTCTGTAAGTACCAGCAAGTACCTCCTTCCATCTCAATAGAGAGTTTTTGGTGACCACTAACGTACCCTTAACGTCATCCTAACGTACCCAAGAGTACGTGACCTTGAGGGGACGTTAGCAACGTCGTACGTTAGAATGGCTCATTTAACGTCACCCGTTTGGGGACCTAAAGGCACACGACACCAGCCTAACCTTCCTGTAAATGTAACCCTACTGCTCATATCACCTCAAAGTTACTCGAATACTGCTGAAGTAAATATAATAGTTTTTCTTTTCAAATGCCAAATTACCAACTAATTATGTTGATGTAGAGGGTAGGTTTTTGAACCCCCCTCAAACTTGGTTATTTTACGTTTCAAGTCGCGTAGAAACCGAATGTGCCATTTGAAGTCCGCCTCCGCTGTCCAGCTTTACTAGCCTTCAACTCGATCGAAAAGTTCCGTTCTTTTGCGCTCAGGCTCTATTTGGTCGATTGGAGCCTTGTTTCTATTATTATTTCACATATTTTAAATAAAAAACTGAGTTTTAAGACACTACTTCTTCGCAGTATTGTTCTTAATTTACCTGAACTCTCAGCTATTTTCTTGTGAACATTGCGTGAAGTGCTGCCTTCACTGATGATTTTGTCAGGTAAAATCCTGTTTTCATTGTCATAGAGATAAATACTTTTTCATACTTGTTGATAATTTGCCCAACGGATAACCAAAAAACATAATTCGTAACGACTAATGACCGTCCGTGAGTCCGACTAATGAGTGTCCTAAACCGCGGTGTTCCACACTTGAGGTTTACTATCCATCCCCTGTTTACGAATTGAAATCTAAAAATGAGAAATTAGCCCGTATTTGTATTGAAACTAACATGAAATTCGAATTCAGGATTGAAAATCGGCGTTTCCTATCGAAATGAAGAAATTGATTAGTCAACCAGGCCCAACCACCGTTAACGTGACATCAAAATTATGGCAACCGTTCTCCCGGTTCCATTTGGGTTAGCATCTTCGTTTGCTCCCTCAAGACTACGGTAACGGGTGACGTTAAGTTGAAGTCGCCAAAAACTCTCTAATCTTGTTTTGAGGCTACCATGCGCCACGTGTTCTCGACTTGTACCAGTTTCCCTATGGAAGATTCTGTTCTTTTCAGCTTCCACTGCATCTTTCTCTCGCTCTCTCTCCGATTGCACTTGCGCTCTCTCTTGCCCTCTTACTCGCCCTTTACTTGCTGCCTTGTTCGCTGTCTGTGGGCCGTCAAATTCGGATCACCCTAAATCCGACGAGGACCGAAGCTGGGCTCTTCCCCGATCGCGGTGTGAGACTCTATTTTCAGTTTTAAAGGCTTTCGAGCCATATAATAATTTCTAGCCAACCAACTAGTTGACAGCAACTGCCTATATTCTCATTTTATCAGTAAGAAGCGAATTCATATTTTTTTTAAAACAGGAGGAGCCCCATTATGACCCGCTGTACACATTTTTTTTTTTTTTTTTTTTTTTTTTTTTTTTTTTTTGACAAGTTTTATTGCGCCAAGTAATAACAACTTATGAGCAATATTCATGTGATAAATTATTATACATTTTCTTAAGATCTACCTAATATACTTCACTTTAGACTTATTGTTCTGATTATTGAGTCACTAGTCTTGACGTTCATTTTATTTCACTTAGTTCATGCGGTTTAGTTCTTTTAAGTCTTCTAAGTAGATCTTCGGTGTCAAGGAG
Source organism: Adelphocoris suturalis (assembly GCA_030762985.1). Classification (NCBI taxonomy): domain Eukaryota; kingdom Metazoa; phylum Arthropoda; class Insecta; order Hemiptera; family Miridae; genus Adelphocoris; species Adelphocoris suturalis. The sequence continues at coordinate 22,983,160 of CM061049.1, forward strand.
CTGAACGACATCCTCGGTGATTGACGGCTTGCTTGCCGATAAACTCATGGACAGATTCAACTTTCAACTCATAGTGTAATCTGTCGTTTCTGAAGTATCTGTATGCATTAACGCAGGTACGCAGAACGTTATTCTGAAAGCGCTGAATAATATTGCGGTTACTTTGTGCAGTGCAACCCCACAGTTGCGCACCATATGTCCGCTGTACACATACTGCTCTATTTTTCTCTTATCTCACCTCAATTCGATAGAAAATTTCTTTCTTATACTGCAATCATAACGATTTTTTGTATATCTACCTCACACACTTCCACAATTATAATAAATAACTTGAATAGGTCACTGTAAAAGGTGTTTGACTGCGAAAGCTGGTCACTCTTTTGTGTCCGAAGTAGTACCTTTACCACGTTCAAACAGGAGGGACCATGCCGAGTACTTGGCCTGTATCTGTGTATGGGATGATCAGGAGATTTATTACTATGGGTATTGGGATTAATCTTCCTGTAAGTGAAGTTTATGTGCAATTACTATGTTTCGTTGAGTTTATTCTCCATTTTTTGGTCCACTGATGTATGCTATTTACTGCTTCTTGTAGTTTAGCAAGAAATAATGAAATTGGTCTAAAATTAAATGGTTACATTACGCAAATCGGAGATGCTGGCATAGGCACATAAACCACGATCGTATATCAGACCCTTAGAACTTAAAGATATGCTGTTTTAAACGTTTACTAAGATAAGCAGCCCTCCTTCCAAGAATCAAGAAATTGAAGATTTCGCACGTCAAATTACCTTGATATTCGGAACTAACTTCCCAAGTGTAACTTGATCAACGTTTTCTCGGAAATGTCGTACTTAAATTAATATTGAAACATTCGTCGTTAAAATTCTCGTCCCACGAACCGTGAACGAATGGTTTATTGCTCGACAAATTGACTTGTGATGAAATCTCAAATTCCTTCTCAGGCGATTTCGTTCTAATCGAATCTGCCGTCATCGGGTCCGCATTTAGATATTACTCTTCGTCAGAACGAAGATACTCACAAATACCACGGTTTCGATCGATTTTCATTCGAAGTTTTAATTTACCAACTAGCTCGCGTTGCACAGGTTGACTTGAATATACTCAAGCCCCCCCATACTTAAAAGCACTTACTTATAAATTACCTATTTCGACCAAACTACTGAGATCAACCCCCACTCTACAAACACCCCCCATATTTCAAATTAAAAATATTCTTGATAGGTAACCCAAAAAAAACGTTCAGGCTAATCCAATTTCATTTATCCGAACATCATATCACCAGTTCGTAGGGTGATAACGAAATTGTTCAATTTAACCACCCCCTCCCCCTTTCGGGTTTTTTCCTTACCAGAAATACCTCCTCATGGTTGAGGCTAGACAATATTTTAATATTCTGTGATTGAGGTTGACGTAATCTAAACACATTCGCCCTATCAGATCCTAAGCTTGTTTAGTGATGTCAAAGATACCCCTTTCATAACCCCTCTCCCCCAAAAACACCCCTCTGGGTCGGAATTGAAAATTTCTAAGTAGGCTGTGATGTTTTAGTGTTATCCAAACATATTTCATCAATCAGGTCCTCAGTTTATTCAGTGATGTTCAAGATACCCCATTCCACACCCCTACTTCCCTCAAAATACCAGCTATGGTTCAGATTTGAAAATTTCAAGTAGTTAGTGATTAAAGTTAAGGGTATTCCAAACATATTTAACCAATCAGGTCCTCAGTTTATTCAGTGATGTCCAAGATACCCCATGTTACCACCCATCTCCTCCCTTTGGGTCAAATTTGAAAAATTTCAAGTAGCCTTTGATTTTAGTTAGTGTAATTATAACATATTCTAGCAATCAAGTCCCCAGTTTATTCAGTGAAATCCATGATACCCTGTCTTCCCCCTCCGCCGAAACATCCCCTAAGCGTTTGATTGGAAAACTTGAAGTAGTCTGCGATTCAGTCAGGGGTATAGGAAATTCAACGGTCTATCCAAAGGTGTTCTTAGTATTAAGTTAAGGGAGATATGGCCGTTTAATGTCATAAGGTACAAAACACGAAAAAAATCTTAAAAAAATTGAATAACTTGAAAACAAAGCGTTTAAAAGAAATCTCAAAGAGTAACTTTTGACCAGAAAGAAGCTCTACTCGTATAATCGATTCCTTGAGTTTGTTCCATAATTACTGTAGACACCTTGTATAAGTGTGTCGTCCTCGAATCGTTATAGAACTTCTCTAAACAGGTTTCCAAGTCAAATATGGAACGTTTGATTTTTAAAATTCAAAGACAATAGCTTCAGCGATAATCTTCAATAGCTCAAGTTTGTTCTAAAATTCACTGATTATGCCCATATTATCAATATAAATGAATGAATCAATCAATTACGCCTTTATTCATGAAAAATACACCTTCTTGTATGTTGTTTGGATGCATTTGTTGATTAATTTATATTTCAGAATTTCTCTAAACAAAAGGCAACACAAGCCATGGCCGGAAGGGCCGTCAGCCTATTTGACCCTAATTAAGGAAATGTTATAATACAATGTCCATATTAAATTATAAATTGGAGTATCGTCTGTGATTTTATCTGACTGGTTGGAGTGCAAATCACCCTATGCCAGCCTCCCCCTTATTAAAGTATGTTATTATTAATTATTTATATGCTTATAAAACCCTTCCTTTTTATGAATGTGGCATTGATAAATCAATATGAATCATCTCGGACAAATCGTGACGAGAAATTCCTTCCGAAAGCGGAAAAGACGGAAGGAAACCCGCGCCCCTTGGAAAAGCCGAGGTGCCCCGTAATTGAAGCATTAGTCACAACAGGTGAAAAAACGCTCCCTTCCTCGCCGTTACCATTCTTTTCTCTTTCACCTCTCTTCGAGGAGGGAATATAATCTTTTATACAAAAGGCACCAAGAAGAACCAAGAAGAAATAAGCCCTCCCTCACAATGCAAGCTGAAATTACGAAAAAGCCTCGAGGCGCAGTCCAGAATTTACGGGGTCTCCATACTCAAGGAATACACGGAGCGCATTCGAGACCATAGAAAGTGATTTGTCGGTCTTCCTGCCGTGCGTGCCAGGGGATGATAACGGTTGTTGAGAAAAAGAGACCATTAGTAAACGTTGAAGTGAAATTGTGAATTTGTCATACCCATAAAGACGGTCTTTATTTGTGTTTTGCGTGTGGCAAGTGGAGAGGGAAAGAGTGGAATTAAGGTGATTTTTCTCTGGGTTTATCTGCGTTTTACTGGGAAACTCGAAACTGCCACTTCTGACTTCTAGAATCCATGACTGAAAATGTGTATTTGTTTTGTGATACAAACTGTAACATAACGAGATGAGTGCCTTTATGTAACTAATAAAAAGTAGCAAATTCGTTCTTCTAATGGTTTTATTTGTGTTATGGTTGACCTATCTGTACAACTTATAAGTTCCTAACTATTACTACATCTACAGTACCGTGCGAATTAATGGAAACAAGACTGACAGACACGCAATCTTAGGCGGCTTTCACACTGGTTAGACACGAGACATCAGACCAGTAGACACGCGACACGCTTCTTCCAAATCCAACTCATTTAAATGCATGAGAGTTTTCACACTGAAGAGACACGTGCTTCATGTCTTTTTGAAACATGAAATAAGTGTCTGAAGATATCGGGCAGGTTTGGGATTCGGGGCAGGTCTCATGGCATTGTGGGTTAGTATTGTCTGCAATGGCAGGTGTCCAAAACCGGGTCAGGGTTCCAGGCTCTCAAAACAAACGCCAAGAGGAACTTCATCAGGTAAAATTTAGCCTGTTTCAAATTTCATCAAAATTGGTGAATGAGAACTGGTAGATGTGGGCGGACGAAAAAACGAGGTTATACGAGGAAGAAAAAAGTCCGAAAACATGCATTTGACTCCTCGTTTTAGCTTATATAGATTGATCTGCCGTTACAGATTTGGCATTAGGCAACTCTAGGAGTGATTCAAATTTTTCAGTTTCTGTCCAGCACTTCGCTTCCATAAACAAAGTGTTGTTCCTCGTACCCATTACATTGAACAACTTCTCAAAATTTGGCATCTCTATTTTAAAGTAGGCTTGGAACTTCCATGGGTTAGATAGACGTTCTTCGGACAACACATACGGGCTGTGTTCCTCCGCATTCTGCCAGAGGGATGAACCCACAGTTGAGAACTGCGAAGCATTCGTCTCCTCCTTATAACTACAGCAATCGATAACTCGTCATCTGATGATGAACTCATTATGAGTGATAACACTATCGACCAGATGGCTAACTTGACTACGTATAAAAAGCACATGTCTCTTGTGTGTGAAAGGATTCGTCTTATGTTCCAAGTCGCGTGACTACTGGTCCGATGTCTGATGTCTCGTGTCTAACCAGTGTGAAAGCCGCCTTACATTTTCCCCTAACGTTTTGATTAAAGGGGGTACCTACAGCAATCGTGTCATTCAGGGCATCTTCTAATGCAATGTTTGTAAAAATGAAGTGAAAAAAGGAGTTTTTTGAAGGTTTCATGGGTGCTGGTTATCTATAATGTATTGCATCGTTCTGACCATTTTGCCTGTTCTCGCCGCATTTATTGCAATCGTTTTCACAATTAAAATGGATATTTCTCCAAAAAAGCGAAGTAAGATAGACTTGCGGGAACGTTGGAATATGACGATTTGTGAGATCGCCAGAACAAGTGAAGTCAGCTTGTAGGGAGACTTCAACATTGTGGCTCTGAAGATGAAAACAGGGTCTGTCATCCCTCAGAGAGTTGGGAAATGTGAAAGGGAGAGGAAAACTTCTAAAAGGGATGCAGCGTAGCTGATAAGAAATTGGATGTATGTACAATTACCCAAAAAATGGTTGTGGCAATTATTCCCATTCTCTACCCGATTTTTTCATCAAGATTCCTATATATGGTCAAAAATAAGGGTGAGTTTCCCCTTAGACAATGGACAACTTTAGTGTGTTGGAATTTTTCATGTTTGATTTAAGATTCTGATTCTCCACCCTTAAAAATCCCTGACTGCAAATTTTCATCTCAAAAGTTCCAATGGTTTAATCAGGAAATCGGTAGAATAAAGCTGAATTGAGGATTTCAGGAAAAATAAGGGTAGGTCTACATTTGCAAAACATCTTAAGGAATCCAATCATAGTTACAAATACAATTTTAATTCTTCATTTTTGTCCAAAGGGAGGTATGTTGAATGTACTTGAAAAATTCGAAATTATCAAAAGTGAAAGATCTGGTAATTGTTTAAATGAGGACATCCCTCAATATATTTCACTCTGATAAGTCCGTTTCTATAAAGCTTGGAATTATCTCTTCAAACTTTTGAAACAAGTAATTCTTTCTCTCCTTTAACTTCATCAGATTAGCTATAATCCCCTTCACTTTGCTTGCACTTAATGGTTGTACCTCCAGCCCCCTTTTCTTTTTCTCGACCAATGGGATTCTATCTCCCTTCACCTGTGACTATATAAGCTGTGTCCTTTTTTCGTGGAAATACACAACGTTTTTCGCCAACTTTCGAGCTGAAATTGATCATTCGGCAATATCTGGTGAAACATTCAAGAAAGGGTATTTGGTGAATTATCATCACAATGTGCTGAAAGGAAGCAGGCAAATGGAAGATGATTGCGATGTAAAGTTGAGCAACTAGTTGTTGCGGGGAACGAGCACTTCAGTTGAGACCGCGGCAATTGTATGAAATTACCATGAAATTATCTCAAGTTTCTGCACGGACGGCTTCGACTGATTATTGAGGACAAAACACGAAGCAGTGATATCCGCACCTCTGCATTCCTTATGCGATTGTTTAATCGAGGAGGCAGATGGCTTCAAGTAACCTTCGATTCCGGCACGTAATCAGCCTGCAATGTTCCTTCCATTGCAGGGATCCGACGCCTCAAACCGATGACAGGGGCAGCATATCTAATCAGCGTTCGGTATAACCGCGTCCGAATCATGCATATATATTCAGCGGCGCCCCTCATCGCTCGCACATGCATATTGGTATACCTAGATGATATTATAGTCAGGGCCTTCCCATACGATAATGTGGCTCGGCCTGCTCTTCGTGCTGCACCGATTTACGGGGGTTTATGGAGATTTGGGTCCTCCCCCACTTGTTACCAGTTTCCCAGACCTCGCTCTTCCCGAATAACATTTCGTGGGAAGGGTATCCTAGGTCACTTACCAACCTAATTCTGCAAACCACAATTCATTTTCTCAACAACAAATTCATCAGCCAACCTTCGAAACCCATTGTGTGCACACAAAGAATAAATACTTCAATTCATCGTATAAGTATACAAAGGGAAGACATCTTATTCATTTTTCGCATACTGTTTGAAGGAGCACACCTTATGTTCATATTTTACTAGAGCTTGCGTTCAACAGTCAAACCACTATTCAAAATTCAAAATTGATTCAAGTAGAACTCATGAGTGGTATTTTGGATTGCGAAATTATCAACGAACATAGTTTTTTCCCCTCAGTTTTTGTACAATAGCCCTGCGATGGGAGATCACATTAATCCTACTCCTAAAAACGACAGAATACAAATAACAAAATACCAAACTTATCAAATCAAAATTTAACTGATATTTTCCTCCTTACAAAAAATTCAGACTAATAGAATTGATAAAAACTACGAACTGTAATATTTTTAATCTGTGATATATTTATTTCCTCCTATTCATAGCTTTATTTCACATAGATTTAATGTAAGCCTATTCATCTAGTCTTAGTTATAGTTTAGAATCGTGCCAGTTTTAGTGTCTCACTTGACACCTCGTGCAATGCCGCTAATGACCCTTCAGGTTGAGATGCGGCTAAATTCTTAAATTAAAAAAAATAAAAATAAAAACTAAAATCGTCCAAATGCTTGTTTACCCTTTCTTCAAAACTTCATGTTTGTGTCTGTCTGTCTGTTCCTCGTACAGAACAACAACGACTTGAAATTTGATTGATAGACTCCTTGGCACCTGGAATATGCTGTAGAAGGAGTATGCCGTTTTTGGTGCCGACTCGACTCATTGTGGCGGCGATATTGTTGACACGGTCGAACAAAATAATAAAATACGTAGTTATTATGGATTGCGGTACTTTCGGATAGTTTATTGAATCGATCGAGACAACTTTCAGATCGATCCGATTGGACGCAAAACCATATTGGACCTAAAATTAAAATATTTTTTGATTCCTACTACATCAAATCGCATATCAGGAGAAGTACTGATATTTCTAAGTAAAAAACTCAAATTTTAGGAAATCACATTTTAAAATTTTGACTTTTTGTAGGTGGATCACAGGAGCAATAAAAATTGTTACTCTTATCTTCTGTTATTTAGGCAATTGTTAGTTATCTACTTAACATGTGATTCTAAAATTTCCTTTGGGTTTTCATTATTGATGAGAAAGGCACGCAGTATTGTCGTAATATGAATAGCTCGTGTGCGCATGCGCAACCATGAATTTTTCTCATTAAAAAATGATTAACAGGACGTTTCCATTTGTTTTCGTCACGTCACGAGCGTCACGTCACGGTGGAGTTTTCTATTGATTTTCACGTACAACTAATGCGTTACTAGGGAAGTGTAACTCCCTTAGTTTTCATAGCAGGAAAATCGTTAGCCACTTTTTGGAATGCTCTCATTTTATCACAGCATCTCATAATCCCTAAGCCTCTGTAGTGTCAAGGAAAACTGATATATTACGCTCAGTTATAAACTAATATTGCTAAGTGACCATATTGAACTAATAATGTGTAAAATCAATCATTATTAAATGATCTGACTGTACAACCGTAGGTCTACCGTCCGTTTTTTATAACTGCGAGTTGGGTATTTTAATTAATTCTATAAGTCCGTGTTACAATAAGCGAGGAAGTTGTACTGCCCATCCAACTTGGCAGACTGTTTTTGTGTGCTTAATAAAACGTTAAATGAATAAAACAAAAGATTCTTCCGATACCCGTCCTGTCGACTCAAACTGGGTTGGAAAAGGCGAGACGACGAGAAATATGAGCGCAGGTGTTGACGTACAGGCGAGGAAATTGAGGTTGAAAATTGCGGACGGGCTTCCCTGCTCGGGTTTTCTCCCAACAAGAAACTAGCGGGGCGATGAATTTCTTATGAAGACTCCTCGACCCGGAGTCGAGTTTTACTTCCTTTTCCGAACTATCCCTCAGGGACGTTTTTCCTGGTTCCCAGCACACCGTCGCAACTTGGAAGGGGGTCAGAAAACTCGGGTATTTTCATTCGCAATTCGGTGAAGTGGGGTTTTTGCTGTGAAGTCCCCACCTGGGAACCGCCGGGGTAATTCAGGTGAGATGATTTTCGCCGCAATTGCTCATTTACGTGCCCCAGTTAAACTCTGATTACATCGGGTGATGAGAAAAAGACCTGTTGAATGAATATTTTCAGTCTTATAACACCCGCAAGGCACTAAGGTCTAACAGCATTTGTGCTCTTTTGCCTTTAACTTTCCACTTGTCTCGTTGTCTTGCTTCTGTCAGGTTGCGTCTTTCCGCATGCCTGATAGGATAGCAAATCTGTACTCCATTATGCATCTTCTCAGACCACTGTTAATTTTATACTGTTTTAGACTGTAATTGCTTAGCATCAATCGACTATACGTACCCCAAACGGTTCTCCAGGGAGCTTATATCGTTCTTGCACCAATATAACTTTGCTCAGTCCCGCTCCAAAATAACGGCCCTGGATGATGATTCTCAGTACTCAGTCTTCTCAGCACTCAGGGCTCGATATAAAGAATTATCCAAATCACTCTGCAATGAATAACCGCCGGGGTAATTCAGGTATGATAATAATACCACGCAAGGTACTAAGGTTGAACAGCATTTGTGCTCTTTCGCCTTTAACTTTCCACTTGTCTCGTTGTCTTGCATCTATCAGGATGCGTCTTTCCGCAAGCCTCTTCATTATGCAGCTTCTCAGACCTCTGCTTTTTCTTTTCTTTTAACATTGTAACAAGGATTTTATTGGAGCTAAATTTTTGTGATGGGGTTATGATATCCCGGTCAGCTTCTGTTTTCTTTTATCATCATTCTTCTCTTAGCAGAGGCAGTGGGGCTCCGTCTTCTTGCCCTAGTTCCACCGTCCCTTGATTATCCTGTGGGATCATACTTTTAAGTGGCTTCCTCGATTCCCGCAGCCTCAAGGAAATCGCTCGGATGGTTGCCAACTATGGTGCCCATCCTGCGATTTTTGGGACACTATAATACGTAAAATTAAAAACAATTCGCTCAAATGAAATTTTGAAGAAAAAAAAAAAAAAAACATATATATATATATATATATATATATATATATATATATATATATATATATATATATATATATAAATTATGTGATCCTCTAACATAGGGAGGAAAAATAAAAAAACTAATGCCTTCAGCAGTTCTCCCCTCCTAGTGGAAGCACCTCGCTTCGGACCTCCCGAAGCTCGGGGCAGTCGCTGTTGGGCAATCTCTCGTGCGGTACGTTCCCTCTCTGTACGTAGTCGTGTGTGTTTCTTTTCATATTTTAATAAATTGTATTCGGGAATTAAACGATTGTTTTTTAAAAACCGATTCCCGATTAAAGGACATTTAAGTTATATATATATATATATATATATATATATATATACCTTTATATATAGTATTTTCACGTCAAATTGGAGGTTTTCCATTTCAAATTGGAGGATTTTACACATCAATTTGGAGGTTTTATACATCAATTTGGAGGTTTTCCATTTCAAATTGGAGTTTGAAATTGGAGCCTCCCTTGAATCCAGTGGAGCACTGCTTTTCAAAAATCAAGTTGTCAGCAAGACAAATCCTCAGTGAGCCCCAAACAAACCACGACCTGTGTGACACGATAACCCGAAGAGTTGCAACTGTCACCACATCGGACTGCACAAATTATGTTATGAGAATGATGATAGACCTGACAACCGCTGCTGCAGGGTGAGACTTAGGTACGTTGAAAGATTTGTTCATTCTTTTCCGTTCATCATGTTCATTCTTACTTGTTGAATGGTACGTTTCACTCGCTAATTTGTTGTTATTGCTTTCCCAGAATTAAATCATGTATTTCCGTCAACCACCAATTTGAAATGGAAAATCTCCAATTTGAAATGTAAAACCTGATGTGTAAAACCTCCAATTTGAAATGGAAAACCTCCAATTTTACGTGAAAATGCTATAGTATTTTGAGGTGTTAGAGATGGTCGGAAAATATAAGAAAACAGATAAATAATATAACTTACAAAATTGAGAATATTTCCCCGTATCGGCGACGTCAGCTCACTAGAGCTGATATTCTCAATTTTGTAAGTTATATTATTTATCTGTTTCCTATATTTTCCGTCCATCTGTAACACCTCAAAACACTATTACACGGGAGTGTTTTCATCCTTCACGAAAACTATATACATACATATATGTATATATATATATATATATATATATATATATATATATATATATATATATATATATATACATATATATATATATATATATATATATATATGTATATATGTATATATATATATATAATCAGGCTAGGTAATCTCGACCACTGGGTTAAATTTAAGATGTTTCGGATTTCTTGAGGGTTGGTCAATGAAAAGTCTATATTTCAGGCCGACGTTTCGAAATATTTATATTTCTTCTTCAGGGCTGGTAACAGAGGAGGGGCAGACAACAATTAGAAAACTTCCTAATGTGGATATGATTAAATACGAACAGATAAGACGAAAAACTATGGGTTTTGTATACAACGAACTCTTAGTGCTAAATATAGATATTGTTAATTTACCTTGGAAACTGTATAGCTTATTTCATGTCCTCATCATAATAGAGCTTTATGATAGATAGCTATCATATCTATTTAAACATAGAGAATATACTGAAAATTTTTTGACATAGAAGTATACTGAGAAAAACTTTAAGGTAAGTATACTGAGAAACATTAGACAATATTGACGTGGACGAACATACTATCACAAGTTTTTATTGCTTATGTCCTGGCATCTACTTTGTGTGGACACAGTTTGTACACATTGCCCCTTCTGATGTATGAAGTCATGGATGTACATCTTAACTTATCAAAATAATTTAACACTATTTTATTTGAATAACAATTGAGAAATATTATAAACTAATATTTATTAAAATTTTTTATTTGAATAACAATTGAGAATATTATAAACTAATACCTATTTATTTAAAACTGAAATGAGATGAGAAAAAATAGACAATATGTTTTGGTTGGTCTGAAGTCTTTCATAATTGGTTGGGTACTTATCAACTACAAAATAGTTACTTGTTTACTTATCAAATAATTAATTATTAATTGTTGAAAGACTAATGATTAAGCTAGGAAACCTTCCACCTTTCCCGTTGGACTAGGTATGTACTTGAACAAATCTATAGTGGTTTGTGGTGAGGATGAGGGAGGGGGGGGGGGGGAGAGAGAAGCATTCAGTAAGGGGAAGTACAGTGAAAAAAAAAACTAGGCAAGAGTAATGGGTGTTATTATTATAGGTGCAGATTAGGACATACGTATGAGGTTGCTGTACACCTTACTCAGATTCTCTGTGTCCCTTCTGAAATTGCAAGTTTGTGGGGTTTTAGAAATATGAATAATTTCTTTAACTTTACGTTTTGAATAGTTGGGCTCTGAGTCAACAATTTCGGCATCTTGAAAATTGAGCATGTGGCCCTCAGAGATCGAGTGATGAGCTAGTGCACAATGATCTTTAGTGTGTTAGTGTCAGACCTGTGTCCAGAAAACCGATTTTTCATATATTGCCCCGTTTGTCCTACATATTTTTACCTAGCCTGATTTCCCAGCCTGATTATACACCATGGAGAAAATACAACATCATCAAAACACAGAGGAAGGGGGTCTCTTTAGACAACTTCACCATCAATTTGGACAGACAGCCACTAGACTAGCACATCAAATCGGTATGAACTACAAGAAGCTTGCCAACAGAAGAAATGATAGGTTATTCCTACTAAGATGTAGGAGAAATGGGATTTACCCAGCCCATATAGTTAACAATATTAGATGTACGTATCCACTCTATAGAACTAAACATCCGTATTATCAAGATATAGAAAACATGTGCAATAATTTCAAATCAAGGTTGCTATCCATAGAAATCAAAATTGTTATATGGGAATTGAAAGAACTTAATAAGCGTCATAGAGAACTCTTAGAGGCATTTGAAGGTACCGTTGATTCACGTATTTTTGAGCACTTTAAGAGCCAACAGATTAGAGAATATGAACGTCAGTTCAAGATAATTCGAGAGCAACAGACTCTAAAATATAAAAATCTAGTCAAATTTAGGACAGACCTGTCAGTGTGGGATGAAAAATGGATTATAAACCTCTCTCAGGAGGATCTTCCCAAGATGTAAAAGAACTTTTCAGTTTAGGCCCAAAGTTTGGTATTCAATATGATAAGGACTTGCCAATCATTCAAATGATTAGTGATATTGAAAGTGTTATAGATGAGTGTGCTCAACCAGAGAATCAAGACGAGTTACGGGGGCAAGTGACAAACATAATTACTAACTTTGCTTATAAGCATAAGAACAATTCAAAACCAGATCATTTCAACACTCTTGTTAAGAAATCCAAAGTCTTCCTAAAAGCACACCCTGAATTGTTAGTTCTGAAATCAGATAAAAGTAACTGCACTGTCATCATGGATTCAGTTGAATATGATACTAAAATGAATGAGTTGCTGTCAGATGAATCCACCTATAAGCTAGTCACAGATAGGCGAAGAAACCTCACCTCCTCCCTCCAAAATGAAGTAAATAATCTTGTTAAGGATCTTTATAGGCAAAATAAAATTGATCTTGTACTGAAAAGTAAGCTCACGATTCATAACAGTGTCCCTCCCAGAATCTATGGGTTGGTCAAGACTCATAAACCAGGGAACCCCCTCAGACCAGTTGTCAGCTTTAATAACAGTCCTACCTATGAAGCAGCCAAATTTCTCAGTGGAATTTTGAAAAACATTAGCTCAGATACCTACAATGTAAAAGACTCTTTCACCTTTTACAACTCGATCAAAGGTAAAACGATTCCACCGGGATATGTACTAGCCTCATTGGATGCCAAAAGCCTCTTTACCAATATCCCACTAGATCTAGTAAAATCAACCATTAATCAAAATTGGGACGTCCTAAGTAGCCACACCTCACTTCCACGAGAAGACTTTCTAGAACTTCTCAGACTTTGTGTGGAAAAGGGTTACGTTAAATACCGTGAAAGTGTGTATGAGATGGTCGATGGGGTGGCGATGGGTAGCCCCATTCCTCCTATTTTAGTGGACATAGTAATGAACAAAGTTTTAGACCAAGCCCTCCCTCTTCTCCCATTCAATATTCCCTTCATATATAAGTATGTCGATGACCTATACTTAACTATCCCTTCAGGATCTCAAGAGGTTGTTTTAAATGTTTTCAATAGTCTCTATACAAAACTCAAATTCACGATAGAATTGGAGGACCAAAACCGCCAGCTTCCCTATCTCGACACCCTTACTATTAGAAATTTAGATGGTAGTATCTCTGTGGATTGGTGGAAAAAGCCTGATAAGTCTGACAGGTACTTAAATTTCAAGTCTCATCATCCCTCCGACAAAAAGTAACTGCAGCTCTCAACTTGAGACATAGAGCACTAAATCTTTGTGATTCCAATTTTCATTCAAAAAATTTGAAAATAGTCAAAGCTACCCTTTTAAAGAATGGCTTCCCTAAATCACTCATTAATGCAATTATTCATAACTCGTCGTCGAGATCACAAAATAATAACATAACTCCACCCCCCCACCCTGTGGCTAACCACATCAGAAGTGCCAACCACACAGATGGGTCAATAAGGTTTTCAGAATCAGATGATCAAGTCACACATCATATTAATGTTACAACTGAATCAGAGCAGGGCATACAAGTGATTACAAGTGATGAACAAGTTGACCCCTCCGTACTGCCAGTCATGAATACCCATACCAGGGGCACCGACCTAGATACCAATCCACCAGATAGCTCTCCTCAGCCACCCCAGCCATTCAAATATAGAAGTATAATATATATAAAAGGTCTGTCAGAACAGCTTTCAAAGTCTGTCCAAAATAGAATAGATTGTAAATTGGCATTCAAAAATAAGAGAACATTAAATGATCTGATATTTCAAAATTAAAATCTCCAATTCCCAAGGAAGAAAGGAGCAACATAATCTATTCTGTCCCATGTATGGACTGCTCCAAAAAATATGTAGGACAAACGGGGCAATATATGAAAAATCGGTTTTCTGGACACAGGTCTGACACTAAACACACTAAAAGATCATTGTGCACTAGCTCATCACTCGATCTCTGAGGGCCACATGTTCAATTTTCAAGATGCCGATATTGTTGACTCAGAGCCCAACTATTCAAAACGTAAAGTTAAAGAAATTATTCATATTTCTAAAACCCCACAAACTTGCAATTTCAGAAGGGACACAGAGAATCTGAGTAAGGTGTACAGCAACCTCATACGTATGTCCTAATCTGCACCTATAATAATAACACCCATTACTCTTGCCTAGTTTTTTTTTCACTGTACTTCCCCTTACTGAATGCTTCTCTCTCCCCCCCCCCCCCCCCCTCCCTCATCCTCACCACAAACCACTATAGATTTGTTCAAGTACATACCTAGTCCAACGGGAAAGGTGGAAGGTTTCCTAGCTTAATCATTAGTCTTTCAACAATTAATAATTAATTATTTGATAAGTAAACAAGTAACTATTTTGTAGTTGATAAGTACCCAACCAATTATGAAAGACTTCAGACCAACCAAAACATATTGTCTATTTTTTCTCATCTCATTTCAGTTTTAAATAAATAGGTATTAGTTTATAATATTCTCAATTGTTATTCAAATAAAAAATTTTAATAAATATTAGTTTATAATATTTCTCAATTGTTATTCAAATAAAATAGTGTTAAATTATTTTGATAAGTTAAGATGTACATCCATGACTTCATACATCAGAAGGGGCAATGTGTACAAACTGTGTCCACACAAAGTAGATGCCAGGACATAAGCAATAAAAACTTGTGATAGTATGTTCGTCCACGTCAATATTGTCTAATGTTTCTCAGTATACTTACCTTAAAGTTTTTCTCAGTATACTTCTATGTCAAAAAATTTTCAGTATATTCTCTATGTTTAAATAGATATGATAGCTATCTATCATAAAGCTCTATTATGATGAGGACATGAAATAAGCTATACAGTTTCCAAGGTAAATTAACAATATCTATATTTAGCACTAAGAGTTCGTTGTATACAAAACCCATAGTTTTTCGTCTTATCTGTTTGTATTTAATCATATCCACATTAGGAAGTTTTCTAATTGTTGTCTGCCCCTCCTCTGTTACCAGCCCTGAAGAAGAAATATAAATATTTCGAAACGTCGGCCTGAAATATAGACTTTTCATTGACCAACCCTCAAGAAATCCGAAACATCTTATATATATATATACATATATGTATCCGTAACCATAAATATTCAAATAAATAATGGTTAGTTTTAATTAACAATCTCCTCCTAGAATGTATTGTAAGCGATCTGAAGAATTCAAATATAAGTCGAATTCTGTGTTGGTGAATTGTGACGGTTTGAAGTAAAAGTCACCAAACCAGGAGGGACGTGAATGGGGAACAGAAAGTTATTGGAGGGGGAATAAGTTGGTTGAATGGGTGGTTGAGGTGGCGGAGAGCGGAAGGGAGAATTCTGTGGTGTTGAGGAGTTGGAAGAGGTGAGGGGATCTGTGTATTGAGGGAGATGGAGGGAGTTCTGTGGTATTGAGGGGAAGGAGTGGGTGAATGAAAAGCCTGGATTTGTGGACCACAGCGGGAGGAGTTGAAAACCCTCAGTTCAAGGAAGAGCGTGAGTGGGTGGTTGTGAGGAAGGGGGGGGGGGGGGGGAGAGTGAACAAACGACTGAAGCTATTTTCCTTCAGGAGGCGGCAAAAAAGGAAGGGAATAAGAAGGGCGGCAGTTGAAATCGTCTGGGTTCTCCGGCTGAAGAGGAAGATGCCGAAAGGGGACGCCGCGACCTCTGAAGAATGATGCGAAGAAGACGCGGTGAGGTCAGAAGGGGTGGAAGTATAGTGGCGAGTGTATAGTTTGACTGAGAGGGGGCGAGTGGGAGTGTATAGGGGAGGAGTGAGAGGCCGAAAAAGAGAAGGCCGTCATTACCATTCACCCTCCCTGGCTTACCGCTCGCACCTCCATCTCCGCCAAATCCCCTCCTGTAGCGGCACTTCACCACCCCAAAGTGGCTCCACACAAAAGAGATACTGATAAAGCGCCCCCCTCCCTTTTACTTCCACCTCCTCTTTTACTTCCACCTCCCTTTACTTTCCACCGTCTCTCCTTTTACCGCCTTTCACCGTCTCCCCCTTTCCAATCTTATCTTCGCCCTGTAGTGGCTAATAAAACCACCTGAACATCAAATAACTCGGAAATCACAGCTCCATCAGTATTTAAGAGAGCGCGAATTCCTGATCTAACTTATCCCATCTTTGTGTAGATTTTGTTCTTGTGCCGATTCATTTTATGGCGCATTACAGCACTAAAGGACAAGAAATTAGAGCAGCATGGTCATGTGAGCGTATTAGTTACATATTTTAGAAATTTAAACAGTTAGTTAAACAGTTGAACAATTAAACAGTTAAATTAAACAGTTATTTGAACAGAAATTTAAACAGTTTAGAAATTGAACAGTTTTGAAATTTAAACAGTTTGAGAGTTTAAACGGTTTGAAACAATTTAAATAGTACAATGGAATTGTTTAACATCCTATTTCATGGTAAGAAAACTAGTTCTAATTAATATTTTGCGACTCAAAATAGTTTTTTTTTTTTTTTTTTTTTTTTCTTGTGTAGATTTTGTTCTTCTGCTGATTACCGCACTAAAATACCAGAAATTTGAACAGCATGATCATAAGAGCGTACTAGTTACATGGTTTAGGAATTTGAACAGTTTGAGTACAATGAAATTGTTGACTTCCTATTTCATGGCAAAACACTAGTTCTAAATGATATTCTGCGATTCAAATTAGGTTTTCTTTATCGATTGTTCAAGGAAATCGATTAAAAATTGAAAAGAAACTGAAATCGAAATTGATTAAGAATTATTTGTCGATTAAATAAATTTAAGTTCTTTTTTCAGCAAATTTCTGCGCAAAAATTGTTCAATATTCTAGATTTTGTTCAATAAACTTCTTTTTACCAGCCGTTTTATCCAGTTTTAATGATTTTTTTAGGACATTTTTCGAAATGTGACCAATTTAATGTACTCAAATATGCCGCCCAACAAACTTATCCTTTCATTTGGACAGCTTTATTTTTTGGCGCTAAAACGGGATTTTCATGCCTATATGTATATATGCATGCGTTAAACTGTAGGATTCGTTCAGAATGCTTCAAACCGGATTTCGATTAAGAAAAGTTTCGAAAATAATAATGAAATTGTCATATTGCTCTATGGGTTTGGTGTTTTTTTTTTTTTTTTTTTTTTTTTTTTTTTTTTTTTTTTTTTTTTTTAACATGTATCATGTTTTAGCCCTGGGGTCCTAGCGAATTTTGCGAGTCAATTTTTTTCCGCGCACGAAATTAATTACAGTGATTTCCGCCTACAACCGAGTCGTTGCTAGGGAAATGGTACTTCGTCGTTTTTCATCCACAAAATTCGTTTGACCATTCGTTCGAAAGCTCTCGATTTATCCAACAATATTATGTTAACTACGGCGAAGTGCGTGTCCAACAAACTGAGTTATGAGCATGGTTATATAAATAATTGTTTACACACAGGTGATCATTCTCAATAATTGATATTGTGAACATGATTGCAACCGCTTGTTAATTTCTGATGTTTTCATAGTATTTCGAATCAATATCGAGGAGAAAACATGATACATGGTTGAAATTTTTGGTTCTAGAACAGAAATAAGTTTTACGTACAACCCAGCCGTTGTTAGGGGAATGAAACTTCCGCAGTTGTTAGAACCAAAGCATTGTACAATGGTACGAGTATTTTTTTTTTTTTTTTTTTTTTTTTTTTTTTTTTTTTTTTTTTTTTTTTTTTTTTTTTTTTTTTTTTTTTTTTTTTTTTAAACTTTGAATCACGTAGAGATGTTCATTTGTTGACAGTCGCAATACAAGCTTGAAAAAACAATGAAAAAATCACCAGAATTGCTCTTTTCTCACAATTCCACAGCTGAAAATAAAATAATAAAAAAATAATTTAAAAACTCGGCGCTCCGCGTCTTGCCAGGGGGCTAGCCCCCTGGACGCCCGGTTCTATTTACGTACTTCGAATGAAAATATTGAAACACAGAATGTGTTTTAGATTACGCGTTTCACTTAAACCCGTGAAACCCACATAATTATAAGAATGACTCAGATTTTGCGGTGTATCTTATCACTACTATGTCGAGTTGTTTTATTTATTTATCACCAGCGCAACGGCTCACCAAGCTCAGTGAAATCATCAGAAATTGCAATCATGTTCACAATATTAATCATTGAGAATGATCACCTGTGTGTAAATAATTGTTCAAATAACCATGCTCATAACTCAGCTTGTTGGCCACGCACTTCGCAGTATATGGCTGGATAAATAAATGGTATATATGGTTGGATATGGTACAGTATATATGGTTGGATAAATCGAGAGCTTATATATAAGGCAGTTTATATGGTTGGAAAAATCGAGAGCTTTCGAAGGAATGGTCAACGAATTTTTTTGGATGAAAAATGACGAAGTACCATTTCTCTAGCAACGACTCGGTTGTAAGAGGAAATCGTTAGAAATTGATGCAACACATTTTCGTTACACATAAACATTCTATGTTAAAAGATTTTTCGGTGTTTTTCCACGTTGGTATTGCGAATATCAAAAAATGAACATCACTACGTGATTCAAAGTAAAACAAATACACCAAACCCGTGTATCACATTTGGCTATTGAATACCTGCCTCAAAATCGCACATCTTGCACGAAGTTTCCTACCTACCTTTTTGTGTTCTCAATAATTCTAGTGCTTGGTCATTTTTCCATGAAATTTCATAGAATTTCCGAATGCGCAATGAAAATTAGGGATCTTTTGAAAATAACTGTTAGTTTGCATTACATACTTGCGCATGCACACGTGTGCCAAAATCTCTTATTTGGTTTCTACGCAAAAATTGCGGGGAGTTACAATTTGAAATTTCTTCAAAAACTCATACTAATCGAGTTAAGTAGTGGTGAGGGAGGGGGGTATATTGGTCATGTATACATAAGTACTGTTTTTTCTTCTTTTTTTATGGTTATGCTTACCCACATTTTCGTTGCAGGTATGTACCTGATCATCAATCCAAAACGTTGTTCCACCCACTACGATTTAATAGAACATCTCGGTAAGTGTAGCCACAGACTGTACGTAAAACTTATTTATTTTTCAGATTTTGCCTGATATAGTGCATAATTCTATTTTAGATGTACTATTCTGTGTGATTAAAGCCTGAGTGTCACTCTCACTCACCTAAATAGAGGGTCACCCTCCACTCACTGGTTCGAGTTCATAGTTGAGTGGGGTGGTTCACGCAGGAGTTAGGGACAGACTCAGATTACACGAGTTTAACAGTGCACTCGAGAAACACTCAACGCTTTTTCGACTCAAGTTGGCAGCTCTGACAGTATGTTGTAGCAGAATGTTGTAGTTTCCCTATTTGGAGGGAAAAGGGACAGGGAAATTCTCTTTCGCATTCCGCGCTGATCAATAACAATCCTCAAAGGTTACCTACTCTTTTCTTTGCGTTTTTGCTTTTTTGCTATATCTTTATTCCTCCAGAACATAGGCCTTATCAGACAAAGACGAAAGTCATTGGTCATCTCGCCTGAATCGGGCTCCCACAGTTGAATTGAATCCTTTTTGCTTGTTTGTTAAAGTGCTGATAAATTGTGTTCTTGCATAAAGTTGTGACGGAAAAGAAATGAGGAAATGGGGAAACAATGATTCGCCAGAAGAGCAGTTCTTGGTCTTGAAGAGCAGAGGTGTAGTTGAAAATAAGAAGTATGATGAGACTGTCATCAAATGTATAATGAGACTGTTGGTCAAAAAGAAAACGTGAAGTTTTGGGAGAGCTTCAAGCAATCACATTTTCTTGGAATCCTCATTCACCGTACTACCCTGATGAATGGAAGGTAGGTATTACCAACTCATTCCACAAACCAAGATTAATCGTAAAATCATGCACTACAAACTTGGTATTATAGAGATCGCTTAAAATCAAAAATCGACCAGCACTTTGAGCTATGGTGGTTATAAACCGTCTTCATTATATTTTAAGCTCCTTCAAGTTCGTAATTGTCCATGACTGTCTCTTTCCGAAATCGGAATAGTCTGCGAAATATTTCGTTGTTGATTGTATAACATTCTAATGCCAAACAACCATCCCCAAGTCGGCATCCAGTACGTCCCAGACCCAGTAGATCATCAAGGTCCTAGGTACTTTTTGTACCTACCTAATGTAAATTATCAGCTTCATCCTCTAGATCTCATTGTTATTTTGAACCTAATGCAAGAAAACTACATTATCTTCTTCCTCTCCAACGTTTATCATGTTTAAATGTTGATCCTACAAAGTTTATGTAAGTAGATGTGAAGATAACAGGAAAAATACTTTACGCCGTACATTGGAGAGCCGAAAAACAGTCATTTCCGAGAGAAGGTAATCACTCAACTAAAAGTTTATGGAGCCTTCGGACAGAGTTGATAACTCTGAAACTGAAAGTTAAGACCATTACAAGGATGTTATCTTATCACCTTGATAATTAGTATTACCTCTGTACAGATAATTTGGTACCAAATAATGAGTGAAGCGCTCTCCAAAAAGCAGTCTAATCCTTAAAAAATCAAACTTAAAATACAGCATGTTCATCTTCTGGGTTGCGTTCATCTATTGGGCAGTTCACCTGCTAACAATTCATATTGAACATTACATCCTCGTGTAGTTGCAATCGTACCTGTTGTATTTTGGCTTTAGTCCGTGGGGCTCAATAAGTTTTAATAAGAATTATTCGCAGCAGCTAAATCAGTCTCTCTTTATCACCAAGGTAAAACGTTAAGGTCTGCATGTATTTGAACTACCTCACATCACGCTAAAATACGCAAAACCGTCAGTCTTGACTCCAAACCTAAAGATGACCTAATCCCGATGCCGAATCTCTCCATCTTGTTTTCCTCCGTCGAAAATCTGTTCCAGTACGACCTGAAGTTGGCCCGGAAGATCGCTATCCCCTTCGCCGCTTCTCGAGTTATTGGATGAAAATCTCGTTGCCACCCGTTTCCAACTCTTATCAGTTGGAACTCGATCTGCTGGCAGCCCATTCAATAAGGCCCACGAGGCGATAACGAGAGCAATATCTGAACGAACCGCTCCGGCTCCAGATGTTGATAATATTTTCATTATTATAAACGCTCCTTCGATCTACCTACTTCGTACGGATCAGCATGTCTCCCTCCTCCACGAAATAATATCGCTCAACTATCTTCAAGAAACACATTGCACAGCCGATGTATTTGGGTGAAAACATTACATCAAAGCACCATCATATTCATCGGTAAACATTTATTATTCTATAGCTGGATGTGGAATTTTAGCTTTATTATCTTATTGCTGGGTCAGGAAAAATTTAGCGTTTCGAAAAAATTCAACATTATCTGAAGAGTAAGATTAATTATTTTTCTAATCGTCCAACCAGTGACAGATTAATAGAATTTCGTGGGTGGGGCGGTCCTCTACCGGGAGTACCCCCCCCCCCCCCCCCCAGATATGTTTTGAAAAAGACCTTGAAAAACTAGCAGTTTTAGACGTAATAGACCCACACTTCATATCAGGCATGTAAAAATTAACATGAAAAAAATAATTTTTATTTGCACAAATTTTAGCTTGGTTACCAATTATCCATGTACACGCAAAAAATAAAAAAATAAAATGATTATAGGTAAGTAGTTTTTTTGGCAAAATTATAGCGAAAAAGGCAGGAAATGAAACATAAAACGCTGGAGAACTTCAGTCCTCGTGATGTAATATTATACATTTATATTGTAAACACAGGATTAAATAATAATACACTCTTTATTTTTTCAATTTACTTTAGCAGTGAATAAAACACGATTCGTGTCTTTCTTCGTCGAAACACTAGTTGATTAGGTATTATGGCTATTGATTACCTATGTATTGTTACCGTTTCCAAAAGCGGTAAACGAGAGACAAATACAGTACAAATACAAGTTGCTACCGTAAACTTGTTAAATTAACTGATGAACACAAACTTATTCCTATTAATTAAAATTATAGGTATTCCTTACCTGCTGCCTTATGTTTTTTAAAGAAGAAAGATGCTCGTTTCTTGATGGAGCTAAACTCAAACTCTACAAAATACTTTAGTTCGCATTTAACATGGTTTGGTTCCTACTGCTCTTCTACTCACAAAAGGCGACGATGGACGACAGCACGACACGGACTCAACACCACCGTTGCCAACCTACTTTGATGATTTTCCCCTCAAGCACTTCTGGAAATCTCAGAGTTTACCAACGAAAATTCTGACACTACCCACGTAAATCTCCGTTTGATACCCCGCGACACCTACGCAGTTTGTGGGCCTACTAAAATTCAAAGGTACAAATTACTAAATTGGCCCTGACAGATTAGTAAAACCGGTACCTATCATCCCAGTTTCACCACAATATAAAGGTCCTTCATCTATGCTCGTATTTTTGTCAACCTACAAGCGCGACGGCGTGATTCTATTCTGACGTTCCCTCGCAAGAATTTTTTTCTTCTGCCTCTCGAGGGGGGGGGGGGGGGGGCGTCTTTTCGGAATTTTGAAATTTTGGAAGTTTATGACATGTCCTGATGATCGGCAGTGGGCTACTAACGCTTCTCTTGTAACATCTTTATGTCGTAGTCCTAATTTATGTTTCGTAAATCCCACGAGAAGCCCTCTAGGAAAACGTTAAAGGAACTAGGATACTAGAATATTTGGTTCATTTCCGATCGATAGATTCTCGTATCAATTTTCTTGAAAACCTTTTGTTTTCATGTTTTTTTTTTTTTTTTTTTTTTTTTTTTTTTTTTTTTTTTTTTTTTT